>JAQQTO010000024.1:3750000-5000000 GCA_029884595.1 Ormosia semicastrata | reverse complement strand
CTCAAATTCTCATAATTTTCTAAGATATCTCTCTATTTAATATGGTCTTTAAACACTCACTCAGTGTTACTAAAAATACTAAATTATCTCATTTAATTCTCCAAAATTAACCACATCACTTCCTACTTATTTGTGACCAAGAAATAAATCCTCCATATTTATTTTCCTCATCTAAATAGTTTATACTACTTTTTGAGCTATTAACAATTATTTTTCATATTTAGTGTTATAGTAAAATAACTCAAATAATTTAAAAATGTTACCAAAGTTAACAGGTAACTCTTACAAGAGTTACTAAACTTCTATAACCATGATTAAAACTAACTGGTTAGAGAAGATGTTACATTTCTCCTCTCCTTTTTAAAAATTTTGTCCTCAAAATTTAGTCTCTCACTACTAAAAATTCAAAGGTCTCTATAAGATATAACACTTGAAGGAATTTCACCTTCCTTGGTGGTATCTAACTTATCATTTCGAACTCTAACAAAACTTAGAGGTTTTCATTCTGTAAGAATTACTTACTAAATTTAAAAACCATCTAACAACTTAACTTGTACCAATCCTTTAAGAATATCCTAATGAGTTCCCATCTATTTGTATACATAAAAGGATACCTTATAAGAGGTCGAAAGATAGAGTCTTCTCTTTACTACTTAGAGTATACACTCTTCAAGGAGCTTGAGGTCTAGGGTCGAGTATAACTCCTTGTCTCTATGGACAATTTTTAGCAAAGTGTCTCGGTTGACTACACACGAAACACATAACACAAGGTTTGTCATCATATGGCCTTCCACACTTAGGGCACTTAGGCTCCATGATTTACATCTGAACTTGCTCATCTTTATCTTGTGAATAGCTGGGTTTAGAAACATCTTTCTCATACCCACCATCCACTTATTACCTCTGTTAAAAGCTTTGTGATCTTTGCTCCACTTGAGACTCACCGTCATAAACCTCTACAATTCTATATTTGTTTATCAAGATCAGAAAGTCTTGAATCTCAAAAGGTCTAATTGCTTTCTTAATATCATCTCTCAAACTGGATTCAAACTTCACAAATTTCCAATTTTCATCTGCGTTGTACTTAAAATAGGAAGAAAACTTGGACCATTACTCAAAATTATTTACCTTAAGAACATAGACTCAAAAGAAATAGGCATAGAAGAATTATCAGATATAAACCTCAAAGTCTTATCTGAACAATTCAAAACAACATGGATCGACGACAACCATATCCATGCCTAAAATGATGTCCATGTCAAGAAGAGATAAACAAATAAGATTTACATCGAAAATTCTATCTTCTATTTTCACACAACATTCCAAACTAACAAAGGAAGTTATGATTAGCTTTCCTGTTGGTGTAGACATGGACAAAACATGGGGAAACTCAGACATAAGTAAATTTAATTTCTTCATATATTCATATGAAATAAAGGAGTGAAATGCTTCTAAATCATATACTACAACTAAGAGATTATCTTTAACTATGTACTTATCTTGTATAAGATCGAGAATTTGAGCCACCTCCATACCACTCAGAGTATAACCTCTTCCTTTAGTTTGAGGTTTGAGGTTGGGCACTACTTTCTACTCCTGTGGACACTCATTGGAATAGTGCCCTGGTTGGCCACATGTATAATATACTGATTGGCCCGCTAGACAATGTCTACCACCATGTCGTCTCCCATATCTATCATATTTTGGTCCTTTCAATTCTGCTTAAACTTACTTACCTATATCTTGAGGATAACTAGGTTCAAAAGCACCCTTCTTTTACTTATCATCCCATCTCTTTCTCCTGTGAAAACCTTGTGACTTTCGTTCCACTTGAGGCTGGTTATCAGGAACTTTAACTATTCTCTTTGAATGGCACTAAAAACACCATTTTTCCTATTTCAATCAATAAAAAATAAGCCTCTCTTTGCCTATTTCAACCAATTGAAATTATGCTAGTCAAATTATTCTAAAGTTGATTCGATTATTCTTGAAATTAAACCAATAGAATAGCTGTCTATTCACTGGGCCTTTTTCGAACATAATCGAAAACTTTCTAATCGAATAACCCTTATAGTATATTTGGTTAATCTGGAACTCTTACTAATCGAGTAACTCTCAGTTTACTTAGTTTTTTTGACTTACCCTTTTGAAAAGGCTTAAACTATTTTGAAATGGCCTATTCGAATAACTCTCTTAGTTTATTTGATCAACATTGAAAGTATGTCATTATGAGATACTGTTCAAAAAACAAAACTAACTTAATATTTCAATTAACATCGAAACCATTCTGAATTGAATAGCACACTTAATCTACTCTATTAACACTAGCCCATTTTCCTGAATTGTGTCAATCGAATAGCTCTACTAGTCTATTTAATTAGCGTCGAGGACCATGCCATTCGAAAATTACTTACTTAGTATACTTTGGTTTATTTATGAAATCTTTCAATTTGAGTAGCTAATGCCATAAACCTTTAACATTCTATACTATTCTATTCGAATCACCACTTGATCTTATTCGAAAAGAATATTGTAGAAAGACAAGCTAAAAACTTTAGAATAATAACTTTCTTACTCTTTCACTTCTATACTAATTTCTTTGTTCTACAAGTATCTAACGACACCATAACGTACGTAGAAAAGAATTGGAAACTCAACAACAACTCTGATAAGTGTTTTCATTTATATATACACAGATATAAATTTAGAAAATATAACTCAACTTCTTGTAATCATGAATTCACTTCGAGTATCATGAAGAACTCGACTCTGTCCATCCTTTGTTAGTTTTCACAAAACAAAGAATGATGAACACAAAAAAATGAACACAATAAACCCTACTCAGTTTTCTATGGATTGAAGTTCGATTTTGTTTCTTACTCTGCATTTAGTTCTTACTTCTTCAAACTTGACCACATACTGGCCAACCGACATGCCACTTTGGTCAAGTCTCAGGAACTCCATCTTCTTGGCATTATGTAGGTTCTTAGGGTAGTATTTATCCAAAAGAGAATTCCTAAACACCCTCTAAGTGATCTAAGTGTCAGATGCCTCAAACAACTTCTTGGCATTTGTTCACCAATACTCTGCCTCCCTTTATAATATATAGGAGACAACCAAAACTCTCTGCTCCTCTGAACAAACCATATCTATAAAGGTTTTCTCCAATTCCTTAAGCCACCACTCTGCTCTAACTGGGTCATACTCTCCCTTAAAAGATGAAGGGTTGACCTTTCTAAACTCTGAAAGATCTAGAAAGTTTCGGTTCTTTACAACCGGAACTTCATACACTGACTATACCAGTAGTGCTAGGAGGTGGAATTACTTCCACCCCCTTTAAAACTTTGTTTATGACAACAATCTACTTTCTTATATTAGTTGCCATCTCCAAAAACACTCCAGTCGTATCAGCTGAACCTTTACTAAAAGTATTTCGGTTTCCCCTAGTTCGCCTTAGTGAAGTCATGGTTCCCTATACACATAGAACAATAAATACAAAGGTAAAACAAAAGCATTTAATTAGAGCTTGACAACCAGGGAAATCGTCTTTACAAAATATAAATACCCCACGCAGGGGACAAAAGAAAGCAAGAGAAGAAAGGAAGCAAGCTAAGCTCCACCGTCATCACCCTCAGCATTTTGGTAGTCTGCACATAATCCTCCATCATTTCCTTCAACAATGGTTGAATCCTGGATAATGACGTCTGTTACCTCGATAGCACCCTAGTTGTCCTATTGAGTGCCCTCCAGAAGCACAAGGCGACCTTTTCAGATCACCTTCTTAGAGTCCCATGCGTCCAATGCCAGTACCACCCCGAGGTTAAAGAGCTAGACTTGGTCGACTGTATTTTGGAATTGCTCCTTGCTGATCTTTGTGCAGATTGTTATCAGTAGCCAAGTATCCTCTTGCAACTGCACCATATGGGATCAAAGGCACTGATTTTCAATTTGAAGGTTTTCATATTCAACACGGAGGTCAGCAGGGCAAGGTTAAGTTTTTGGGTTCCTTCTTCCTCGGTCACGCACAACTTCGCTATCATTTGCTTGTCATACTCCTTCATCCACCTTTCAACACAACGGGCTCCAATAGCAAGGCAGAGACTGTAGGTCTGGATCATTGATAGGATCTTTGTTGAGCTGTTCTGGGTGACATGATCCATAACTTTGTCATCCAAGAGTTTCAAGTTGATGAACGATTTGGGATCCGAGTTACCCCTGAACAAGGCAATCGGACCCTTGTCATCCACCTCATTGGCCGCCCTCTTCCTTCGATCCTTCTCTCTGCTACCTTCAACAACTTTCCTCTTCTGCCTCTGAAGAGGCTGAGTAGGAGACTCTTCCTATTGGATCAGACCCACCTCAATTATCGGGTCCTGGACAAGAGAGGTCAGAGAAACGTCCATTGGAATGTTAGAAGGTTCAGCATCCTCATTCCTCACTTTCATGGCCCGAAAGGTAGCAAGAGTGTTTCTGGATACCATGCTTTCTGCACAACGAACAACAAAAGTCAAATAATAAGAAAAATATTTAAAAGAAATTGTTATATAAAAAAAAGTAAATACAGACTGCGGCCTACACTCTACCTAAAATGACCTCAAGAGTTTCATCATCAGCGGCATCCAAGATATCCTTACAAGAAATAAGGCCAACTTCCTGAGCCCACGTACTCATGAAGTCAATACACTTGGTGTCTTCTTGATCAAGATTTGGCTTCCCCTTTTTGATCATTTCAAGGGGAGTGTCCCATGCCTCGGTGGTCTAGTACAGGTCAAACACCGGGTCCCCACTAGCCTCCAGGAAAAATAGATTGGTCCTTGGCACTATCATTAGCTTAAAGAACTTTATCTTGAAGTTCTTGAAGCTATCCTAAAAGACTCCAAAGACCTTCCGACCAAGCCTCGACCGGAGTATGAGCTAGTTCTTTTACATTACCCCCCTTGGGGGCACCACCGTGTGAAGAGATAGAAAATGCCTTCTCCAAGTACTGTAAAATCTTTCGAAGGCGAGAATGTTTCCCTAACTATTGGGATGAAGCTAAGAAGGATCCATATGGAGAGTGCAGAGGATTGCAGTTGAAACCCAGTGAACAAGATCTAGAGTCCTAACCGAATGAAGAGATCTTCGTACATGAACATATAGTGTGTGTCTGCCTCCCAAGATGAACACACCCTCGCATTATCCCATTGAGCCAGGATTTGATACTCATGGTCCCTTCTACCGCCTGTCATCAGCTCCAAGTAGCTCGCAAGATATTCAATCTTCTCCATAGTCTGAAATTCGAAATCATGGTTCTAGACGTCATCTCTAACCTAAAGGTACACCCACCTTCCATAGACAATTACCATAGGGTTTTTCGTAGACGGTCTCCGGGGCCCAGCCACTCGTCTTTTGGCCATTGAATCCTTGGAAACACCCTCAGAGGCTGGTAAAATGCTATCATAATCAAGAATATCTACCATAGATTATGGGGGAGGGAAGACACCACCCTCCGTACCTAGTCAGTTACACCTATTACAAATATCGGTCTCTTCCCCCTAAAAGATCCATTAGCCAGTGTGGGCGCCTTCGTCGTTCACGGTACAATAGTGAAGATGCTCCAAAAAGCAACACCATAGAGTTAGACCCATAATCATCGGCATCCTTACTCATTTTGAACAAAGGTGAAGAGAAATTATCCAAAATATAGAAAATAGAAACCCTTTACCTTAGGGTAACGCTAAAAATAGTAAAAAACATAAGGTAGAAGGAGACATACCTTGAAGAAATGGAGAAAAATTGATGACTGAAGAAGAGGAACCATTGAAAATTGCTGAGAACTATTGTTGATCGCTCGAAACCACACTTCTCTGCCAAAAAAGTCACCGAAAATGGCCTCAAGTCGGAGGAGTTTGGAGAGGATTAGTAAAGTGTGGAAGAGGCGTCCTTAGCCCCTATTTATAGAGGTAAGATAGTTGTGGGGCAATTATGTCCTAGCACTTCAGATTTCAAAAGCCCCTCGTCATGGTGTGCAAAACCCTAACTATGACTATCCAGTCAAAGTATAGCACGTGGACTTCATAACTGTCACAACAGTTGAAATGATGGTTGCTCAGAAAACTAAACGTCACGCAAGCCCTGCTGTTGAGTACGAATTTTTTCTACGGACCTTGGTTTAACAATGGAATGTCCATCTCTGATTGTTTGACATGTGGGCAGTTACCAGACCACAATATGCCCATGAATGTCAAGTGACAACCTTGATCAAAGCCTTTAAGTCTGCTCTTGATCTCTTGGGGGCACAACAGACTCCGATGCAACACCCACCGTAAGGTATCACATTTAAGACTAACTCTAATATAACTTACTAAAGTTGTAAAAAAATTAATCTTGTAAAAATATTAGTTTAATTAATTTAATATTAATTTTTTTTCATTTGCGAAAAAAGTGAGAATAAATAAAATAATTAAGAACCATAAGTATAACTTGAAACTGACCAATACACACCTAAATTTACATTAATATTACAAACCTTGTTCTTAAATAATTTTCATAAACATTATACTACACTCCAAAAAGTAAAATATACAACATTTACATCAAAACCTAAACTGTTTTACTAAAATTTAAAAAAAAACTAAGGATTTGGGCCCTCGGAAGGATCCTCTTCCTCAATATCATCAAAAAACCCTGGCGGGTACATCACTCGCCTAATAGGGGTTCTTGCCAAAGACACCATCGAGTCCTCCTGTGGTGTATAGACAATGCCACCCCAGAGCTCACGAATAGGCATCGTGAACTCACACAGACACATGCTGAGTCAAAACAGGGATCCCATCATAGGTCCCACACAGATTCAAAGTCAAGTCCGTAGTATACACAAACCATTCATTATGCAAATTAAACCTCCAAGCATCAGTTCTCCCATGGAACTGAACTCGGACAAAACCCAAAACTTGATGCCTTGCCGCCATCTTAACTAACAAAGAGTAATATCACTAATAGTAAATCGAATTATTAGCTCCTTCGTCTCCTCAGTCTTCATCAGATATACACAGTAAAACAAATATAATATAACAAAGAAGTGAGATCCCCTACATCAATACCAGTATGGCAGTATAAAAAATGACAGTAGATAAATAGATATAACATTGACATATTTAATTCATATTATCATATCACAGATAATAAATCAAATAAGCATAATTATCATGTCAATATGCTGACCAACTGTGCATATGCAAGACAACCAATTCCTACTCCATGGAGTTAAACATAATTTCAGAGAGAATGATAGGGAGTACATGTCTGTATATCGTCAGCCTCAAATCATGTGCCAATATATCATATCAATGTGCGCAACATGGCTCATACAAGACACTCTCAACCAATCACGAAAAGAGTAGTAACTTCATCAAGATCGTCGGTGTGTTTGCATAGGATACCATGGCCCAGAGGTGCTATCAACTGGCCACGTATGCCATTCCACACCCCAATGTCTCCAAGATTGCTGAAGATTGTAACTATGCAATTCTCACTCGCACGAAGGTGTATTTTCAATCTCCTAGGCAAATAGCCTTAACCAATAAGCTGACACGTTTTTCAATGCATGATGCATGATTCAAATATACATACAATCATTATTCTCATAGTATTTCATATTCACACGCCATCACTTGGTGGTATCATTATTCAACATCATCGGGCCTACCACAATAGCCCGACAGTAAACTGCTGTAATTTTTAATCGCATAAATATTTTATCATTTTTTCACAATCGCGAAACATTTTTCTTACGTTTTCAAATCACATAAGTATTTTCGAACATTTTTATAATCGTAGAAATATTTTCAAGCGCTTTCTAAATCGCATAGGGATTTTTAAACATTTTCTCAATCGTGTAGCAATCTTAAATCATTTTCTCAGTCTAATAACTTAATAATTACTATTTTGAGAACAAATGACATCTCTCTAATATTTTTCACATAAATATTTATTTTAGCTTTATTTACCATATTTTACTATTAAAAATCCTTTAAGTAGAATTTTTCATCATTTCTCGCAAAATTACATTTCTTTGATTTAATTAGGATATTACAGCTCGAAATTCTCTAATGCGCTTCAAAACCGAAAGGGTGAGCTATACGTTAGTAAATTCCAAGTTTTAACTTTTATTTTACTTATTAACCTAATTACACTAATTTAATTCTAAAAATAGGTTTACTTTCTTTTTAGGTCTAAAAACCTGTCAAATTAATTTCTTATTAATCAAATACCTAAGTCTACACTTAGTAAAATAATTTTGGTTCTAGGATATTAAAAATTGGCATGTTGGCCGAAAATCACTGTATATGTTTCATAAATCATGTTTAATTATTTTCTATCACTTTATTCCTTGCAAAACCCCTTAATCCAATTTCTTATCGTTAAATCATTTAATGCATGTTTAGGAAAATAATTAAAACATTTTGCTCCCTTAGTGGTGATTAAGCTCGTGAGCCTCTAGGTTCTTTGGAACCTTCATACACTTCCTCATCATGTGAATCACATCCTACTTTATACAATAATCAATCATGCTTCCATTATCACATATTCAAGCATATAATCAAAGCTATAAAGCATACCAACCAAAAATCACCACAAACAAAGCAAGCTTAAACCATACAAGTGAATAAATCCTTGTGGTTTTTTCACCACAAACAAAGCCATTCCCTCATCACTAACACTTGGTTGATGAGGTTAATCTCCATCTTACCTCAAAGAAGACAAAAACTCTTCAAGTTCCTTCTACTTTAAATTTCGTGAGCTTCCTCAAGAAATCCTAACAAGCTTTAACAAATCTTAAAGTCATAAACCAAGCTTGAAAACAAGAAACCATGAATCAATCACGATTTAGAAATTCAAGAATACAACTTTTGATCAAGAAATCAAGAAGTTACCTTTAGGAGTAGAAAATCTAAGCTTGATTTTGAAGCACTTAGAAGATGAACTAGATAAAACTTACAAGATAAAAAGTGTTTAGGATCTTGTATAGGTTTAGGAAATCGGATTGGATAGAATTATGGAAGCTTGAAAGTAGGTTTAGTGGGTGGTGGCCGAAACCTTCAAGAGGAGGAAGATGAAGTGTTCTTTGTGTTCTTAGAAGTGAGAGAAAGATGATAGGTTTTTGTTTACACAAAGTGTTAGAAAATGAACTACAAAGTCCTATTTCACAAGTGCTTGGCCATGGAGTGCATGGATAGGAAATATCAAAGCTTGTTTAACAAGATAAAATTTGATCACATGGATTCACATGACCTAAGTCATCATGTAGTCATCCTTTAGTCATAAGATAGTTCATGAACATCCTAGAATGGCCTTGTTGGCCGTGGAGCACATGCATGTGATTAACTAAATTTTGATTTCAATTAGTTCCTAATTACACTTAGTTTAGGTATTTAATTCATCTAGTTACATAACTAACTAGTCCAACCATTTTTGTTGACCACTTCTTATTGGTTTAGAAAAGTCTAGCCATTTATATTGACCAATTCCTATTGGTTTATATTAAGCATCAAGCCTTCTAATTGGTTCACAAAAATATATATCAACAAAGACTTTTTCAAGTCTATTATCCAATAAATATAAGTTACAGAATTTATTACCCAATTGGTAGAAACTATTGCTCGCAACATAGCAAATATTTTTCGACAGAAAATAACATGTAGAATATTTTTATTTTACAGATAAATTCTAAAAATTAAAAGATTGGGTAACATATCTCTTGGATTCGGGTTTAGTAAGATCCCCCGGCTCCGAATAAATCAGTAAAGATTTTCCCTGGCCCGAAAATTATTATTTTCCTGACTCAGAGTAAATCACACACAATGATCAAAAATAGTCACAGAACAGTCAAAATAATTTTATGACACACAGAAATCACAAAACAATACAATTCAAACATTTCAGAAAAACAACAAATTTTGCGGTGTTACAACTCTCCCCCACTAAAAAGAATTCTGTCCCCAAAATTTATCATACCTTAGAACAATTAGGGATATTGTTCCCTCATCTTATCTTCCATCTCCCACATAGCATCTCCTGTTGTTTCATTCCAGATCACTTTTACTAACGGAATCGCTTTCCCTCTGAGTTACTTTACTCTTCTGTCTTCAATCTTAACAGGAAGTGTCTCATATGTCAAATTTTCTTTCAATTATACCTCATCGGGCTGAATGACATGAGTTGGATCGAGAATATACTTTCTTAACTAGGACACATAGAAAACATTATGAAGGTTGGAAAGAAAAGGCAGTAAAGCTATTTGGTAAGCAACTGGACCTATCCAACGAAGAATTTGATAGGGTCCAATAAATTTAGGAGTGAGTTTTCTGGATTTTATAACCCTTCTGACACCAGTCGTGGGTGTGACTCGCAAAAACACATGCTCACCCTTCTTCAACTTCAAGAGGTCTTCTTCTTTTATCTGCATAGCTTTTCTGTCTACTCTGAGTTGCCCTTATTTTCTGTTCAATCATTTTCACCTTTTTTGTCGTTTGTTACACCATCTTAGGTCCTATGGTCATACTCTCTCCATCTTGATACCAATACAAAGGTGTTCGACATCGTCGCCCATACAGTGCTTTATAGGGTGTCATCCCTATACTTGAGTGAAAACTGTTGTTATAGGTGAATTCTACCAAAGGCAAGAATTCATCCCAACTCCCTCTTTGTTCTAACACACAAGCTCTAAGCAGATCTTCTAGTGACTATATAGTCCTTTCCGTTTGACCATCAGTTTGTGGATGGTAGGCAGAACTCAAACGAAGTTTAGTCCCCATTGCTTCATGTAGACTTTGCCAAAATCTCGATATAAACCTTGGATCTCTATCGGAAATGATACTAGAGGGTACACCGTGAAGTCTAACAATTTCACCAATGTACACCTAGGTCAATTTCTCCATTGGATACTTGATATTGATTAGCAAGAAGTGAGCAGACTTCGTAAGCTGATCAACAATGACCCATATAGAATCATAACCTTTCCTAATCTTTGGTAATCTAGTAACAAATTCCATTGCAATACTATCTTATTTCCATTCTGGAATAGTGAGGGGTTGCAGCATACCTGCTAGTCTTTGATGTTCAACCTTTGCCTTTTAACACACAAGACAAGATCACACGTACTCAGCAACATCTCTCTTCATTCCAGGCCACCAAAATAATCGCTTCAGGTTTTGGTACATCTTGGTCATTCCTGGGTGTATACTAAACTGGCACGTATGAGCTTCATCAAGAATCAACTTTCTCAGTTCCGGATCACTAGGCACACAAACTCTGCCTTCAAATCTTATAATATCGTCATGTCCTTCTTGAACCGTTGACACAATATCTTGCTTCATTAGCTCCCTTTCAGTTTGTAGAAACTCGTCATCCTTCTGCTTCACTCGGATTTTTTCCATTAAATCATTTGTAATTGTAACCTTGTTCAAACAAATCTTTCCCGACGTCAACTCCACTGACACCCACAATTTTTGGAATTGTTCTATTAATTCCTTTTCCTTGATCATCATAGCAGAGACATTAAGCATCTTCCTACTTAAAGCGTCTGCCACCACGTTTGCCTTTCTAGGATGATATTGGAGTTGAAAATCGTAATTTTTTAAAAATTCTAACCATCTTCTCTGCCTCATATTCAACTCCTTCTAATCAAACAAATATTTTAAACTTTTGTGATCACTGAAGACGTTGAATGTAGCTCTATACAAAAAGTGTCTCCAAATCTTCAATGCAAAAACAACTACAGCTAGTTCCAAGTCATGCGTTGGGTAATTCCTTTCATGTACCTTCAGTTATCTAGAAGCATACGCTACAATTTTTCTATTCTGCATTAACACACATCCCAACCCTTGATAAGAAGCATCACAGTATACTTCAAAAAATTCGTTCGAATCTGGTAGAATCAGCACTGGTGTAGTAGTCAATCTTTTCTTCAATTCTTGAAAACTCTTTTCGTATTCATCAATCCAAACAAAAGCTTGATTCTTCTTTGTGAGTTGCGTAAGAGGTCCGGCTATCTTGGAAAAACCTTCAATAAATCTTCAGTAATATCCGGCTAATCCAACAAAACTCTGAATCTTAGTTACAGTGTTTGGCCTCTCCCATTGAAGAACTGTCTCCACCTTTGCTGGATCCACTACAATTCCATCCTTAGAAATTACATGACCCAAAAACTGAACCTCCTCCAACCAAAATTCACATTTAGATAGCTTTGCATACAGCTTTTTTTCTTTCAAAATATGGAGAACTATACTGAGATGTTCAGCATGCTCTTCCTGATTTCGTGAATAGATCAGAATATTATCGATAAAAACAATGACAAATCTGTCTAGATATGGATGAAATATTCTATTCATATAATCCACGAATATCGTAGGAGCATTCGTCACTCCGGGCGACATTACAAGATACTCATGGTGCCCGTAGCGTGTTCGAAATGCAATCTTAGGTAAATCCTCTACCTTGACACGGATTTGATGATAACCTGATTACAAATCTATCTTAAAGAAAATAGTTGCTCCTTTTGTGTTTGGACGTATACCTTTGAGGACTTGTTTTGATGATAACAAACGTGAAGACTAAATGAAGATGATAGAAAGACCAAGTCCAAGTTTATATAAGATTAGCTTTAAGACTTAGGATCTGTTGTATGGAGCTCACTTTGATATCTCTCTGTTTTCAAAAGAAAAGATAAAACTTGTTTTTTAAAAGAATCTTAGTGGCTTTAAAACAATTTGTCCAAAACTATTTTTGCATTGATTTATTCGAATAGAGCTTAGTCTATTCGACTAAACACTTTCACGAGGGTCTGTTTTTAAAGATGCTATTCGAATAGCAGGACAGCTATTCGAATAAGTGAGTTTCTCAGAACTGTGTTTATAAGTGAGTTATTCGAATAACTTAAACGTTATTCGAATAAACCATTTTTCTATCTGAACTGTTTTTGACCGAGCTATTCGAATAACACAGAGGTTATTCGAATAACCCATATCAGATGGTTTTTTCACAATGGCTTCAGGAACAGTGTTATTCGAATAACATATCAAGCTATTCGAATAAACACGTTAATTGTGAACACTGATATGGAAACAAACAGGTTTTTAATTTGGTTAAATGGCTTTTAATGCTACCCAATGACTATTTTTTCTAATTTTCTCTATAAATAGGAACCTTGGGTCACGAATAAAATTGCCCAATACTCTGAATTATTTTCTGCTTGCTCTAATCTGTGAAAATTATTTTCTACGCTCTTTTTGATTAAAAACTTTGAGATATTTCTGTGAGAGCTCCATTAGCACTTCAATTTGTATTACCTGCTCTGAGTGAGAGTTTCTCTTCATCTACTTTCTGATATTTTGTATCGAGGGTGAAGTATCCCTCAAGGTTTGTATAAGGGTGAGGTATCCCGGCAGGCTGAGACTTTAGCACAAGGGTAGAGTTTCCCTGTGTGTGAAAAGTACTCTTTTATGTAACGGTTGCAAGCACCTATTGAAGCTCATGTACATAGTGAAAAATCTCAGCTTTCGAGGACTGGACGTAGACCACAAGTGGGTTAGTGGTCGAACCAGGATAAATATTGTGCCTGCTTCTCTCTTCTTAATCTCTTTATTTTATGTAATTTTAATTTACTACATATTTATTTTTCGCTGCTTTTATTGTTTCTTTTCTTCTTCTCGTTCCTTCTGTGCATTTATTTATTAAGTTTTAATATTTGTTTTTTTGTTAAAAAGAGGTTTTAAAGAAAAAGTTTTATACTCAATTCACCCCCACTCTTGAGTATTGGAAGCCACTTGGTAACAAGTGGTATCAGAGCTAGACTCTTGTATAAAGAGCTTAGCAACTTCAAGAGAATATGGCTTCTTCAAATGGTTTTTCAGAAGGATCTTTCATAAACCGACCACCCTTTTTCAATGGGGATGGTTATGCATATTGGAAGGATAAAATGAAAATCTTCATCGAAGCTATTGATCTAGATGTATGGGATGCTGTCGAAATCAGCGCTTTTATACCCACACATGAGGTCGATGGTGTAAGGACCGAAACACCACGAAATAAATGGTCTGATGAAGACAAAAGAAAAGTTCAATATAATTTGAAAGCCAAAAATATTATTACTACTGCTTTGGAATATGATGAGTTTTTTAGAATTTCAAATTATAAAACTGCTAAAGAAATGTGGGACACTTTGCAAGTTACCCAAGAGGGTACTAGTGAAGTAAAGAGGTCGAGAATCGATTCTCTAACTTGTGAATATGAATTATTTAGAATGAACCAAGGAGAAAGCATTCAGGAAATACAAAAGAGGTTCACCCACATAGTTAATCATCTTGCATCTTTAGGTAAAAAATTTTCTAACGAATATTTGATTAACAAAGTATTGAGATGTCTTAGCAGGATTTGGCAACCTAAGGTAACAGCTATTTCAAAATCAAGGGACTTGTCCACAATGACTCTAGCTAACCTCTTTGGAAAACTTCATGAACACGAACTGGAACTGAGCAGATTAAGTCAAAGCGAAGAAAACGATAAAAAGAAAAGGGAATAGCGCTCAAAGCCACTTCCTCAACATTCAACAATGATGATGAAGAAAATGAAGAAAGCTCAGAAAACATTGAGGTAAGTGAAGAAAATCTTAGTCTGTTGGTTAAAAAATTTGGTAAATTTCTTAGGAAAAAGGGAACGCAAAGAAAACCTCTCTTCCCTCCGAAGAAGACTCATTACAAAGGCGAAGGAGCTTCATCGACTCCAACTTGCTATGAATGTGGCAAACCTGGTCACATGAAAATGGAGTGCCCAGTTTACCAAAAGAAGAAGGAGAAATTTGAAAAGAAACCCTTCAAGGAAAGAAAAGGAAGAAAAGCCTATATAGCATGGGATAAAAATGACATGGATTCAACTGACAGCTCAGACAGCGAGGAAGCTCAACTATGCCTCATGGCCAAAGGAGAAGAAGAAGAAAGCGAAAATGAGGTGTACTTGAAAGTCAGGAGTTCAAACTGGTATCTCGATAGTGGATGCTCCAAGCACATGACCTGGGACGACTCAAAATTCACCATGCTTATTCCCAAGAATCATGGACACGTCACTTATGGTGATAATAACAAAGGAAAAATTCTTGGAATCAACAAAGTCGGTAAGAACCCTAACTCTTCTATTGAAAATGTGTTGCTTGTTGAAGGTTTGAAACATAACTTGCTTAGTATTAGTTAGTTATGTGATAAAGGAAATAGGATAATATTTGATTCAAATTGTTGCATAATTGAAGATAAAAATGATAAGCATGTTAAATTCATTGGTCATAGAGTAAACAACATCTATATGATTAGTCTCGATTATATATCTTCAAATGATGTGAAATGCCTTTTAAGTAAGAATGATGATTCATGGTTATGGCATAGAGAATTGCACACATTCACATGGATCACTTAAAGAAGTTGGTCTCTAAAGAGCTAGTAATTAGACTACCCAAGCTTAATTTTGTAAAAGATAAGTTATGTGATACATGTCAAAAGGGTAAACAAATAAAAGTCTCTTTTAAAGCAAAAAATATAGTTTCAACTACTAGACCTTTACAACTTTTGCATATGGATCTATTTGGACCTTCTAGAACTATGAGCTTTGGTGGAAATTACTATGCTTTAGTGATTGTGGATGATTTTTCTAGGTTTACATGGACTTTATTTCTTGCAAATAAAAATGAGACATCTCTAGCTTTTAAAAGACTTGCCAAAGTTATTCAAAACGAGAAAGGTTTTCAAATCTCTTCTATAAGAAGTGATCATGGTGGCGAATTTGAAAACAATATTTTTGAAAATTATTGTGATGAACATGGCATTAATCATAATTTCTCTGCCCCTAGAACTCCACAACAAAATGGAGTTGTAGAAAGGAAAATTCGTTCTTTAGAAGAAATGGCGAGAACTATGCTTAATGAGGCTGCTCTTCCTAAGTACTTTTAGGCGGATGCTATAAGTACAACTTGTTATGTAATGAACAGGGCCCTTATAAGGCCTATTTTAAAGAAAACCCCATATGAATTGTATAAGGAAAGAAAGCCAAATGTCTCACATTTTCATGTTTTCGGATGCAAATGTTTTGTTTTAAATAATGAAAAAGATAACTTAGGCAAGTTTGATGCTAAGTCTGATGAAGGTATATTTCTTGGTTATTCAAATCATAGTAAAACTTTTCGTATATATAATAAAAGAACTATGACTATTGAAGAATCTATACATGTTGCATTTGATGAAACTGACCCAAATGGATCGAGAAAGGATCTTGTTATTGATGATGTTGCAGAGGTCTTGGCGGAAACACATTTGGATAGTAAAGAAAAATAAATTAAGGAGCAAAAGGATAAACAAAGACAAGAAGATTCGCAAGCTTTGGAACTTCCCAAAGAATGGCGAACTTCAAAATATCATTCCCTTGATCAGATTATCGGTGATGTATCTAAAGGTGTAAGTACTCGTAATTCTCTTAGAAATGCTTGTAATCACTTAGCTTTTGTTTCTCAAATTGAACCTAAGGATTTAATTGAAGCTTTTGATGATAAACATTGGATCTTAGCTATACATGAGGAATTAAATCAGTTTGAAAGAAATCAAGTTTGGGAATTAGTTGCTAGACCTAATAATCACCCTATAATTAGCACTAAATGGGTTTTTAAAAACAAACTTGATGAAAATAGGTTAATAACTAGAAATAAAGTTAGTTGGTCGCTAAAGGATATAATCAAGAAGAAGGTATAGATTATGAAGAAACCTATGCACCTGTAGCTAGATTAGAAGCTATTAGAATGTTACTTGCTTATACTTGCATCATGGACTTCAAATTATATCAAATGGATGTCAAAGGTACTTTTTTAAATGGTTTTATTCAAGAGGAGGTATACGTTGAACAACCTCCTAATGGCTTTCAGTCTATTCGAATAACTTCTACAGTTATTCGAATAAACCCTGTTATTTTGCCAAAACACTAGGCTTTCCCTGATGATCTATTCGAATATAAACTCCCTCTATTCGAATAAACCCTAGCAGAAATACCCTTTCAATGCCTATCCTTTCAGTTTCCAAGCAAGGTTTATTCGAATAAACCTCTGTTTATTTGAATAAACTCGGGCCTCTCTTTAAATAACTCCTGCATGCCCAACCATTTCATTCCCTCTTCTCTTATGCTTTTCACCTTCTCTGCCCATCGTCTCTTCCTCTTCTATTTTCCTCCACCATCTTCCTGTTTTCTTTCTCTCTTCCACACTTCCAATCACTATGGCCTCCTTCTCCAGCAAGCGCCCACGCACGAAGATGGCTCCATGCAATAATCCACTTGACTTGAGAAGGCTCTCTTCCAACGAAGAACACCATCCCCGCTTCATTACGCACTTCTGGGAGCGTAACTTGGTCCAACCTAAGTATCTTGACCTCTCTTTCTTCCAGCAACACCGTGGTTTCGACTTTCTGACCCTGCTGGAAAACCAGGGAGTTCTACAGCTTTGCTCTCATCGGGCCATTCTCTATCCAACTCCGGTGAAGATGTTTTTTTGTAATCTGGAATTTGATGGCCAGAACCTTCTCTCCGAAGTCTGTGATCAGAACATTGTGATCACACCGTAGGACTGGAAGACTTTGTTTGGGTTGCAGTTCACTGGTGCCCTTGTTGAAGATGGTGACAACCCTTTCCTTGAAGAGTTCAACAAGTTTTAGGCGATTGAGGACTTGCTGAAGCCTGGTCTAGCCTTGCCTGACAAGTGTCTCAAGGGTGGCATGCTGAAAAGCCAAGATAGGCTTCTACATTACGCCTTCGCTCATATCTTGGCTCCCCGCAGTGGCAATTACGCCTACCTCAGTGAAAATGACATCTTCATGCTTTGGTTTCTGAAGAATGGCCATCAGATCAACTGGCCTATGTTTATCATGAAACACATGATGAGGGCCAAGGGCAAGGAAAAATCTGACTTGCCTTATGGCATTCTGGTCACTACCTTACTAAGCAAGTTTCCTCAGGTCTTGGAGACTGAGCGAGCCATTGCCCTGACTCATCACAACATCTTTAGCACCCACACCTTACGCAAAATGAAGATGATCCAAACCGATGAAGGCTAGGTGTACCCAGATGAGGTTGCTGAAGATGAGCTAGACCCTGCTGACGCTCCTGCTGCCCCCGCTGATGCACCTACTACTGTTGCTACTCCTGCTCCTGTCACCTTAGAACAGATCATGGCCACCTTGCATGATAACAGAGCATATATAGAACATACATTCTCTATTCTTTTTAATAGAATAGAAGGTGTTGAACGTGAGGTTGCTGCCCTCTGATCTACTTCACCTACTCTTGCACCAGCTTCTTCACCACCACCTCCGGATACCTATTTCTAGGAACCTTAGTTCTTAGGATCTCTGTTTTGCCTTTATGTTATTTATTTTCGGCTTTTGTACTTGAATCCCTTTTGATTAATGCATAAATATAGTTTTCTTGATGATCTATTAATCTGAGTATGCTTCCTTTTATGCACTTGAATATATGTTTATGGGACTTACCCCTCCTTTTTGCTCAAGACAAAAGGGGGAGAAAATTTTGAAATTTAATTGAGAAAAGACAGGTAAAATTAAAACGAGATTGGATTCAAATTGAAAGGGGGAGCAGCACACATATCTGATATACATTACCTCTTATAATTAAAGAGGGGGAGTAAGCTTTTATACCTCTTTGTGAATTCCAATTATATGTACTAACTCTTTTCTCATTGATAGTTTGTCATCATCAAAAAGGGGGAGAATGTGTTTGGACGTATACCTTTGAAGACTTGTTTTGATGATAACAAACGTGAAGACTAAATGAAGATGATAGAAAGACCAAGTCCAAGTTTATATAAGATTAGCTTTAGGACTTAGGATCTGTTGTACGGAGCTCACTTTTATATCTCTCTATTTTCAAAAGAAAAGATAAAACTTGTTTTTTAAAAGAATCTTAGTGGCTTTAAAACAATTTGTCCAAAACTGTTTTTGCATTGATTTATTCGAATAGAGCTTAGTCTATTCGAATAAACACTTTCACGAGGGTCTATTTTTAAAGATGCTATTCGAATAGCAGGACAGCTATTCTAATAAGTGAGTTTCTCATAACTGTGTTTATAAGTGAGTTATTCGAATAACTCAAACGTTATTCGAATAAACTCTTTTCTATCTGAACAGTTTTTGACCGAGCTATTCGAATAACACAGAGGTTATTCGAATAACTCATATCAGATGGTTTTTTCACAATGGCTTCAGGAACAGTGTTATTCAAATAACATATCAAGCTATTCGAATAAACACGTTAATTACGAACACTGATATGGAAACAAACAGGGTTTTAATTCGGTTAAATGGCTTTTAATGCTACCTAACGGCTATTTCTTCTAATTTTCTCTATAAATAGGAACCTTGGGTCACGAATAAAATTGCCCAATACTCTGAATTATTTTCTGCTTGCTCTAATCTGTGAAAATTATTTTCTACGCTCTTTTTGATTAAAAACTTTGAGATATTTCTGTGAGAGCTCCATTAGCACTTCAATTTGTATTACCTGCTCTGAGTGAGAGTTCTCTTCATCTACTTTCTGATATTTTATATCAAGGGTGAGGTATCCCTCAAGGTTTGTATAAGGGTGAGGTATCCCAGCAGGCTGAGACTTTAGCACAAGGGTAGAGTTTCCCTGTGTGTGAAAAGTGCTCTTTTATGTAACGGTTGCAAGCACCTATTAAAGCTTGTATACATAGTGAAAAATCTCGGCTTTCAAGGACTGGACGTAGACCACAAGTGGGTTAGTGGTTGAACCAGGATAAATACTGTGCCTACTTCTCTATTCTTAATCTCTTTATTTTATGCAATTTTAATTTACTGCATATTTATTTTCCACTGCTTTTATTGTTTCTTTTCTTCTTCTCGTTCCTTCTGTGCATTTATTTATTAAGTTTTAATATTTGTTTTTTGTTAAAAAGAGGTTTTAAAGAAAAAATTTTATACTTAATTCACCCCCCTCTTGAGTATTGGAAGCCACTTGGTAACACCTTTCAATTGGTCCATCAAATCATCAATTCTTGAAAGTGGATATTTGTTCTTTATCGTAACTTTATTCAACTGGCAGTAGTCCACACACAAACATATCTAATTGGTTCACAAAAATATATATCAACAAAGACTTTTCCAAGTCTATTATCCAATAAATAAAAGCCACAGAATTTATTACCCAATTAGCAGAAACTACTGCTGCAACATAGCAGATATTTTCTGACAAAAAATAAAATACAAAATATTTTTATTTTACAAATAAATTCTACAAATTAAAAGATCGGGTAAAGTATCTCTCAGATTCAAGTTTAGTAAGATCCCCCGGCTCCGAATAAATCAGTAAAGATTTTTCCTGGCCCGAAAATTATTATTTTTCTGACTTGGAGTAAATCACACACAATGATCAAAAACAGTCATAGAACAGTCAAAATAATTTTACGGCACACAGAAATCACAAAATAGTACAATTCAAACATTTCAGAGAAACAAAAAATTTTGGGGTGTTACATCTGGCTTCATAAAAAACATGGATCCCACAACCCGAGGGCATTAGGATGTGCCTTGACACTTAGGGCTTGTTTGGGAAAGCTGAAAATTATAGATTATGCTGATAATCAATTATTGTTATAATCGATTATAATCGATTCATTTTTATGTTTGGATGCATTAGTTGTAAAGTGATTTTAAGCTAATATGATTCATTTGGATGATATAAAAAAGAATCACTTTTATGCATTAAATTACTAAAATAGGTATAGAATGATTAAAAAAATTATTTGATTGAGGACAAAATAGTATTTACATATCAAAATGTAAGAAATAATTTATAAGCTAAAATCATAAGCTTCAATCTTTAGCTTATGATTATTAGGTAAAAAAAGGTTTTATTTTGCATTGAATTTCATGTAAAAGCTTTTTTAGAAAATAATCTTTTTACCTAAACATAATAATTGTTTCACAAAATAGCTTAATCCTCCAAAAATAGCTGAATGGGAAAGATTTAATCTTTCCCAAACATGCTCTTAGCTACGTTAGCTAAGCACCAAGTTGGGGGCAACACAATGAGGTTCAGTATATTTTCATACAATGACCATTGGACTCATCCTAGAGGAAAAAAGTAGATAATGGAAAATAGAAGATAGAATATTCAAATTCAAAAATGGAATTTTATTATTATTCTCATTCCATATGTCATCAGCTCTAACAAAAGAGCCTATGAACTACCCTAATACAAGAATGTCCATTGGAGAAAGCCGGAAAGGAAGCTAAGTAAGACAGTGATGATAAAGATGACCACTGACCACGACCACATCCATGGTTCTTCTAGAAACCAACACCCATCTTTCCCTTGGTTGGCCAATAACAACAAAATGCTTCACTCCAAAAGATTGTTCAGCCTCAACATAAGCAGGCTTCACAATCCTGGATATCCAGCTGCACACCGGGGTGAAACCAATGCACTAGGCTAGTACCTTTGGTTGTAGCCAAGAAGACGGAGGAGGGATAGTGGAAAACCTCCATGCCTCACAGGAATTAAAACAGAAGTAATGAATGTCCCTGCTAAGCGTAGAATGGTTGCACATTCTTGTGTACGGTTGGAAAGAAAGGCTTCTGCCGCCCAGATGCATGTTGACTAACCCACGTAGGGAAGCTACTTGGTCCTCACAAAACCATTACACCTAGTAAGAAAGGCCTCCATCAGAGGAATATGTTTGGGAAAAGAAAACACCTTTAAGAATTTTAGGAAGAATAGAAAAATTATTTTAGAAAAGGGCATAACCCTCCACACATTTACAAGAAATGGGAGAGAGATCATTCTCTAGAAAAAGATCACTCTAAAAAATGATTAGAGAATAAAAGGAATGCTAGCCTCAATGCAAACATTCCCCATTTATAGAGGAAATGAAGCATTCTGATTAGCTCTTGAGAGGGCAAATTGACTGCACGTTTGAGGCTGTATTTTAATGTTCCTTCTCTGTGATTGGCCACGAGAGTAGCGGGCAGTTGGGAAACAACTTGAAACTGCTATCATTTTTAAAATGGTTCTTAATTCCTAATAAATTTAAAGCAACGGCTCCCAACTAAGCTCAGACTGCCACAAACTACAGAGTAAAGGTTGCTAGAAAGGACAACAAAGACCCCGTGAACTACACATGAGGGCAACCAATGATATACCTCGAATAACAGAATTGATGACATAAGTAGAGCGATTCAACTCAGGTTCCAGCCATACTCATTAACCTCGGGGGCATACTATGTTGCATCACAGACTTTAACCCTTTGGAAAACATCGCGCGACTCGGCATTAACTTTGACTCGGATCCCTTTGTCCACCGCACACCATGTGCTCCTATCAAACTTGGATACCTTGACACTTAGTTGTCCCATCTAAGCGCTAAGCTGGGGGCAACTATTCTAGACCGTGATTTAGGATCCTATCCCATGGGTCAACCTGGTGCGCGTGCAACCAGAGTTTATCATTGACACCCCAGCTGGAATTCATGGTACACTACTGAGATCCTAGCACAACGGATGTCGGATTACGACATTAGGTTGCAGCAACATTACCATGAGATTTGCGTAGTGGATAAATCCTATGAGTATCTATAACTACCAATCATGATCTTGTGTAATAATAGCACTCATAATTGCCTTTAACTGCTCATAAATGTAATATCAACATTATAATTTTACAATGATCCTCTACAACTACTAAGGGAATGTATCTTCCTATCCAATCTCTATAAATACCAGGCTCAATCACCTTGAACTGGTATCGATTGCTCTTTAGCATAAACCCTAATTGCACACGGCCTGACTTGAGCGTTGGAGTGTCTTTGCAGGTACCAACCCCCTAGTTCCAACATGCTCCATTGCTGCGCAAGGAGGAAAACACCAGAACGTGCCTATCTAAGTATAGCTTAGTATCCACTATAGAACAATTGTAAAATTAATTAACAAAAAGTAATTAAAAATTATAAACAGAATTAAGTAAACAACCAATCCAAGGAAATCAACAAATCTTGAGTTTAATCCATCCTTGATCACTAAGAATCCATTCTTGCTAACTAAGTTCTTGGCCTTAGATCACATCAATAAGCCTTAAGATGATCAATGAATTCTCTACTAGATAAGCATCTACAATTTAATTAATCAAGGTTAAATGAATTAAGCACTCATCTAATCCTAAATAAACCTAAAACCCATAATTCAACCAAGCTAAACAATCCTTCAAACACCTTTGATGCATTGTTTAGTCTCTGTAATCCTCATTAAACACGTGGTAATTATACAATTATCACATCAACATCCAAATCAAAATAAGCAATACAGTCTAAATTTAACAAAATCAAAGACATAAAAGAGAAACTTGATTAACAATTAAATGTAAAACAACCAAAACATGATCTTAGAATTAAACATCAAGATTATCAATCCCTAAGATTGATTAAAAAGGGTCTAGCCCTCCATGGATGGAAGGGAAGAAAAACATAAAAGAAGAGTGAAGGGAGAGGAAGAGAGATGAAGAGAGAAAGTGCAATCAAGAGTGGCTAAGAGAAAATTAGGGTTAGATTTGTGGTTGCTACTATTTAAATAACTATATATAAAATTAAAAATCTAAGTTTCCCTATAGCTTAGGATTAATATTCTTCCTCTTAGCTTTAATTGGACACCTAATTTGCCTAATTTGGGCTTAGGATTAGAGAATTACGCCTAGAATATTCTTAATAGCTCTCTAGACCCATTGGTCGGCTTCAAAGGGTAAAATCACTATTAAAACATCACAGTTTTGATAAGTGTTTAATAAAAGTTGAAGATATGCTTCTAAGCTTTCCAATGGAACTGGTCGCAGCTCTATATGACTGTTACAACCCAAATTATAGCCTAATCTCTGCATATTATCCAGGTTCTAGCGATAAAATCTCCGTTTTGACTTCCAGGTCCAATCTAACCCACTAGACATCCGATTCAACCTTCAAACTCTTCATTATAGTTGTATAAATTTCTCTAATATTTCCTACCAGGTAAAATTCATAGTTTTTAAATGTTTAGAACTCAAGTTATGCCCAAAATATAGAAACAGTATAAAATTCTCATTAATACTAAAAAATACAGTTAAAGCCAATTTGAACCCAAACTTTTAAAATGTGGCCGAAACTAATCAATTAAGCATAGAAGACATCTAAGAGACTAAATATGAGGGTTAACTAATGTATGAAAATTGTGTTTATCAAATTCCCCCATACTTAGCTTTTGCATTTTCGGGAAAAACTAAAAATTCAACATTAAGGAACAAGAAACAACAATACAAACTCAAAAGTTAAAAACTCTAAAAGACTCACTTTCTAATGATGTTCAAGAATGAAAAAGTCTACAAGCAATAAGTACAACCAAAGCTTCAAGGAATCAAAACATTCATGAGGTAACATTTTTTTATGTCTCAAACCAACAAGCAAGGTAACTTCAATTGAAAAGCATAAATCAAGAATGATAGAACCTTACAAGATACACTCCCAATCCCTCAAGTGTTTAGAAGGTAAGTGTTTCACTCAATTCAACCCATGAAAATTTGTATTACCATAAGCTTGTTTATCTTCTACTTCTCCACTACTCAAAACACATGTACACACAAATCAAGAGAACTTTATGCAAGGTTGTAATGAGGTCAAGGTAAAGAAGGGGAATAATATAGAGATGACAAGTTAAATACCTAAGAGAATAAAAGAACATTGGGGATGAGTTCAAATAACAAACATGAAAGTTTAACCTTAATCCATGTAATGCAAATTCTCTTTACATATCTATTTCCCCTTTTCTTTTTCTCTCTTTTTTTTTATAATTTTTCAATTTTTCTTCTTTTTTTTTTCAATTGGTCACTCTTTCTTTTTTCACCAAACATTTTGCACACTAATTAGCACACCCCACACTTGTTCAAAAACTCTTCCAATGACAATGCCAAAGCTTTTTTATTCCCTAAGGTTAGGTAAAAACATCGTTTTCCATTTAAGGCATGTAATAAACTAAAAACAAGGAATGGTCAAATAAGCTCAAGGGAGTTAATCAAGGGAAAATATGCAAGGTTAGCTATTTGGCTAAAGTACCTAATTCAAGAAAAATGTCTCAATCATGTTCATGTATGCATGTGAAAATGTAACCTAAAAAAGAATCAAAGCAAGTTCTAGAGTAACAAATTCCACGAGTGAAAATCACACAAAAAAGAAGAGAATGACATAAATGCTCAATCCATTTATTAAAAGATTCAAAGTCTCACAAGATATGCTTCTATCAAACTCAATCTACCAATTCAATTTCCATTACCAAAATAGTAAATCTCAAGATGAAAGATAATTTATTCACTTACTTTATAAACCTTTAACTTCAACTGATACATGCTCACAACTTTTACAAATCTTAAAATTTCATTGAAAAGTAGTTAAAAACACACTTTCTTATATATGTTTATTTTTTTAAAATAGAAAAATAGAATTTAAAAACAAAACAGAATCAGAATTGAAAATAGAAAATAGTATTTTGAAACAAAATAGAAAACAAAACAAAAAGTAAAAACAGTAAATAGAATATAAATTCCTCCCCCACACTTAAATTCTATATTGTCCTCAATGTCAAGCTTATAAAACATCAAATCATCAATATCCATTAAATATCATCCACAAATTTAGGACAAGTAAAATAAAAAAGAGAAGGAAGAAACATCCTTATCAAATGATGTATATGGTTGCTTGTAATTGGACCTCCTCCATTGTGTCTTCTTAAGTTTCCTCATAAAACTGCTTGAGGCAGTGTCCATTGACTTTGAAAGCTTTGCTTATTGTCTCACTTGTGATCTCTACTGCATCATAAGGAAAAACATTATTGAGTATAAAAGGACCTAGTCACCTAGAACAGAGCTTGTCGGGCATGAGCTTGAGGCAAGAATTGTAAAGGAGAACTTTTTGGCCAATAGAGAACTCTTTTCTTGTCAACATCTTATCATGAAGAATCTTAGTCTTTTCTTTGTAAATCCGAGAGTTCTCATAAACTTTTAACTGAATCTCTTCAAGTTCTTGGAGTTGGAGTTTTCTTTGGGATCCGGCTTGGTTTAGGTCAAGGTTGCACTTCTTTACTACCTAATAGGCCTTGTGCTCAATCTCCATCGAAAGGTGACATACCTTGCCAAAGACTATCTTATAGGGAGACATGCCTAAAGGAATCTTGAAGGCATTCTTATACGCCCACAATGCATCCTCAAGCCTCTTGCTCAAATCTTTTCTATTCGGTTGGACTATTTTTTCCAAGATTTGTTTCAACTCCTTATTCGAAACTTTGACTTGCCCATTAGTTTGTGGATGATAGAGAGTCGAAACCTTTTACATCACACCATATTTCTTCAATAATGCCTTCATGTTTTTATTATAGAAATGGGAGCCTTAGCTATTGATTATGGCTTTCAGAACTCCAAACTTATAGAAAATATGAGACCTAACAAAGTCTAAAATAACATAAGAATTATCAGTCTGAGTGGCCTTTGCCTCCACCCACTTGGATACATAATCAACAGCTAACATAATGTAAACAAAACCAAAGGAATTAGAAAAGAGACCCATGAAATCAAGGCCCTACATAGTAAATATCTCACAAAATAATAATAGTTGTTGGGGCATCTCATTCCTACAAGAAATGTTACCTGTCTATTGGCATTGTTCATAATTCTTACAATAACTGTAAGCATCATGAAACAAGGTGGGCCAATATAATCCAGAATTTAAAATCTTCCTAGCAATGTGTTGCAGTCCAAAGTGACCACCATATGCAAGGGTATAACAAAAATGCAAAATAGACTAAAACTTATAATTAGGCATACAACGTCTAATCACTTGGTCACTACATAGTTTTCACAAATAAGGATCATTCCATACATAATATTTAGACTTATTCTTAAGCTTATCAATCTAATGCTACTTATGCAAGTAAGTAATTCACTAAATTAGTATATGCCAAAGGTCCTTACCTCGCAGTTGAAAAAGATGCTCATTTGGGAAGGTCTCTCGGATAGGAAGAGTGTTCACTACCTGTGGGATCCAGCTCAGATATGCCACCAAGTTCTCAGCTCTGCTCTTATCTTTGTTCTCAATGTAAAATTCTTGCAAAAGCAACATCCACTGAATGAGTCTAGGTTTTTCCTCTGGCTTTTTCAACAAGAACTTCAAGGTTGCATGGTCAGAGAAAACAATAACGTTAGTGCTCAACAAATATGGATGAAATTTAACTAAAGTTAAAATAATTGCTAAAAGCTCCTTTTCAGTGGTGGTGTAATTGGCTTAGGCAGAATCCAAAGTACGAAAGGTACAAGATATCGCATGAGGTTGCTTCCCAGCTCACTAAGAAAGAAAGGTGCCAACTGTAAAGTTGGAGGCTCAATAATGGGATAAGAGGCCAAGTTCTTCTTCAAATGATAGAATGCCTTCTTGCAATGCTCATTAAATTCAAACTCTACTTCTTTTTTAAGAAGCCTAGACAACAGAAGGACAATTTTGCTAAAATCCTAGATGAAATGCCAGTAGAACCTTATATGACCAAGAAAGGAACACACTTCTCGCACACAAGTGGAGTAGGGTAAAGAGGCAATAACATCGATCTTTTCTCTATCTACTTCAATGCCTTTTCTAGAAATTATGTAACATCTCAATACTAGTACTAATGACATATCCAGAATTATGCATTAGTAATTAGAATTGGTACATTACTTTTATACTATTGACAATATTTATAAAAGTATTCTTGATATAATTATGAAAATATGAGCTTGAAAAGAACGTTATATTATACATATCTGAAGTTCTCAATATACATGATTGTATATACAAAATTGGCCTATACAGCACAATTTCTACAAACTATACTTAATTCTTATATATTTTACAAAATAGGGATCAATCTACTCTGCAGTCATGTTTTTCATTGTTCTTGGCTGAAGATTCCTTTCCTGGAATTATCATGGAAATTCAAACAAATGGGGTGAGAATTATACAATTCTCAATAGTTTATATAAAATCGTATCATAACAATTCCAGTTATTTCAGGGAAAATCGAGTAAATCTCAAATAATAATTTTTTATAGAATGGTCGCTAAAGCCAAAATAAATTCCTTTCTCTTCCCGAAACAAAAATTCAAATCATATCATTTATCAAAATCATTTGTATAATCAAAAAAATTCATATCATTCATCATATATCATTATTCATCAAATATGATTATTCATTATATATCATTATTCATCATATCTCATCTTTCATCATATCTCATCATTTGTCATATTTCATCTTTTAGTAAATCTCATCTTTTAGTATATCCCATCATGCACCATATCTCATTATTCATCATTTGTTAAAAAGGTATGGAGGAAATGTCCATCTTCACAATACCTTACACTTGGTAGTAGTTTGCTTTCAAATTGGTGCACTTCAACCTCTTTGTAAGAGTCTTATCTTATTACACATAACTGCTCCGAGTAACCCAAGCCACATCTAGTAAGGGAGTGTTCATCCTCAATCTAGAGTTGTGGTTAGAGAGGGAGTGTACATCCCCATCTACTTTGATAGGGAGGTATCATCCTTTCTCACACTATCATTGGATCTAGGATTACCTCAAGTAGAGAGGGAGTGTCCATCGTCAACTACTTTTCATCAAAAGAAAACTCAGGTACAGAGGGAGGAAGTGTCCATCCTCAACCACCATTATCCAAGTCTTACCCTAGGTACAAGGATAATTTCCTAGATAATGAGTTACCCTTGAAAGTCAATTTATATCTTTTTATTATACATCCTAGACATCAAGTTTATCATAATGCAACAAAATGCACAAGTGATCATTTCTATCATAGGTAATATAATTCGTCATTCATTCATTCTTAATTGATCCAAATGTATTTTGAAATCATAATCAAGATTGATTAATTGCTTATTCATATCATAAAAGACTATTTATAATGCATAAATCCATGGTTTGGGTTTACATTTGTCTCCCATGGGTTAAAGAACCTTATTTTCTCAAATCAGAGGCTGGGTAATCAATTACCAAGCCTTGATAATTGATTACTAGCTTGGCAAAGCATGGTAATCGATTACCAACTCTTGGAAATCAATTACCAGCTTAATTTTAGCAAGTCAAAAGCTTGATAATCAATTACAATCTTTAACCTCACCACTAGGAACCATTGTGTAGGCTGGTAATCAATTATCAACCCAAGGTAATCAATTACCACCTAGGTTTCGGCATAAAAACCAATTTTCAAACATATTTTACCCATAACAAGCCATTATAATCCATCCACAAGACATATATCCCATACATATGCATTCAAATCACTCTCAAAGAGGCAAACCAAATATGGGTATCATAAAACCCATTTTACAATCACAAATTCATCAAGAATCAAAGATAGAATTTAAGCCTCTATCTTATAAACAAAACATATAAACATCATTCTATCTTTACCATCTCAAAATCATTTCATAGTTCTCAATCAAATTATCAATTCACAATCCCTGAAAAAATAAGAGAAAGATTGGTAAAGTTAAGAAAAACACCCCTACCTCTCTCCTTTGTGAAGCTACTTCTTTCTTATTCTTTCCTTGTTCCTCTTTTCCTTTTCTTTGTTCTTGTTTATTCTTTCTTCCTTTCTTCTTCCTCTACGTTTTCTCTTTTTTCTTCTGTTTCTCTTTCTCACGGTTTCTCTCTTTCTTTTTCTCTCTTTTCTTTTCTCTTTCTCACTTTTCTATTTCTCTCCAGCTGTAGCCAGTAGTATTGGAGAGTGAGAAGAGGCAGTGGAAACTGAGTTGGAGGGATAAGGATGAAATCTTACTGAAACTGCTATATCTCTTAAGAATATTTTAATCCTCCATAACCCAGTTTTCTAACCTCCATAAGTATCATAAAAAATCTTATAATTTCATTTAATCTCAAAACTCATCCTTTGACAATTATCCATATACACCTTTAATAGTTACTAAGCTTTATTACTCATCCTTAGGTTAAATTGAACCTAAGGAGATAAACTAATAGGTTTACTGATATCCAATTTAACCTGTAACCATTTCTAAAATAACTTCCATTCTCCTCTTGACATTTTCCCAAAATCTCATTGTCTTTTAAGTTACTTTCCTTTTTAATTTAGGTTGTTAAACACATATCATGTGTTATTAAAAATGTCAAACTTACTCATATAATTCTTCAAAATTCACCACAACTTATTTTAATTATTTTTTATCCATAAATAAATTTTCCTTATTTATTTCCATCATCTAAGTAATTTGTGCTAAATTTTGAGTTAATATGAGCTATTTTCCATATTTTGGGTTGTAGCATCATACCTAAACTAGCTCAAAACAATCCCAAAATTAACAAATAATTAGCATAATTATTATTGAGCTTCTATATCAATTCTTAAAACTATTTGATCAAGGAGAATGTTACAATTCTTCCCTCATTTTAAAAATTTTGCCTTCAAAATTTAATTATTTAATATGAGAAGTTCTAAATATTCTCATATCACGTTAGAATCTGATCTTTAAATAATTCTAATTCTCAGATAGCTTCTTTGGATTCAATTTTTTATCTTATATTACTTATGTTGTTAAATTTTGTCTCCATTTTCCAGCAATTTAGTCTATAAACTAAATATATCAAGTAGTAATACCTGAATCACGATCAAACAATCATAAATCTTATTATTTAACCTTTAACTCTATAACTATCCTTTTCAAATTTTCAATATCTACTAGTTAAATCAGAATTTAATATCAACAATTCATATAACACCAAATTATTCCAACAAAGGGTAACAAACAAGATTCACAAAAAAAAAATCCTATACCCTATAAGTTCACAATTTTTTTTAAGAGTTATTATCTTTAATTGTGCATTTACCTTGTTCCAAACTAGGAGAGTGAGTTGCTCCTTCTCCACTTGAGGTAAAAACTCCTTCCTTCTCTTATAGTTTGGGACTAAATTTCTTCCCTTGTTTGTGAATACATTCTCTAGCATAGTGTCTTGTCTTACCACAAGTGTAACACACTGTTTGATCCAGCATACAAATTTTTTTACCACGATATCTCCCACATTTTCCACATTTTCCACATTTAGGTCCCCAAGCTCAGGTCTAAACTTTTTTTCCTTTTCTTGTAAATTCTTGGATTGAAGAACATCCTCTTTAATCTCAATATTCAATCTTTCCTTCTTTTGAGGACCTTGTAATTCCTGTTCTTGTGAAGATTTAAGATTATAAGACTCTATAATTCTACACTCACTAACTAGAGTAGTAAAATCCCTAATCTTCATTAGCTTTATTATGCTCCTAATATCTTCTCTTAATCTCATTTCAAATTTTACGCACTTCCAAACTTCATCGGGATTGTTCTTAAAATAAGATGATAACTTAGAATATTCATCAAATTGATCTACATACTGGTCTATAGTCATATCCCCATGTTCAAGCTTTAAAAATTTTAATTCCATTGCTTTCTGTAAGCCATGAGGATAATATTTATCCAAGAAAGTAGTTCTAAACATTTCCTAAGTAATTTGGGCTCCTGTTATTTCTCATAGTCTCCTAGCTTCAATCCACCATCTTTGTGCTTCTCTAACCAGCATATACGAAACAAAAGATATCTTCTGTCATTACAGACCACATCAACAAAAATCCTTTCCATATCCATAATTCATATGCTGGCCATAATTGGATTATGTTCTCCTTCGAAGAATAAAGGAGTAACTTTGTTAAATTTAGAAAGATGTTGATGCGTATTATTTTTCATTCTTTCTGTAATGCCCTAATACAATTATCTCAATATATCAAGTATATTCAAAGATAAATAGTACCAATCACGTCACTTCTAATTTAATGGCAATACTATAAACCCATAATAACTTTACAAGCCATTACAGAGAGCCAATAAGGGAAAATATATAAATACATCATATGTCTCAAAAGGGCACATAGTAAATACATAACTTCTTTATACATTTCAAAGCAAATATAATAAATACAAGCTTTGTCTCTAAAAGCAAATAAACTATACTAGTTTTTTCTACTTTTTCTTCTTCTTTTTTACTTTTTGAAGGACCACAACTTGGATTTACCAAGGAATCAACACACAGTGTAAGAATTCACAATACTTAGTATATGTTTACAAAACATGTCATCATGATACCTCCAGCTACTACAGGGAAAAACAAATTATTAAACAATAATTAATAACATCTAGAAAGGTAGCAAAAGCTAAAATTGTTCCTTTCTCTTCCCGAGGTAGACAATTCATTCATTTAATAAACATAGTATAATTATAACACAATTACCCATTCACAATGAAAAGACAAATCCATTTATATCAGACTATGTTTGAAATAATTACATGAGCCACTACTCATTACCAAAGGAACATTCACATACTCACTTTACGTATTATACCCAGGCAAACCATAATCCAACTCACATCATTTGACAAAGAAGACAATTGCCCATACAATTGTCAATTGAATGCAATGTTTATGTCATATGCTTATGCATAATGAATGCCTTAAGAGTATGCATGTACAATGCTTGTGCAGATTTTTGTTTTAAAAAACTCATGATACTTACTCATTCTCGGGAACTTAGTTCCTTTGTATCTTTTTGGGTAGGATAGGCAAAGGAGCCCCTTACACTACTTGGTAATGAGTGGACTCGTTCCCCTCACAATGGTAAAAGTACTAATACCACCTCATAATACCGATAACCTTAACCATAATAGCCTGCTCGCTATGAGAATTTAGGATCTTTTATCCTATTCTTTGGTCAAATGATTGTGCACATCACATAAGGTCACAATACATAGGAATAATAAGTTTAAAAACATGCAAAGTTATTTTCAAAACCTCACTTAAACATCACAACTATTGGATGCTCAAGTATCCTACTTTCTCATATATGCAAGGGGGTCATTTTCTCTATGAAATACCCCTACTAGTGTCTCAACATACTTTAAAAAGCATATATGAAGGATCCTAACAAGTCAGAAAGTCCATTTTATCAAAATAAAGATCTTGAGAAATCTTGGACTTGACACCTAAGCGCCACTTACCCACGCATAGGCGTGAAGATGGCATAAATTTTGCCCTATTTCTCAGCTGCTGGAGCTTAGGCGCCAGGCTCTCGGCCTCAGCTTGTTGTGTTTCTGGTCAGTTGGCGCTTAGGCACCCAAAATCCATGCCTAGGCACCAAGCTTGCAGCCTTCTATTGATCACGTTCTGGTCAGTAGGCGCTTAGGCGCTAGTGCACCAGAAGCAGATTTCTTGTTCCATTGGTTGTGAAACCATATTCCAAACCTCAAATCATAGGTCCTAAGTGATTATCAAACATAAAAATAGTCTCTAATTATATAGCAACCCTCATGTAAACTCTCAACTTATCTAACATGGATTTATGATTTTAAAAAAACCCAACCTGAAATACCCATTTCTCAACTTCTATCTCAAGCATTCAAATGAGTGTTTCTAAGTTCATAATCAACAACTATGCATAGATTAAGCCAAAAGCAAACCATACTCAGCCATTGAAAGCACCAGTCAAGCAAGGAAATAATTTAAGTCTCTCAAACTCATTTTTCATCCAAAAACATACACCATGTGTAAAAGATGAAGATAAGGAGAGATAGTCATATAAGGTTTAAGCATCCCTACCTCAAGTAGTCAAGATAATGAACTCAAGCTTTAGTTTTCCCCTTTGTCTTCCTCTTATTTCTTTTCTCTAATTTCCTCTCTTGTTGCTGCTGCTATTTCTATGTAAGAGAGTGAGTGAAATTAAGTGTGAAAGGAGAGAAAAAAATCAACAAAGTCAAAGGAGAAATTGGAAATCGTGAGTCATAAAGTAACTTAGATGCTGGAAACTTTATATCTCTTAGAAATACTTTAATGTTACTAAATCAAGTTTCCTAACTTCGCTAGATATTATAAAAAATCTTAGGATTCATCTCACCCCTAGTTTCATCATTTCCATAAGTTTCCATATAACAGTTAAGTCAATCTGATATTAAAACACTCATTCAATGTACTTAAAAATATCAAACCATCTCAACTTATCCTCAAAATTTAAATACAGTACATTTCATACATTTGTGACGTAGAAATAAATTTTTCATATTTATTTCCTTTAACTAAGCAATTTATGTCATTCTCTGAGTTATTTTAAGCTACTTTTCACATTCAATGTTGCAGCAAAGTGTCTAATCTAACTCAGAATGTCACAAAACTAAACAGGCATGTCATACGAGTATTATGAAACCTTTGTAATCATATACAAGTCTAACATGTCAAAGAGGATGTTATATTTCTCCCTTTCTATTTAACATTTTGTCCCCAAAATTGCTTACCTCGTGCAAACAACTCTGGATAGTCAAGCTGTATATGGCACTCTAGCTCCCAAGTAGCTTCCTCAAAGCCAGTTCCATTCCAGAGTACCTTTACCAAAGGAATCCACTCACCTCTAAGCTCTTTGATCTCTTTGTCCACGATCCTTAGCGGTTGCATTACATAAGATAATTCATCTCTTAACTACACAAATTCATTTCTTATGATATGTGATGGATGTGGGTTGTACTTTCTAAATTGTTACACATAAAAGACATTGTGAAGGTTTGACAGACTGGGAGGAATGGCTATTTGATTGGATACAAGTCCAATTCTCTTTAGGAATTGGTGGGGACCAATGAAACGAGGATTTAACTTCTGTGTTTTCAATGCTCTATCAATCATTGCTATAGGAATGTGTAGCACCCTCCTTAGGGTACCACATTTACACACTAAAACATCAAAAACTTAATAAAATGCGGTAAAGGTTTTATCTTGAAAAAAAAATACGGATTTCAAATTTTCTTTCTCAAAGGCATAAACTCAAACAAAACATAAACAACATAGGATGTAATTACTAAATAATACACATCAAAAGAATATATACACGTAAGTGACATGGATCACAGTCCACCCAAGATACACAAGGTTTGTACTCAAAAGACATATACAACTATTTGACAAAACAAAAACTAGCCCAAGTCTAGATGCCTAGAGAGTAGGGTCCTCCACTGGATCCTCTTTTGGATCCTCCTCCTCAGACTCCTCAACAGACAAATCCCTCAGCTAGGGCAAGATCTCACGGACAAGTGTCCTAGCAGAGGACACCATAGAGTCCCGATCCTCCCTCATGGTATAATGCAAATCACCCCACAACTCCCTGATCGGCATAATGAACTCCAGACATACCAAGACGTTAAGAGAAAAGAAAGGATCCCCATCACGAGTCCTACGAACAGACATGGTCACATTTCCTACATATCTAACATAATTCAGTATCCCAGTCGATATGCTAAGCATCCGTACCTCCATAGAACTGAACTCTAACAAAACTAACAAACTCTCTTTTAGTCGCCATCACAGAAAATAAAACAATAGGAAACCTGCAATCTTCTTCGTCCTCCTTTTAGTCTTTATCAACGTGTACACATAAAATAGAACAACATAACAGAGAAGTGAGATTCCCTACATCAATACTAACATGGCAGCATGGAAATAATAAAGAACAATAATTGCAATTATGGCATTAAGTATCAGGTAATTCAGCAGATATAAAATATCACAATGATATGTAGACGGACTATGCATATATACAATGGACCAATTCTTACTCCATAGAGCTAAACACAATTTCAGAGAGAATGATCTAGAAAACATGTCTATATCTTGTCAGCCTTAAGTCAAGTGTTATAGTTTCTCAATTTGCGCATCATGGCTTATACAAGATAGTCTACATCAGATCGTGAATAGAATAGTGTCTGGTCGAGATCGTCAGTGCGTTGCTCAGTCACCACGGCCCAGTGGAGCTACCAACTGGCCACTTGTGGGATACCTTCACCACGACGCCTCCAAGTTCAAAAGTGAATCACACTATGCAATTCGCACGCATACTACGGTGTAATTCAACTCCTAGGCAAAAAGCCTCAACCAACACCGTCGGTATAATGCATGATCAATGACTCAATGCATGCGCACATATTAATATTATGATTTTTCATAAACAAAAGCTACTCACGAGCCAAACCAGACATCAACATCTCTGGGTCCTGTTCGAGAGCTCGATAGCACACTGCTATTAATTTCAGCCACAAGGTATCTTTATCGCGCAAATTCAGGAATCATCATTTTTAAATTACATGAAACATTATCACAAAATTTTCTAACATGTAAAACTTTTATTTCACTTTTAAGCTTAATTTATTTTTTTGAAACTTTCAAGGATTAATATAGAAATTAACTTTAGCTCCAATACTCTTCTAGTTAAGCTCTTCTAGGTAATACCTCCTAATATTTTTCACGAGGAACATAAAAAGGAAACTACATTATCTTAATCTCATAAATTATTTTCCTTTCCCTAAACCCTAAAACTACCTTAAGTTTTCATTATCTCTCTCTCAAGCTTATTTTTCCACTCAAGGCCGAAATTCATCTCTTACTAAATGGCCAAATTTTGTTTTATCACTCTTTCATTATTATAAATCCTTAATCCAATTCCTTTTTCACCTAAGCATCTAAGTTCCAAATCAACACAAAAGTTTTGTCTTTGATACCCTATTTAGGGTCACTTGGCCGTGAGCCCTAAGGTCTTTAGAGCTCAAAATTTTCATCTTCAACAACAAGATTCCAAGCAAATAACATATTTCAATCATTAAAATTTTCTATTCTACCAAGATTATGCACAACATTAAGCCATAAAATCATATAAGGTAAATATTACAAAATCACCAAAAGTCAATACAATCAAGTGAACAACCATCACATGGATTCTTTATTTTCAATACATCAATTCGTTTCTCACCACCTTGAAAGGTTGATGAGAGTAATCTCCCTCTTACCTTAGATGATGACCAACCACTTCTTGGGTTCCTTCTTGAATTAAACTTTCTCTTCCAAGAGGCTCTTGAAAAATGAAAACAACATGTAAAAGAGTCAATATCTAAGACTTAGAATAGAATGACTATGGATCAAAATCATGGTCTTAGAAATTTAAAATAAAGAGAAAGATGAAGATGGAGGAATTTCACCTTGAAAGCTTTCAAACTCTAACTTGAAGAAGCACTTGAAAATGGATGAACAAGGTCAAGATCACTACACCAAAGTGTCTTAGAATGGGGTTTGGATTCAAGAAATGTTGATGGTTGGGGTTAAAGAAGATTGGAGAGTGGGTTTTGGGGATGTGGTCGCAAGCTTCAATAAGAGAGAGAGAAGAGAGAGTTTTGCTTTTGGTTATTAGTGAAAAAATGAAAGTGAAACTAAGAGAAGTGAATAAGTGAAAAATAAAGTCCTAGAACCCTCCTTGAGTGGGCTTGGCCGTGGACTTCCTAAGGAGAGAGGGAGACAAGTTTCTCCAACAAGTTTCCTCAAAGCTTTTTTAGGAAGCTAGTTTTCTATTGGTCCATATTTGATGAAACATAAATGTGTGGGTCCCAAGGGTGACGTCTTAAAGAAAAACCTCTAGAAAAATGTGACTAGGCTTATATCTAGAACCATTTACTAGATCTTTACTAAAAGTTATTATCCAATGGACAAAAATTACAGTTAACAAAACTAGTATTTATCATCCAATGGATAATAAAATGTACCCAAATTTTATTTGCCAGATAAAATCTTAGATAAAGAAAACTTTGAAAATTGTCTCCGGTTTCGAGTTTAGTAAGATCCCCCGACCCCATTTCAACAGTCCAAAATTTTTCAAAAATAAAATTAAAATAATCAAAATAAGTCAAATAATTCACAAAAATAAAAAAAATCACAACATTGCAAAAAATCACAGATAATCCAAAACAAAATAAAATCGAGCTATTACAGAATGACTTTCAAAAAATATGTTCTCTTACTTCTAACTCTGGAGGTCTTCTCCTTCTATCAGCATAGCTCTTCTGCCTACTCTGAGCTATAACCAATCTATCTCTGATTGTAACACCCCTCGATTTAATAACCAATGCACAATCGTCATTATGTCACGGTCACTAAATGTCGGCGTGCTAACATTGTCAAACAAAAAATTTACCATAAATATTAAATATTTCTTATATGAGGAAAATAGGAGCCACGAATGAGTAGTTACATATACAACCAGTTAAATTATGAATTATAATATGTGCTCAATTTACAACATTTAAGTCTGGATAATTGCCTTAAAGCATACATGTACTCAAAAAATACACTTTATATAGGTAATGCAAAATAAAATATAAACTACCCATAATCTATCTACAACTAAGGAGTTGGGCACTCCATCGTATTCCGAATCGTGAGGCAATTCCTGGCTCACCAAGGTGTAGTGAGAAATACAAGATAAGGTCTTCAATCGCAAAAAGTCTCTTCATGGTCAAAGTCGATCCCCAAAGATGTCACATACGCTTGTCGGTCCGGTCGACTCTACAGTCTTGGTATCAAAGCGAACACAATTCGAACAAACCCCAAAAAGAGCTCCCTTTGCGACGGCATCACCGAATGCAGTAGGTCAAACCGATAAAATCCAAAGGAATCCAACTTCGTTCCCACTTATAGTCCTTAACCAAAAATTAACATAGAGCAAGAAAAGTACAAGAAAGAGGTAAGACATCCTACCATCATTACTCATAGCATCAAGAAACCAAACGGCAAGAAAGCGCCCACATAGCATTTATGACAAAGAATAATGGTAATAAACATTTAGTAGCTTTATAATCAACCAGGCGCATATTCTCTAAAGTCCATATATATATAGATATATCAAAAATGCAACAGTTCCAATTATAATAACAATGTATGCCAGATAATTCATGGACTCACTATGCAGATGTTTCTTAAGGTACATCCGACTCAATCGTCAACCAGATGTTTCTCAAAGTACATCCGACTCAATCGTCAACCAGATGTTTCTCAAAGTACATCCGACTCAATCGTCAACCAGATGTTTCTCAAAGTACATCTGACTCAATCGTCAACCAGATGTCACAATGATAATGCACATTTAAATGCATATGGGTTCAATGCATGACTCAATTATGCTTCTCATATCAAACTAGGTCAATCATGCCTCAAATGCATGTCATATGATTTATCCACAATGCATACAGACTCCATGCATAATCATGTATGATCATTATTACATACTATTCCATCATACGTCACAATTTGCCCAAGTAAGAATTAACCCATCAATGGTCACCCACATGGACCCACAATAGCATGATATTGTTGTTAAATAAATTAATACATTTTAAAGCGTATTATGAATTCTTACTTAGGTTTAGCTTTACTTACGAGTTTGTCTCTAAAGGAATTCTCTTAGTTAACTTAAATCCTCTTAGGTAATTTATTCATATGCCCTTAGAAGGTTATTCTAAGATCTCAAATCTCACACTCTCATGTTCTTCCCTGTTTATGCATCCCTAAGTAATTTCTAGTCATCCCATTTATTTGTAATCAAGTATGCCTCTATTAGTCCCAAGGTTTTGGGTCCAGGGGAAATACACGGTCGGAATCACAAACCGAGTCCATGATTTCAATTACTAGGTGTTGGGTGATAGGTATACTTTTAAATTCGACGAAGACAATACGTTTTATGAATAATTGAAGCTGCCATTCGACGGAGAATAATGTAACAGGAGGAGGGAAGAATGGGTAAAACATTTTATAATAGGATAGGCAAGAAATCAATTTCTGTCGGATGGGGTTTCTGTCGAACAAAGATCAGGACTGTCGAACCCTCCAGAGAGTTAGCAAAGGCCTCAATTCGACGGGTATATGTGTCGACGTTGGAGAAAATCTCCCAAGTGTCGAACCGACGAAACACTCGTCGAAATCTCTAATTTCGACGGGTCTGAAGAAGTTCATCTACTCGACAGGCATTGTCTCTCAAACTCGACGATTATTAACTTTGGGGTAGTTTCTCCTAAGTGTCCAGGGACTCTATTCGACGGGTTTTGGTCGGAAGATCAATCTCGACGGACATGATCGGGGTTCATACTCGACGGATTTTGACATTGTGTTTAGTGGTCAAAGGTCTAAACTCGACGGGTTTTGACATTCGACGGAAATGGTCAGAAGTCTAAACTCGACGGATTTCAACATTTTACTAAGTGATCAAGATATCAAATTCGACAGGTTTGGCCAGAAGTCCATACTCGACGGATTTTAACATTTTACTAAGTAATTAGGATATCAAATTCGACAGGTTTGGCCAGAAGTCCTACTCGACGGATTTTAACATTTTACTAAGTAATTAGGATATCAAACTCGACAGGTTTGGCCAGAAGTCCTACTCGACGGATTTTAACATTTTACTAAGTAATTAGGATATCAAATTCGACAGGTTTGGCCAGAAGTCCATACTCGACGGATTTTAACATTCTACTAAGTAATTAGGATATCAAATTCGACAGGTTTGGCCAGAAGTCCTACTCGATGGATTTTAACATTTTACTAAGTAATTAGGATATCAAACTCGACAGGTTTGGCCGAAGTCCATACTCGACGGATTTTAACATTCTACTAAGTAATTAGGATATCAAATTCGACAGGTTTGGCCAGAAGTCCATACTCGACGGATTTTAACATTCTACTAAGTAATTAGGATATCAAATTCGACAGGTTTGGCCAGAAGTCCTACTCGACAGATTTTAACATTTTACTAAGTAATTAGGATATCAAACTCGACAGGTTTGGCCAGAAGTCCATACTCGACGGATTTTAACATTCTACTAAGTAATTAGGATATCAAATTCGACAGGTTTGGCCAGAAGTCCTACTCAACGGATTTTAACATTTTACTAAGTAATTAGGATATCAAACTCGACAGGTTTGGCCAGAAGTCCTACTCGACGGATTTTAACATTTTACTAAGTAATTAGGATATCAAATTCGACAGGTTTGGCCAGAAGTCCATACTCGACGGATTTTAACATATCACCAAAAGATCTAGTTATTGTATTCGACGAGTTTGGCCAGATTTCATACTATTACTAGTTTCCACATGAAGCTTCCAAATTCTGGGCTTAACACCGTAACTATCCGAGAACCACTCGGAACTCATTCCCTTCAATATTACACATTCCAATACATCCAGTTATATATATATATATATATATATATATATATATATATATACACATTCAAAACTCAAACAATCAAATAGCACATATACAATACAAACAACATACAAAAGCAGAAAGACCCTTAACACAAATCACAGACGTTCCTAAATGCTAAAATAGGTTGAGGAGGAGTGTCTTCCTCTTACCTTGGAGAAGCACAAAGAAAGGCTGTTCCTTTTTGGTCAGTAATTATGTTTTCAGCTTCCAAGAGATCCTTGCACATTCAAGCTCACCAAAATCAGAATCAAGTGTTGAAAGGGATACCCATGGTCATCAAAATGACAGTGGGTTACGAAAATGAGAAGAGATGATGAAAAAGCTAAGAGCTTTACCTTAAAGTTCCAACCTTTAAGCTTCAACAATGGAGAAGATGAAGATGAAGAAAATGTAGAACTTTGAAGATGATTCCCTCAGATATGGTGTTTCTCCAAACACGAAATGATGCTAGGAGTGTGACGGTTTTGGAAGATAAAAATGTGAATGTGGGTGGATGGTACTGCTGTAAGGAGAAATGGAAAGAGAGAAAGATGAGTGAATAGTGAGTGCTACGTACAGGAGGAGAAAAATGTGTGGATGAAAAATGAATTAGATCCCTTAATTCAAATGTGCAGCACAAAATGGGAGGAGAGAGAAATAATAAAATAATAGTTGGAAGAAGCTTCCTTGAGAAGCTTCGCACTCTTCTCTATGAAGTGCATAGTAAGCTTGTCTGACAGATGATTTATTACACTAGCAGATAAAACCTCAAAATAATGTAGACCTCGTAAACTGTGCCCAGACTCGGGTTTAGTAAGATCCCCCATTGACACGTTGACAGTCCAAGGTTTACCAGCTTCAGGGAAAAGATTCTATTCTCCCGGCTCCACTCAGCACACACGTAAAACGAAGAATATATTAAAATATTCATCATCTCCAGAAAATTCCACAAAAATTCTTAAAAATTACAAATATTATAAAATGATTGTTTTTAACAAAATAATGAATTTTCGGGATGTTACAACACTCCCCTTCTAAAAAGGAATTTAAATCCTCGAAATTCATCATATCTTAGAACAAACGCGACCGTGTGTTTCTTTCATTTCGTCTCTTAGTTCTCGTGTTGTATCTTCAGTTGCATCAATCCAAATCACAGGTAATAAGGTTGCTTCCTTTCCCTGAGCATCTTATATTAACGAGCAAAAATGCGTTGACGTCATAGGCCGATCAACAAAAGATTTTACGCTCCTTGAGTCTTCAGCCGTCCAACAGCCAAATCCCAAAACAATTGTACACCGCTGAGTGTCTCTATCGAACTTACTCTTCTTGCTCACTGTTGTAGACAACTAAACGTATTTTCTTCCTAAGGCGTCCTCTATGACATTCGCCTCTTCTGATATTATACCAAAACAAAAATCAAAATCTTTTGGAACTTCTAATCATCGTTTCTGCCTTATATTCAACTCATTCTAATAAACCAAAATACCTTTGGCTCTTAAGATTACCATAGGCATTGAGAATTTCTCCTTGTAGAAAATGCCTCTAGACCTTCAATGCAACTACAAAGCTAATTCTGAGTTAGTGTAAGGTAATCCTTCTCATGTATTCTTGATTGTCGCTAAGCGTACATTACCATTCCTTCTATTCTGATCAAGCGCACGTTCTAAACTTTCAATGCGAAGCATCACTAGGTATCTCAAAAGTTCATTGGGGTTGGGCGAGAATCATCTTTGGCGAAGAAATCGAGTGTCTCTTCAATCTTTGAAAATTTCTCTCTTATACATCGGTCCATACAAAACCATTCGAAGAATTACTGCAGTGAGTCCCCGTACTATTCAGCTGATCCTTTAAAGTTACGAATCTGCAATATAGTCATTGATCTGTCCCATTGAAGAATTGCTCCAACTCGTGACGGATCGTCAATAGTTCCTTCTTTTAAAGATCACTTGACTCAAGTTAAACTGCCTTAGACCGAAATTCGCACTTGAACAGCTCCCAACGTAACTCCTCGTTCTTCTTTTGAATTTGAAGAATAACACGACAATTCTGTCTCAATAGGGAAGAAAGGTCTTGTTTATGTAGTCGATGGTTACTACCGAAGTGTTCATTACTCGGAACGACCTTACGAAATACCCGTGGTATTCACTACGTATTAGAGAAAGTTACCTTGGAAATATACCCTTCTCTCAAATGATCTTAATGATAGTTGAGAACCCAAAATGATCTTGGAGAAAGTAGCAGCGTCCTTCAATTGATTTGCCAAATCGTCTTTCCTTGATTCGAACAAATGTCTCATAGGGTAAGTTCTCACTTTATCGTGCTACGCTTAGCACATTGTTATGGTTCGATTCGAGAACACATTTACTCAATCGAAGTATACTAGAAACGTTATAAAGGTCGAAAGAAAAATAGGGAAGTTACTTGATTTACCACTGGGCCCGCCTAACGAAGAGTATGATATAGTCTAATAAAATGTAGGAGTGAGTTTCATTGATTCACATCTAGGAAATTTCTGTCTCAAGAAACACTTAGTTTCCATTCAAATTGAATAACGAGACCCGTTTAGAAAACAATCAATCCCCTTCCTGAGATTAAGCCTATTCATGAAGAAAGTAGGTGATTGAATTGGTAAAAAGGGTTTCAATTTCTAACAACAATAGGATCGTTCTAAACAGACCTGTTGTAATGAAAGTAGTCTTACAAACGAGAATAGTATCATTCGGATCGAAAGGAAATAAATACACAGATAACTCAATTCCATAAACGAACTCTTAGAATTTCATTGGAATATTTCAACAGGATATGGTTGAAAGATAACCAATTCCTTTTGTTAACATTACATCTAATTTGTAAGAGAAGTAAACAAATCGAGATCACCAAAAGATTCGATCTTTAACAAGTCATTGGATAATTTAAACAACTTGGCTACCATCAACAAGTTCTTAGTAGCCAAAATAGAAATAACTTAGTCAAAAGATAACGAAGGTATGAATATCCCTATTGAATTCATACATTCATACGTCATAAAGAAACGGGTTACCCCCGGAATTATATAGTATAATCACAGGGTCATCCACCGTAGTACAAGCTTCCTCGCTTAGGCCGTCAGTCTTGGACGTTTCCACTCCACTTGAGAAATTAACTCTCCTTTCTTCGTGAGATTGTGAAGTGCGTGCATCACCAACAAAAGGCTTCGTCTTTCGCGAAGTACAGTTCTTAGCCACATGTCCTAGCTCTCTGCATTTGAAACAAATTATCCCACCGTTCGTACAATCCTTGGTTAAATGGTCCTTTCCACATTTGAAGCAGATTGCCCTTTTGATCGCATATGGAGGTTTTGTCTCATGTAAAGCACAATCTCTTGACACATGTCCTGGTTTTCTGCACTTGAAACAAATTCTTCCTTCGATCTTACAGTCCCTCGTGAAGTGGTCCTTTCCGCACTTCTTACACATTGACAATGGTACCACAGTTGGATTGGACTTACTACCACTCGTACCTCCTTCAGGCATTGGGTGTCGCTGTTGTCCCCTTGGTCGTAGTATATACGGTTTACTTGCTAAACTGTTTGGCCTTCCCACGGTTCCTCCTTTGGAACTTCGGTAATCCGAGTTACCCCAAAATCGACTTTCTTCCTTCAAATTTCGAACCTCAACTTCCAATTCATGTTGTTGTGCAGCTCTCCGATCTTGGCGTGTAGTTACATTAACCATTCTTTGTATTTCTTCGGTTGCCTCAGTTGTGTCATCATTGTCACTCCCTGCGTTCACGCGCTTATATTTACCTCGAGTCATTGTCTTCCTTCAAGAACAAACAAGTCAAGTAATAAGGGAAAATCAAAAGCATTCATTCCAAACAATATTATCTCTTTTTGGAAACCAAGCACAAAAGTCACATAACCCAATCAAGACAACCCAAAAGACTATAATTCGAGCTCCTTCATTCTGCGCTTCCATGGCGCGATCTCCAAGTAAGTCTTTGACTCCTATGCAGCTTCTCGAACCAAGCTTATGCCAGATACTCCTTTCCAAAGAGAATCGATTTTCGAAAACCTCTTGGACACCTCAGTCCACTAACCTTGCAAGTCTTATTCAACTACCCTTTTTCTAACCCATAGGTTCAAACAATTCTAGAGGTAACACTACAAGGGTGTAAATGTAAACAAGTCCTAAGCAAGTTCAGTCATCTTAGCTGGGCTTCTTTCTAAAGAACTCCTATTCCTTAATATGCCAAGGTGAAGTCATAGTTTCCTGTAGTCACAGAATATTACACATTGAGTGGGCTAGTACTCAATGTCACGTAATTGTGCAACAGTAGCTACCAATACTCAACCTACGGCAAGCCATGCCTTCCTTTCCCAACATCTCAATCAAGAGACAAGGAAGTACACAACAGCTTCTAATATGTCTAAGCATAGTCGTCCATACCCTGGCTCAACAGGATGATGAATGAGCTTTGATACCATAAAATGTAACACCCCTCGATTTAATAACCAATACACAATCGTCATTATGTCACGGTCACTAAATGTCGGCGTGCTAACATTGTCAAACAACAAATTTACCATAAATATTAAACATTTCTTATATGAGGAAAATAGGAGCCTCGAATGAGTAGTTACATATACAACCAGTTAAATTATGAATTATAATATGTACTCAATTTACAACATTTAAGTCTGGATAATTGCCTTAAAGCATACATGTACTCAAAAAATACACTTTATATAGGTAATGCAAAATAAAATATAAACTACCCATAATCTATCTACAACTAAGGAGTTGGGCACTCCATCGTATCCCGAATGCGTGAGGCAATTCCGGGCTCACCAGTGTAGTGAGAAATACAAGATAAGGTCTTCAATCGCAGTCCTCTTCATGGTCAAAGTCAGATCCCCAGCATGTCACATACGCTTGTCGATCCAAGTCGACTCTACTTCTCTTGGTATCAAAGCGAACACAATTCGAACAAACCCCAAAAAGAGCTCCCTTTGCGACGGCATCACCGAATGCAGTAGGTCAAACCGATAAAATCCAAAGGAATCCAACTTCGTTCCCACTTATAGTCCTTAACCAAAAATTAACATAGAGCAAGAAAAGTACAAGAAAGAGGTAAGACATCCTACCATCATTACCAGTCATAGCATCAAGAAACCAAACGGCGCAAAGCGCCCACATAGCATTTATGACAGCAATAATGGTAATAAACATTTAGTAGCAGTTATAATCAACCATGCAGTTTCAGGCAGTCATATATATATAGATATATCAAAAATGCAACAGTTCCAATTATAATAACAATGTATGCCAGATAATTCATGGACTCACTATGCAGATGTTTCTCAAGGTACATCCGACTCAATCGTCAACCAGATGTTTCTCAAAGTACATCCGACTCAATCGTCAACCAGATGTTTCTCAAAGTACATCCGACTCAATCGTCAACCAGATGTCACAATGATAATGCACATTTAAATGCATATGGGTTCAATGCATGACTCAATTATGCTTCTCATATCAAACTAGGTCAATCATGCCTCAAATGCATGTCATATGATTTATCCACAATGCATACAGACTCCATGCATAATCATGTATGATCATTATTACATACTATTCCATCATACGTCACAATTTGCCCAAGTAAGAATTAACCCAATCAATGGTCACCCACATGGACCCACAATAGCATGATATTGTTGTTAAATAAATTAATACATTTTAAAGCGTATTATGAATTCTTACTTAGGTTTAGCTTTACTTACAGAGTTTGTCTCTAAAGGAATTCTCTTAGTTAACTTAAATCCTCTTAGGTAATTTATTCATATGCCCTTAGAAGGTTATTCTAAGATCTCAAATCTCACACTCTCATGTTCTTCCCAGTTTATGCATCCCTAAGTAATTTCTAGTCATCCCGTTTATTTATAATCGGTATGCCTCTATTAGTCCCAAGGTTTTGGGTCCGAGGGAAATACACGGTCGGAATCACAAACCTAGTCACGAGATTTCAATTACTAGGTGTTGGGTGATAGGTATACTTTTAAATTCGACGAAGACAATACGTTTTATGAATAATTAAAATGCCATTCGACGGAGAATAATGTAACAGGAGGAGGGAAGAATGGGGAAAACATTTTATAATAGGATTGGCAAGAAATCAATTTCTTGGGGTTTACGTCGAACAAAGATCGGGACTAACCCTCCGGAGAGAGTCATGGCAAAAGCCTCGGTTCGACGGGTATATGTGTCGACGTTGGAGAAAATCTCCCAAGTGTCGAACCAACGAAACACTCGTCAAAATCTCTAATTTCGACGGGTCTGAAGAAGTTCATCTACTCGACAGGCATTGTCTCTCAAACTCGACGATTATTAACTTTGGGGTAGTTTCTCCTAAGTGTCTAGGGACTCTATTCGACGGGTTTTGGTCGGAAGATCAATCTCGACGGACATGATTGGGGTTCATACTCGACGGATTTTGACATTGTGCGACGGGTTTTGACATTCGACGGAAATGATCAGAAGTCTAAACTCGACGGATTTCAACATTTTACTAAATGATCAAGATATCAAATTCGACAGGTTTGGCCAGAAGTCCATACTCGACGGATTTTAACATTTTACTAAGTAATTAGGATATCAAATTCGACAGGTTTGGCCAGAAGTCCTACTCGACGGATTTTAACATTTTACTAAGTAATTAGGATATCAAACTCGACAGTTTGGCGAAGTCCTACTCGAGTTTTAACATTTTACAAAGTAATTAGGATATCAAATTCTACGACGTAAATTTGGCGAAGTCCATACTCGACGATTTTAACATTCTACTAAGTAATTAGGATATCAAACTCGACGAGGTTTGGCGGAAGTCCATACTTTCGATGGATTTTAACATTCTCTTAAGTAATTAGGATATCAAATTAATTGACGAATTTGGCGAAAGTCCATACTCGACGGTTTTAACATTCTACTAAGTAATTAGGATATCAAATTCGACGAGTTTGGCCAAAACTCGAAATGATTTTAACATTTTACTAAGTAATTAGGATATCAAACTCGACGAGTTTGGCATCCATACTCGACGATTTTAACATTCTACTAAGTAATTAGGATATCAAATTCGACGAGTTTGGCGAAGTCCTACGACGAGTTTGGCTCAAAGTCCTACTCGACAGTTTTAACATTTTACTAAGTAATTAGGATATCAAATTCGACAGGTTTGGCCAGAAGTCCATACTCGACGAATTTTAACATATCACCAAAAGATCTAGTTATTGTATTCGACGAGTTTGGCCAGATTTCATACTATTACTAGTTTCCACATGAAGCTTCCAAATTCTGGGCTTAACACCGTAACTATCAGAGAACCACTTGGAACTCATTCCCTTCAATATTACACATTCCAATACATCCAGTTATATATATATATATATATACATTCAAAACTCAAACAATCAAATAGCACATATACAATACAAACAACATACAAAAGCAGAAAGACCCTTAACACAAATCACAGACGTTCCTAAATGCTAAAATAGGTTAAGGAGGAGTGTCTTCCTCTTACCTTGGAGAAGCACAAAGAAAGACTGCTCCTTTTTGGTTAGTAATTATGTTTTCAGCTTCCAAGAGATCCTTGCACATTCAAGCTCACCAAAATCAGAATCAAGTGTTGAAAGGGATACCCATGGTCATCAAAATGACAGTGGGTTACGAAAATGAGAAGAGATGATGAAAAAGCTAAGAGCTTTACCTTAAAGTTCCAACCTTTAAGCTTCAACAATGGAGAAGATGAAGATGAAGAAAATGTAGAACTTTGAAGATGATTCCCTCGATATGGTGTTTCTCCAAACACGAAATGGTGCTAGGAGTGTGACGGTTTTGGAAGATAAAAATGTGAATGTGGGTGGATGGTGTTTTTGAAACTGTAAGGAGAAATGGAAAGAGAGAAAGATGAGTGAATAGTGAGTGCTACGTACGGAGAAAGGAAAATGTGTGGATGAAAAATGAATTAGATCCCTTAATTCAAATGTGCAGCACAAAATGGGAGGAGAGAGAAATAATAAAATAATAGTTGGAAGAAGCTTCCTTGAGAAGCTTCGCATTCTTCTCTATGAAGTGCATAGTAAGCTTGTCTGACAGATGATTTATTACACTAGCAGATAAAACCTCAAAATAATGTAGACCTCGTAAACTGTGCCCGAACTCGAGTTTAGTAAGATCCCCCATTGACACGTTGACAGTCCAAGGTTTACCAGCTTCAGGGAAAATATTCTATTCTCCCGGCTCCACTCAGCACACACGTAAAACGAAGAATATATTAAAATATTCATCATCTCCAGAAAATTCCACAAAAATTCTTAAAAATTACAAATATTATAAAATGGTCATTTTTAACAAAATAATGAATTTTCGGGATGTTACACTGATCATCTTAATTTGATATGTGGTTTGTTGTACTAACTCAGGTCCTAGGATGGTTTTTTCTCCAACCTCATACTAACATAATGGAGACCTACACTTCCTACCATAAAGTGCTTCGTACGATGTCATTCCTATGCTAGTATTGTAACTATTATTATAGGCAAATTCTACTAAAGGCAAGAACTTACCCCAATTACCCTGTTGCTCTAGAACACATGTTCTAAGCATATCCTCAAGGATTTGGATAGTCTTTTCCAACTGACCATCTGTCTATGGATGATATGTTGTACTCAAACTAAGTTTGGTCCCAAAAGCTTTCTACAAAGCTCTCCAAAATCTAGATGTAAATCTAGGGTCTCTATCTAAAATTATATTTAGGGGAATACCATGCAATCTAACTATCTCCTGTAAGAATAGTTGAGCTAGTCTATCCAAGGAGTAGTTAGCTCTAATAGGAAAAAAGTGGGTAGATTTGGTAAGTCTATCCACAATAACCCATATCGCATCATATCCTAGCTAAGTCCTGGGTAACCCCATCACAAAATCGATAGTGATATTATCCCACTTCCACTCAGGGATTTTTAAAAACTGTAGAGGTCCATAAGGTTTTTAATGTTCTATCTTAACTTTCTGACAAGTTAAGTATCTAAACACAAACTCTGCTATGTCCTTCTTCATTCTAGGCCACCAAAACATCTTTCTAAGATCCTGATACATCTTAGTGGCCCCTGGATGAATGGTATACTAACTTCTGTGAGCCTCTTCAAGGATCCTCTCCTTGATTCCGGATTCCCTTGAAATGCAAAGTCTTCCTCTAAACTTAATCATTCCATCATCCGTCATATCAAAATCTCTTTGGTTCCCTAAGAATATTTGCTCACTTATATTCTCTAAAGTCTCATCCTCTTTTTGAGCTTCTAAGATTTGAGTCCTTAAGTTATTAACTATGTCCACTCTACTCACATAGAGACTATGTGGCAACACAATCACTATAAGACTCAAGTCTCTAAAACTCTCAGGAAGTTCACTCTCCTGAATCATCATCCTAGACACATGAAAGGATTTCCTACTTAGTGCATCGGCCACTACATTGGCCTTGCCTGGATGGTACTTTAGCTCAAAGTCATAATCCTTGAGAAACTCCATCCATCTTCTCTGTCTCATGTTCAGCTCTTTCTGATCAAACAAGTACTTTAAACTTTTATGTACACTGAACACCTCAAACTGGACTCCATATAAATAATGTCTCCAAACCTTTAAGGCAAACACCATTGCGGCTAACTCCAGATCATGAGTAGGGTAGTTCTCCTCACATGGCCTCAACTGCCTTGATGCATAGGCAACTACTCTCCTATTTTGCATCAAAACGCACCCTAAACCCATCTTTGAAGTGTCACAATACACCTCAAAGCCCTCCTGAGGATCTGGAATTACTAACACTGGGGTAGTAGTCAACCTCAACTTTAACTCTTGAAAACTATTCTCACAATCCTGAGTCCACTCAAAAGTACTACCTTTCCTAGTTAGTCTAGTTAAGGGCAGTACTAAATGAGAAAATCCCTTTATGAACCTCCTATAGTACCTAGCCAAGCCTATGAAACTTCTTATCTCAGTCATAGCGGTTGGTCTTTCTCACTATACCACTGCCTCAACATTACTTGCGTCTACTGAAATCCCACCTTGTGAAATCACATGGCCTAAAAACTATGCTTGCTTTAGCCAAAACTCACACTTAGATAACTTGGCAAACAACCTCTTTTCCTTAAGGGTTTCCAAAACTATCCTAATATATTGCTTATGCTCCTCCATTGTCTTAGAATATATTACGATATCATCTATAAACACTACCACAAACTTGTCTAGACAGGGTCTAAAAATCTTGTTCATGTAATAAATGAACATAGCTAGCGCATTCGTTAACCCAAAGAACATCACAATGTACTCATAATATCCATACCTAGTTCTAAAAGTAGTTTTAGGGATATCCTCTTCTCTAACCCTTATTTGGTGATATCCTGATCTTAGATCAAATTTTGAGAAAACTGATGCTCCTCTCAATTGATCCATAAGATCTTCTATCCTAGCCAACAGATACTTATTCTTGATGGTTACCTTGTTTAATTGTCTGTAGTCAACACAAAGCCTCATGGTACCATCCTTTTTCTTCACTAACAACATGGGTGCTCCCCACGGAGAAACACTCGGTCTAATGAATTGTCTGTCCAATAATTCCTCTATTTTTTCTTTGAGTTCCGCTAACTCTAAAGGTGTCATCCTATAGGGTGCTATAAAGATAAGTCCCATCCTAGGCACTAAGTCTATAGAAAACTCTATTTCTTGCATGGGCGATAACTCTACTATGTCACTAGGGAATACCTCCAAGTCCTCCCTCACTATCGGTATATCACCTAAACTATGCTTAACCTTAGAAACTCCATTTCCTTTGAATTTTACAAATTTTGTGGGAAATACTTCTCTAGAAAAGAACTTTTGAAGATCTCCCAAGTAACAAGGGTCCCTGAAGCATCAAACAATCTCTTGGCAGCCATCCACCAATCTTTTGTCTCCCCTTCTAGCATGTAGGAAGCAAAAAAACACCTTTTGCTCATCCAAGCAAGTCATAACAGTGAAGATCTTCTCCATCTCCTTTAGCCAACCCCAGCTTTCACCGAGTAGTACTCCCCCTTGAAGAAAGGCGGATTAGACTTCCTGAATTCTAAGAGGTCTTCGAAATTCTGGTTCTGCCCCACGGGTACCTCTTGGATTGGTTACACCGGATTAACTGGTGGTGGTGTAGGCTGTTGATATGGAATTGTTCCCATCCTCTCTAGCATCCTAGCATTCATAGCAGACTACTCCCTCATAACATTTGCTATTGTCATAAAGACTCTAGCCAAGTCAGCTAAACCTTCATTTGAATCCCTGTTCACTCTAGTTCGCTATGGAGGAGCCATAGTTTCTTGTACACATAGAATAATACATATTAAGTTGATCAGTCTCAATATCATGTAACAGTGCAACAATAGCTAATAACATTCCAACCTAATGCAAGTCATGCAATTCTATCCAAGTATCTCACATAAGAGACAAGAAAAGCATAACACACATAATAGGAATCCCTAACATGCCTAAGCATAGTCAGTCCATACCTCGACTCAACAGGATGAACTACTTTGATACCATAATGTAATGCCCTAATACAATTATCTCAATATATCAAGTACATTCAAACATAAATAGTACCAATCACGTCACTTTTAACTTAAAAGTAATACTATAAATCCTTAATAACTTTATAAGCCATTACAGAGAGCCAAGAGGTAAAAATAAAGCTATATAAATACATTATATGTCTCAAAAAGGCACATAGTAAATACATAACTTCTTTATACATTTCAAAGCAAATATAATAAATACAAGCTTCATCTCTAAAAGCAAATAAGCTATACTATTTTTTTCTACTTCTTCTTCTTCTTTTTACCTTTTGAAGGGCCACAACATGGATTTGCCATGGAATCAACAAACAGGGTGAGAATTCACTATTCTCACTATATGTTTACAAAACATGTCATCATGATACCTCCAGCTACTTTGGGGAAAAACAAGTTATTAAACAACAATTAATAACATTTAGAAAGGTGGCAAAAGCTAAAATTGTTCCTTTCTTTTCTCGAAGCAGAAAGTTCATTCATTTACAAAACATAGTATAATTATCACACAATTACCCATTCACAATGAATAAATAAATCCATTTATATCAGAATATGTTTGCAAAAAGTACATGAGCCACTACTCATTACCAAAGGAACATTCACATACTCACTTTATCTATTATTCCCAAGCAAACCATAATGCAACTTGTAACACCCTAGATAAACATGTTACGCTTATAAATAGTTACAGAGGTAGCCTAATACTTGCTTAACATGTCTATTAATTTTTTTGCCTTTCTGAGCATGTTTAGTCACTTTGATGTAACACAATGTGTGAGATATAACTGTTATTAGCCTTGGAAATAGATTAAATTGCTCGGTTAATGGAAATAAATGTGGAGACTTTATTTCTAGGTCACAAATGTGTCAACTATGCTATAGTTAAAATCTAAGGATAATCAGAGTTAGTTTGGTATTTTAGAGCATACTGGTTATGTGTTTTAATGCCGGTTTGACTAGCAGCTGATATGAAAAATGGAGCTTTTGGTACAACGGGATTTTTAGTGAATCACTAAATTTATTTTAAATTTGTTGGAAGTTAGAAAATTGGATTTGGTGGAATTTAAGTGTTCTTAGCATATCGAGAATTTTGGTATCTTTTAGTGGTTGGCTATAAGAAGTCAAATTTGACTTCTTATCTCCATTCTCTCTCACGACAATAGAAATGAAAGAAGGAAAAGAGAAAAGAAAGAAGGAAACCGTAGGTGAGAAGGAGAAAAGGGGGGAAAGCTAAAGGGTCAATAATCAAAACTTGAAGGAGGATCTAAGAGCAAGATCAAGGCTTTAAGATCTTCATCTTTCCTGTATAAGAGGTAAGGGTGTTTGATCTACAACTTCATCCTTTTCTTTCAATCTCTTATTACACGGAGTTTTCATAGGTTGTTGGAAATGGTTTTGAGGGTTGTTCTTTTTCATGGTTTGAGTTGGATGAACATGCCCCAAGGGTTGTTGATGTCTTGGTTGTGTTCATGGAACTCTTGTAACCTTATTTTGATAACACTTGTGGTGGGGAGAGTCCTTCATGAGTGTATATGTGTCTCAACTAAGAGTTTCATGTGAAAACTCTGTTTTCTGGTGCTGTCATGCCTAGAATAGCCGATTATGTTAAAGAGCATAACCAGATATCTAGCCATTGTTGAGCACGGTTTGAAGCCCATAATCGGTTAGGAGTGTTCCTTAATCAGTTATTTGGTTTGGCAGAGAAGTGGGACAGCATGAGATAGCCCCATAATCGATTAGCAAAAAAGTCTAATCGGTTATTGAGTGATGTAACACCCACCGTAGGGTGTCACATTTATGTTACTTGATTACCAAAATTACCCCCAAGTTCCATATAAGGTGATGTTGTAATAAAAATATGAGTTGTAAAATTTTTTTTTCCTTTCTTCTTTGACAACTACAAAATAAACTTAGCAGAAAATAAAATATTATAGCAACCTCACACATAGTTTACATCATATACATATTACAAATGTGCTGTCAGGATTATTTATTTACAAACCATGTCTCAAACTACAAACACACTTAAATAATTACACACATAGCTTATATCAGAGTTCAAACTTGCCCAAGTTTAACTAAGCAGCAGACCCCTCAGACGGGTCCTCCTCGGGTTCCTCAGCAGATAGGAATCCGTTATGACAAGTAGCCCTACGGACAGGTGTCCGGGCTGACGATACTATGCTGATTTCCATAGGGACATAATTCCTAGTATCTCAATGTCGCCTGATATGCAAAGGAAATTCAACATTAACAAAAATAGTCACACAGAAAAATGGATCCCCGCGAAACAACCTACTAATACTAACAGTCAGATACCCCTCATAAATAAGTCTCCGCTCATACCGGACTTGTTCTCCATTCTCCAGCTCCTCCGTGAAATTGTAGACCTACATAACCGAAGAAACTAGCTCTTGACGTCATACTATCAAAATTCTGCGTTCCCAGCCGTGAGAAGTAGTTCTTCTTCTCCTTCTTGTAATGTTTCTTTCTCAACGTCTTCACCCAATTATAAATACAATATACAAATATACAAAGAGGTGAGATCACCTACGCCAATACCAGTATGCTAGCACAGAGATAACATAACAGCATACCATATAAACACGTCATATTACAAATATGGCATCAACATATTATCAATCAAAATTAACATTTAATAATTACAGGAGATGCCATCTACACTAAGCAGATATTTATAATTATCATAATCATTATTTCACAACTATTATATCTCACAGATGTAAGCATTTATGTTAATGTATGAACATATAGACTCGATTTCCTACTCCATGGAGCTAAACTCAGGTCGGAGAAATTGATCGAAAAGATCTGCCGGTACCACGTGCCTCAGACCAAGTGCTATAATTATATCTTGCACATCTAGCACATACACGACAGTCTTTGTCAGATCTCGATTAAGAATAGTGTCTCGGTCCGGATCATCGGTATGTTACATCGGTCTAACCCACGGTGCAGAAGAGCTACCAACTACCCATTACGAGCAACCCGCACCCCGATGCCCCCAAGGTCCACAAGTGACCTACACTACGCGTATCACACCTACTTTAGAGGTGTACGTTTCTCCTAGGCAATTAGCCATATACAGTTCATCGGACCATTTTCAATGCATGTGTAATGCACTAATTACCAACCAAAGGTAAATCACATAATTTCTCATACAAGGTTCAAATACTGTTTTACGTTTGTAAAATGGATTAATGCCAATTACAGGCAAACTTCTCAATTTCTTGTACGGCATTCACATACTGATTTTAACTGTAAAGTTTACTATATAATTAATAGCAAAATTACATTATCGCATTTTTCTCATTTGCAAAAATATTTTTGTCACGTTTTCACAGTCACGTAATATTTTATTATGTAAACAACGATTTGTAACATTTTCTGTTACGTTAAAAAAGTGTATAACAATTTTCTACTGTATTTTAAATTGCGTAAATATATTCTTTTGTTTTTAAATCGCATAGCAATTTTTTTTCTACAACATTTCGATCGTGTAAAATATTTAAACGCTTTAAAAATTGCGTAGAAATATTTTAACGTTTTTCAAATTGCATAACTCAAAATTTACGTTTTTGAGTTCCGTAAATCATTTTTCACCGTTTTACCCTTCGTAAAATATTTCTTAACTTTAAAAATATTACTTCGGACTTTTCTTATAATAATATAATTTCTTACTTTATTCCCTTCTTATTCTTAGTCAAAATCTTTTCCTTAATATATTTTTCTCAAAATCACTTTTTATTGATCTAGTCTTACAAAATCACATTTAGTTGATTTAATTACTATTTCTAACTTTCAATTTCTAATGTTTTTCAAAACCCAATAAATAAATTCTACGTTAGTAAATTTAAGTTACAAATATTTTCTTTTATATTTCTAAATCACTTCTAAAAATTGATTCTCTTTAAAATAATTTGAAGTTCAACACTTTCAATCTTCTTTTTCTTTTATTTATGAAAATTCCACTTCACTTAATTGATAACACTTTAATTCCCTTTCCAAAATCTTTATTTGAAAATTCTTGTATCTTATAACATCAAAACATTTTTCTAAATTATCAAAATCTTATAGATGGCCATTGAAATCATGAAATATTTTTTTCTTTCTAACTTAAATAAATTCCATTCTTGTTTCTACAAAAAAATAAATTCATGAAAACATAACTCAAAACCGTGTGCATTCTTTTTGCAAAACAAACCTTTTTGTTTATTTTCTTTACTTCTCAAATCATTCAATTTTATCATTCATGAAAATATAATTTTGTGAACACCAAATTGGTTGGTGTCTTGGCCAAAAATTTGCTTAAGTTTAAGGACCAAAAATTAACTCCATTGTTTTTGAAAAATTTCAATAGAAACCCTAGTTTTGGAAGCTCTAAACCGTGACCTTCTCTATGGCCTTTGGAGCCAAAATTTCTTGTTTTATCATACTTTCATCATAATATATTCAATATATCTTCATCATGCATATCATAAGCATACCATATAAGCAATTAAAAATCATACTAAGCATGCATACACAAGTAAATCATGCAAAGCATATCAAGCATAGACAAAAATAATCAAAGCACATAACACACACAAATTATTACATGACCATGCATATGAATCCTCACATGAATTTACCATCCATCAAATATAAAACCATCTCTCACCACCATACTTGGTTGGTGAGATGGATCTCCCTCTTACCTCTTGAAGAACCACAAAAGCTCCTTGCTTTGGATTTAGAACAAGATCTCCACCAACAAAAGTCTCTTGAACATAAAACAAACATAAATAAATTAGTATATTAAGCTTGATTAAGAGGAACCATGGATCAAACATGGTTTAGAACATGAAAAAGAAAAGAATAAATGAAGTTTCCTTACACTTCACCAACAAAACTCTATAACTTGATCTTAGTAAAAGTCCTTTAAGATGGAAGATTTAGAGAAAGTCTTCAACATAAAAGTTGTTTAGAATAAGGTAATGATTCAAGAAACTAGGTTGTATGAAATTAAAAAGTCATGGAGGAGAGGTTTAGGGTGCTTGGCCGAATGGTCTTCTTTAGGGAGAGAGAATGGAGTTTTCTTTGGTTTGTTTCTTGAAACTTAAGTGAAATAGGTGAAGATATGATAATATGAAGTGTAGAAATGAATTATTTGGTCTTTAAAGCTATGCATGGCCGTAGCTTGCATTGGAGAAAGGTGGAAAGTGAAGTTTGAAAAACATGATCATTAATGATCAATAAGAAAATAATTGATGGTCTTGACACTTGGCTATTGCCTTCATCTTTTTCTTTGGCCTAAAAAGCCTATTCAAAGTTGTCTCCCCTCTCCCTTGCATCTCCAAACCGTCCCCCACTTCCATGCTTCATAAAATGTGACAAATTTCATAGCCATCATCCTAAGCCATACTAACCCTTGATTAAAAGAATGGTTTGGATTAAAATAGCTATTAGCTTTAGGTTATAGATGGAAGACTTTATTTGAGCCATTGGATCATTTTTGGCTTGCAATCCTAACCATTGAATGTGTCTCCAAAATGAAGGGTCAAGATTACACCTTCAAACTTTACATCCAATGGTCCAAAATGGTTGTAGTCATTTTTTATTATCAATTCTCCACCATTGATCTAAATGTAAATCCAATGGTCATTAATGATCCATCTCCACCATTGATTAAATCTACATCCAAGGGTTGATAATGGTCATAGCCATTTATAAGACTAAACCTCTACCCTTGATTTAATTTCCATCCAACAGTTATAATTAATCTTATTCACTTTTAAGATCAAATCTCCACCGTTGATTAAATTAAGATTAAATCTCCAATGCTGATTAAATCGATGGTGGATATCCAAACCACCAATGTTGACTTAACAGTATAGAATTTTATTTTTATCTGTTATAACCCCACGAAAGAATATATTTACTGTATTTTTGTCGTCCAATAATTAAATACAGTACAAAATACAGTAAAGAAAATTTTCTAAAACTGTTTTCAGATTCAGGTTTAGTAAGATCCCCTATTTCCGTCTAAACAGTACAAATTTTTCTATGCGTAGAAAAAATTTTCACTTTGCGGGACCCACCTGGGTCCACGTATGGCCACCTGGGCCCACAAACAATAAAAATTTTCATAATCACACATAAAATCACAAAAATTAGAAAACTCACAAATATCAATTCAGATTACGTAAAATAATTAAGACTTTTCAGTAAAAATTATATTACGTAAAATTTTTCTGGCCTGAAAATTTTTATTTTCCTGACATAGAGCAAATTACTCAAAACGATCACATATACAGATGAAATATTCAAAATAATTTTACAGTACACAGAAATCACTAAACAGTAGAATTCTGTTAACTGTCAAAATTACTGTTCCTTAGATAGAAAGTTCAGGGTGTTACAAGTGAAAACATTAGCTCACATACATCCTTGAACAGCCTGTAATCGGTTACTCATGGAGCATAACCGGTTATGCTTTCACAAAATATAGTCTTTGCCTTGTCCTAACCAAATACCAAGGAAGGATAATCGGTTAGGGACATGGAGAAATTAGATTTTGATGATTCTTAGACGTGAGTTGGAGCTAGTTTAAGGTAGGTAATCAATACCCAAGAATCAATGAGGGCATTTTCGAAGGTTTGAAGCCTTAGGAAACCGTAGGTCTTCCTTAAATGTTGAGTGTGAGCTTGAATGACATGTAGGTCATGTTTTGCTCTCTTTTAGGTTAAGGTTGAGCTAGAAAAGGGTAATAAAAGAGTGTTGGCCCGTTTATGTGATAGAGGCAAGTCATTTATGATTATCTAAATGTATAAGGGGTTCCTTCAAAGGTGAAGTTGAACTAGAATGCATGTGTAAGACAATTGCTCTCTTATTTTACTAAGTTTGAGTTACAAGAAGGTGTACTCGAAATAACTAGTGTGGGTTTGTTTGGTATAGTATGCTACCTGTATGCATAGGTTGCTCCTTTAGAGTTAAAGTTGGGCTTAAGATGCATAAAAGGGTGTATGCTTCCTTGTTTATCAAGGTTAAGCTTTATGTATTACTAGAGATATGGGTTGGTTCCTTTATGAGATAAACTTAAGCCAAGAGTGCATGTTTTCTTGTTATAGCTCTTTCACTTGGTTAGGGTGAACCTTGTGATAGGACTTAAGAAACCTTTGGCATCCTTTGTTAAGTAGAATGCCATAGGTAAACATATAACACCTTGAGCAACATGAGGTTGCATTGAGATTCACTTGTGAAGTGATGAAGTGGGGTATTAGGTGTTGTAAGTTGAGTGTGCTTGGCTAGTGGTATTTGTTATCATGCATAGGTTGCTTCTTGTGAATAAGGTAGAACTAGAGATGCATGGATACATTTACTCCCTTATGAGACGAGGTTGAGATATAGAAAGAACGAGAAACATGACCTTGCACCTTATGTGATAAATGAGCTTGGTTGGTTAGTTGCTAGTTTTCCTTTGTCACTTGGTTAGGAAGGACCTAGTGATGAGTGTATGTATTTGTGAAATACATTGCATATCTTCTTTCAAACTTGTTGATTGCTATTTTCTTATGTATTGTAATCTTATATGGTATGCATAACCATATGACCTAAGAATGAGGTGTTGGATCTAAATTTTCCTTGCATTTATGCTAGCATGGTCAAGGTTACCGGTATGGGGGTGGTAGTAGTACTCTTACGTTTGTGAGGGAAAAGTATTCACCTATTACTAAGTAGGGTAAAGGCTTTTAGGCCTAACCTGCTAGTATATTAAGGTTCTTGGGAAATAAGTAAGTGGCATGTATTTTAAAACCAAAACCTGCATAAACATCGCATAATCATAGTATTAGGATATTGTGTGAGCACAACCATACATCATACCATAAAGCATTGCATTTGTTGGCGGCTGTATGGGCAGTTGCCTTGCTTGTTGGTTGCTTGCTCGATGATATCTCACGATTGTATGCGCAGTTGTTTGATATCATTGATTGTTATATATATGGAATAAGATTATAGCTTGCCTTGTGTATGTTACATAGAGTAGTGTGTATATTCTGATAGTGCTAAGCAGTGGCTCATTTATCTATTGCAGGCATAGTCTTATGTTTATAGTATGGTTTATTCATTGTGAATGAACAAACACTGGTTTTAGAATTGCTTATATTGAGAAATTATGATTTCTCACCCCATTTGTGTTTCTATATAAATCCAGGTTCAAGCAAAGGGAAGCGGAAGAAGTAGAAGAACTAGCGTAGTTTATTTCGTTCCTTGTAATAAATATGTTGTATATTTATTTTCTGCTGCTATGAGGTTGTACAAAGCTATGTATTACAGTACGCCTTGGTGAGGTTATGATGTATTTATATGACTTTTTGTTATTCAGGCTCTCCATATTTATTTATGTGAATGAATGATATGAGTTTAGTTTATTGTTTTAGGTTAGAAGTAGCGTAACTAGTACTGTGCGCCTTATATATAGAAGATATATCAGGTTCTCAGTATTAGGATGTTACATAACTCACATCATTCGACAAAGAAGACAACTTCCCATACAATTGTAATATATCAGGTTCTCAACCAAAGGGAAGCAGAAGAAGTAGAAGAACTAGCGTAGTTTATTTCATTTCTTGTAATAAATATGTTGTATATTTATTTTCTGCTGCTATGAGGTTGTACAAAGTTATGTATTACAGTACGCCTTGGTGAGGCTATGATGTATTTATATGACTTTTTATTGTTCAGCCTCTCCATATTTATTTATGTGAATGAATGATATGGGTTTAGTTTATTGTTTTAGGTTAGAAGTAGCATAGCTAGTACTGTGTGCCTTATATATAGAAGATATATCAAGTTCTCAGTATTAGGATGTTACACAACTCACATCATTCGACAAAGAAGACAACTGCCCATACAATTGTCAATTGAATATAATGTTTATGTCATATGCTTATGCCTAAAGAATGCCCTAAGAGTATGCTTATGCAGATTTTTGCTTTAGAAAACTCATGATACTTACTCATTCTCAGGAACCTGGTTCCCTTGTATCTTTCTGGGTAAGATAGGCAAAAGAGCCCCTTACACTACCTAGTAATGAGTGGACTCGTTCCCCTCACAATAGTAAGAGTACTAATGCTACCTCATAATACCGGTAACCCTGACCATAATAGCCCATTCACTATGATAATTTAGGATCACTTATCCTATTCTCTGGTCAAATGATTATACACATCACATAAGGTCATAATACATATCAATAGCAAGTTTAAAAACATGCAAAGTTATTTTTAAAACTTCAATTCAACATCACAACTATTGGGTGCTCAAATCTCCTACTTTCTCATATATATAAGGTGGTCATTTCCTCTATGAAATACCTGTACTAGTATGTCAACACACTTTAAAAAACATATATGAATAATCCTAACAAGTAGGGAAGTCCATTTCATCAAAACAAAGATCTTGAGAAATCTTGGACTTGGCGCCTAGGCGGCACTTACCCACGACTAAGCGTGGAGATGGCAAAAATTCTTCCCTATTTCCCAGTCGCTGGTGCTTAGGCACCTAACACTGGCGCCTAGGCACCAGGCTCTCGGCCTCAACATGATGTGTTTCTGCTCAGTTGACGCTTAGGTGCCTAAAATCAATGCCTAGGCACAAAGCTTGCAGCTTGCTGCTGATCACGTTCTAGTCAGTAAGCGCCTAGGCACCAATGCACCAGAAACATATTTCCTATTTCATTGGTTGTGAAACCAGATTCCAACCCTCAAATCATAAGTTCTAAGTGATTATCAAACACAAAAATGGTTTCTAATCATATAGCAACCCTCATGTAAACTCTCAACTCATCTAACATGGATTTATGATAATAAAAAAACCCCAACCTCAAATACTCATTTCTCAACTTCTATCTCAAGTATTCAAATGAGTGTTTCTAAGTTCACAATCAAGAACCATGCATAGATTAAGCCAAAAGCAAACCATACTCAGCCACTGAAAGCACTAGCCAATCAAGGAAACAACATAAGTCTCTTAAACCCATTTTTCATCCAACAACATGCATCATGTGAAAAGATGAAGATAGAGAGAGATAGTCATATAAGGTTCATGCACTCCTACCTCAAGTAGTCAAGATGATGAACTCAAGCTTTAGCTTTTCCCTTTGTCTTCCTCTTCCTTTCATCTTCTTCCTCATTTTCCTCTTCTTTCTTTTCTCTAATTTCCTCCCTTGTTGCTACTATTGTTTTTACATAAGAGAGTGAGTGAAATTTGAGTGTGAAAGGAGAGAAAAATACCAACAAAGTCAAAGGAAGAAAGGGGAAACTGTGAGTCACAAAGTAACTTAGATATTTACTGGAAATTTTATATCTCTTAGGAATATTATAATCTTACTAAATCAAGTTTTCTAACTTCCATTGATATTATAAAAAATCTTAAGATTCATCTCAACCTTAGTTTCATCATTTTCATAAGTTTTCATATAACAATCAAGTCAATCTAGTATTAAAACACTCACTCAGTGTACTTAAAAATACCAAACTAGCTCAGCTTATCCTCAAACTTTAACTACATCACATTCCATACATTTGTGACTTAGAAACAAATTCTCCATATTTATTTTCTTTAACTAAGCAGTTTATGTTATTCTCTGAGTCATTTTAAGCTACTTTTCACATTCAGTGTTATAGTAAAGTGTCTAATTTAACTCAGAATATCACAAAACTAAACTAGCGTATCATACAAGTATTATGAAACATCTGTAACCATATACAAGTGGTAGAGATTTTCAAGTAATAAAATTACCCCTTATTTGCATGTGCACAATATCAATGTAACATTTGGCAAATATAAGGGTGTCATACCCACAGAGAGTGACCGAATTAATTAAAATATAATATCTCCGTAAATTAATTTAAAGAAAAAAGAAAAGATATTTTTATTTTATTTAATCAAATTGAAAATATAAATTACATGCTAAATTAAAACTAAAATTAAATAATAAATTTAAATTAAATGACTCAAATTAAAAATACAAGAGCAATTAAAGAACAATTCTAAGATCTCAAATCCATTACTAATCATGTAAAGTTGAATTTAACTTGAATAAGAATTAATCTTATTTTATGGAGTGTCTACGACTATAAGCTTTGATCACTACTAAAGATTATTGAAATTTAATTAATATAATTCATCTAACATAACATGGTCTATTCAAATTATGACATAAACCATTTAACATAGTATGAACTATTCAATTCTTAGATCACAAAACAATGAATACTATTGCACAATTCATACCTAAGACTATAAGAATTAGGCATGTGATTAAAAAATATCAATTTAAATTTACTAATTGACTACAAGACAATTAATAAAAATTAAATTGAATAACAATTAAAATCAATAATCATTAATATTGTGTAATTATAAAATAAAAAAATATCTTAAATAAAATTAAATCATCTAAAACAAAAGATTAGATTTCATCTTAATCTTAGAAAATAAAATTAGTTACTTATAATAAAAATTAATTATAATATTCTTATCATTAATAATATATATATTTTTTTATATTCTTTTTAATATTATTTATCATATTTTTTATCACGTAAAAAAATATAATAATTTTTTTAATAAAAATATCAAACATAAAGAGGGAAGAAAAATCTATAAATGAAAAAGAATTTATCCTCAGACTGCGTTTGTGCCTACTGCGTCTCGTCTCTTCTTTCTCTCTTCGCTGCGGCTCTCGTTCTCCTCACGTTGTGCTTTCTTTTCCAATTTATAACTTTCCTTGTCTCGTGCCATGTGCAACTTCAATTTGACTTCTTTTCCATCTTTTTTTTTCACGCTGGGCTGCTGTCATTCTTTCCTTATTTTTGGTTCTCAACGTAGGCCAAGCCTTTTTTTGGCTTTTTCACATGACTCATTCAATTTAAAGCCCATTAGACCATGGTGTGGTGATTATTAACTTAAGCAATATCCTCTAACCTCTTGTGTGTTAGATGCACACTTTAACTCTTTTCTTTTTAATAATCATGGGCTCACTTTTAACATAATGACTCAATAAAAGATGTGGTCAAGCTTCTAACATAAAATAATTAAAATCGTCTCAAAATATTATAAATTGAAATCCAATGTGATCATTCTTCAATTGTCTTGAATCTATCACAAAATAAAAAAAATTAATAATTAATTTGCTTAAAAAATTAATTAATAAGTCACAAAATTACTAAAATTATTTACATTGAAGTATAATAAAATCTAATTTTAATATAAAAATATATATTATCGAGACTATTATCAACACCCCTACACCAAAATTTTATTAGTCCTCGAGCAAAGAAAATTATACCTAAATACTAATGCATTAAAGAGAAAAGAATGAATCTCGTGCACAATTTTATCTTGAATCATTTTAACTCAAAATTTAAGATCAACACCATTACACATTTTCAAGCAACTTCAGTCTCATGGATAAGAATCAAAACTTAGGCAGTTTAAGCACTATCTTCACATAAAAAAAGAAAAACAAAGACACAGGACTTCATCACACTTCTAATGACAACAAAATTAGTACTAAGAATCAATCTTATTCATCAATTAACTCAAATTTGTGCCACCAAGTTATAACCAATCTCCTTCACAAAATAGCACTTTCAATTATTATTATTTTTCCTTTTTTTCTTTTAGATCACATGACTCTTAATGCCCTATCCGATAGATGACTCATGTAGCGAGTATTCAATCAATGACTCTTGTTCCAGTTGGCCTAAGATATTAGGTGATAAGACACCCCTCAGATCTACTAACTCAAGTCAACCAATGGCATAGAAGCACCACAAGTACATATCCAGGTGTAGGCATAAGATATAGAAATTAATAAATAGCCTGAACATTGGTACTTAGAGCCTTAGAAGTATTCAACACATTCCATTTTTATGTTTTTTTTTACTTGCAAGAAGGAGACAAATTTTTTTAAAGCAATCCACCAAGTAATTGATTAAAAGAAAAGACTTTCATCTACGCATAACTCAAGTAGCCAAAATACATGAGAATCCATCTCATGCCTATAGTTCAAGGTGAATTAGAATATGATCGCGTAAGTTTTAACTACCAACCTATTAAGACCAAAAATTGCCCTTAAATGCATATAAGCTACATGAACTTTAATTTATACACAAACATGGTAATTATGCACAACTAGACGATTCATTCTCTAAAAAAAATTAGTCAATATTTTCTTAATTTTTTTTCACACCCCCACACTTAAATCACACATTGTCCTTAAAGTGAAAGACAAAGAAATAAAGGGGTTAAAGAAAAGAGTAACACAACTTGATGAAAAGTAAGACAATGTCAGACAAAGAGAAGCACAAGAGTTAGCTCCACAGAAAAATTTGAAAAATCACAATATCCTTCCAAAATAAATGAATAGCATCTAAAAACTAACAATAAAAATAACAAAAACAAATAAAATGAGATATATAAAGAAGTAAAAACCAAAACAATCTAAAACTTTTTTATTTTTTTTTTGGGCGACACTATTTACATCCCCATACAAAGGCTTTGAACTCTGTGAGGTACTTAAGCCGACTCAAACAATAAAATAAAATTATCTAAAGAGTAAAAGAAAATTCTACCTACAATTAGAACTATTAAATCCAAATCAAGTCAATGAGGTAAATGTTCATACCTCACTACCCATGGGGTAGCTTCAAGAGATGGAGAACAACCCAAGATTTCATTAACACTAACTACATCATTTCTCGAGTCAAAAGCCTCCAACTCACTATATGAAGGTATACTCTCTAAAGGTCCTTTAGGCAAAATAGGCAGCATAGTCTCTCCAACTCTCTCATCAATCACATCTACAAAAGCATACTCAGGTTCATTTTCTATAGCAAGCTGGCCAGTAGATTTGAAGATATTAAGTTTAATTCTCATGTTCATAACTGAGACATCCATTACCCCAGACCTACGACTAATGTTAACATCAGCAGTGGTTAAGAAAGGCCTTCCCAAAATTATAGGAATTTCTTTTTTTTTTATGAGTGAGAGGGTTCCATATCAAGCACTATGAAATCAACAGGAAAGAATCTTTTATCAATTTTCACTAATACATCATCAACTCTTCCTTTATGGATCCTAATTGACCTATCAGCTAATTGCAGAGAACAATTCGATGGCTGCAACTCAACCAAGCCTAGCTCTTTATAAACAGAATATGGCATCAAATTAACACTATAACCTAGATCCAAGAGTGCTTTATCAATCTTATGATCACCAATATAGCAAGAAATAGTAGGAACACCAGGATCTTTCAACTTAGGTGGTGTGTCAAAATGCAAAATTGAGCTTACTTGTTCACTTAGGTGAACCTTCTTAGACATATGTGCTTTAGATTTTCTTTTAAATGTGCACATGTCCTTAAGGAACTTGGCACAAGCAGAAATTTGTTGAATAGCATCCAAAATGGGTAGATTGATCTTTATTTGCTTAAAGGTCTCAAGAATATCCTCTTTATGCTTATCTTTCTTAAAATGTGAAGGTGCTTCTAAGACTTTAGGATAAGAAACCTTTGGCTCATATGGAATAAAGGGTATAGAATTAGAAGCTTTAGGAGAATGAGAAGGATTTGAATCTATATCTTCTTCATGGTTCTCCACTTCCCCAGTATCATGCACTATCCCCTTATTCACCCCATTGTCAATCTCTTTCCTATTCCTAAGTATCATTACAGCCTTAACTTGTTCATGAGTTTGACCTCTCGGGTTCTCTATGGAATGACTTGGAAGCTTACCCTCCTTTCTATTTCCTATCGCAATGGCTAATTGTCCAAATTGAGTTTCTAATTTTGCTGTAGATTGAGTGTGAGAGTCTAAAAGTGACATCTTAGATTCCATGAATTGTATCCTAGAGTCCAAGTTTGTCACACAAGATAATACCTTATCTATTTTGGCCTCCAAGTTGGAACTATTGCTAGGTGCTTGAGGTGGATTGGACACATACCTTTGTGGTTGAAAGCCGCCAGAGGGTGGAGTCATACCAATTTGACTTGCTTGATTAGGTCACTGCCTTTGTTGTGCTTCAACACCTTATTGTTTCTAAGAGAAGTTAGGATGATTCCTCCAACCAGAATTGTAAGTATTAGAATGTGGGTTGTGTTATGGAGGAAATCCTTGGGCTGCATTAGTCTACTCTAATGAAAATTCAGAAAATTATAAGGTAACAAGACAATCATATGAACTATGAGAAGGGTTAGAACAAACGGTACATATATTATGCATAATAGAATAATTAGCATATTTTTTACTCAAAGATAACAATTGATCCATCTTCTAAGATAATGCATCCACCTGATCCATTTTCTTATATAGAGATTCTACCTTAATTGTTAGATCAAATGTGTGTGAAATCTCATAAATTCTCCCTTTATTCCCTAATTGCCTTAATATATCTAGTTGTGAAGACAAGACATGCAATTGTGAATTGTAACATCCTTCCTAACCTAATGGTCCTAATCAGGGTTATAGAGGCTCAGTAATACTAGTAATAATTCTCTATTAATTTGGGTAATTTTCTGAACTAATTTGACCATAATTCTGTAACACTGAATACAAAGGAATAATTAAAGTATCTATGTAAATAGTTGATATGATGAAAATAAATATAAAAAATTTATTTTCTAACTAAGAACCATTGATAAGAGTTGTAGTAAATTTTGAAGAATCAACTGAGTTAGTTTGATATTTTTAAGGATACCGAAAAAGGATTAATGGAACAGTTAAATAACGCCTAAAATTATGAAATTTTAAGGAGGTGACAAGTAAGATATGAAGAATAATTTTGTATAAATTATCAACTACGATACGTATCAATAAGCTTATTACTTAATCCCTTGATTTAATTTAACTTAACATCGAGTAATAAATCTTAACTGATATATAGTAGTATATAAAAAATTATAAAAAAATAAATTTAAGAACTAATTTGAGTTCTAAAATTTTCTATAATATTTATGAATACTTAAAATTTAACTTTAAAATATTAAAATGTATTTAAAAGATATAAAAGTTCTAAGCATAAAAATTTTGGTTAGAAACTTATTACTCCACCGCCTTACAATTCTATTCATCTTTATCTAATAAATCAACCTTTCTCTTCACGTTTTGCGCCTCATTTCTCACGCAAACCAGCAGCTGGAAACAGAGAGAAAAGAAACGAAACAGAGAGGGGAGAAAGGAGAGAAGAGAAAGAGAAGAAAAGTGAAGAAAAAAGAAAATAAAAGAAAAAGAAGAAGAGGAAAACGTGAAGACATGAAGCAACAAAAAAAAGGAAAAAATAAAGAAAATAAAAAAAAAGAGAGGCAGAGAAGAAGAGAACGTGCAGCAGCCAAAGGAAAGAGAGAAAGAAAAGAAAAAAAAGAGAGAAAAACAAGGTGAAAAGTGAAGAAAAATTGAAGGAAAATTCAAGAACCAAGGTATGAGAAGCTAGGAAGTGAGGTAAGGGGTTTCTTTACCTTCAACTTGTTTTTCTTCTTCTCTTGGTTTGATTTAAAATTGTGGATTTTGAGCCTATAAAGGCCACCGTCAAAGCAAGAGAAAAGGTGTTTTTCTTTATTTTTTGTACTTTTGTTTCTTACCTTTATGTTAATCTTCTTCTATTATAATTCTTGAATGAAAATTGGTGTTTTGGGTTGTGCTCTTGGGTTATATGACTCACGGCCAAACCACAAGTAAAAGGAAATTTTTGTTGATTTGTACTTTTACTTGTTAGTTCTAGTTGAGGAGGTTAATACAATCTTGAAATGAATTTTTATGTATAATTAAGATAAGTTGTGATTTTGATTTCCATAGGTTAGAAGTTATGATTTCTTAAACTTTTTATTTTCATGTGTTATATCAGTTAATCAGTGAGATAATGATAATTATTTGATGAGTTTATCAAGTTAGTCAATAAGAGGATTTTTTTTTCCGTGATTTACTCTTGATTAGCAATGTATGTTAATGATCTATTGAGAAACTAAGAATTTATGGAGAAATCCTAGTACTTGAGTTCTTGAATTGGATAATTGGATGTTTAATGTAGTCTTAATTGGATGCATTTAACCTTTGATATGTCATTTTAGTCATGTAGGGTGAGATTGGAATTTAAGGAGATAAGGAAATCTCCAAGTTGCATTCATGGTTTAAGTATTTGAATTAATGTTTGTTTGGAATTTTGTTTGAAATAAATGATATTGTGAATTTGATGAGAATTCTTGAAATGTGATTTGATTTGTATGAGTAGCCCTTTTATATGGCCAAGGATTGTTATAGGAAATGATCTTCATCTTAGGTTAGAATGGAAGTGTGAGGATGGACATTCTCTCCTTTCCGGAGTAGTTGAGGTCGAGGATGGATATGCCCTCGTTCTTTACTCAAGTTCTTATTAATTGGCAGAGGTGATCTTAGACTGATGATAGTATGAGGATGGATGATACCCTCTCTATGTTAGTAGATGAGGATGAATATTCTCTCTCTATTGATAACCCTAGATTGAGGATGGACATACCCTCACTAGAGGTGGCCTAGGTTACTCATTATTCGGAGTAGTTTTATGTGACTGGCGAATGATCATGAATAGGTTGAAGTAGACCAACCTGAAAACAGACTACTACCAAGTGTTTTAAATAAGTCATTATTCGAAGTAGTTTTGTGTGATTGGCGAATGGTCATGAATAGGTTGGAATGCACCAACTTGAAAGCATATTATTGCCAAGTGTTTTAAATAAGTCATTATTCAGAGTAATTCTGTGTGACTGGCGAATGGTCATAAATAGGTTGGAGTGCACTAACCTGAAAACAAACTACTGCCAAGTGTTTTAAATAAGTCATTATTCGGAGTAGTTCTGTGTGACTGGTGAATGATCATGAATAGGTTGGAGTGCACCAACTTAAAGGTAGACTACTGCCAAGTGATTTAAAAAAGCATTGTGATGAAATTGAATTTAAACGTAATATTATGTTGCTTATTTGAAAATGTGTTTGTGAAAATATTTGTAATGTATTTTGTGTTATTTGATACTTGATAAATGATGTATGTTGATGAAAGACGATATGTGATGAATTATAAAGAATGATTAATGATATGTTTTATTTGATTATAGAAATGATTTTCATAAATAATATTAAAATTGAACCTCTATTTCGGAAGAGAAATGACCAGATTAACATTTGCCATATTTCTAGCTTTTATATATATATATATACATATAACTTGAGTTTTAAAATATGTTTTCCCGAAACAACTGGAAGTATTACAATGACATGAATTTTTAATTATACTATTAAGAATTCTTAGAATTCTCATCCCTTTTTATTTTTATTTTCATAATATTTCTGAGAATGCGTATTTCAGCAAGGAGATAGAAGATGAAGACGTAGACTAGCTTTGGTGTTGTTTTGTATTTTGGGTTGTATATTTAGTACTTTGTAACAAATTATGTAAATACTAAGTATTGTAATATATTTTGTATACTATTCTTTATAATATTTGTAAATTATTCACCAAGAACAGGACTCATATTTTTGTATATCTCTTATATTTATTTTCAAGTATATTATATTAATTATAAGTGACATGCTTAATTCTAATTACTAATACGTAATTTTATATACGTTTTTAGTAATAGAGTTAAGGATGTTACATGAATTCTCACTTAAGTGTTCAAATAATTCTCATGCCTCATCTGGGGTTTTGTGTAAAAAAAAACCCCCACACGACACGTTAACCATCTGTTGGTTGCATTCATTCAATCCAGAATAAAAATTTTGCACTTGTTGTTATTTAAGAACTTCATGGTGTGGACAACAAAACAAATGATCCTTAAATCTTTTCCAACTCTCATGAAATTTTTTATTATTAACTTGAGAAAAGGTAATGATAGCACGTCTCATTCAGTCAATTTACCAATTCAGAAATAATTCTTTAAAAATTCTCCAGATAATCTATCACAAGTGACAATGTTATCACATGTAAAAAACTAATCTTTAGCCTTATCCTTTAAAGAAAAAGGAAAAAGATAAAGATGAATTGCATCATCAGTAACATTAGGGATTTTGAAAATAGAACATACCTCTAAGAAAGTATCTAGGTGCTTATAAGGATTTTTAGATTCAAACCCATAAAATGTTAGTAACATTTGAATTATACTAGGCTTAATTTCAAGTGATTAGCCCCAATCTTAGGCAAATAGGCACAAACAGGAGAATCATATGCTTTTGGAGTAAAATATTCTCTAAGTGCTCGATTATTATTTGTCATATTAGTATCAATGAGTGCAGTTTGATTTTGTACTCTAAGTACTCTGAGTGTATGCTCTATTTCTAAGTTGTACTCTTTCAAATCTAATGACAATGAACGTCTATCAAACATAACCCAAACAAAATATCAAACTAATAAGAGCAAGAGTTGGAACAAAAGCACATGGAGTCACAAGTTCAAGTAGAATTGGCCTTCTCCAATCTTGTCAGCAAAAACTAAACAATAAAAATAAAAATAAGAACACTAAGACCAAACAAATAAAATTAAAATAAATTAAATTAAATAAAACTGGAAAAAATCTAAACTAAATATTAAATTAGGCAAAAAATAAATTAAAGTAATCACAAAATCAACTACTCGGTAACGACGTCAAAAACTTGGTAAAGATTTTCAAGTGATAAAATTACTCCTTATTTGTAAATGCACAAGATCAATGTAATATTTGACAAATATAAGGGTGTTATACTCATAGAGAGTGACAAAATTAACTAAATCTAATATCTACCTAAATTAATTTAAAGAAAAGAGAAAAGAAATTTTTATTTTATTTAATCAAACTGAAAATCTAAATTACGTGCTAAATTAAAATTAAAATTAAATAAGAAATTTAAACTAAACAACTCAAATTAAAAATATAAGAGCAATTAAAGAACAATTTTAGGATCTCTAATCTACCACTAATATGTAAAAATGAATTTAACTTGAATGAGAATTAATCTTATCTTATGAAGTGTTAACGCTTACAAATTTTGATCACTACTAAAGATTATTGAAATCTAATTAATGATATAATTTATCTAACATAACATGACCTATTCAAATTATGACATAAACTGTTTAACATAGTATGAATTATTTAATTCTTAAATTATAAAATACTAAATACTATTGCATAACTCATACATAAAATTACAAGAATTAGACATGTGATTAAATGATATTAATTTACATTTACTAATTGACTACAAGATAAATAATAAAAAATTAAATTAAATAATAATTAAAATTTAATAATTATTAATATTATGTAATTATAGAATAAGAAAAAATATTTTAAATAAAATTAAATCATCTAAAATAAAAGATAAAATTTTATTTTATTCTTAAAAAATAAAATTAATTATACACAATAAAAATATCAGACACAAATAGAGAAGAAAAATAATTTCTCCTCGGCGTTTGTGCCTATTGCGTCCCGTCTCCTCTTTCTCTCTCTGGTGCGGCTCTCGTTCCCCTCACGTTGTGCATTCTTTTCCAATTTATAACTTTCCTTGTCTCGTACATCGTGCAACTTCAATTTGACTTCTTTTCCATATTTTTTTCACGCTGGGCTACTGCCATTCTTTCCTTATTTTTGGTTCTCAACGTAGGCCAAGCCTTTTTTCGGCTTTTTCACATGACTGATTCAATTTAAAGCCCATTGGACCATGGTTTGGTGATTATTTCCGGCCCCTTGTGTGTTAGATGCACACTTTAACTCTTTTCTTTTTAATAATCATGGGCCCACTTTTAGCATAATAGTTCAATAAGAAATGTGGCCAAATTTCTAACACAAAATAATTAAAATAATCTCAAAGTGTTCTAAATTGAAATCCAATGTGACCATTCCTCAGTGACCTTGAATTTATCACAAAATAAAAAAAAATCAATAATTAATCTATTTAAAAAAATTAATTAACAAGTTACAAAATTACAAAAATCACTTGTATTGAAGTATAATAAAGCCTAATTTTAATATAAAAATATATATTATTATACTATTATCAACAAGTCTAATATGTCAAAGAGAATGTTATACTTTCTAGTAGTCTATTAATGACAAAAGTTTGTTTCCTTACTACAACAACCATTTCTCTAAGAACATTAGTCATTTCAGCTATAATTTCATTTACTGGTCCTCTAATATCACGGGTTCACCTGATAGATGTCATAGTCCCTTGTATGCACAAAACATTACATATTGAGATAATCAGTCTCAATATCATGCAACAATATGACAGTAACTATCAACATTCATACTCAATAATGTTATGCAACTCTATCTATATATCTCACGATCAAGACACGAAAGTGTATAATAATCTCATACTATAAGTATAACTAATCCATACCCTAACTCAACAGGATGAACTACTCTGATACCATAATGTAACATGTCAATACTAGTACTAATGACATATCCGAAATTAAGCATTAGTAATTAAAATTGGAACGTTACTTTTATACTATTGACAATATTTGTAAAAATATTCCTAAAATAATTATGAAAATATGAGCTTGAAAAGAAGATTATATTATACATATCCAGATTTCTCAATATACATGATTGTACATTATATATAAAATTGGCCTATACAGTACAATTTCTACAAACTATACATAATTCTTATATGTTTTACAAAATAGGGATCAATCTACTCCGCAGTCATGCTCTTCATTGTTCTTGGCTGAAGATCTTTTTCCTGGAATTATCATGAAAATTGAAACAAATAGGGGAGAATTATACAATTCTCAGTAGTTTATATAAAATCATGTCATCATAACAATTCCAGTTGTTTGGAAGAAAATCGAGTAAATCTCAAATACTAATTAGAAAGGTGGCTAAAGCTAAAATAATTTTCTTTCTCTTCCTGAAACAGAAATTCAAATTATATCATTTATCAAAATCATTTGTATAATCAAATAATTTATATCATTCATCATATATCATTATTCGTCAAATATCATCATTCATCATATATCATTATTCATCATATCTCATCTTTCATCATATCTCATCATTTGTCATATCTAATCATTTAGTATATCTCACCATGTATCATATCTCATTATTCATCATTTGTTAAAAGGGTATGGAGGGAATGCCCATCCTCACAATGTGAATGCTTATGTCTTAAAGCATATCAAATGAGTTTTTGATGATAACAAAGTCAAGATCAAGATCAAGATCAAAAGAGGTATATTAGATATAGGTCATAGATTATCAATGTGAAATGTTCTCTAAGTGTCTCAAAGATCTTCAAATGGTTTTTCAAGATCCTTCGAAATCAACTTGTTATTGAAAGCTCATATTTTAAGAAAATGTTGATTTTAATCTTGGATTGTGTAAAACACATGTCAATATTGTTTAATCAAAGTTTCTCAAAGTTAACAATGGCTTACATATCAAATTGGACTTGAAAAATGTGCTCAAAGGCTAAGGTAATCAATTACAAGATGTTTATAATCGATTACATAGCAAACAAAGGCCTTGTAATCGATTACATGTGCATTGTAATCAATTACATGTGCATTGTAATCGATTATAAGCAAGTCAGAGGCCTTGTAATCGATTACACCAAGCTGGTAATCGATTACAATGAGTCCAGAAAGGAAAGAACACGTTCAAGAAGCCTTGTAATCGATTACATAGAAATGGTAATCGATTACAAGTAAGTCATAGGCCTTGTAATCGATTACACCAAGCTGGTAATCGATTACCAAGTTCCCAGAAAGCCCATAACACGTTGGAACAGCCATGTAATCGATTACATAAGTTGTGTAATCGATTACCACTAATCTATCAGTGCCCACCGGGTATTTTATCAGCATTTAATGCTGCCCATTAAAGCTCCCAATGGCTCCTTTCTTCCAATAACTTATAAATACTTACCTTGGGACTTCATTAATGGCTAACCTTCAATTCAGAACATCAATCTAACATTTATATATGATAATCAAATTTTGAAAACCTTCTTGCTCTATTTTTGTGAAAATATTGAGATATATTTTGAGAGCATATTAGAGCTTCAAATTGTATCAATTTACTCTTGAGAGAGATTCATTCTATCAATCTGAATTGCTTTGTAAAGAGGGTGAGACATCCCTCCTAAAGTGTAAAGGGTGCGGCATCCCTTATTTGAAGAGGCTCAAGCTCAAAGGGTGAGGTATCTCAAAGTGTTGAGTGCTTAAGTTTGTAAAGATTGTCAAACACCTATTGAAACTTGAAGATATAGTGAAAAATCTAGAGTGTTTGCTTGAGGACTGAACGTAGATCACAAGTGGATTGGTGATCGAACCAGGATAAACTATTGTATTTATTTCTCTAAACCCTTCTCTTTACATTTGCGCACGGTTTCATTAAATTGCTTGAATATTGTCTCCTTTGGCAATTATATTTATAAGTGAAAGTGTTCATCTCATTCATCCAATCACATCTATCCATTCAATAGCTTCAACGAAAATTGATTATCAAACATTTTGCGAAAGATTTGCGAACTTATTTTACAAACTCAATTCACCCTCCTCTTAAGTATTGAGGCCACTTGGTAACAAGTGGTATCAGAGTTAGACTCTTGTATAAAGAGCATAGCAGCTTCAAGAGAAGTGATGGCTTCAAATGGTCTTTCAAATGAAGGTTCTTCTATAAACAGACCTCCTTATTTCAATGGGGATGATTATGCCTATTGGAAAGAAAGGATGAAAATTTTTATTGAAGCTATTGACTTAGATGTGTGGGATGCCATTGAAAATGGTGCTTTTGTTTCCACACATACTAAAGATGGTGTGAAAATTAATACACCTAGAAATAAATGGACCAATGAAGACAAAAAGAAGGTTCAATACAATTTCAGAGCCAAGAACATCATCACCACATCCTTGGGGTATGATGAATTCTTTAGGGTGTCAAATTGTAAAATTGCTAAAGAAATATGGGATACTTGACAAGTAACTCATGAAGGTACAAGTGAGATAAAACGATCTAGAATAAACACTCCCACTCATGAATATGAATTATTTAGAATGAATTAAGGTGAAAGTATTCAAGAGATACAAAAGAGATTCACACATATTGTTAATCATCTTATCTCATTGGGAAAGACATTTCCTAATAAAGATCTTATTAACAAAGTATTGAGATATTTGAGCAGGAATTGGTAGCCCAAAGTAACAGCTATTGCGGAATCAAGAGATTTGTCAACAATGTCTCTAGCCACCTTATTTGGAAAGCTTCAAGAACATGAGTTGGAGCTAAATAGGTTCAATCAAAATGAAGAGCATGATAAGAAGAAAAAAGGAATTGCACTCAAAGCCACCTCTTCTAAAATTGAAGATGATGATGAACATGGTGAAGAAGATGTAGAAAATCTTGAGTTAAGTGGGGAGAATCTTAGTCTCCTTGTGAGGCAGTTTGGAAGATTCTTGAAGAAGAAGGGATTCCAAAGAAGGGCCACCCTTCCCTTAAAAGAAAGCCTACCACAAAGGAGAATGATCCTCAACTCCTCCAAAATGTTATGAATGTGGAAAACTGGGGCACATAAAAATAGAGTGTCCTATATATCATAAGAAGACGAAAAAGTTTGAGAAAAGGTCTTCCAAGGAAAAGAAAGGAAGAAGAGCATATATAGCATGGGAAGACAATGACATGAGCTCCTCCGATAGTTCAGAAGATGAAGAAGCTCATCTTTGTCTCGTGGCTCAAAGAGAAGAAAGCGAAGAGAGTGACAACGAGGTAACATCTTCTAACTTAGAATCTCCTCCTTCTTATGATGAATTGTAAGATGCTTTTCATGAATTGCAAGATGCTTTTCAAGAATTGCATGATGAATCTATGAGACTCACAAAAATGGTTTTATCCTCTAACAAAACAATCTCCTTATTAGTAAACAAAGTTTCTATTTTAAACAAAGAGATAAATGAGCTTAAGATTGAAAATGAGACCTTAGGACTTATTGATGCTAACTCATTATGCATGACTTGCTCCTCACATGATAACATATCCATATCATTGCCTTGTTCATCATGCAAAGCATTTGAAAAAAAAATTGAGATTTGAACAACATTCTTGCAAAATTTACTTTTAGAAGAGACAACTTGAATGTGTTATTAGGGAAATAAAAATGTGTTTTTCAAAAAGTCGATTTTGGGTATAATCCCAATAACCAACAAAAATCTTACAAAAATTTCTTTATTTCCACAAATACTTCAAGTAGTTCCTTTGTCAAATGCTTTAATTGTGGGAGAAAAGGGCATAGTGCATCTATATGTAATGTTAGAAAGAACATCAATACCAAGATTGGAACTAAAAGGATTTGGGTTCCTAAGGGCACCTTGCCTAACTTTAACACACAAGAACCCAAGACAATTTGAGTACCAAAGGTTAAAATTTGAATGTGTGTTGTAGGTGTGCTTGAAGACCAAAAACTCAAGTTGGTATCTTGATAGTGGTTGCTCCAAGCACATGACCGGTGATGGCTCCAAGTTTTCCTCCCTTGTCCCTAAGAAGAATGGTCATGTGACATATGGTAACAACAACAAAAGAAAGATTCTTGGAGTTAGTAAAGGTGGTAAGAACCCTTCTTCATCTATTAATAATGTTTTGCTTGTTGAAGGACTCAAACATAATTTGCTTAGCATTAGTCAATTATGTGATAAGGCGAATAGAGTAATATTTGATTCTAATTATTGCATAATTGAGGGCAAAGATGATAAACATGTTAAGTTTGTTGGTCATAGGGTCAATAATATATATATAATTAGTCTTGATGACATTTCCTCAAATGATGCTAAATGCTTTATGAGTAAAGAAAATGATTCATGGTTATGGCATAGAAGAATTGCTCACATTCACATGAATCACTTAAACAAATTGGTTTCTAAAGAACTAGTAATTGGTCTTCCAAAGCTCAAATTTGAAAAATACAAACTTTGTGATGCATGTCACAAGGGAAAACAAGTAAAGGTCTCTTTTAAAGCTAAAAATGTAGTTTCAACTTCTAGACATTTACAACTTTTGCACATGAATCTTTTTGGTCCCTCTAGAACTATGAGCTTTGGTGGGAATTACTATGCATTGGTGATTATGGATAATTTTTCTAGGTTTACATGGATATTATTCTTGGCTCACAAAAATGATGCTTTTCAATTATTTAAGAAGCTTGCCAAAGTTATCCAAAACGAAAAAAGTTTTTGTATTGCATCCATAAGAAGTGACCATGGTGGTGAATTTGAAAACCATGAATTTGAAACTTTTTGTGATAAACATGACATTGAGTATAATTTTTCTGTCCCTAAAACACCATAACAAAATGGTGTTGTAGAAAGGAAAAATCGATCTTTAGAGAAAATGGTAAGAACTATGCTCAATGAGACCAACCTTCCTAAGTAATTTTGGGCGGATGCGGTTAACACCGCTTGTTATGTTATGAATAGAGCCCTAATAAGGCCAATTTTAAAGAAAACCCCATATGAATTGTACAAGGGAAGGAAGCCAAATGTGTCACATTTTCATGTCTTTGGATGTAAATGCTTTGTTTTGAATAATGGAAATGATAACTTGGGGAAGTTTGATACAAAATCTGATGAGAGAATATTTATTGGCTATTCTATACATAGTAAGGCCTTTAGAGTTTATAATAAATGAACTATGACCATTGAAGAGTCCATACATGTTGTTTTTTTATGAAATTAATCCAAATAGTTCGAGAAATGAGTTGGTTGATGATGTTGCAGAATTGTTGGAAAGAACCCACTTGGAAAATGAAGAGAAGGAAACCAAGAAGCAAGAAGAAAAACTCATTGACTCCTCAAGAGAAGAGTACTCATAAGTCATGGACCTTCCCAAGGAATGGAGGACATCAAGATATCACCCTCTCGACAAGGTGATAGGTGATGTATCAAAATAGGTAATCACTCGAAACTCTCTTAGAAATGTATGTAATCATATGGCTTTTGCCTCTCACGTTGAACCTAAACACATAAATGAGGCCATTAATGATGAACATTGGATCTTGGTCATGCAAGATGAACTAAACCAATTTGAGAGAAATCAAGTTTGGGAAATAGTTCCAATGCCCAATGATCATCCTATAATTGGCACCAAATGGGTCTTTAGAAACAAACTTGATGAAACGGCCTTAATAATAAAAAATAAAGTTAGGCTTGTAGCTAAGGGCTATATGTTAGGAATTGCGGTTACAATACGCAGCGAAAAAATAGGATTTCCACCGAGGACCCATGTGAAAAGCCATAATCTGAGTTTTTAAATTATTTACCTATTGAAGCGTGATCAAAAGGAAGGACGTGAATCACCAACACCATAATAGAAACGATGTCTCTGCAGTATCCGCACGAACAGACTCATGAACGTCCAACGTCCGCAAAGAGGAGCCTCACGTCTCTCACATAGTGCTAGCTGCGAAGAAAAGAGAAGAAACCTGTCGCTCTCTCACTCACTTTTCTGTAGGTGTGTCTAGGGTTATGAAATTGTATATCTTAGCAGCCCCTTAGCAGTACTATTTATAATAGTGACTGCCTTAAGTGAGTGTGAGCAGTAGCAAGGTAAGCTGTGCAACCCTAGACCCATCTGTTATGAGTCTGGCCCATATTTGAATCCGAGTCCAACTTGGATCCATTGTTCCAATTTTAGTCCGCTCTATGTGTGTGACCCTACAGGTTCTTGTTACGTTGGTAGTAATATTAAAATCCTATTTTAATATTACAAGCAGTGAGCGGTATCTAGTAACACATCACTGCTACCCAAGTAATAAGAGTGTCAGTGATTTGACATAACCTTTCTGTGACTAATGTTTCTGTGTTGTTTAGTCCCTTTGTCAAGATATCTAGATTGAATACAAGGCATAGAATACGTCACCCTTGTATAGTCCAATCATTCATTTCTTGATACTCGAGTAGACTTTGTAACAACAAATGAAATCAATATCTCATATTGACTCATTTGAGCATGGCCATGCATTTCGCAGTGTCACTCAATCAAGGGGCCCGAAGATATCACTCCTGTTATGTAGGAGTGACAAATCCCATCTAGGTTACTTACATCCCTCTGCATGATTCGTAATATGTCCAATAACCAACTTTATAATCATTTTGTTACAGATGACGTTTGATGACATTAAAACACACAACTCCTCATGTAGGAATCTTAGTGATTTCAGGTCAAAGGACCACAAACACCATTGTCACTATGAGAATCGCTTATGACACTCACGTAACGATCCATGTAGCGTTCTCATGGTAGGTCAGTCCAGTACATCATTACTCTAATATATACCCATGTGAAGACTTGATATCTCATATCCATGACCCGTGAGATGTGGTCATCAATCTATGCACATACTAGTCTCAATGCATTATTGTTGTCCTAGTTAACAATAATACTTGACTAAGAACATTTAAAAATAATGTTGTAACAAAAAAGGATCTCACGATCAAGTCATTCACTTGATATCCTATGGCATCAAACTTACTATTCTAAGGACTTTATTATGTTTATAAAAAAAGAACACAATAAATGAAATGTCTCATATATATTAAAATAAGCATAATAGAAGTATGTAAATACAGAAAAAGTATCGGCCTCTAGGGCATACACCAACACTATAATCAAGAAGAAGACATAGACTATGAAGAAACTTATGCTCCCTTAGCTAGATTAGAGGCCATTAGAATGTTACTTGCATATGCATGCATCATGGATTTCAAACTCTATCAAATGGATGTTAAAAGTGCCTTTTTAAATGGTTTTATACAAGAAGAGGTGTATGTGGAACAACATCCTGGTTTTGAGGTTTTTGAAATGCCCAACCATGTTTTTAAACTGAAAAAGGCCTTGTATGGCTTGAAACAAGCTCCTAGAGCTTGGTATGAAAGGTTGAGCAAATTTCTTTTAGAAAAAGGCTTTTCTAGAGGCAAAGTTGATACTACCCTTTTCATAAAGCATAAAATACATGACATACTTCTAGTTCAAATCTATGTTGATGACATTATATTTGGAGCTACTAACAACTCTTTTTGTAAAGAATTTTCAAATATTATACAAAGTGAGTTTGAGATGTCCATGATGGGTGAGCTCAACTTCTTCCTTGGTCTCCAAATCAAGCAAACAAGAGAAGGGACTTTCATAAGCCAATCCAAGTATTGCAAAGAGTTGCTCAAGAAGTTTGGAATAGACAATGCCAAGCATATGGCTGCTCCTATGGGCACCTCTTGCTATTTGGACAAGGATGAAGGAGGAAAATCTGTAGAAATTACAAAATATAGAGGTATGATTGGATCACTCCTTTATCTTACCGCAAGTAGGCCATATATCATGTTTAGTGTATGCATGTGTGCTAGGTTTCAAGCAAATCCTAAAGAATCACACCTAAGTGTTGTTAAAAGAATAATGAAATATCTAATAGGCGCTTCACAAATAGGTTTGTGGTACCCTAAGGGTGCCTCTTGTAGCTTGGTTGGTTACTCTGATTCTGACTTTGCTGGATGCAAAATGGATTAGAAAAGCACTAGTGGGACATGCCACTTACTTGGAAGCTCACTAGTTTCTTGACATAGCAAGAAACAAAATAATGTGGCATTGTCTACAACTGAAGCTGAATATGTTGCAGCTGGGAGTTGTTGTGCTCAAATCTTTTGGATGAAGTAACAACTCTTGGACTATGGTCTTGAACTTGATCACATCCCAATAAGATGTGATGACACTAGTGCAATCAACTTGTCTAAAAATCCCATTTTGTATTTTAGAACTAAACACATTGAAATTAGGCATCATTTTATAAGGGATTATATTCAAAAAGGTGATTGCATGCTTGAATTTGTAGAAACCACTAAGCAACTAGCTGACATTTTCACTAAGTCCTTGGTGAAAGAAGCATTTTTTTATATAAGAAATGAACTTGGTATATTGGATCAATCATGCATAAATTGATTATTTGCTGCATAAACCTAAAACTGATGTATAATATATTGCTTTGCTTCATAATGTGATATCTTGTTGCATAATATGATATCCTGATGCATAACATGTTGTTTTCTGCATAATCATGACTTTTTACTGCATAATTTTTTATTTTTAATCATATTTGAATCCAATACTGACTTGAGCATCGGAGATTCCTCCTAAGTTGTTTTGTAAGTGCTTCCTCATGTCAAAGACTTCCAAGAAACTCAAAAACTTCACAAATCCATCTAAATAGTGTAATTCTTGATACAAGTAGTCATTTTGCACAATTATGTGTTTTGGATCATAATCTGATTGGACTATATGCTTGCATGATGTTTGGAATTAATTTGAGATGTTCTAGAACTGATTTGAAAGGTTCAAAATTGATCCTTTGCTGTTTGGAATACAAAATCTGAGTTTGAGTATGCTGGTAATCAATTACAAAGCCTTTGTAATCGATTACAAAGGTTCTGTCAAGTATGTAATCGATTACACCAATAATGTAATCGATTATAAGGTTCCCAGAAACATGGTAATCGATTACACCAACATTGTAATCGATTATAGGGGTAACAGAAGGCTGGTAATCAATTACATAAGCTATGTAATTGATTACACAGGGGTTTTAAAAGGTTTTCTATCACGCGAAAGGTTATTTCTTTAGAAATCGTCTCTTCTTCTCCTCTGCTCTCACGAAGACCCAACCACCAAACTCTCTATTTCTCACTCAAATCTCACCATTTCACCTCCCTCTCACTCGAAAATCACTTCTTTCCATAACCCATCCACCAAAAATCATCACAATCCACCCAAATCCTTCTCATCACCCATGAGCCTCACCACCTAAAACCCTTCTTCTACCTTCCCTTCACCCACACATCTCCAAACACCACTCCCTTCATCCCATTCACTCTTTTCTCATCAAATGGTTGGAACCTCTCAACGTGCAAAACACCCAAGAACAGGGGTCACCATTGGAGAGTTTTCCAGAGGTTCTTCACGTGATATCTCTAGGCTGAACCTCACATGCCATTTCTCCACCACCAAAAAGGTGGAGTTATTCAGAAAGAACTTTCAGTTGAGGAAGCTAATCTCCCCACGATATCTGACTCAGAATTTCTGCTCCAGTGAGCCCTTGGAGTCCTTCCATTTGATTGAAAGGTTAGGTCTGATTGGTTTTTTCAATATTCAGAAAGCCATTTATCCTAACTTAGTTAGAGTTTTCTATGCAAATTTGAAATATAAAGATAATTTCCTAATTTCTGAGGTGAAGAAAACTCAAATTAAGATCACTAGGGAGGAATGGTGTAGGTTAACTAAGCTCACCTATAATGGAACAAGCTTTTATGGAAATGAGAATGTTTGAGGAGCTGATTTTGAGTATAGGAGTGCTCTGTCATCCCTGATACGTACTGGATATGAGCTTCCAAGAGATAAGAAGAGGGTGATGGCTATTGGTTTGACCATGGAAAACAGGGTCCTTCACTATCTGGTTGTTAGAGTACTAATTCCTAGGGGAGGAAATTACTCCCAGGTCTTAAGAGATGATGTAGTGGTCTTGTGGGCAATGACCACAGATAGGCCAATCAATTAGGCTAACTACATCATTTAGCACATGTTGGATATGAAAAAGAAGAAGAACTCTGCTATTCCATATGCCATGCTAGTGACAACTATATTAGAGCATTGTCACATCTCATTGTCTGAGGAATCCAAGGCCACAAGCTCCAAAGGGCCACAATCAATAGGCTTGCATACATTGAAAAAGCTTCAGCTATACATGGTCGATAATATATGGCACTACATTACCCATGGCAGCTATGGGCATATCCCTCACAGTCCGGAGAGTGATGATGAAGAAGAAGCCCAACAGCCTGCTCCAGCTCTAGCCACATTGGACCTCCTGCTCTAAGAAATGTGAAACTTGGCAACTACAGTGGACACCCGAATGGATTGCCTTGAGCAGAAGGTGGATCACCTTGAACTGAGGATGGATTACTCCGATTAGGAGCTTGCTTCTATTCACTCCTTCTTGGAAGGACCAGATTATGCACCACGGAGAGCTACTGCTACACCTACCACCTCCTCTACCCTTCTTGCTCTTCTATCTTTTGCTGATCCCTCTGCCACTCCAACCGGAGTTCTTGATGACGATGAGGAGCTTCTTGGTTCCGAGGACGATCTTGAATTTGGTGGTGATGATATTGACCTTGGAGACGTCATTGTAGACGAGGGTAGTGACAGCGACAGCGAGGCTACACAGTGACTTAGGACTTAGTCAGATGTCCTTTTGTTTTGTTTGCCTAATATTAGTAGTTTCTCACTTTGATTACTGTACATGACTGATTTACATTTGTCTTTGGACCATTATGGGTTTTGATTTTGCTAATGATATAATATATCTCTTTATGACTCTTAATAATCTTATTATTTCTGTTGGCTGCTATGTTTGATTATTTTTGGGCTAATCCCGAGATTATGCAAAAATGCTTATGTCTTTTTTATAATGCCAACGGGGGAGAGATTAGTGAAAAATGAAATCTGATTAAGGTTGCATGTGTACGGGGGAGCTTTAAACTTTTACATCAAAAATCTTATCCTATATCATGCATAAATTACGGGGGAGAGCTGCGCCTAAATCTCTAATATACACAAATGCAAAATCTCTTTCTTTTTCCTATGACCAGCTTGTCATCATCAAAAAGGGGGAGAATGTGAATGCTTATATCTTAAAGCATATCAAATGAGTTTTTGATGATAACAAAGTCAAGATGAAGATCAAGATCAAAAGAGAAGACCAAGATCAAAAGAGGTACATTAGATATAGGTCCTAGATTATCAATGTGAAATGCTCTCTAAGTGTCTCAAAGATCTTCAAATGGTTTTTCAAGATCCTTCGAAATCAACTTGTTATTGAAAGCTCATATTTTAAAAAAATGTTGATTGTAATCTTGGATTGTGTAAAACACATGTCAATATTGTTTAATCCAAGTTTCTCAAAGTTAAAAATGGCTTACTTCTCAAATTGGACTTGAAAAATGTGCTCAAAGGCTAAGGTAATCGATTACAAGATGTTTGTAATCGATTACATAGCAAACAGAGGCCTTGTAATTGATTACATATGCATTGTAATCAATTACACCAAGTCGAGTTTTGTCGATTACACATTCGTAATCGATTACAATGAGCCCAGAAAGGCAAGAACACGTTCAAGAAGCCTTGTAATCGATTACACCAAGCTGGTAATCGATTACCAAGTGCCCGGAAAGCCAAGAACACGTTGGAACAACCATGTAATCAATTACATAAGTTGTGTAATCGATTACCATTAATCTGTCAGTGCCCAACGACTATTTTATCAGCATTTAATGCTACCCATTAAAGCTCCCAACGGCTCCTTTCTTCCAATAACTTATAAATACTTGCCTTGGGGCTTCATTAAATGCTAACCTTCAATTCAAAACATCGATCTAACATTTATATATGAGAATCAAATTCTGAAAACCTTATTGCTCTATTTTTGTCAAAATCTTGAGATATCTTTTGAGAGCATATTAGAGCTTCAATTTGTATCAATTTACTCTTGAGAGAGCTTCATTCTAAAAATCTGAATTGCTTTGTAAAAAGGGTGTGTAACGCCCCAATTTTTTATTTTTTTTTTTTTAAATAAATATGTTTTATAATATTTATGAGTTTTTGTGAATTTTTGAAAAATTTTAATTATTTTGAATATTTTAATATTATTTTGATATTTTAATATTATCTTGAAAACTATATGCCCGAATTTCATTTTTTCTAAAATTATATGAGTTTTATGATTTTTATGATTTTTGAAAATTTTTGTGAAATTTTATGAGTTTGTGATTATTTTAATATCATATTGAGTTGCATGTGTGTTTGAGGCGGGCCTAGAAAAATAAAAAATTTTCCTTAACCAGAAAGTTTCAGACTATCAAGGCGAGATCAAAGGATCTTACTAAACCTAAAATCGAGAACAGTTTATAGGGATTTTCTTTATCTGAGTTTTCTATTACTCATTGTGTAATAATAGTAGTAGCTATTATCCATTAGGTAATATCTGTTAGAAAATATATTGATGGCGATGGGCCAAAGCGATGGACCAATGGTAAGCAAGAAGAAGACAAATTGGATACTCAACTGGAAGAGGACAAATTCAAATTGGCTACTCAAGCTAGAAGATAAATCCAAATTGACTTCTTAGACTAGAAGGCAAATCCAATTTGGCTACTTATTCTTTCAATATATTTAGAGCTTGTCTTGTCATTCTTTTTCTAGAAGCGATGACTCGCTATATTCTGGAAGGATATGAAATACTGACTCACCCTGTGACTCGCCACATTGAGTCACACTTTCTAGAAGTTTCTCTTGATGACTCAGCTGGTGACTCAACATTATGACTCACCATGCTGACTCAGCTGTTCTAGAAGATTCTATGATGACTCACCTAATAAATATATAAGGATAAATATCTATGAATAAATATCTAATGATAAATATCTAATGGAGAATATCTTACTAAAATATCTCAGTAAAATATCTTAGACAAAGGTCTGAATACAAATATCTTTTTGAAAATATCTAGATGAAAATATCTAAGCAGAAAATATCTAAGATATTTCTAATAAGAAAATATCTACGCTAAATATCTCAAGTGTAATCATGAAAGCTGAAAATATCTAAGCTAAATATCTTAAGGATAATGATGAACCATCATTACATAGGATTAATGATCAACCAATTAGAATCAAGTTAGTTTGTTAGAAAGTCAACAAAAATGGCTAGTTTAGTTAGTTAAGTAACTAGATATTCTAACTAAGTTACTTAAATAGACTAAGTAGTAACTAAATGGAGCAAACTAAGTTTGCATATACTTAGAGTCTTTAGTTACTAGAAAAATATCTAGAGTTTCTAGAATCATTACCTAAGCATGACAATGCATGACTTAATCATATAACTAGATAGTTAGAATGTAATTAAATGATCTAACTAAATTAGTTTAAATGCAACTAGATGACTTAACTATTTAAGCTAATATAACTAAGAATTAAAATAGAATCAAAACTTAGTTACTTGCTCCTTGAGCTCCACGGCTACCTAGTGTAATCTAGGAGGTTCTTGAATCATCTTTTATGACTAATACATGACAACTTGATGACCAAGGCCATGGGCAACCATGTGAGCCCATGTGCTTAAGCTTTTTCTTATTAAACAATCTTTGGACTTTCCTATCCAAGTGATTCCACGGCCATGCAATTTAACATAGGTCATTTCCTTTCATTTCTATTACTTTGTGAGACAACAAACTATCTCATCTTTTCTCCAAGCACCACACGGCCATAACACTTGAACATAGGCTATTTCACTTCATTTTCTCACACTTTGTGATATAAACCAATCCTCTCTATTCTCTCTCTTCCAATCATTTAAGAACACCAAGAACTTCATCTTCTTCCTTTCTTGAAGGATTCGGCCACCATTCCTAAAACCTATCTCCAATATTCAATAATTCCATCCAATCCTATTTTCTAAACCTATATACAATTCTAAGATACTTTGTAGTTGAGATCTTAGCCTAGTTCTACCATCTTCAACCTTGTTCTTCAGGTTGAAGATCAAAAAGTTCCTACCTTGTTCATTCAAGAAGCTCACGGCCTCACTCCATAGATTACCTTCCAATCACTCATAATTCCATCTAAACACATCACTTGATCCTAAACTTCATTCTAAGCAACTTTCATGTTATGATCAAGATCAAATTCCATCATCTTCAAGCTTGAATCTTGGATTTAAGTTCTAAGATTTCAAGGTAAAATTCTTGAAACTTGATTTCTTATTTGATTTTTGGAATCCTAAGACCATGATTGATATATGGTCATCTTAATCAAGCCTTAGATACTAATTTATATGTGTTTGTTTGATTCTAAGATCTACTTGGTGGTGAAAGATTGATACAAAGGGAGTCCTACGAGGAGCTAGGAGGACATCAACTAGGTAAGAGGGAGATTAACTTCATCGGCCATATGTGGCGGTGAAGGAATGGATTGTTTGTGTTTGTGTGTAAAAATTCCAAGTGAGGATTTATTCACTCGGATTGTGTGGTTATTGGTTTATGATTGTCTGATTTGGTATGATTATGTGTTTTATGTTCTGCTATATGTGATTTCGTTGTTTATTAATTATGCATGATTTATATATGTGGGATGGCATGATTCTGATTAAACTGTGATTAAATGCTTTATATGATGTTGATAAGCATGAATATGTGAAAATGGAAATATCATGAGGGATACGTTATGTATGGCAAGAATCATGTGAAAAGGAAAATTATTTCGATTTTGTAAAACCAAGAGGCTCATGACTATTTTGAAGATTTTGGAACTAACCATTTGAAAATATTTTACTAAGTATGAATCTTAGATGATTAGGTAATAAGTAATCAGATTAAAGATTTTTACAAAGAAAAAGGAAAAAGGAAATGAGTAAATATTTGATTATGGAATCAATACACGATACACTTACAGGGTTATAATTTTAACTGTTTAGTCATCTGTTCATGGCTATGTGTTGGCTCTAAAACAAATTTCTTCTGTCTGGTGACTTAACTGAGGCTTTGAATGGATGTCTGAAGCCTGTCAGTGATTGAAGAAAAAACCAATTGATTAAAGCTAAGATTGAGTGTTGTAGAAGCAAAATCCTTTTGGGTGGTTGATAAGCATCCTCCCATTTTACATTTTCATTTGTGTTTTCCTTTCGTTTGTTTCCAGAACAAATTTCTCTGTTCATGCTCTTTCTCTTCTTCAACCCCAACCTTATGACCCCCTTTTTTTCAAAAAAAAATATGCTTGAAATCCGATCGTGCTTCAACTGGCACTGGATTGTGTGATTTATAAGACTCCTCATATTTTTTATTCTCATTTGTCTCTTCCTTTCTGTCTTTTACAGAAACCTTAGCCCTGTTAAAGTTTTTTCCCTTCTCCAAAACCAGCGTGCTTGACCTTTTTGTTTCTTTTTTCTGTTTAGGTGCTTGAAGTCCGGTTGGGATTCAACTGGGACTGAAAGGGCTCCTCCTTATTTCACATCAGAGTAGGTAGATTGAAGGTTGGCAATGTGTAGTTTTCACTAATTGTGATTACTTATTTGTTTAATCGGTTCCCACCTATGTTATTTTATTATGTTTTGTAATATAATCGGTTCCCACCTGATGACAGGTTATGGCTTTTAACATATTCAATTAACAGAATAGTAAACTGAGTAAACACTATTCGTTGAAAAGTTTTTTTTATATGCTATTATACTTCATTGTCTTTTTTCCTTTATGATGTTTAGTGTTTTAAACTTTGAAGAAAAAGCTATAGTTTATTTCTTTTAATCAAATACAATAGCCCAGGGATTTAGTGGATTTCATAGTATGTATCTTTGTATTTTTCAAATATCTTTGTTCATTGCCATATTGATGTTATTAATCAATTTCTATTCATTTTTCTTATAAGAAAATTTAAAGTCTTCACATTCTTGTGTAACATTCTTCAGGTTCTGCGAAGGAGCAAAGGGTTGGATTTGTAGCTTTATTTTAGGGAGACAATGATAGTTGGTTCAGGTTTGCTCCTCCTACCTTTTCAACATCGATCAATGGATGGTGGGATAACCGATGTAATTTATATCTTTGAGCTTTTTTAGACAAATGTTTAATTATCCATTTTATAATTTGTGCTAATTATCGATTCACGATTGACGATGCTTTCATTTTGGTTTTACTATTTTTTCCTTCGACCCTATAGTTCTATAGAAGGTGCTCATTATTTTAATTTTTAGTTCTTCCCTATTTTGATGGCTTGATTTGTAAAGTTCTTTTTTCTTTGGATAATATAAATATGTTGCTTCAATTTGTATTGTTGATGGTGCTCTTTGGATTGAAGGCAATACAGCCTCTTGATTTTTGTTTTTGTTTGGTATTGCCTGAATGTGTTTATGGATGAATGTTGCTAATCCATCTCCCCTGTCTTTCTCTCTTTGATCCCTAATTTTTTGTTAACTGTGACTTTAGCCTGTGGGCTTATGCTTTATAAAATGCTAAAATTAATAGTTATTGAAGTGAGTGAACTAATCTCTCGAGTGTCTACTATTGTCCCATTTCTCTTGAAAAGTATATTAAGGATTGAAAACTAGGGACGTATATAGTATAGAGCAAAGTTTTAAAATTTTTATTCTCTACTTCACATTTTCCCTTAATGCTTCTTACCTTTCACTTGCAGTTTACTAATGAACATTCTATTTCTAGAATTGATTAATACTATTGCTGCTAATGATGATTGTGATTGTGAGGGTGATAATGGGAACGTTGCCTTGAATGCTCGCCTCCTGTCCACTCTAATGAAGAAGTCCAACAGGTATTCCCTTTTTGCATTTTTGTTTCACTGATTTATTTTGCTCTGTGAGCGAAAAACTAAATTTTCATTTCTGACTCCTTGCAGTAATTTTATTTGTTCTAGAAAAATGATGTTCTAGCTAAATAAGAAGACAATGGGAAAAAAATAATTAGATTTATGTAAACTTGAAAATGTTCTGATTTCTGTTGTGGTTTTGTGGTTTATGTGGTCATCAAATTTTTCTATGGCTATTTTTATTTTTATTTTCTATTTTAACTAATTCTACATGCCAACAGCTCAACTAATTATATTTTCTTTATTATCTCAATGATCTATCTCAGTTGGCAGAGTTATTATCAAAGTTTGACATTGCTGTGAACCCTCCAAGATTCTAGTGCCTAGTGGGACAACTTCACACTTTGACGAGGTATGTCATGAATTATGTAAGTTTTATCTCTAATTACAATTATATAATGAAGGAGTAAAGGTGAAAGTAATCATGCTGGTCGGTACTTCTTAAAATGTAGTTTTGGTAGAAAGACTATGTAAGGAGTGGAGTTGGGAGAAGGTTTAAGGATAAGAAGTCGGAAAGGTTAGGCATAAATGTGGAGTGTGTTTGAGGGAAGAGGAAAGGAGCATTTGGTGTTGAAGGCTGCTGATGTGTGGTCAGTGGTCACTCAGTTTTACATGTGCAAATATGTTTGCAATCAAATTCTTAAGTATCAATGAAATCAATCATTTGCACAACCTTTATAGCATTGCATAGTGCATACTCCTCTACTTTCATAATTATTTTTATATAGAATAATATTACATTTTGTCTTGATCAATGATCATAATTCATATTCTTATTGTTATATTAGACATATGGAGATCCTTCTATTACCATAAACTTCAGAATGTTTTATCATATTATGGTTCCATTTTCTTCTTGATTAATCAGTGTTTTTTATTTTGTTCTTCAATTTTTTCTCTAATTTTTCTCATTAATTTGATTTGAAAAATGGCCTCTAAATTTGTATTCTGATCCTTTTGGCTATGTTTAGAAGGATGGCAATGGAATGAGTGGCAAGGGATGGACAGACTAAATTTACTAGAAGTGTGTTTAGGAGTGATTTAAAATGAGGGAATGGAATGGCAGGGGAAGGACACCACTCAAAGCTTTAACTTTTTGTCTCCCTACATTGGGGGGTCAAGGAGGGAATGCTTTATATTGATAAATTTTCTTTCCCTCTCTCATTAAACTTATTAAACAACCAAATAATGGAATAACATGTTTTATTCCATTCCACTCTTGGCCTCTCCATTCCATTCCCTTATGAGTCACTCACTTCCACCCTCATTAAAACTACCAAACATACCCTTAAGTTCATTGATAACTTTCCTTCGTGATTCTTAGGTAGCTTTAAGTTGGCTCTTGCTCTGTATATGATTTTAGGACAACTAAAGAAATGTGTTAATATGAACAGTTTGGATAAGAAAATTAAAAAAAAATTCAATTCACAACTTAGAGGTCCTTTCAAAATTAGACAACAAATTGATTGTAGCTTCTTATAGAGAAACCTGTTAAATATAAATTGTAGCTTCAGTTTAGGTCTATACAAGCATTTCATATATGAGCATTTACATTTTTTTGTTAACAGAAAATCAAGATCAAGGAAAGGGAATAGCATAGCTAATCAGATACTTCAGAATGCACCACAAAGTTGCAAGTTGAGAGTTATACGTGAAGGGAAGGATACTGTATGTTTAGATTAGAAGCTCCTTTGTTCATTATTCCTCAATTTTTTGAGGGTTAACCTGCTGCCTCCTACTTTACCTCTAAATGCAAAAGGTTAAATAAACTAATGTGTAAATCTGTAATATATTTTGAATTTGAATTAGGGAATTTCTAAACTCCTTCGTTTTTGGGTTTAAATTAGTTAGAAATTTTTATTTTGGCCTTGTGATTAGGTGATGTTTAGTAATAAAAGACCATTGGTTTTGGTTTGATTTTATTATTAATGTGTTCTTAAAGGAAAGTCTTATTCAACTCTTTTTAAATAATAAATGTTATGTTAAATTAGTTCACTACCTACTACATGTCTTTTGGATTATTCTTGATTTACAATGTTATTACACTACTAAATTAGCCCATCATTCACTAGGAATCAATTTACTTCATTTTCTTTAAGGCGCAATCTAAATTAAATGAAATAGACAAAAGTTGCAAAAGAGAGTGAAAGTGGGCTATTGGATATATTTGTAACTTTTTAATGTTGTGTGACTTTGAGTTATAGGACCTATTTGACTATGTGACTTTCTAAGGCATATATTGGTGTTGAAGCAAGAAAGGTGAAATAACTTACTATCTTGTGCTCCTATTGTATGCTATATATCACATTGAAATGCTTCTGATGTTTGTTAATGATTATGTTTCATGTCATTGGATTTTCGTCAGTTTCGTCTCTATTTTCTTCAGTTATTATTTGCTATAATGCATACAAAGATTATAGGAAATGAGAGTTATCACTACAATTTTTCCTATATTTCACGCTTATTAGATTTATATGCCTAATGTGTTTATGACTTCAAGAGAAGTCTTGACTTATACAAACAATTTGAGAAAGATGTTTTCCTGACATTTGAATGGATAAAGATTTGAAGATTGTTTAGTAACCCATTAGTGCATTAAAGTGTCGAATTGCCTCAGCTTTAACATAAATGGTTCTTATATTTTGTTTCTATATGTCTTTAGGCTTGGATAAATCTCTCCAGATTTGACTCATTGAAGCATTTGTTGACTTCTTAACCCACCTATAATGGTTCCAATAACATATCTTCTTTCTAATTGCTTTTCATATGTTGTTATCTTATTTCACACACTAACTAATGTTAAAAGGGAGCAAAACAGTTAGCTTAACTTGAAGTGGAAAGTTTTATGTTACTGCTTAACTTGAAAGTAATTGTAACCACTACTTATAATTTGTTGTTGAAACTATAAAAGATGAAGAAAATAGTGGACAACTACTGAAGAAGATATTGGATGACAAGGTATAGCTGTCACATTATCTATGTGTTATCCTATATACTACTTTCTAGATTTGATTAAGAATTTGAGTCAAATGGCATTATGATGACAATATTATGTGTTCTCTCAAGGTTCTTATGCTTCTCAATCGTTATTCTAATCTTCAGTTAATTAAAACTTTCCAGATCATGCAAAAATATATTTTCTCATAAAGAAGGTTTTCAGCGACAATAGTTGCTAGCTTTCATTCATGTCATGCTTAGATTGCTTAACATTTGTCATTCTTAGACTAAATGAGGTTCTTATGTCACTTTCATTTTAATATTGATCTCTTAAGTTTATTTCAGCACATAATAGATCAAACAATGACCTCCATTTTCAGTACAAATTACTCTCAAAGATGTACAATAAGGCTAAATCCAATTTCAAGACGGGTGCATACTTTATCCTCTTTTATTGTTCTCTATAAAATTCATTCCTTTACTGCTATATTTCTTTTTGGAGCTTATTTTTTGGTACATTTCTTGAGTGTGATTATTGGTCAGCATTCTTTGGAACATAGAGAAGGGTGTTGAGTGTCTACCATTATGAAATCTCCTATTTGTTTTTACTATCAGACTCCTATGCATTTGTATTTCTTTTATTCTTTTTTTCTCTCTCCAGTTTTTTGATGAGGATGTTGCAAGTTGCATTTTTGAGTTATTGTATACTTTTATCTGCATCATTGAAAGTTTAGTTATTATACTGTTATTGACATTAAGTTGGTGGTAATTGGAAATGAATCTTTCTTGATAATTGTTGGATTGATTTTGAGTTATGCTATACATTTTGTAATGCATGACCTTATTTATGATTTGAGAAGTACGATTATAAGTTAGGTTTTTAGAATTGTTGTGCATAATATTAGATACCTGCATTTTTACACTTATCACTATGCTTCTAATACAACCTTAACAAGGATGTTATTTGCTGAATAATTATTTTGTCAGCTTTAATTGCTCAAGTTTTCAATTTTGATTCATCTGTTGTGTCCAGGGGTTATAAATTGAGGCTTCGTTATTTGGGGAATTTGTTGATCAATTGAATGGTTTCATTGCCATTGGTGATTTAGAGCAGCCTGTTATTGTGGTGCAATTTGACAAAGTCAAAACAATCAAAGGTTGGTTTAGCTTTGTTTATTATCTTTTAATTCCTTTTTTCCATTTTTTAAATAAAATATTATGTTATTCTTTCCTATTTATTTTTGTTATATAATTGTTTGTTTCCTCTGCTATGTCAAGGAAGACAGTGATTCAAAATGTACTTGCATGCTAGCGGTGGTTTTGTATAACCTTGACATTTTTGAAGTCATGAGTTCAAGACCCAGCTTGTGCTTTTTTTATTTTTGCGAGTGTTCTTCGTGTTTTTGTTGATATTTATTTGTGTCTCAGAAATTAGTCCTTGTTATTTATTTAGCATTGGTGATATGGATGTTGTTGTTCACCAACAAATTAATGTTATGGTTCATGGCAATAACAATTCCCTAGAAGATAATTTTTTGTGCCTCTATCTGAAGAAGTCCGTGCAGGACCTATTTCTAACCAGAGGAATTTGTATCTCTATTAATCTCTATTAATTTTATCTCATGTGGTTAGTCACTTTTATATATTTACATCTAATGGTTTTTTTTTTTTGTCTATTCTTTTGGTCCGTGTTAATTTTTGAGTTTTTGAAGTATGTACTAATTTTATGTCTTGTGGTTATTCACTTTTATATATTCTATATCTCATGGTTTTGTTTTCTGTCTATTCTTTTGGTCTTCATTAATTTTTTATTCTTTGAACTATTTTGATAGGATTGTTTTTGTATTATTACTGCACTTTTAAGGAGATTCTAAAAGATGAAAAGTGGTGGTACCACTCTTGCCCGTAGTTACAACAGGTCAATCTTGAGTCCGGGGTTTATTATCGTGACATCTGTTTTTGTCCTGTATTTAATGTTACCCCGAGGTAGCTTATGTCATTATTGTTGGATTGTTTGTGAATATGATATTTTATGATTTGGTTAATATTAAACAATTTTGTAATATTAATGCAAAGTTTTTATAAATCAAATAGATATCTAATTAAAGTAAAGGTTAAAGATAAGTCTTAAGCTGTTGTGTTGGTGTTGTTTGATAGGAATTCTCAATACCTTTTAAGGAAGAGATGTGTTTCTATGGTCAATGAAATCCAGAAGGAGGTTTTTTTTTTTGTTCCAATCCCTATTCATTTATTATTTTGTCAATTAAGTACAAATAAATTTATTTTGCTTAATGTTGTATTTTTATTGGTTAGACTGGGAGTTATACCAATTATATTGCTGCTTTTGATGTCTTGGTGGGAAAGAAGGTATTGTTTAAAGTTGACACCAAATCTATTAGTTCGTGCTAATTTGATGGTGCTTATCGTGTTCATCGTGTTTGTAATGATGAAACTATCATGAGCATGGTCCATCTCAATGTTGATGAGATTACCCCTATTAAGGTTGTAGAGAATATGTTCCTATCTTTTTAACTTATTATTTTTATTTTTTTAATAATTTTGAGTGATTTTTGAATATTTCCTGCCTGATGCCCTTTTTTAAATTGGTTATATATGACATTATTCCCCTTTTTTTTTAACTTAATACTATTTATGATTGTATATGCAGTCTATTTTTGCTTCACTTTTTCCCAAGATTTGCAATCTTGGTGATGATGATCAAAAATTGGATTCCGTGTTTGATAAGGTTGCTTTTAAATCCTTCTCCTTATATTTGCTAGATTTTCTACTTATTGCATCATAAGGTATAATTTCCTTTTATGATCTTGGTGATTTAATTTGTATGTATCAGGATTATGTTTCACATGTCATTGACCTTGATGAATGTGTTGAGTCTTTTGGTGAATCATCTTGTGTGAAAATGACATATGCTAAGTAGCAAGCAAATCTCATTCGAATCAAGCTTACACTTCAAACTTCCTCCTTTGAGTTCCAACTCTCCCACAAATTCTTCCTCCCGGTACGCAACACCTTCCCAGTGTATACATGACTTGAAATTTTGGAGTTTGGGGTTTAAAGATTGATGGCAAGATATTATATATATATATATATATATATATATATATATATATATATATATATATATATATATATATATATCTTGGCTTATCTTGCTTGTGTAGTTCCTTAAAACTTTAAAACAATTTCCAATTCCCATCAAATTCGTAACCAAGACCTGTACATTTTACAATTCCCCTGATATTGACATATGTGTGGGACCATCAATATTTGGTCTCTTACGGGTATCATGTTACTGTAGTTTATCATATTCATGCTTTGTGGCGTATTATTATATTGATCTGTTTCTTTGAGTTCTGATTATTAAGGATTTGCATCATAAATTGACCTATAGTATGTCCACTTTGTTATAGTGTACAATAAGTATTTATACCGTTTTAAAAATTGTACTGCTTGGCCCAATTAAAGGCAACTTGGTCAAACTAAATAATAAGCAATGAAGATAATAACTCTCCAACAAGCCCTGTGGAGTACATGATGATTTCCAGTCACTAAAGTTTTGTACAATTAAAATTAATTACTTATAATAAAGCAATTAAGGAGAAAGTCATTTGGGTTAGTGGAAAATCAATAGTTCTATGAATTAGGCTTTCTACTGACAACTATCCCATAAACCTCAGACACTTATAGCTTAAGGTCTCAGAAACCATTTTTTTGCAGTAAACTTATTTCTTTCTGTATTACCAAAAGAAACAAATGAATTGAAATTTATATAGAAGAAATTATAGTTAGGGTGAGACGGAGAGATGCATGTAAGTATAACCATCAGTTTTGAAGGTACAATGAAGGTATGCAAGGCTAAAAGGACAATCTTAATCAACCTAGCTCGAGATAGCGGGAAGATTGGTAGAATGCAATACATATTTCTGGTAGCAGGTGAGTATGGAGATGCATGTTAATTATTTTTTAAAAGTCTGGACTTCTGGTCCTAGGCATGTTACTACTGATGCCTTGCAAGTTTGCTAGAGAAGTTTAGAGATCCAAATCAATATTGAACTTTTGTTATAAAATTTTTGGGACATAGTTACATTCTGGAAATGTATTAACCCCAGATCATAGGATTGCGCTTATGTCAAATATTGTTTGGTTTCTTCATCCACAGCCAAGTGGTTAAATGGTTGAGAAAATATTACAATCTAAACTAATTGGTTTCTACTAAGAACAACAAAATCTAATTTTGGTTGATTTCTGTTTTCAGCTTGAGTAAAGAGGAAGCTAGCAGCAAGAAGTCAAGATTAAATTTTGTTAGGGGTGGCAAATAGCTAACGTTTTGGTATGAGTATAGGAACTTAACTTATATGAGACAGTAATTTTTATATAATTTTTAGACAATGTGCATAATGTTAATATCGTGAAATAAAATGACTGGTTTTGCTTTTGTGAAATAGAGAGTATGGATGTATTTATAAACTACTTGTGTATATTACACACAAACTTACCTACCATGCATAAAAATCAGTGTTCACCCTCCCTTCAACAGATATTTACCAATGGTTTGATAAAATACATGCATAACTCAATCCACTTCATAACTTACCTCCCTTACGCACAACGCATTATCATGAATTTATTGGTACAATTTTTAGGCTCTCTCAAGGATCAAACAACTATTCTTACCATTATTGCTTTTTAGCTACAGATCCTCACCAGACGAAAGAAACATTATATTTTCGTATTGTGATTCTTATTAATTATTTACATCCAAAACATAACAAAGATAAAGAGAATAGTATAAACTGAATAATGCTCTTACATCTAATAGCATTCATGGTTGTTGGTTTATGATCCACACCCATTGTTAATATGTTGTTGTCTATCTTCAATTGTAATTTTGATGTGTTGTTTGTTTGCTTATACAAAATAGTCTGTTACAGATATTAATTCCTTTTCAGCTATTTCCAGTATTAATTACTTTGCTTCTATGTTCAGAACATGTTATTTTGTATAATTTATTTATATTTCTTCTATTAAATGTTTATATGATATGAATATTATTTTTTTAAAAATATTGAATGAGCTATTTTGATCAGTTGCTATATTACAAATAGCTTTATATGAAAAAATGGCTCATGGTGCTTCAACATCCCGTCCAAGAAGGTTTCCAATAGCTGTTGAGGTCAAAAATGAGTTTGCAAAGGTAGTAACTGTAAAGTGGTCTCAATGTTTTTTTCCCAAATTTTAACATTTACAAGGTATGCATTATAAGTTTGTTAAATTGTTTTATTATTTTCAAGGGTTATGGTGTTCTACCTATGAGCATCACATCTACATTTGGCTCTCGGATAAGTCGTAAACCAACCATTGGTGCTGCTGATGGATAAATATATTGTGTCCGATTTGAAAAAACTTCAGATGGAAGGTTGCTAACAACTGATTGGTCTATTTTTGTTCAGCAATGTATTTGGTTACGAAAACTAAGGTTATTCTACAGTATGTTGGAGAATCATACTTTTTTATTAAGTCTAGTTACCATAAACAAAATAGATGTGACTTCGACAAAGAAATGGACAATTCATCTAAATTTTCGGAGACACCTTCATTGATGCAGGAAAATAATAACCCCTTATAGTGCTAAGAACCAGAAGGTTGGGTACTTTTTTTAAAAATTCTTAATGTTGTTATATAATAGATATATTTATATTGTACATTAGCCTTAACAAATTAGTGCTTCTAATATTCTTATTTTGATGCTTTTCTGTAGCATCTGCCTGCTGGATTTGTTTAATCGTTCCTCAATGTTTACCTTAGTTCAATCACTTTGGTGGTAAAGGATGGAAGCAAGTGGGAATGTGGACTTCACCTTGCTAAACGGAAACCTAAGGAAGCAATGATAACTGTAGGGTGGAACACTTTCTGCTCTTGCAGTTAAGGAAGAAACAAGATATTTCTTGAAGTACTTGATGGACAGTGAAGTTTGCTTCGTGCCCTCATCCCTTGATTTTGATTCAGTAGTGTAATTGCTCTGTTTTTTTTTTGTTGTGCAGGACTTTTTTGTTATTAGTTTATACATCGAATCAGAAAGGTTATGGTTGTAGGAAACCTGTTCAGATTTTATTGATGATTTAAAAATGGTTTCAAGTGCTTGCCTTTTTATATATGGAGTTTAGATTCTGTTATACAAATGTTGTTCTTATTCAATGGATATTCACATGGACTTTTTATATGTGAATTGCTCTACACAATCAAGTTGTTGCAACTCATATATATATATATATATATATATATATAGTATCTTTACATATGTAAAGCAGGGAAAGTTCGGTAAAGGTTTTATACATTGGTAGGATATATGGTTTTCAAGTATATGCTTATAAGCATTTTTGGTCTTATGTGGTATATATATATATTGTATCTTTACATATGTAAAGCAGGGAAAGTTCGGTAAAGGTTTTATACATTGGTAGGATATATGGTTTTCAAGTATATGCTTATAAGCATTTTTGGTCTTATGAGGTATATATATATATATATATATATATATATATATATATATATATATTGTATCTTTACATATGTAAAGCAGGGAAAGTTTGGTAAAGGTTTTATACATTGGTAGGATATACGGTTTTCAAGTATATGCTTATAAGCATTTTTGGTCTTATGTGGTATATATATAGATCAACTACTAACAATTATTATTGTAACTCCTTTAAATGTAGATGAGGTTGTGTTGATGAGTGTAGCAAGATGGCAGATTTTTTAGAAAAAAAATCTGAATCTTGTCTTGATGAGCTTAGAACATGCGGGAATGCCTTGAAGAAGTTTTGTGATTTTCGAATTCAAGAAGTCCATACTAACTGAGGATAAACAACTACACTCTGCTTCAAAAAGTTTGGAAGACCAAGTTGAGGCACTTGGAATTTATACTACTGATATGAGATGCATTATTATTTTATATCAAGATGAAATAATCAGGCTTTAGGTGAGAGATCACATGGAGGCAAGTAGATTGCATCTGGCAGGTGATGACTGTCAAAGCAGTTGAATATTAAAGAGAAGTTATATCAGGAAATTAAGTCACTAACATAGTACTTCTAATTATAACTTAGCAGCCACTTAAACTACAAATTGAATGCAAATACCTAGACCCAATTACAAATAAACCATTTCTATGGCCAGTAATTACATGCTCCTTTTTTGATACAATCGATGGTGTTAATTTCATAATTAAGGGTCTTCATCTCATAATTTGTTTTTTCCGGATGCATGTTGATGGCTGCAAAGTTCTGATTGGGATTGTGGTGTAAGGTTTCATGGTATTTGTTTAAGTTCACTGCAAATATAAAATATGTGATGTTTTATAATCGGAAATACATTACATTATGATAAATGGCACAATAATTTTTTTTCCTTCTTTTGTTGGCAACAAAAAATAATAGACTTATATTTGGAACCATTATCATCTTCACACAATTTATATTTTTGTTATATCGTGCGTTGCACAGGCTTCCGCACTAGTATTAAGTCATTTTTGGCTAACACTTCAAGTATTGGTTTTATGGGAAATAAATTTATAAGTTAAAGTTTACTTACGTATAACTCACTCTTTGGGTTTTGAGCGCATTAGGAAACTTTGAACTATGATGTTTGATTAAATCTTGGAAGTGTAAAATTTTATAAAAGAAATATTATTTAGATGAGTTTTGGCAAGAAGATAATTTTAAGAATGATTTGATATCTTAGATATTTTATTTAAGAAAGTTTTGTCAAGAATAAAGAATAAAGATTTTAAGATATCTTGAATTAATTAAAATAGTATAAGTTTTATGGAAAATGTTGGGAAATATTAATTAAAAGAAATTTAATGGGAAAATGTTAGAAACATTATTTAAAGGTGATTTATTATGAAAATAATGGAATTAAAGTCAAATTTTGATAATAAATGAGAAAAGTATTATTTTGAGCTTAGAATATGTTAGAAATATTTTACGCGATTGAAAATACGTAGAAAAACTCTTATGCGATTTAAAAATAGTAAATTTTAGCTACGCGATTAAGAAAATATTTTAAAATCTTTACGCGATTGAGAAAATGTTGAAAAATCTTTACGCAATTTGAAAACGTAACAGAAGTGTTATGCGATTGTGAAAATGCGATAATATTGCTACGCAATTGAGAGGAACAACGAGTTGTGTTGTAGGGCCGACGTTTGTGAAACTGAAGTACTGACCCGAATGGATCTTTTGTATTATCGATTGTATGGGCAGTTATATAATATCATAGATACTAATGGTATTGGACAACTGTATGTGCGGTTGTGTTAATATCATTGGGAACAGTACAACGGTACTTTGTTTTGATTAAAGGTGCTTTTGAGCATTATGCAATGATACCACCATGTGACAGCATGTGAATAGGAAATACTGTGTGATCAATGACAGTATATGTTTGAATCATTTATCATGTATAGAAAAGCGTATTCGCTTGATTTATTGGGGTGTGTTATGCCTAAAGAATGAACGGGAACTTACAGGATAGTGGATCGGGATAGATCTTGGGGGATGTCAGGGCGCGGTGATTCACACGGTGGAGATGTTACCACCCGTGATTATTATATCACGTAATACCCCTGGCGTGTGGACACTGATTGCAATGCACTGGCAGGCCTGACAATCACTATTGCTTTTCATAATCCAGTATAGACTGTCTTTTAGGGGGGATCGATCTTCCGGAACGTTCATCTTTGATATTGAGTTAGCTCGATAGAGTAGGATCTAGTTGCATTGTGCATAATGATGGTCCTTGTACTCATTGGACATATTTAGTGTACACATTGTTCATGAGCATACTCAGCATTTACACTGTGATGATATAATATTATGATGGTATGATATTATTATGGAGTTATCATTATGCCTAATAATATGCTGCAAGTTTATTAGACTATTTATTTGTTAACTATCTGCTGATCATATGATATTTTGTGGGTTGTATGTTGAACAATTTTGGACATGTATGTCATTTCTTTGCTGCCATATTGGTATGCGATGTAGGAGATCTCACCTCTTTGCTATGTTGTTCTATCTATTTCTATTTTTATGCCTACATTTATGAAGACCACGATGGCTGGGAGGAGGAATTTATTTGACTATATGCAAGCGTAGTTCCACGATGGCATTGATGCCTGACATGTCGACTCAGATACTCAACGTTTTAGTTATATAAGAGAGGTGACTCTATCCCAGAGTGATACCTTCCATAAACCAAATACACCTAATGGTAGAAGATATACTATAGCAAACTACTGAAAACCCTACTATTACGTATAATGCTACTTGTGTACATGTAGAGTTTTCCATGCCTATTGTAGAACTATAGGACATTGCTCACCGTTTGTCTAGTGAAGACTCTACGGAGTTAACTGCTCGGACTCCTGTCCAAAGAAACACTTCTCAACTAGAGAATGTGCCTTTAGAGGATCCTCCACCATGGAGAGAGATCAGTTCAAACCTTACTCTCCGTGTGTTTTGGCTTAAACCAGTCAAGTTTTTATGTGGTAAATAAATATTGCTTAGAATATAAGTTTTATGTAATGAAGACATTACGAATCTATGTTATATGTGAGAGATGTATTTTATTCAATTCTTATATTTTGTGTTTTTCTAATTCAGTAAAGTTTCTGTTATTCACAAAATAGAAATTCTAAAACCCGTATTATGTTAATTTTAAATATTTTACAACTTGGGTAATTAATTATAAGGAGTTGGTTTGAAATGTGATACCCTTCAGAGGGGGTGTTACAGGGTAAGGCATCCCTCCTAAAGTGTAAAGGGTGCAGCATCCCTTAGTTGAAGAGGCTCAAGCTCAAAGGATGAGGTATCCCAAAGTGTTGAGTGCTCAAGTTTGTAAATGTTATCAAGCACCTATTGAAACTTGAAGATATAGTGAAAAATCTCGAGTGTTTGCTTGAGGACTGGACATAGATCACAAGTGGATTAGTGATCGAACCAGGATAAACTATTGTATTTGTTTCTCTAAACCCTTCTCTTTACATTTGTGCACTGTTTCATTGAATTGCTTGAATATTGTCTCCTTTGGCTATTATATTTATAAGTGAAATTGTTCATCTCATTCATCCAATCACCTTTATCCATTCAATAGGTTCAACAAAAATTGATTATCAAACGTTTTGCGAAAGATTTGCGAACTTGTTTTACAAACTCAATTCGCCCCCTCTTGAGTATTGAGGCCACTTGGTAACACATAATACCTTACACTTGGTAGTAGTCTGCTCTCAGGTTGGTGCACTTCAACCTATTTGTAACAGTCTTATCTTGTTACACAGAACTACTTCAAGTAATCTAGGTCACATATAGTGAGGGAGTGTCCATCCTCAATCTAGAGTTGTGGGTAGAGAGGGAGTATCCATCCTCATCTACTTTGATAGCAAAGCTATCGTCCTTCCTCACACTATCATTGGATCTAGGATCACCTCAAGTAGATAGTGTAACACCCTCCTTAGGGCGCCACACTTTATGTTACTTAATTACCAAATTACCCTTCAATTAAAAATCGTGCTTGTATTATAAATACGAGTTATAAAATTTCTTGATGATAATAAGATAAACTTAGCAGAAAATAAAAACATAACAACATTGTCACAAATAATTTACATCACATATACATACAAGCGTTTAGTACTGTCACACTTTGATATCTTACAACTAGACTTCCAAAATATTTAAACTTTAAACTTTAAAACTAACATATAGCCCAATTTTTACTAGACAAGAGAACCCTCGATGATGGTCCTCCTCGAGATTCCTCGGTACATAGGAATCCGTCATGATGTGCGCTTCTACTTGACAAGTGTCCGAGCAGACGACACAATACTAACCGTACTAGAGTACGATAGTAAGCTCCCCAATCTTGCCTAATAGATATTTTAAACTGTATAATAGATACTCTCTCCCTCTAAATCTACAGTCCATGCCTCATCTCCCCTAATGAATGTCAGCTTCAGGTAGCTAAAGAAACTAGGCATCTACATCTCTTCAGAACTCAACGTCCTCAGCAGGAATCTTCCTCCTCGCCTTCTTGCTCTTTTTTCTTGCTCGACGTCTTAACAAATATAAATATAACACTAACATACATGCAAAGAGGTGAGATCACCTACGCCAATACCAATATGGCAGGAATGAAGATAAACACATACAATATCTCATACAGTTATCATACCATAATTATAGTTATGCCACTAACATCAATATCATCACAAAACATGTAATACACAATAATTACAGTCATGTCATCATTAATAATCAATAAGTCAATGAATCAATTATCATAAACAGAAATTACGATAATACCCTCTATCATTATATGTATGCACACAGACTCAATTTCCTACTCCATGGAGCTACAACTCAAGTCGAAGAGAGTGATCGAAAAGAAGTGTCGGTACCAACATGCCTTGGACCACGTGCTCAGTTTTGCACATCCAAAGATATACACGATGTCTTTATCAGATCTTGATTAAGGATAGTGTCTCGGTCCGGATCATTGGTGTGTTGCGTCGATCTAACCCACGGTGCATGTAAGAGCTACCATCTGCCCATTGTAGGCAACCCGCACCCCAATGCCCCCAAGGTCAACGAGTGACTTACACTACGCATATCGCACCCACTCGGGAGGTGTAGTCTCTCCTGAGACAACTAGCCTCATACATACCCATCGGACCTTTCCAATGCATGTACCATGCACTATTCATATTTCCAATTTATATCACATAACCGGGATCTACACAGTAATATGACAGTATTATTACTGTATTTTAATCACGTAGTCATATTTTCGCATTTTCTCAATCGCGACTCAATTCTGTCGCCTTTTCAAAATCGCGTAGCGATTTTTCCACATTTTCCAATCGTGTAAATATTTTTCTTACGTTTTAAATCAAAAATGTTGTTTTTCTCATTTTAATACTAAAATTAGTTTTATTTTCCATATTTACATTTTGGTCCCTCAAAAACTTATATTTACACATTAGTCCCTCAAAAATTAATATTTACGAAATAGTCCCTAAAAAATAAATATTTTTGAAATAGTCCCTCAAAATTTAATAATTATAAAAAAGTCCCTCATCAAATTTATATTTACAAAATCGTCCCTCCTTTATAAAATATTTATAGTTTGACCCCTCTAAAAATAATATTTACATTATGACCCCTCAAAAATTAATATTTATACTATGGCCCCTCTTTTTGATAAAATTTATAATTTAATTCTTCTTTTATAAAAATTTGCGGTATAACTCCTCTAAAAATCAGTAAATGGTATTGTTTTCAAAAATTGTTATTTCTTTTCTTTACTACCCATAAAATCATTTTATTTTACCATACTCAAATTCTTTCCAAATTCATTTAGATGTCTCAGTTCTCATTTTAATTCATCAGTGTAAGGACTTTGGTCCTTTTTCCATTGTATGGCCGTAAGCCTCAATACTCTTTGGAGTACACATACAATCGATTAATCATGTTATTCACATCCTAATTTACACATACAATCTCATGCTTTCATAATTACACATACACACAGAATATCAAAGCTTTAAGCATTTAATCACACATGCAAGCATAAAAACTCAATCAAACACAACATAAACACAATCAAAACACATCAAATAATCGGTGAAGAATCCTTATGGATTTTTCACCGTACAAAACCATCCTCACACCACCAAAACTCTTGGTGAGGTTAAATCTCCCTCTTACCTCTTGTAGACAATTTTAATCGGTTGGTTCTCCTTCCTTCCTTCAAATTGTACTATCCACCAAACAAATCCCTAAAATTCTTAAACAATTAGTAAAAACACATACAAGGTACAATATTGAAAAACCATGGAACAATCATGGTTAGAAAAATTAAAAATTTAGTTTTGAACCATAGAAACCAAACTTACCCTTAAGTAAGTAAGCAAGAAGTGGAATTTTAGGCAAGATAGAGTAGGAATTTGGGAAAACTTTGTGAATGAAAGATGCTTAGAATGGTATTTGGCTTTAGGAAATATGATAGGAAAAAATTATAGAAGTTTGGTAGTATATGTAAGGTGCATGGCCGAATATAGAGAGAAAAAGAGAAAGGAAAGTTTGCTTGGTTCTTGATAGCTTTTTGGAGAGAAAGTAGATGCTTTGATTTGTGATAAGTGAAAGAAATAAAAGTGAAATGCAATAATGGATGCAGCTGTCGTGAGTGATCTTTTAGGGAGGTTGAGTGAATGAATTTGCATGCTAAAATATCTAAAGTGTTCACACTTGGTGCACATGGCTTATGTCATGTTGGATGGTTCTTGAACCTTGTAGATTCAAGCCACTTGCCTCCTCATTTTGCAGCCCCAATTTCGTGCAGCCCCTCATCCATTTAGTGACTTAATTATTTCCAAATTAGTCCTAATTACTTGCTAACTAATTAAGGAATTAGTTAGGTTAAATATCCTAACCAATTTTAATTAACATAACAATCATATAACTAGTTAATTTAATATATATTAGCATATATTATAACCTTTAATTAATATTAGGATATCTAATTAGTATTTAGATTATAATTAATTAATAACTAAGTTAGTTCACTTAGTATGCTAATTAAGTAATTAGATTAGTTGAATTAAGCTTAATTAGGTTACTAACCCTTTTCAAGCCTACAATCTTTGACTAAATCCTAACCCTTGATTCATCTTTAATTTCAAGCCATAGATCACATCTAGGGTAGATATCAATTGGTCATAAAACTATCCTTCTAATCTCACCATTGATTAGATCAATGGCTAAGATTAAAGCTTCTAAAGTAAGCTTTAAAATCCAATGGCTCACAAAGAAGTCAATGCTTCTTTTGTTGACTATTTCTAATTGGCTTAGAAAGTCAAGCCATCTATTTTGACCATTTCCTATTGGTTTATATTTACCAAGATCGGCATCGTTATGCTCACACTAAATGTGGGCCCCACGAACTTTTTCGTCCACAAATAATTTTTCTCTTGTTTTTGAGACAAGATGTATGTTGAATAAAATAATATTATAAAAATATAAAATTATTTTATTACACGCTTAAATCCTAAAAATTACGAGATTAATATATATATCAATCAATTGGGTTTAGTAAGATCCCCAAATTAATTAAAATAAGATTTTTCCCATTAAGAAAATTATTATTTTCTTGACTCGAAAAATCACACAAAATGATCAAATATGATCTTAGAACAGTCAAACTATTTTTATAACACACGTAAAATGAAAAATGTTGTAATTTCGCTTATTACTATTCACATAGTCGAATTTGGGGTGTTACAACTCTCCTCCTCTAAAATAAAGTTTCGTCCTCGAAACTTGACATATATGTTCAAAATAAAAACGATATCTTTCTCTTATCTTCTCTTCCAACTCCCATGTGGCTTCACCACTTATATCATTCCATACCACTTTAACCAATGCGATGTCCTTTCCTCGAAGTTGCTTTACCCTTCGATCTTCAATTTTGGTCGGAAATGTCTCATAGGTCAAGTTTTCCTTTAGTTGTACAATGTCTGGTTCGATCACATGAGTCGGATCAGAAATATATTTCCGTAGTTGTGATACGTGAAATACATTATGAAGATTTGATAAGAACGGTTGTAGTGCAATCTGATAAGCTACCGGACCTACCCGACGAAGTATCTGATTCGGTCCAATAAACTTCGGAGTAAGCTTCCTCGACTTGATTACTCGTCCAACTCCAGTCATAGGTGTCACACGTAGAAATATATGGTCACCCTCTTCAAATTCTAGCGGTCTTCTTCTTTTATCAGCATAACTCTTTTGCCGCGTCTGAGTTGTCCTCATCTTATCTTGGATCATCTTTACCTTTTCAGTTGTCTGCTGTACAAATTCGGGTCCTACCACAGTACTTTCACCATCATGGTACCAACACAACGGCGTTCTACATCTTCTCCCATATAATGCCTCATAGGGTGCCATCCCTATGCTCGAATGGAAACTATTGTTGTAGGTGAACTCTATCAATGGTAGAAATTCATCCCAACAACCAGTTTGCTCTAGAACACAAGCCCTCAACAAGTCCTCCAATGACTGAATCGTCCTTTCTGACTGGCCATCAGTTTGTGGATGGTAACCAGAACTCAAACGTAGCTTCGTTCCCATCGCTTCTTGCAAACTGTTCCAGAATCTCGATGTAAATCGCGGATCTCGATCAGAAATTATACTGGATGGTACACCATGAAGTCTAACAATTTCATCGATGTACACTTGAGCCAACTTTTCCATTGAGTACTTAATATTAATCGGTAAAAGTGTGTCGACTTTGTAAGTCGATCAATAATTACCCATATAGAATCGTGACCCTTCCGAGTCTTCGGCAGTGCAGTTACAAAATCCATTGCTATGTCATCCCATTTCCACCCAAGAATAGGAAAAGGTTGCAACATTCCTGATGGTCTCTGGTGTTCCACTTTGGCCTTCTGACAAATCAAATAGGATGATACATATTCTGCTACATCCCTCTTCATTCCTTGCCACCAATATAACTGTTTCAAATCTTGGTACATCTTCGTGGCTCCTGGATGCATACTCAACTTGCTTCGATGAGCTTCATCCAAAATTGATCTCCTCAGTTCTGGATCATTTGGTACACAAACTCTCCCCTTGAACTTCAAAATTCCATCCACACCCTCGTTGAATTCCAATTCTGCTCCTTGACTTCTTGCTTCCTTTGCTTCTTGTAAATACTGATCACTGTTTTGCCCTTCTCGTATTCTGTCCATCAAGTTATTCGAAATAACGATCAGATTCAAACATATCTTTCCCGGTGTCAACTTCACAAATAATCGCATATCCCGAAACTTTTCTATTAGTTCCTTCTCCTTTATCATCATAACAGAAGCATTAAGTGCTTTCCTACTTAAAGCATCCGCTACGACATTCGCCTTCCCGGGATGATACTGTAACTGAAAGTCATAATCTTTTAGAAACTCAAGCCAACGCCTTTGTCTCATGTTCAACTCTTTCTAGTCAAACAGATACTTCAAACTTTTATGGTCACTAAAAACAGTGAACGTTGCCCCATAGAGAAAATGTCTCCATACCTTCAATGCAAACACCACTACTGCTAACTCCAAGTCATGAGTCGGATAATTCCTCTCATGCACTTTCAACTGCCTCGACGCATATGCCACAACCTTACGGTTCTGCATAAGTACACAACCCAATCCTTGATACGAAGCATCACAATACACCTCGAAAGGTTCGTTCGGATCAGGTAGAATCAAAACCGGTGAAGTAGTCAGTCGTCGTTTCAACTCCTGAAAACTTTCCTCACATGCTTCAGTCCATGTAAACGGTTGATTCTTTCGTGTAAGTTGGGTAAGAGGTCCTGCAATCTTTGAAAACCCTTCTATGAATCGTCGATTGTAACTGGCCAATCCGATGAAACTACGGATCTCCGATACTGTCTTCGGTCTCTCCCATTGAACAACTGTCTCCACCTTTGAAGCATCAACTTCAATTCCATCTGCCGATATGACATGCCCCAAAAATTGCACTTCGCTTAACCAAAACTCACATTTGGACAACTTGGCATACAACTTATTTTCCCTCAAAATCTGGAGAACCACTCTGAGATGTTCAGCATGCTCCTCCTGACTTCGAGAATAAATCAAGATGTCATCAATAAAGACAACAATAAACTTATCCAAGTATGAATGGAAAATCCGATTCATGATGTCCATAAATATCGCAGGTGCATTAGTCACACCAAAAGGCATCACTTGATACTCGTAATGTCCATAACGCGTCCGAAACGCAGTTTTTGGAATATCCTCCACCTTCACACGTATCTAGTGATAACCAGAACGTAAATCAATCTTAGAAAATATTACGGCTCCTCGCAATTGATCCATCAAATCATCGATTCTTGGTAGTGGATATTTATTCTTGATCATAATCTTGTTCAATTGTTGGTAGTCTACACATAGACGAGAAGTCCCATCCTTCTTTTTTACCAACAATACTGGAGCTCCCCAAGGTGATACACTTGGTCTCACAAATTGCTTCTCCAATAAATCCTCCAACTGCTTCTTAAGTTCTGCCAACTCTACTGGCGACATCCAATAAGGCGCCATAGATATAGGTCCAGCTCCAGGTGCCAAATCAATAGAGAATTCAATCTCTCTTTCTGGCAGTATTCTAGGTATATCTTCAGGAAATACTTCAGGAAACTTATTCACTACGAAAATATCCTTTAAAATATCATCACAGTGAACCTCTATAGAAGACATCAACAAATACCCTTGATCTCCTTCCTTCAAACAAGCTCCCACTTGCGTAGCCGTTAAGAATCTAGGATCCTTAATCTCAGGAAAAACTAATGTCTTACTAGCACAGTCTATCAAGATATGGTTGGAAGACAACCAATTCATTCCTAAGATTACATTAATCTTGGAAAGAGGTAAACAGATCAAATCCATATTGAAGATTCTATCTCTAACAGATACAGGGCAATTCAAGCATACTCTTGTAGTTATCACAGGCTTATCAGTAGGAGTACTAACACTCAAATCATATGGCAATGTAGTCACAGTTAATCCCAAACGTTCCACACAATCACATGCAATGAAAGAATGTGTTGCTCCCGAATCATATAATACTGTTAAAGGATTACCTTCAATAGCACACTCCTCCATTATCAAGTCCTCAGATTTTGCGGCTTCCTCCCCGCTCATAGTATACACTCGACCACCCGCCTGTGGCCTTGCAGTACGAACATTGCCCACTGATGGCTCCGCCTTTTGCTGATCACACTCCCTAGAGAAATGTCCAGGCTTCTCACATCGATAACAAATCACCCCCTTATGCTGACAGTCCCTGGTGAGATGTCCTTTCCCACACTTAAAACATTTAAGTGCAGAAGTTCCAGTCGAAACTACTCTACTACCACTAGAGCTTCCCCCAAACGATTGTTGTCGATTCTGACTTACTGATGGTTTAGTATATGGTTTCTGCTGGTAACGGTTGCCACCGCTACTCTTCCCCCTTTGGAACCGTTTTGGTCCAAAATTCTTATTTCTCGCCTCTCTCAGATGATCAATCTCCTCAACCTTTCGGCACTTATCTAGCAATACCGAAAACTGATCAATGTCAACAGTTGCTAAAGCTCGCTTGATGTCAAGCCTCAGCCCCTCTTCAAACTTCCTACACTTCCATTCCTCATTTGGATGCATTTAGAAGTACCTCGAAAACTTAGACAAGCTTTCGAACTGTGCCGCGTACTCATTTACAGTCATCGCCCCTTGCCTCAGACTAAGGAACTCCATCTCCTTAGCATGTCGAACACTTGGTTGGGAAATACTTTCCCGAAACTTATCTAAAGAGGCGCCACGTCACAACTCTCCCTTCACTTGGATTAACCTCCGGGCTCCTGCCCACCAAGCCTCTTCGTCACCGACTAGCACGAATGTGGCGAAAGTAAGCTTCCGCTCATCAGTACAACCCATGCCTTCAAATATCTTTTCCAATTCCTTTATCCACATATCAGCCTTCTCTGGGTCGAATTCTCCATGAAATTTCGGTGGATTATTCCTCCTAAATTCTGACAAGCTATGAGCATCGTCATGTGCTCTTTGATTCTGCTGTGCAACAACCTCGGCCATTCGTTGCATTGCTGCTACAGCTGCAGCCATATTATGATTGTCGTCGCCGACATTTCTAGCTGCTGCCCTCGCATTCATGCGTCCTCTTCCGCGTCCTGCCATTTCGCTCTATCAATCAGACTGAACAACACAAAGAAAAGTGAAGGTCAGTCTTCAAACAATATTGTTTTTCTTTCGGAAAATAATTACAGAGAATCACACAACTTAGACAAGACAGACCTAACCATAAACCCAAAAGACTCCAACTTGGGCTCTGATACCAACTAATGTAACACCCTCCTTAGGGCGCCACACTTTATGTTACTTAATTACCAAATTACCTTTCAATTAAAAATCGTGCTTGTATTATAAATACGAGTTATAAAATTTCTTGATGATAATAAGATAAACTTAGCAGAAAATAAAAACATAACAACATTGTCACAAATAATTTACATCACATATACATACAAGCGTTTAGTACTGTCACACTTTGATATCTTACAACTAGACTTCCAAAATATTTAAACTTTAAACTTTAAAACTAACATATAGCCCAAATTTTACTAGACAACAGAACCCTCAGATGGGTCCTCCTCAGATTCCTCAGTACATAGGAATCTGTCATGATGTGCAGTTCTACGGATAAGTGTCCGAGCAGACGACACAATACTAACCGTACTAGGAGTACGATAGTAAGCTCCCCAATACTGCCTAATAGATATTTTAAACTCTATAATAGATACTCTCTCCCTCTAAATCTACAGTCCATGCCTCATCTCCCCCAATGAATGTCAGCTTCAGGTAGCTAAAGAAACTAGGCATCTACATCTCTTCAGAACTCGACGTACTCAGCAGGAATCTGCTCCTCCTCAGCTTCTTGCTCTTTTTCTTGCTCGACGTCTTAACAAATATAAATATAACACGGAACATACATGCAAAGAGGTGATATCACCTACGCCAATACCAGTATGGCAGTAATGAAGATAAACACATACAATATCTCATACAGTTATCATACCATAATTACAGTTATGCCACTAACATCAATATCATCACAAAACATGTAATACACAATAATTACAGTCATGTCATCATTAATAATCAATAAGTCAATGAATCAATTATCATAAATAGAAATTATGATAATACCCTCTATCATTATATGTATGCACACAGACTCAATTTCCTACTCCATGGAGCTACAACTCAAGTCGGAGAGAGTGATCGAAAAGAAGTGTCGGTACCAACATGCCTTGGACCACGTGCTCAGTTTTGCACATCCAGCATATACACGACAGTCTTTATCAGATCTTGATTAAGGATAGTGTCTCGGTCCGGATCATTGGTGTGTTGCGTCGGTCTAACCCACGGTACAGAAGAGCTACCATCTGCCCATTGTAGGCAACCCGCACCCCAATGCCCCCAAGGTCAACGAGTGACTTACACTACGCATATCGCACCCACTCAGGAGGTGTAGTCTCTCCTAGGCAACTAGCCTCATACAGTCCATCGGACCTTTCCAATGCATGTACCATGCACTATTCACATTTCCAATTTATATCACATAATCAGGATCTACACAGTAATATGACAGTATTATTACTGTATTTTAATCACGTAGTCATATTTTCGCATTTTCTCAATCGCGACTCAATTGTAATTTTCAAAATCGCGTAGCGATTTTTCCACATTTTCCAATCGTGTAAATATTTTTCTTACGTTTTAAATCAAAAATATTGTTTTTCTCATTTTAATACTAAAATTTGTTTTATTTTCCATATTTACATTTTAGTCCCTCAAAAACTTATATTTACACATTAGTCCCTCAAAAATTAATATTTATGAAATAGTCCCTAAAAATAAATATTTAAAAATAGTCCTCAAAATTTAATAATTATGAAAAAGTCCTCATCAAATTTATATTTACAAAATCGTCCCTCCTTTATAAAATATTTACAGTTTTGACCCCTCTAAAAATAATATTTACATTATGACCCCTCAAAAATCAATATTTATACTATGGCCCCTCTTTTTGATAAAATTTGCAATTTAGTTCTTCTTTTATAAAAATTTGCGGTATAACTCCTCTAAAAATCAGTAAATGGTATTGTTTTCAAAAATTGTTATTTCTTTTCTTTACTACCCATAAAATCATTTTATTTTACCATACTCAAATTCTTTCCAAATTCATTTAGATGTCTTAGTTCTCATTTTAATTCATCAGTGTAAGGACTTTGGTCCTTTTTCCATTGTATGGCCGTAAGCCTCAATACTCTTTGGAGTACACATACAATCGATTAATCATGTTATTCACATCCTAATTTGTACATACAATCTCATGCTTTCATAATTACACATACACACAGAATATCAAAGCTTTAAGCATTTAATCACACATGCAAGCATAAAAACTCAATCAAACACAACACAAACACAATCAAAACACATCAAATAATCGGTGAAGAATCCTTATGGATTTTTCACCATACAAAACCATCCTCACACCACCAAAACTCGGTTGGTGAGGTTAAATCTCCCTCTTACCTCTTGTTGATAATTTTAATCGGTTGGTTCTCCTTCCTTCTTTCAAATTCGTACTATCCACCAAACAAATCCCTAAAATTCTTAAACAATTAGTAAAAACACATACAAGGTACAATATTGAAAAACCATGGAACAATCATGGTTAGAAAAATTAAAAATTTAGTTTTGAACCATAGAAACCAAACTTACCCTTAAGTAAGTAAGCAAGAAGTGGAATTTTAGGCAAGATAGAGTAGGAATTTGGGAAAACTTTGTGAATGAAAGATGCTTAGAATGGTATTTGGCTTTAGGAAATATGATAGGAAAAAATTATAGAAGTTTGGTAGTATATGTAAGGTGCATGGCTGAATATAGAGAGAAAAAGAAAGGAAAGTTTGCTTGGTTTTGATAGCTTTTTGGAGAAAAGTAGATGCTTTGATTTGTGATAAGTGAAAGAAATAAAAGTGAAATGCAATAATGGATGCAGCTGCCGTGAGTGATCTTTTAGGGAGGTTGAGTGAATGAATTTGCATGCTAAAATATCTAAAGTGTTCACACTTGGTGCACATGGCTTATGCCATGTTGGATGGTTCTTGAACCTTGTAGATTCAAGCCACTTGCCTCCTCATTTTGCAGCCCCAATTTCGTGCAGCCCCTCATCCATTTAGTGACTTAATTATTTCCAAATTAGTCCTAATTACTTGCTAACTAATTAAGGAATTAGTTAGGTTAAATATCCTAACCAATTTTAATTAACATAACAATCATATAACTAGTTAATTTAATATATATTAGCATATATTATAACCTTTAATTAATATTAGGATATCTAATTAGTATTTAGATTATAATTAATTAATAACTAAGTTAGTTCACTTAGTATGCTAATTAAGTAATTAGATTAGTTGAATTAAGCTTAATTAGGTTACTAACCCTTTTCAAGCCTACAATCTTTGACTAAATCTTAACCCTTGATTCATCTTTAATTTCAAGCCATAGATCACATCTAGGGTAGATATCAATTGGTCATAAAACTATCCTTCTAATCTCACCATTGATTAGATCAATCGGCTAAGATTAAAGCTTCTAAAGTAAGCTTTAAAATCCAATGGCTCACAAAGAAGTCAATGCTTCTTTTGTTGACTATTTCTAATTGGCTTAGAAAGTCAAGCCATCTATTTTGACCATTTCCTATTGGTTTATATTTCAACAAAAATTGATTATCAAGATCGTTGATTGCTACAAAACGTGGGCCCCACGAACTTTTTTACAAACCACAAATAATTTTTCTACTATTTTTGAGGCAAGATGTCACTTTGAATAAAATAATATTATAAAAATATAAAATTATTTTATTACACAATTAAATCCTAAAAATTACGAGATTAATATATATATCAATCAATTGGGTTTAGTAAGATCCTCCAAACTAATTAATTAAAATAAGATTTTTCCTACGGTCACAAATTATTATTTTCTTGACTCCAAATCACACAAAATGATCAAATATGATCTTAGAACAGTCAAACTATTTTTATAACACACAGAAAATAAAAAATAGTGTAATTCTGCTATTACTATTCACATAGTCAAAATTTGGGGTGTTACAGATAGGGAGTGTCCATTATCAACTACTTTTCATTTAAGGAAAACTCAGGTAAAAAAGGAGGGAGTGTCCATCCTCAACCTCAATTACTCTGGTAGTGAAGGAGTGTCTATCCTTAACTACCATTATCCAAGTCTTACCCCAGGTATGAGGTTAATTTCCTAGATAACAAGTTACCCTTGAAAGTCAATTTGTATCTCTTTAATATACATCTTGGACATCAAGTTTATCATACATGCAACAAAATGCACAAGTGATCATTTCTATCATGGGTAATATAATTCATCATTCATTCATTCTCAATTTAGCTAAATGTATTTTGAAATTGTAACATCCTCCTTAACCTATTAGTCTTGAATGTGGTTATAGAGGTACTACAACTCTTGTATGAATTACCTGTTAATTTTGCTGACCTTCTGAGTTAGTTTAGGTACTTTGCTATAACACTGAATGTGAAAAATAACTTATAATACCTCATATTTAAGCACAAATTGCTTAGACAAGGGAAATAAATGTGGATAATTTATTTTTAGGTTACTAATAATTGGAATGTAATGTGGTTAATTTTGAAGAATTAATTGACTTTGTTTAGTATTTCTAATAACATTGAGTAAGTGTTTAAGGGCCAAATTAAATAGATAGATATCTTAGAAAATTATGAAAATTTGTGAAGATATCAAGTAAAGGATGGAGAATTTTATGATAATGAGTGCAGGCTAAAGCATATATTTGTAAGCTTATTAACTTATTTCCTTAAGTTTAATTTAACTTGAGGAAGAGTAATAAGATTTAAGCGATAGTTTTGGGTGTATGAAAAATTATGGAATAATGAAACTAAGAATGAGATGAGTCCTAGGATTTTCTATAACACCTTTGAAGGCTAGAAAACTTTTTAATGGAATATTAAAGTATCTCTAAGAGATACAACATTTCCAGTTAACATTATAGTTTTCCATCCTTATCTCTCCAACTCATCCCCTCTTCTCTCTCTTAAAGCCTTCATCTTTGACTTTTTCACTCATTCACTCTCCATTCTTATGTTTGGACCAACTGAAAGAGGAGAGAAATAAAAGAGAAGGAGAGGCAAGGGGAGAGAGAAGGAGGAACAAGAGAAAAAAAAGGAAAGAAGACCAAGGCTTGATCAACAACCACACAACTTGAGGTAGGGGTGTTTGTTCACTTAAAATTTTCCTTTTCTAAATCCTTTTGAATGCTTGATGCATGCTGGTTTGGATAGAAAATGGGTTTTGAAAGATTTTTCAACGGTTTGAATTAGGTGAACTTGATATGAACTTGAGATATGGTTTGTGTTGAGTGGAAACATGCATAGTTGTGGATTTGAAACTTGTAAACATCCATGTAACTCTATACACTTGAGGTTATAAATATGAGTTGTGGGTGAGTTTAAAGTTGTAACCATGTATATATTCAACTTGAATAGTTGGTGATTGATTCTGGTTGTTTTCTTCATTTGATTCTTAGTTTGAATATATATATATATATATATATATATATATATATATATATATATATAGATATATGATGAGTTTTGGTAATAGATGATGGAAATAATGAGAAGGAAGAGAAGGGGCTAGGTTTGCCCTATTTTCTGGTTAAAATGCATCAAATAATCGGTTAGGGACAATACCTAATCGATTATTTGCGCATACCAAAATGTCATAAGTGTTGAATAAGTGGTTATAGCAAAGGCCTAACTAATTATTCATGCAACAAAAAATGTCACATTAGGCAATAATCGTTTAAGGACAAAGCCTAACTGATTATTCAGTGTGACAGAAACTTATGTTTTTCAAATAACCGATTAAAGCAATGGCTTAACCGATTATTCTACCTTCCAGAAGAGACGAGTCCTAATTGATTATTCAAGAGTGATAACCAGTTAAGGACTTGCAAAAAATTAGAATTTCTGATATTCCTAACTGATTATTCAATAGTGATAACCGGTTAAGGACTTATGAAAACAAAGTTTTCAACTCTTGGGGATAAAAGTAACACTTGTTAGGTTATGTATTGGATATTGATGATCCAATAGAGGTATTTTATTATACTAAGAGCCCTAGAAACTCTAGTTACTCCTTTATTTGTTAAAGTTGAGTAAATATGAAATGTTTGCTATAAATGCCTCCTTCATTTGTTAGAGTTGAACCAATACAACATCCTTATGATGAGAAGCTCCTTTATATGGTTGAAGTTGAGTCACAACACAATCTATCCTAATGTAAGGAAGTGAGAAAACACCTTGATATTGCAAAGTAGTGAGAAAAGCACTTTGCTAAGGGTGGATTTGTGAGACAAGGAAGTAAGAAAAGCACCTTGTCATATTAGAAGAGTGAGAAAAGCCCTCCATCAAAGACAAAGGAATGAGAAAAATACTTTGCCAAGGAGCATGATATTTTACAATTGTATGAGCAATTGTTTATCATTAGTAAAAGGTTAGCTATGTTTGTGGATTATGGATTGGCTTTGTGGATGTTTACATAGAAAGAGTACGTAAATGTTTCAATGGTATTGAGTAGTGACTCAATTACTTGTTGCAACCATAATTTATTGTTGATAAGTTTATTTACTATAAATGATTAATCAAAAGATAAATGAACCACAATTGTGAATAATTGAATTATCATGATGCCATATATGTGTATATATTACTAAGAATTGTGAATTCTCACCCTGTTCATTATTTTCATGATAAATGTAGGTCACGATTCTCCAAAAGGAAAGAAAAAGAAGCAGATAAACTAGTTTAGTTTATTTACTTTTGTCCAAAGCTTGTATTTTATGATATTTGCTTTGGGTTGTATAAGTTTATGTATTATACTTATGCCCCTTTTGAGACTTAGCTTGTACATACAATGTAAAGGTTTATATATGTATAATTTTTCTTTTCCCTTATGGCTCTTTATAATAACAAATATGGTTATTATAAATCTAGTATGATGGGTATAAGTTAGAAGTGACATGGCTAACTCTATTTACTTGTGTATATTACTGGTATATTTGGCTCCCATGGGTTAAAGTTTTCAAATCAGGGGCTTGGTAATCGATTACCAAGACTTAGTAATCGATTACCAACTTGGCAGAGGCTTAATAATCGATTACCAACTCTTGGAAATCGATTACTAACTTAATTTTGGCAAGTCAGAAGCTTGGTAATCGATTACCACCTAATAGTAATTGATTACCATCTTCAACCTCACCACCAGGAACCATTGTGCAGACTGGTAATCGATTACCAACACATGGTAAATTACCACCTGGGTTTCATCACAAAAACCAGTTTTTAAACAAATTTTACCTATAACAAGCCATTATAATCCATCCTCAAGACATATATCCCATACATATGCATTCAAATCACTCTCAATGAGGCAAACCAAATATGGATATCATAAAACCCATTTTACAATCATAAACTCATCAAGAATAAAAGCTAGAATTTAAGCCTCTATCTTATAAACAAAACATATAAACATCATTCTATCTTTACTATCTCAAAATCATTTTATAATTCTTAATCAAATTATCAATTCAAAATCCTTAAAAAAATAAGAGAAAGATAGGTAAAGTTAAGAAAAACACCCCTACCTTTCTCCTTTGAGAAGCTACTTTTTTCTTATTCTTTCCTTGTTCCGCTTCCCCTTTTCTTTGTTCTTGTTTGTTCTTTATTCCTTTCTTCTTCCTCTACATTTTCTCCTTTCTCTTCTGTTTCTCTTTCTCACAGTTTCTCTCTTTCTTTTTCTCTCTTTTCTTTTCTCTTTCTCACTTTTCTCTTTCTTTCCAGTTGTAGGCAGTGGTATTAGAGAGAGAGAGAAGAGGTAGTGGAAACTGAGTTGGAGGGATAAAGATGAAATCTTACTGAAACTATTGTATCTTTTAAGAATATTTTAATCTTCCATAACCTAGTTTTCTAACCTCCATAAGTATCATTAAAAATCTTAGGATTTCATTTAATCTCAAAACTCATCCTTTGACAATTATCCATATACACCTTTAATAGTTACTAAGCTTTATTACTCATCCTTAATTTAAATTGAACCTAAGGAGATAAACTAATAAGCTTACATGTATCCAATATAACTTGTAACCATTTCTAAAATAACTTCCATTCTCCTCTTGACATCTTCCCAAAATCTCATTATCTTTTAAGTTACTTCCCTTTCTAATTCGAGCTATTAAACACATATCCTGTGTTATTAAAAATGTCAAACTTACTCAGATAATTATTCAAAATTCACCATAACTTATTCTAATTATTTATGATCCATAAATAATTTTTTCTTATTTATTTTCATCATCTAAGTAATTTTTGTTAAATTCTGAGCTAATATGAGCTATTTTTCATATTTTGGGTTATAGCATCATACCTAAACTAACTCTGAATAATCCCAAAATTAATAGATAATTAGCATAATTATTATTGAGCTTCTATATCAATTCTTAAAACTATTCGATTGGGGAGGATGTTACAAACTACATGCCTTAAGACTATGCTTTATTATACCATGAAATGACATTTCTCAAAATTAAAAACAAGATGTGTCTCAATGCACCTATCAAGCACCCTAGTAAGGCTGTCTAAACATGCATCAAAAGAAGATTCATAAACTATGAAGTCATCCATAAAAACTTCTATGCAATGATCTAACAAGTCAGACAAAATGATCACCATACATCGCTAAAATGTACCTCGGGCATTACAAAGCCTGAAAGGAATCCTACTGTGAGCAAATGTGCAAATAAGCAGGTGAAGGTTATCGTCTCTTAGTCCTTTGAAGCTATATGAATCTGAAAGTAGCCTGAAAATCTATCTAGGAAGCAATAGTGTGACTTTCCAGCTAATCTCTCCAACATCATCTGATCAATGAAGAGCAATGGAAAATGGTCCTTCCTAGTTGCTTGGTTGAGCTTCATGTAATCAATACAGACTTTTCAGTTGTTTTATACTCTAGTGGGGACTAGCTCATTCTTCTAACTGACGACCACAGTAATCCCGATCTTCTTGGGAACTACTTGCACCAAATTCACCCACTTGCTATCTGAAATTGGGTAAATGATGTCAGCTGACAATAGTTTTCTCATTTCTTTCTTCACCACATCCAAAATTAGAGGGTTAAGTCTTCTTTGGGGTTGCTTCACTGGTTTGACTTTCTCCTCCAATAAAATCTGATGCATGCATGTGGAGGGGCTAATCCCAGGAATGCCATCAAGCGTTCATCCAATGGCTTTCTTACGTTAACTCAAGATCTGCAACATTTTCTCTTCCTGTTCAGGCTACAAATTCTTTGCTATTATCACTGGTAGCTTCTCTTCTACTTCCAAGAACACATACTTCAAATGTTCAGGTAAAGGCTTTAACTCAAGGATAGGTGGTTGCTGCACTGAAGGTATCAATCTGGTCGAAGAAACTAATTCTGCTGATTTAACTACAACATCACTTGCATTTTGTGTACATTCTACCAAAACAACATCACCATATCCCATAGAATCAGAAAATTTAGAACACGCAGTATCTTCTCCTATATATACAGCAATCTCAGAACATGTGGCACAAATGCTAGTCTCATCACAAATAGAAACAGAACATCCAAAATATGCAAAAAAAAATCAACACTATCCAAAAATCCCACAATTTCAGGAAATTCAGTTAGCATATCAACATGCATATCATCAACAAACAAATCAATAAAATCTAACTGAAAAATAGAATGCTCTTCTAAATGATATTTCATGACATCAAAGATATTAAATTGAACTATGTTATCCCCAAATTCTATAGAAAAGGTACTAGCATGCACATCAATATGAGTTTTTGCAATTTTCAAGAAGGGTCTACCTAAAATCAATAGCGGTTGACTAAATACAAATTCATCTTCCATATTCAAAACATAAAAATCCACTAGAAATATTAAATTATTTACTCTTACCAAAACATCCTCAAGCACTCTTGCAGAATGAGTTGTGCTCCTATTTGCTAGTTGAATGATAACTCCAGTCGGCTTCAATTCTCTAATCTATAGAGATTCATAAACTGATTTTGGCATCACATTAATTGAGGCACCCAAATCCAGTATTGCACGAGTAAACTGCTTGTTGCCTACTATGCAAGGAATAGTGAATGCTCCAGGATCCTTGCATTTAGGAAGCATATTTAGTTAGATCAAGGCAAAAACATTTCTTCCCATGCTCACTTTCTCATTTCCTTTCAACCTCCTCTTATGAGTGCATAATTCCTTTAGAAACTTAGCATATTTTGGAATATGTGATAAACATAGTTTTCATATATAACTTAACCCTCATATTTAGTCTCTTAAGGCTACGTTTGGCACACATGACAGTATAAGACTTGATAATATAAGACAATAGGATAAAGACTGATAGTATAAAGGACCTTATTAGCTTTTATACAATCAAACATTTGGTAGTCAATAGTATAAGAATCATGATAGTATAATAATTATTTAATATGACTATAATACTCTTTAGTATAAAAAAACCAGTATACTATGTCTTCTTCATCTACTCCCATATTCTATACCAGATATTTTCTCCTTCTTCAATGGAAACCCAGAACACAAGAAAAAAAAAAGCTTGTTAGGTATCTATTGAAGATGCCTTATTGATGCCTTTAATTGTCACACGACTAGGTTGCTTGAAAACTGTTGAACTTCACGTGGAAACCTCGAAACTCTGAATTCAATTAACTTCAAAAACATAAGAGGACATGAGCAAATGGGTGGAATAAACAGTGGAGGAAGAAGATGGTCTGTGCCATTGTCTTTCTTTCCCATGAAATATGATTGAAGAGATATTTATCCTCAACAAGGTGAGAGTTAAGCTAAAATATGGTTCTACATAGAAAAATTTGGGATAACTTGAATGGGGAAAAAAGGGGAGTTGGGGTAAATTGAGTGAGAGGGATGAAGTTGACGGGTAGGGTAGGAAAAGATATCCTATCAGATCTTATCATGGGGTAAGAGAGAGGATATTGTTATCAGGTTAGAGTAGGATAGGAATGATTGACCTGATTTCATTATACTATTAGGTAAGTATACCAAACACTTGATAAAACTTAATAGTATTAGCTTATACTATCAGGTTCTTCTTATACGATGTACAAAATGTAGCCTAAACCTCTTATTTGCTTAATTGATTAGTTTTGGCCACATTTTATAAGTTCGGGTTCAAATTGGGCGTAATTATATTTTTCAGCATTATAGGGAATTTTACACTATTTCTTTATTTTGGACATAACTTGAGTTCTAAACATCTAAAAGTTATGCATTTTACCTTTTAAAAAAGATAAGATAAAGCTATACAACTTTGATGAGAGCTCGAAGGCTAAATTGGATTTCTAGTAGGTCAGACTGGGCCACAAAGTCATAACAGAGATGCTATCATTAGAACCTGGATGATGTGCAAAGATTGGGCCATAATTTGGGCTGCAGAAGTGAGATGGACCTGAAACTGGTGGCATTTGAAAGCTAAGACATATATATTCACTTCTTATGAAGACCAAATATCAAAATTGTGCCATTTTGATGATGTTTTCACCCTTTGAAGTCGGTTGATGGGTTTAGAGAGATGTTAAGAATGTTTTGGACATAATTCTCTCATCCTAAATCCAAATTATCCGAATTAGTTGTCCAATTAAATCTAAGATGAAGATGATTAACCCTAACTTGATGCAAAACTTGGATTTTTAATTTTAGAGATAATTATTTAAGTAGTAGTTGCAGCCACAAAACTCAACCCTAATTTTATTCTAGCCACTCTTACTTGCACTTCCTCTCTTGATCTTTCTTCTTCTCCTTTCTCTCTAGTTTCTTTCTTTTCTATTTTTTCCTTCCATCCATGGAGGGCTAGACCCTTTTAAATCAATTCTAGGGATTGATAATCTTGATGTTTAATTCTGAGATCTTGTTTTGATTGTTTTACATGTAATTGCTAATTAAGTTTCTCTTTTACTTGTTGATCAAGTTTATTTTTTTACTTGTTAATCAAGTTCCTCTTTGATTTTGTTAAATTTGAATTAAATTGCTTAATTTGATTTGGATGTTGATGTGATAATTGCATCATTACCACATGTTTAATGAGGATTACAAAGACTAAACAATGCATCAAAGACTTCTTGAATGTTGTTTGTTAAGCTTAGTTAAATTCTGGGTTTTAGATTAATTTAGGATTAGATAAGTGCTTAATTTGTTTAACCTTGATGAATTAAATTTTGGATGCTTATCTAGTAGAGAAATCATGGATCATCTTAAGGCTTCTTGATGTGATCTAAGACCAAGAATCTAATTAGCAATTCAATGGATTCCTAGTGATCAATGATGAATTGAATTCAAGATTAGTTGATTTCCTTGGATTAGTTATTTACTTAATTCTATTTATAATTTTTAATTATTTTTTGTTAATTAATTTTGCAACCCTTTCCCCTTGTGAACCTCTTAATTTAATTGTTTAATTAGAGTGATCCAAAGGCTCGACCCAATTATGCCTTATACTACATGTATTTTAGTGAATTAGTTTATAAATTGATTTAATTTGATAGTCTCGATAGCTATCAAGTTTTGGCGCCATTGCCGGGATCATTTTAAGTTTAATCAATTATATTAGGAGTTTAATTAGCTACTAACCTTTATTTTCCTTGTTTCAGGTGGTTTTCAACTCAATTTAGGCCTCCAAGTGAAATTTTGTATGATCAAACAATTTTAAATTAGGCTAAAAATTGGTCAGTTGAAGGAAAATAATGTGTTCTACAAAGCTCACTCACTTATAATGAGGTCTTTCCTATTTTGGCCAAATTCTATCATTTAGACCACTTCCATTTTTTGAAGGTATTTTATTACATTTTTAGATATCATTTTTGTGTAGTTTTCACCCTGTGGTGGTCCCATAATTTTTTAAATTGTGTAGGTAGGGTAACTAGTGTTATTTTGATAGAATTTTAGTGTTGTGTAATCCATTTTGCATATTTTGTGTTTCTGCACTTTTATATGTTTTATGACCAGGTTTTCTAGTAATCATTTGTTTGACATTGACCTTGATATAGAGAGGACCTTGCATGCACTTAATAGAGCTCGTAAGCATAGTGAAAAGATAAATTTTGAAATTGAAAATGAACTTGAGAATATAAGTAGCATTGCAACTATGACTGATAATGCTGAAACTGAAACTAAATATGAGAATACAAATAACATTGCAAACATGACTGATAATATGGATAATAGGACTCTTAAGGAACTAGCTGCACCTGATGTGAATTACTAATCTTTATGCATTCAATATCCTGATATAAATGCTGATTTTGAATTAAAATCTGGATTGATACACTTGCTGCCAAAGTTTCATGGACTTGCAAGTGAGGATCCCCATAAGCGCTTGAAGGAGTTCCATGTGGTGTGCTCTACCATGAAGCCACAAGACATTCCTGATGAACACATCAAATTGAGAGCCTTTCCTTTCTCATTAGATGGAGCAGCTAAGGATTGGTTGTATTACTTGCAACCATCTTCCATAACAAGTTGGAATGGTATGAAGAGACTACTCCTAGAAAAGTTCTTCCCTGTTTCCAGAGCTGCTACTATTAAGAAGGATATATGTGGCATGAGGCAGATATCAGGAGAAAGCCTATATGAGTATTGGGAGATATTCAAGAAGTTTTGTGCAAGTTGTGCTCATTACTAGATCAGTGAACAGTTGCTAATATAGTATTTCTATGAAGGTCTTTTACCGATGGACAGAAGTATGGTAAATACTGCCTCTAGAAGAAGCTTAGTGGACAAAACCCCTACTAGAGCAAGAGATTTAATAGTGAACATGGCATCAAATGCACAATAATTTGGCACACTAGTCATTACCTTAATCGGAGGAGTTAATGAAGTAAGGGTTTCTGATGCTGATGAATAGAGAATTGAGAATAGATTGGAGGAGCTGAGCTCCTTGGTTAGGTAACTAGCATTGGGACAAAAACAAATTCAGTCCCCAACAAAACTTTGTGGAATCTGCTCCTTGCCAGATCACCTAACAGACCAGTGTCTTGGACTCCAAGAAAGTAGTAAAGTAGTGGTTGAAATATTTCTTGGCAGACCATACTAGCAGTAGCTAAAGTATGACCTTTATTCTAATACACATAACCTTGGATGGAGAGACCATCCCAATCTGAGGAATGAAAATAATTCTAGCCAACTTCAACAACAGTAGTAGTAAACCAGATATAATATAGTAGGCCCAAGCAAGCAACAGTGTCAACAACTAGTGAAACAGTCCATCCAACAAAGTAGCAATTCAGAACCTAGCTTGGCATACTTGGTGAAGCAATTAACAATCAATAACCTTCAAAACCTAGCTTGGCAGACTTGGTGAAGCAATTAGTAATCAATAACCTTCAGTTTCAATAAAGAACCGAGACCACCATTCAAAACTTGGAGACTCAAATTAGTTAATGTGCAACTTTCATTAATGAGTTAAAGACTCAAGCTTCCAATCAACTTCCCTCCTAAACAATTAACAATCCAAAAGGCAATGTGAGTGTTATAACCTTGAGAAGTGACAAAAAAATTAGTGGTCCAACCCAACTATAACCAGAGATTATGCAGCAAGATTGTGCAGGAAAATCAGATCTAGCAAACTAGAATTTTGTGGAAGATTCAATTCAACAAAATATAGAACATGCAGAGAATTCTAAGAAAAATCAGAAGTTAATAAAAAATTCTACAAAAAAATATGCTCTCAGTACTCCTCTTCCTTTTCCTAACAGAATGACTTAATCAAAGAAGATAGTTGAAACTGAATTGGACAAGGAGATTATGGATACCTTTCAGAAAAGGTAGAAGTCATTATACCTTTCCTAGAAACAATAAAGCAAATTCCAAAATATGCTAAGTTTCTAAAGGAATTGTGCACTCATAAGAGAAGGTTGAAAGGAAATAAAGTGAGCATTAGAAGAAATGTTTCTACCTTGATCCAACCAAATATGCCTCCTAAATGCAAGGATCCTAGAACATTCATCATTCCTTGCACAATAGGCAACAGGCAATTTACTCATGCAATGTTGGATTTGGGTGCCTCAATTAATATGATGCCAAAATCAGTTTATGAATCTCTATAAACTGGAGAGTTGAAGGCAACTAGAGTTATCATTCAGCTAGCAAATAAGAGCATAGCTCATCCTACAAGAGTGCTTGAGGATGTTTTGGTAAGAGTAAATAATTTAATAATTTCAGCAGAATTTTATGTTCTGAACATGGAAGATGAATTTGCATCTAGTCAACCGCCATTAATTTTAGGTAGACCCTTCTTGAAAACTGCAAAAACTCATATTGATGTGCATGCTAGTACCCTTTCCATGGATTTTGGGGATAACATAGTCCAATTTAATATTTTTGATGCCATGAAATATCCTTTAGAAGAGCATTCTATTTTTCAGTTAAATGTCATTGATTTTCTTGTTGATGATATGCATGTTGATATGCTAGCTGAATTTCCTGAAATTGTGGGATTTCTGAATAGTGTTGATTTTTCTAGATGTTTAGTTTCTATTTGTGATGAGACTAGTATTTGTGTAGCATGTTTTGAGATTTTCTACATATATGGAAGATGATAGTGCGTGTTCTGAATTTTCTGATTCTATGGGATATGATTATGCTATTTTGGAAGATTTTACACAGATTACAGGTGATGTTATAGTTAAACCAACATAATTAGTTTCTTCAACCAGATTGTTACCTTTAGTGCAACAACTACCTACCCTTGAGTTAAAGTATTTACCTAAACATATAAAGTATGTGTTCTTGGAAGTATGTGAGAAGCTACCAGTGATAATAGTAAAGAATTTGTAGCCTAAACAAGAAGAGAAATTGTTGCATATCTTGAAGCAATGCAAGAAAGCCATTGGATGGACGCTTTCAGATATTCCTAGGATTAGCCCCTCCATAATTATGCATCAGATTTTATTAGAGGAGGAAGCCAAACCAATAAGACAACCTCAAAGAAGATCTAACCCTTTAATTTTGGATGTGGTGAAGAAAGAAGTGAGCAGATTTTTGTTAGCTGGCATCATTTACCCCATTTCAGATAGAAAGTGGGTGAGTCAAGTGCAAGTAGTTCCCAAGAAGACTGGGATGACTGTGGTAGTCAATGAGAAGAATGAGCTAGTCCCCACTAAAGTACAAAACAACTGGAGACTATGTATTGATTATAGGAAGCTCAACCAAGTCACTAGGAAGGATCACTTTCCATTGCCCTTCTTTGATCAGATGTTTGAAAAGTTGGCTGGCAAGTCACACTATTGCTTCCTAGATCGATTTTCAGGCTACTTTCAGATTCACATAGCCCCAGATGTCCAAGAGAAGACAACCTTCACCTACCCATTTAGAACATTTGCTTATAGGAGGTTGCCTTTTAGGCTTTGTAATGCCCCAGGTACATTTCAGTGATGTATGGTGAGCATTTTCTTTGACATGTTAGAACACTGCATGGAAGTTTTTATGGATGAGTTCACGGTTTATGGGTCTTCTTTTGATGCATATTTAGATAGCCTTGTTAGGGTGCTTGATAGTTGCATTGAGTCACATCTTGTTCTTAATTTTGAGAAATGTCATTTCATGGTAGAATAAGGCATTGTCTTAAGGCAAGTAGTTTTTAACAAAGGCACTGAAGTAGATAGAGCAAAGATCAATTTTATTGTCTCTTTAACCTACCCCACTTGTGTGCGGGAAGTGATTCTTTCTTGGTCATGCAGGGTTCTACAGGCGTTTCATTAGGGACTTTAGCAAAATTGTCCTTCCATTGTCTAGGCTTCTTCAAAAAGAATTTGAGTTTGAATTTAATAAGCATTGTAAGAAGGCATTTGATTAGTTGAAGAAGAACCTCACCTCTTATCCCATTATTTAGTTGCCAAATTGGGAGCTTCTTTTTAAGCTGATGTGTGATGCCTCAAACTTTGCAGCTGGCGTCATCCTTTCTCAACGAGTTGGCAAGCAACCTCATTTGATATCTTATGCCTCTCGTACTTTGGATTCTACCTAAGCCAATTACACGACCACTGAAAAAGAAGCTTTTAACAATTATTTTTGCTTTAGATAAATTTTGTTCTTATTTGCTGGGCACTAAAGTTATTGTTTTCTCTAACTGTATAGTCTTGAAGTTCTTACTGAAGAAGCCTAAGGCAAAGCCTCGACTCATTCGGTGGATGTTTGATGAACCTTTAAAAAGTCATGTTTTTATGGTTCAATTTCTAGGTTTTCATTCTACTTTAATCTATTTAATTGAGTTTTGTCCTTAAGTTTATCATGTTTTTATTATTTTAAATTGTTTTTTTATTTTATTATATTTTTGATAGGTATGTGCATAAGGATGAAGAATGGAATTGACCACATGGAAGAACGGTTGGAGAAGCTCTCTGGATACTCAGCGCTCAGGCGCTCAAAAGTCAATGCTCAAGTGCTGGCTAGGCAGAATGTGGGAGTTTATCTGTTATCTCAGCACTCAAGCACTACGAGTTCAGCGTTCAAGCGTGCAACTGGAAGAACTGAAAGATTATCTCTGGTAAGCCAGCGCTTAAGCGCTGGTAGCTCAGCGCTCAAGCGCGTGCATTATAGGAAAATTGGCTTCTGGTGAACTAGTGCTCAGGCGCTTGGAAGATAGCACTCAGGCGCTGAACGTGTAAACAACAACATGACTTTCTTATAATAAAAAAGTTATGCCAAATTGCAACACACACTGCAACAGCCGTCAAGACAACTCAACCCTAATTTGGTGTGGGCGCATCAAGGCTTGAAGATTACTAATTTTCTTCAATGTTTCCACTAATTATCAATGGAGTTTGTCATCTTCTTATCTTTGTTTTGTTCTTTCCTTATGTGTAACTAATTTTCCCTCGTTAGGGGGACGATGGATCTTGATACTTTGATGATGTAACTTCTTTTATGGGTTTAATGCATGTTTCTATTTCATGATTTATGTGTTTATATCTTTTCTTAATGCTTTTCTAAATCTGGTCAATTGTGAATGATCTTTTGGGTTGATGTATGATTTGGAAAAATTTGCATGAACCTTGAACATGTGATAAACATCATAATTTCTGCAATCGCTAGGAATAGACGTTGTGGGTTATGTGGTCTTCCTTTTAATTCTCTCATTCTTGATAATGTCTTTCTATTTGGGGTTAGACTAAGGGATTAGTTAATTCTAAATAGCGTAAGAGGATTAATATACCAAGAGATTGAATATTGATTAATTTTGGGAATTGATCATAAATCATTAAAATAGAACGTGTTTAAACTAATATTTAGATGTGCATTTAAAGAGTTTAAGTGAAGTCTGAACCCTAACACTTTCTTATTATAGTTTTCATCTCTTATTAGATTTCTTGAATTTATTTTTTTTAATTTTAATTACTTTCTTTTAATTGTTTTTATTCTCGCTTTAGCCAACTTTCACCTTTTGAGTAGCTTAGATAGTGTTAATTTAACGAACTTGGTAATTAGCAATATAATCCTCGTGGGACAATTCTTTTTTCACTACTTTATTACTTTTTACGATTTGGTGCACTTGCCGATTTCACATCAAGTTTTTGGCACCGTTGCTAGGGATTATTAATTGTCAATATTGATTAGTAGTTAAAAGAGCACTAATTTAGGCATTTGTTTTATTTTATTTTAGATAATTATTTTTTTATTTTTTATTTAACTTTCTTTTATTTCCTTAATGTCATTTATTTTTATTGTTATTTTCTTCACGCTGGTTTGCTTGTTGTTTGTTTATGCAAAGTTCTTTGGAATCAGAAGAATTACTTTTTGATCAAGAGATAGCAAGGACAGAAAGAACAATCAAAAAAGTAATAAGAGAAGAAAGGAGAATTGCAAACAAAGAAGAGATAGTTGAGAATAAGGATGCACAGAGAAGACGCATTATGACTGACTATGCCACTCCATTTTCTGATAGTGTCTCAACTAGTATTATGCGACCTGCTATCCAAGCAAACAATTTTGAAATTAAATCGACTCTTCTACAGCTAGTGCAACAGAATCAGTTTGGGGGAGGTTAGGCAAAATATGCCAATTTGCACATTGCTAATTTCTTGCAGCTCTGTGATACTATTAAGTATAATGGAGCTAGTGATGATGCCATACGGTTACAACTCTTTCCATTTTCTTTGAGAGATAAAGCCAAGAGCTGGCTACAAGCCCGTAAGTTCCTCACTCGGTATTTTCCTCCTTCAATATTTGTGAAGATAAGGAGTGAGATCGCTTACTTCACTCAAAATCAAGGAGAATCTCTTTATGAAGCATAGGAAAGATTCAAGGAGCTATTAAGGAAATGTCCTCACCATGCTTTTGAGGTTTAGCAGCAGGTACAGATCTTTTACAAAGGGTTGAGTTATCCTACTAAAACAATGGTCGATACATCTAAAGGTGGGTCTATAAACACAAAAACTCCAGAAGAAGCTCAGGAATTATTTGAGACAATGGCCACTAATGAGTATCAGGTTCCTAGTGGAAGAGCTATAGTCAAATAAGAAATATTGGAGCTTGGTGTTGTTGATACTATACTTGCACAGAATCAGACTATGATGCAACACATTGTCAACCTTACTAAGTATGTTAGTAATTTATAGATAAATGCAGTTGATCATCAAGGTCTGACTTTCGATTTTTGTGGAGGCAACCATGTCAATGGTCAATATGAGGCAGGAAATTAAGGTGTCAACATTCCAGAGCAGGTAAACTATATGGGAAACCCTTCAAGGCCACAAGGTAATCCTTATTCTAGTACTTATAATCTAGGCTAGAAGAATCATCCTAATTTATCTTGGAAGAATCAAGCTATACCATTGACTGCTTAGCCCGAACAAAAGTCTCCTCTTGAGATTGCAATGGAGAAACTTTCTCTGTAAACCTCTATTTTTGTGCAACATAATTTAGCTTTTATGGAGGAATCGAGAACCAATTTCAAGAATCATGAGGCCGCTATTAGAAGTCTTGAGAATCAAGTGGGGTAAATGGCAAAGCAGCTTCAAGAAAGATTTCCAAAAAGTTTGCCCAGTGATACTTTGGTAAATCCTAAGGAGCAGTGTAAGGCGTGTTAGTGTATGCCCTAGAGGCCAATACATTTTCTGTATTTACATACATTCTATTATGCTATTTTTTATATATGAGGCATTTCATTTATTGTGTTCTTTTTTATAAACATAATAAAGTCCTTAGAATAGTAAGTTTGATGCCATAGGACATCAAGTGGATGACTTGATCGTGAGATCCTTTTGGTTACAACACTATTCTTAAATGTCCCTAGTCAAGTATTATTATTAATTAGGACAACAATAATACATTGAGACTAGTATGTGCATAGACTGATGACCATATCTCATAGGTCATGGATATGAGATATCAAGTCTTCACATAGGTACATATTAGAGTAATGATGTCTGGACTGACCCACCATGAGAACACTACATGGATCATTACGTGAGTGTCATAAGCGATTCTCATAGTGACAATGGTGTTTGTGGTCCTTTGACCTGAAATCACTACGATTCCTACATGAGGAGTTGTGTGTTTTAATGCCATCAAACGTCATTTGTAACAAGGTGATTACAAAGTTAGTTATTAGACAAACCGCGAATCATGCAAAGGGATGTGAGTGACCTAGATGGGATTTGTCACTCTTACATAGCAGGAGCGATATCTTCGGGTCCCCTGATTGAGTGAGACTGCAAAATGCATGGCCATGCTCAAATGAGTCAATATGAGATATTGATCTCATTTGTTGTTACAAAGTCTACTTGAATATCAGGAAACGAATGATTGGACTATACAAGGGTGACCTATTCCATACCTTGTGTTCAATCTAGATATCTTGACAAAGGGACTAAACGACACGAAAACATTGGTCACAGAAAGGTTATGTCAAATCACTGACATTCTTATTACTTGGGTAGCAGCGATGTGTTGCTAGATACTGCTCACTGCTTGTAATATTAAAATGGGATTTTAATATTACTGCCAACGTAATAAGAACTTGCAAGGTCACACACATAGAGCAGACTAAAATTGGAGCAATGGATCCAAGTTGGACTCGGATTCAAATATGGGCTAAACTCATAACAGATGGGTCTAGGGTTGCACAGCTTACCTTGCTACTGCTCACACTCACTTAAGGCAGTCATTATTATAAATAGTACTGCTAAGGGGGCTGCTAAGTTATAATTCAGAACCCTAGCCGCACCTACAGAAAAGTGAGTGAGAGAGCGACAGGTTTATTCTCTTCTCTACGCAGTTAGCACTGTGTGAGAGATGTGAGGCTTCTCTTGGCGGACGTTGGACGTTCGTGAGTCTGTTCATATGGATACCGCAGAGACATCATTTCTATTATGGTATTGGTGATTCACGCTTCAAGAGGTAAATCATTTAAAAACTCAGATTATGGCTTTTTCGCATGGATCCTCGGTGGGAATCCCTGTTTTCCGCTGCGTGATGTATCTGCAAAAATTCCTAACAGATCACCTTAAGAAGTGGTAAGACTTTAGAAGAAGACAATATTGAAGCATCTGGTTTTGCAGAAAATTCGAGTGAAAGTATTGAGGTTCCGATTGAAGAGGTTTTGTCTCAGGATGATGGTAAAGAGGTTGACGTTAAGGAGGAACAATCGAGAGTGCAGAGAAAGAAGAAAGACTTAGAGCTGAAGAAAATAGTTGATCCTTCACTCTATTATAAACTTCCATATCCTTAAAGATTTAGGAAAGAGATTCAAGAAAAGTTATTTTCCAAGTTCTTAGAAGTTTTTAAGAAATTACAAATAAATATCCCTTTTGCTGAAGCACTTGAGTAGATGCCCTCATATGCTAAATTCATGAAGGACTTGCTGTCAAAGAAAAGGAAGCTGAAAGAGGATGAGACAATGATGCTTACTGAAGAATGTAGTACGATAATTTAGAGGAAGCTACCCCCTAAGTTGAAAGATCCAAGTAGTTTCACCATTCCTTGCACCATCGGTAAGCTCACTATTGGAAAAGCTCTTTGTGATCTTGGAGCCAGTATCAATCTCATACCTATATCCATTATGCATAAGCTAGGAATTGAATCACTGAAGCTAACAATGATCTCTCTTCAACTAGCGGATCGATCTATCAAGCATCCATATGGTATAGTTGATGATGTACTAGTTAAAGTGGATAAATTCATCTTTCTAGCTAATTTTGTAATCCTTGATATGGAAGAGGATGCAGACATCCCTCTCATTTTAGGCAAACCTTTATTAGTAACTGGAAGAGCATTGATTGATGTGCAACAAGGAGAGCTTTGTGTTGAGAGTGCATGATGAGAAGGTCATATTCAGTATTCTTGATGCAATAAAACATCCTGCAGAGGAAGAACAATGTCTTAGAGTGGACATAGTTGACTCATTGGTTGAAAAAGCATTTGAGCAGAGCATTCTTACATCTCTACTTGAATCAGTATTGGTAAATTCTAAAGTTTTAGTGGATGATGATGCAGATACAACACCAAAAATATCTAAGTGTATACATAATTTGGAAGCTCAGCCAATTGTCTCTCATTCCAACTTCTAGATAGAAGAATTGAAGAAGGAGGTTGAAGGTATACAGGAGCCATCTAAGCCAAAATTGAAGCAACTTCCCTCTAATCTCAAATATGCATTCCTTGGTGAGAATAGTATTTTTCCAGTGATTGAAAATATGGATCTTAGCCCTAAAGAAAAAGAGAAGCTTCTGAGAGTTTTGAGAGAGCATAAATCAGCTATTGGCTAAACCATTGATGATCTTAAGGGCATCAGTTCTACTATTTGCATGCACAAGATCTTAATGGAGGATAATTACAAGATAGTGGTGCAACCACAGAGAAAACTGAATCCCACCATGAAGGAAGTGGTAAGGAAGGAAGTGATGAAGCTTTACGATGCAGGCATTATTTACCCTATCTCAGATAGCTCGTAGGTCAGTCCAGTTCAAGTTGTTCTAAAGAAAGGAGGGATGACAATGATAGTCAATGAGAAGAATGAACTCATCCCTACAAGGACAATCACTGGCTAGAGTGTGCATTGACTATAGGAGGCTCAACAGTGCAACACGGAAGGATCATTTTCCCTTTCTATCCATTGATTAGATGGTAGAGAGACTTGCAAGCCCTACCTATTATTACTTTTTGGATGGTTATTCTAGTTATAATCAGATCTTGGTGGCTCCCAAGGATCAGGAGAAGACAGCTTTTACTTGTCCATATGGAATCTTTGCATACTGGAGGATGCCTTTCGGATTATGCAATGCTCCCGCAACTTTTCAGAGGTGTATGTTGTCCATTTTCTCTAATATGATTGAAAAGTTTATTGAGATTTTCATGGATGATTTTTCTATTTTTGGCTCTTCTTTTGATACTTGTCTTTCTAACCTTTCTTTGGTTTTGAAAAGATGCCAAGAAACTAACTTGGTTTTAAATTGGGAGAAATGTCATTTCATGGTGTAGAAAGGCATTGTTTTAGGTCATCACATTTCCTCGAGGGGTATTGAGATTGATTGAGCAAATGTTGAGGTTATTGAGAAACTACCCCTTTCCATTAATATTAAGGGAGTAAGAAGTTTCTTTGGGTATGTCAGCTTTTACAAAAGGATTTCTCCAAGATTACTAAGCCTCTTTGCTAGTTAGTTGTTAAAGATGCACTATTTGTTTTTAATGATGATTGTTTGCATACATTTAATCTTCTAAAAAGCAAACTTGTTTCTGCCCCTATAATTGCTACTCCTGATTGGAATTTGCTATTTGAATTAATGTGTGATGCAAGTGATTTTGCTGTGGGTGCTGTTTTAGGACAGAGAAAAGATAAGGTTTTGCATGTCATTTATTATGCTAGTAAAGTATTGAATGAAGCACAACTTAACTATGCCACCACAGAGAAAGAATTACTTGTTGTAGTCTTTGCATTTGACAAATTTCGTTCTTATTTGGTTGGGTCAAGAGTTATTATTTATATTGACCATGCAGCTTTGAAATATCTCTTGACTAAACAGGATGCAAAACCTAGGCTCATCAGATGGATTCTACTTCTACAGGAGTTTGACTTAGAGATTAGGGACAAGAAAGGAACAGAGAATTTGGTAACTGACCACTTGTCGAGAATCACTGATAGAGGAGATTCAGAAGAAGAATAGATGCCTATTAAGGAAGAGTTCCCAGATAAATAACTTTTTGTTGTACCATTGTCTCCTTGGTTTGCAGATTTTGTGAATTACAGGGCGACTGGAATGGTTCGATCAAATTTCACATGGCAATAGCAGAAAAATTTATTTTGAGATGTCAGGTACTATGTTTGGGATGAACCTTTCCTTTTTAAAATATGTGTTGATGGTATATTGAGAAGGTGTGTGCCTGAGGAAGAAATGCCAAACATTCTATGGCATTGTCATAGTTTTGATTATGGAGGTCATTTTGGAGGCAACAGTACTGCAGCAAAGGTATTACAATCTAGTTTCTATTGGCCTACTTTGTTTAAAGATGCTCACAAGTTTGTTAAAAGCTGTGACAGGTGTCAAAGAGTTAATGGTATTTCCAGAAAAATGAGATGCCTCTCAATAATATTTTGGAAGTGGAGCTGTTTGACGTACGGGCATTGATTTTATGGGTCTTTTTCCTTCTTCATTCTCTAATCAATTTATCTTAGTGGCTGTTGATTATGTTTCTAAATGGGTGGAGGCCATTACCACACAAACTAATGATGCCAAGGTGGTTTTCAAGTTTATTAAGACAAATATTTTCACTAGATTTGGCATCCCTAGGGCAATAGTTAGTGATGGTGGGAATCGCTTTTGTAATAGGCAGTTTGAGGGTATTTTGAGCAAGTTTGGTGTTAAACATAAGATAGCCACTCCCTATCATCCTCAGTCAAGTGATCAAGTAGAGGCGTCTAGCAGGGAATTGAAAAGCATTTTAGAAAAGACTGTTAATACCTCTAGGAAGGATTGGTCACTAAAGTTAGATGATGCATTATGGGCATACAAGATTGCATATAAGACTTCCATTGGTATATCCCCATATAGGCTGGTCTTTGGAAAATCATGTCATCTCCTTGTGGAACTTGAACATAAAGCATTTTGGACAATTAAATTTTTGAATTTTGATGTGAAGTCTGCAGGTGAAAAAAGGTTGCTACAGAAGAACGAAATGGACGAGTTTCAGAATGAAGCCTATGAGAATGCTCATTTATATAAGGAAAAAACAAAAATATGGCATGATAAAAAGATTACTTTGAGACAATTTGAACCAGGGCAGTAAGTATTATTATTTAACTCATGGTTGAAGTTATTTCTAGGTAAATTGAAGTCCAAGTGGTCGGGCCCATTCAAAGTCAAATAAGCTTATCCTTTTGGAACAATTGAAATTGTAGAACCCCGTTTAGGAAGAAGTTTCAAAGTCAACGGTCATAGACTTAAGCACTATTAAGGAGGCGAGTTTAATCGATAGAAGTCTTCTCAGGCACTCAGCCAACCTAATTGAGAACAGGCAACATCGAGTTAATGACGTTAAACTAGCATTTTTTGGGAGGCAACCCAAATTTCTTTTCTTTTTCTTTGTTGTTTTATTTTATTGGTTTTTATTATTATTATTTTTCTTTAAGTTTTAGTTTCTATTTTAAAAAAAAGGGGCTGAGTAAACTCTCAAGCGCTTGTTCTATAGCGCTCATGTGCTATCAGCGCTCAGGCATGTAGAATTAAGTGCTCAAGCGCGCTAAAGGCAGAGAGCCATTTCAACTGTTCATTCTTAGCGCTCAAGCGCTAAACATTCGTATTTTCAATCTCCTCTCAGTTTTCTCCTAAAATTCTTCCCAAAATCACTCTCCTAAAGCATTTTTTTTGTTATTTTTCTCTTCATCTAGCATCATCTTTTCCATTTTTGCTGATTGTTTGCATCTAAAAGGGGGGATTTGCCACCAATTATGTTCGTACGTGGTGTGTTCTCACCGTTCGTACGTGGTACGTTGTCACCGTGATTTTATCTCATTTTATCCCATTCTTGCTTTAATTCTTCCCTCATTCAAGTATGTTCATCTATCCTTAATCTCAATTTGGTGTTTTATTCTGTTAATCTCATGGAGTGTAGAAATTGGGGTTTTAGGGTTAGTAAATTGGGGCTTTTGTGGCAAAATATGAAATTGGGCAAAAATTGGATCAATTTGTTGTTGCTAATTGAGATAAATTTTGCAAATTGTTTAATTAGAAGTGATTGGCAAGTGTAGCTGCTAAAATTATTGGTTTGGATGATATGGTGGACTCTATTTTGTGCTTCTTTGATTATGCTCTTATTTTGAGTGCTGTTGGCATAGGCTGATTTAATTTGATTATGGATTGCTGTGTGGACTAATTGCTCTGTGAATGTGGAATTTTGATTTGGCATAGTGCTCATGTGAATATCTTGCACTGTTGTGAATTTTGGCTGTGATGGATCCATTTATTTGGTTTGCTAGTATATTCACGTGCTCCCTAATTTTTATTTATTTTCATATTCTGAGTTGTTGGTGAGGAATTGATAAATTTGGCATTATATTGGTTTTGGTTGTTGATTGAGGAAGTCTTGAATTGTTTCTGGCTATTATTTATCTATCCTAGTTACTTTGTTTTGTGAATTCTTGTTGAGGGATTCTTATTTATTTCCTTTCATTTGTGGTTCTAGGAGTTCATAATGCCCCGAATTAAGAGATGCAGAGGTCCCTCCAGAGAAGGCTCTAGCTTTAAATTCTTTTGATGCAAGTCGTATCCAATCTGAAATTCATGAAAAAAAGTTTACAAATACATTATTGAAAAGGAATTTTGTTCGGGAGCGAGAGCTTGTTCTACAAGAGAACGAATATCTTAAAATTTGTTCACAAATCACAGACAGAGGTTGGGGCAAATTGTCCCAAATTCCTGACCCAGGATCACAGACGTTGGTTTGGAAATTCTATGTCAATGCTTTTGCTGACTCCACTAAAGGGAACAAGTATCACAGCATGGTGAGGGGGACACCTATTGACGAGCGCCGAACTCAATCAAAATTAAAACTGAGTTATACCTATGGCTTGTAACATAGGAGTCAACATCGAATCATCTCTTAAGGATTTTAGTTGTAATTGGATCAGATTAAGCCGAAATTGGGAAGGGGGTTTGAGCATATAGAAAACGTAAATAACAGAATTCAAACAAAAATGGATAAAACAGAATTAATAAAGCAACCAATCTAAGAGAATTAACCAAACTTGATTTTAATCCATCCTTGATTATTATAGGTCCATTCAATTATCAATCAAGTCCTTGGTCTTAGATCACTTCAAGATGCCTAATGATCCATAAATCTTCTACTAGAAATGCTTCCAGGATTCAATTAATTAAGGTTAGACAAATTAACCACCCATCCAAACCGAAATTAACTTAAAAGTCAAGATCCAACCAAGTTAAACATTTCATCAAACACCTTCAATGCCTTGTTTAATCTCTGAGTTCATCTTTTTGTACATGATAATTAAGTAATTAACATATGAAAATTCTAATCAAACAACTAGAATTAACAAAGGGAAGAAGAAGAGAAACTTGATTAATAGATGAATATAACAATTAAAGCAGAATCTCAAGATTAAGCATCAAGTTGTGCAATCTCTTATATTGATCTAAAGGCCCTTTCCATGAGAAGGGGAGAACTCAAAAAAAAAAGAAAATAAAATGAAATTCTAGAGAGAAAGAGGAGGAAAAAGTTCTAGAGAGAAGAAGAGAAAAGTGTAGAATGAGAGGTCTCCCTGCCTAGCCTTGGATTACTACCTAAAACTAATAAAATCACCTCCTATTTTGACCTCACATGATTAGAATACACTTAGATACAAAGCTGGGTCCATTATGAACAATTGGGCCCAAACCCCAAGCAATTTGGAGTTCTAAAACACAAGTTATGATCAAAACAATATCAAAGGGTCACTAGACTCGTATTTTGACTTCCAGGCCCAATTCGGTCCAATAGACATCTGATTAAGACTTCGACCTCTTCATCAAAGTTGTAGAGCTTCCTCTTAACTTTTCTTCAAGGTAAAATGCATAATTATCACATATCTAAACTCAAGATATGGCTAAAATACATAAATAGTGTAAAGTCTCAACAATGCTGAGAATTATCAATTAAGTCCAATTTGAGCCCAAACTTATAAAACATGACCAAGCTTAAACAATTAAGTACATGGAGAGTGTAAATCACTTAAAATGAGGGCTTATTAATGTATAAAATATATGATTATCAAATAAATTTTCTCACACTTAACTTTTTGTACTCCTAGGCAAAACATATAAGACCAAAACTAGGGAATAAGAGAAAAACAAAAAAACTAAAATAAAACTAAAAACTCTAAAAGACTCAAATTCCAATGACATTCAAGAATGCAAAAGTTTATAAGCAAGAAGAGTAATAAAAGATTAGAGGGGACAAAACATTCATGAATTAAAATTTCTTTACATCTCAAACCAACAAGCAATGTAGCTTTAATTTCAAAAGTATGAATCAAGAATGATAGATCCTCATACAAGATACACTCTCAAACCCTCAAGTGTTTACAATGTAAGTATTTCACTCAATTTAACTCATGAATAATTGCACTATCATAAGCTTGTTTATCTTCTGTTTATCCACTACTCAAAACACATGCACACACAAATCAAGAAGACTTTATTCAAGGTTGTAATGAGGCCATGGTAAGGGAATGAAACAATATGGATATGGCAAGATAAATACAAAAGAGAATGAAAGAGCATTGGAAAGAAACTCAAATGACAAGTAATAAACATGAAATTTTATCCCCCAACTCTAAATAATGCATATTCTCTTTACATATTTCCTTCTCTTCTCTTATTTATTTTTTTATTTTATTTTACTTTCACAACCTTTCTTGAATTTATTCTTTTTCTCTCTTTTTTTTCTTTACATTCTATTTTTTTTCTTCTTTTTTTCATCTTCTTTTTCTTTTTTATATATATCACCAAACATCTTGCATATTCTACATCAAATTACGCAAGCCCCACACTTGAACTACTAATTACCCATAAGCAAAAGAGCTCCTCTAATAAAAATGAACCAATGCTTTCCTATTCCCTAAGGTAAGGTAAAAACATGGTTTTTCATGTAAGGCATATAATGAGCTAAAACAAAGAATAGGCAAGTAGGCTCAAGGGGGTTAAACAAAGGAAAATGATGTAAGATTGGCTATTTGGCTAAAGTAGTTTATTAAGAAAGAATGCATCAATCATGTCCATGCATGCAAGTGAAAAATGTAGTCTTAAAAAGAATCAAAGCAAGTTCTAGAGTGATCAAATGACATGAGTGAAAATCACACAAGAAAGAGGAGAATGGTGCAAATGTTAAATTCACCAATAGGCTCAAAATCTCACAAGGTATACATCCATCAAACTTAATCCACCAATTCAAACATCCACCACCAAGCATATCAAATTCAAAAAGAAAGAAATTTATTCAATCATATTATGAACCTTGAATTTCAATTGTCTCAAACTCTTAAACTTCACAAACTTCAAAACATCATTGGAAAACAATTAAAAACAAACATATATTAAAAACAAACATAAAATAGAATTTAAAAATAGGAAAAATAGTAAAAATAGAAAATCAAAAATAGCAATCAAAACAACAAAATTCAATAACAAAGAGAATTTAGCAACAAAGCAATAAAAATCAAAGACAACAAAAATTAAAAATAGGAAACAAGAAAAAACAAAAATAGGAAACAAAATCGAAAGCAAGATAAAGCAAAAATCGAGACAAAATTAATTAGCAACAACAGAAAAAAGAAACAGAAAAATAGAAAATAGAAGAAATGAATTTAAATGCGAAAAATAGAAAACATCAAAATAAAAAATTAAACATCAAAACAAAAAAAAAAAAATCAAGCAGCAACAAAAATAGAATGCTAAAATTCCTCCCTCACACTTAAATTTGACATTGTCCTCAATGTAAAGCTCAAAAGACAAACAACATCCATCAAATCATCAATTAATGAAGGACAAGTAAAATAAAAGAGAGGGAAAGAAAAGAAACATCCTTATCAAGTGAATAGACATCCACCAGGGTCCCATTGCTTGAAGTGGAATGACCAGACCAAGTTAAGTTTGAAACATGATTGGAAACACGACTTGAAGTAGGAGAGCTTCTATCGGGGTCCCATTGGCCTTCCTTAATTTTCGTGTCTGCACCACTAGAATGCAATATGTGTACTTGATCAACTTCATTTTCCTTGTTTATGTTGGACCATGGCTCAAAAACAAAATCCACCACAACCGCCATCCGGTGCTCTTCTTCTCCCTTTTCTGAAAATTCTTCAATGGCTGCACTGAAGGTATCAAGCTGGTGGAAGAAATTAATTTTACTGATTTTACTGTAGCTTCACCTGTAATCTGTGTACAATCTTCCAAAGTAGCATGATCATATCTCATAGAATAAGGAAATTCAGAACATGCAACATCATCTCCTATACATGCAAGAATTTTAGAACATGCAGTAGACACACTAGTCCTATCAGAAACAGTATATCCAGAACATCCAGGAGGATCAACACTATCCAGAAATCCCACAATTTCAGGAAATTCAACTGGCATATCATCATCCAGCAAATCAATGACATTTAACTGAAAAACAGAATGCTCTTCTAAAGGATGTTTCATGGCATCAGGAAAATTAAACATCGCTGTAGGAACTCAAAACACAAAAATACAAAGCAATAGTAAAAATCACACAAAAACTTAACAGAAACTATATCTAAATATTTTTAAAAATTATGGGACCACCACAACATGAAAGCTACACAAAAATGAAACTAAAAAAATGTAATAAAAACTATTAAAAAATTGAAAAAATGGTTTAAACGATGAAATTTTGGCAAACCAGGGGTGACAACACAGTTTACTATGAGCTTTGTTTATTTGGCCATTTTCCTTCAACCAACCAAGTTTCAGCTCATTCTGGGCACGTTTGTTGTCAGTACAAAATTCTGTAAAATGGCCCATAATCACCTATTTTCACCTAAAAACCACCAAAACACAACAACACAGGGGTTACTGATGGAACTTAATATGATCATATTGCACCTAACAATCCCTGACAACTGCCCCAAAAATTGATCATAAGTATAATTCAGTTTTAATTTTAATTCTGTAATATGATCATATTGCTGTGTGGACTAATTGCTCTGTGAATGTGGAATTTTGATTTAGCATAGTGCTCATGTGAATATCTTGCACTGTTGTGAATTTTGGCTGTGATGGATCCATTTATTTGGTTTGCTAGTATATTCACGTGCTCCCTAATTTTTATTTGTTTTCATATTCTGAGTTGTTGGTGAGGAATTGATAAATTTGGCATTATATTGGTTTTGGTTGTTGATTGAGGAAGTCTTGAATTGTTTCTGGCTATTATTTATCTATCCTAGTTACTCTGTTTTGTGAATTCTTGTTGAGGGATTCTTATTTATTTCCTTTCATTTGTGGTTCTAGGAGTTCACAATGCTCCGAATTAAGAGATGCAGAGGTCCCTCCAGAGAAGGCTCTAGCTTTAAATTCTTTTGATGCAAGTCGTATCCAATCTGAAATTCATGAAAAAAAGTTTACAAATACATTATTGAAAAGGAATTTTGTTCGTTGTTCTAACTCTTGAAATTTGTTCAAAATTAAATTGTCCCAAATTCCCGACCCAGGACCACGAGATTGGTTTGGGACTTGTCAATGCTTTTGCTTGACTCCAGGGAACAAGTATCATAGCATGGTGAGAGGGACACCTCAAACACAAATTAAAGCCGAGTTATACCTATGGCTTGTAACATAGGAGTCAACATCGAATCATCTCTTAAGGATTTTAGTTGTAATTGGATCAGATTAAGCCGAAATTGGGAAGGGGGTTTGAGCATATAGAACACGTAAATAAAAGAATTCAAACAAAAATGGATAAAACAGAATTAATAAAGCAACCAATCTAAGAGAATTAACCAAACTTGATTTTAATCCATCCTTGATTATTATAGGTCCATTCAATTATCAATCAAGTCCTTGGTCTTAGATCACTTCAAGACGCCTCTCAATGATCCATGGATCTTCTACTAGAAATGCTTCCAAGATTCAATTAATTAAGGTTAGACAAATTAAGCACCCATCCAAACTGAAATTAACTTAAAAGTCAAGATCCAACCAAGTTAAACATTTCATCAAACACCTTCAATGCCTTGTTTAATCCTTGAGTTCATCTCTTTGCACGTGATAATTAAGTAATTAACATATGAAAATTCTAATCAAACAACCAAAATAAACCAAGAGAAGAAGAAGAAGAGAAACTTGATTAATAGATGAATATAACAATTAAAGCATAATCTCAAGATTAAGCATCAAGTTATTCAATCTCCTGGATTGATCTAAAGGCAATACCCCTCTATGAGAAGGGGAGAACTCAGAAAAATAAAAGAAAATAAAATTAAATTCTAGAGAGAAGGAGGAAGAAGAAGTTCAAGAGAGAAGAAGAGAAAAGTGTAGAATGAGAGGTCTCCCTGCCTAGCCTCGAATTGCTGCCTAAAACTACTAAAACTACCTCCTATTTTGGCCTCACATGATTAGAATCTACGTAGATATAAAGCTGGGTCCATTATGAACAATTGGGCCCAAACCCCAAGCAATTTGGAGTTCTACAACTCAAGTTATGATCAAAACAATATCAAAGGGTCACTATACTCGTATTTTGACTTCCAAACCCAATTCAGTCTACTAGACATCTGATTAAGACTTTGAGCTCTTCATCAAAGTTGTAGAGCTTCCTCTTAGCTTTCTACAAGGTAAAATGTATAATTATCAGATATTTAGAATTCAAGATATGGCCAAAATACAGAAATAGTGTAAAGTCCCAACAATGCTGAGAATTATCAATTAAGCCCAATTTGAGCCCAAACTTATAAAACACGACCAAGCTCAAACAATTAAGTACATAAAAAAAGTAAATCACTAAAAATGAGGGCTTATTAATGTATAAAATATATGATTATCACCTATAGAGTTCATTAAAGATCTGCTGAACGACTACTTTGATCAAGAATATGACTACCCAGGCCAATGTGATTATCATGCTTTGTTGAGTGCACCTTTGGATGCAGACCTTGTGCTTAGTGTGTAGTGCAAGAAAGGTTCCCAATGGGCGTGACATGAAAAACCAACCCAAATTTTTGAAGAAAGCTGATTTCAAACTAATCTCACGTGTGTGGTGTACTTTTGTTCAAGCCAACCTTTTGCCTTGCTCTAACACTTCTAAAGTGCCAGTTAAGAGGGCCTTGCTTGTCTTCGCCATTGTCTCAGGAAGTGTTATGGATATCGGCAAAGTCATTGCTTTCAACATGCAAATGGCAGCTCAAGACACTTCTAGGAGCTTACCATACCCTTTGCTCATTTCCCGATTATGTTCTGAAAAGGGTATACAAATTTTTGGTGATCAACTCATCCAGCCCACTCCTCCACTTACAGCATTAGTTGTTGAGAGGTATTTTGAAGAGGATCGCGCAGTTCCAGGACCTCAAGCTCCTGCACCTCCAAGCCCAGTAGTTAGGCCACCTCGTAAAGTGCTCACCTTGGCGCAGAGAATGGATCGATTAGAGCGTGTGCAGCATTAAAACCAAAAGAAATTCAACTACTCTATTCAGTTATTGCGCAGCATAGCAAAGCACCTGAGCCTTGACATTGCACCTCTCGGTCCTATGACTGACGAGGAGATCATGGCTAACATCAACTTCAGTGAGCAAGATGAGGAGGAGAATATTGATGAGGACGAGCTAGATTGACTTCCTGCCGAAACAATGAGCCTTTCTTTACTCTTTCTTTTATTATTTTGCCTTTATGTTCTTGATTGATTACTACATTTGCTTTTGATCTGAACAGTGAGGGCACTGTGTTTGTTTTAAGTTTGGGGGAGGGTATTTTGTTTTGATTAGGTTTTTGGTCTTGTGTCATTTTTTTTTGTTATAGCTTGGCATGCCAGTGCTTTGAATGGAGTATCCTATGATTGGTTAAATTGTGAATTGATTTCTTTTTTAGGATGCCACATGAGAATCCAAGAATTATATTGATCTCTATTGGTTTGATTATGCATAATTGTGCTTCCCATCTTTATGATTGAAAAGACTTTGGATTTATGATTGCATGACAAACTTAGAGAAAGTTTATGGGAATGCATATGTGTGGATGATTTGCATCTAGAAGTTGTTTGATTCTCTCTTGAGGCGAAATTCTAGGCAATGCATGATTAAGGAAATGATAAAGGCCTTCTTTGCACTGTTTAAGCCTTTCAAGCCAACTTGTGACATAGTATATCCTTAGGTCCCTTTTGCAGCTTTGTATATGTTTGGCCTATATTTCTCTTCTTTACCTACATTTTCCTTTTCCCATACCCACATGAAAAAAAAAATTTCCTCTTTTACATAACCTTTGTTGAGTGCATATCTTGTATTATTTCATTATTCAAGTCTTTGTTATTTTTGTGCATAAAGTTTTGAGGAGCTAAAAAAAAATTCAAAAAAAGAGGAAAAAAAAGAGAAAAAAAGGGAAAGAGATAAGTGAATGTTGTGTTGATTCTTATGCTCTGTTTTGCACTTGTTCTACATTTTGTGGCTTGAATTTTGAAATTTGCATAATTTTGTATCTCAACTTTTGTTTTCATTATCCTACCCTTTCTTTCTTAACCCATACCTTTGGCCTTACATTACAAGCTTTATTAAGTCCCTTTTGATCCTTAGTTATGTGTTATTTATATTAGTGGACAGAGAGATGAAAAATAACTCTATGGATTCATATTTGATGTATGTTTACATTTTTATAAACCTATCTGGGTTTGAACTTCTCTGTGAGTTGGTCTTTCATTCATGTTTTTTGGAAGTCATTTTCGCAGAAGAGTTGCATGTGAGAGAATATGATAATTGGATTTTACATGTGTAATTCCTCAAATTTAGATTTTGGAAGTGTCTGAGGTTATATATGATGTTTAATACCTGGAAATGTCGTGTTTGTGTTTTGATTTGCATGTTGAGTCAGCTTAAGTGCCTCCCTAAGTTCGGAGCCTTTGTAGGGGGATGTATATAGTTGTCGGCCGCCAAAAGATTTTCTTTCTCTCTCTTTTTATTTCCTTTTCTTTTTATTTGAGGACAAGCAAAGTTTTAAGTTTGGGGGAGTGATGAACCTTTAAAAAGTCATATTTTTATGGTTTAATTTCTAGGTTTTCATTCTCCTTTAATTTGTTTAATTGAGTTTTGTCCTTAAGTTTATCATGTTTTTATTATTTTAAATTATTATTATTTTCATACTTTTTTATGTTTTTGATAGGTATGTGTATATGGATGAAGAATGGAATTGATCACATAGAAGAACAGCTGGAGAAGCTCTCTGGATACTCAGCACTCAGGCACTCAAGAGTCAGCGCTCAAGCGCTGGCTAGGCAGAATGTGGGAGTTTCTCTATTATCTGAGCGCTCAAGCACTAAGAGTTCAGCGTTCAAGCGCGCAACTGGCAGAACTGGAAGATTATCTCTGGTAAGCCAGTGCTTAGGCACTGGTAGCTCAACATTATGGGAAAATTGGCTTCTGGTGAACTAGCGTTCGGGCGCTGAACACGTAAATAACAGCGTGACTTTCTTATAAAAAAGAAAGTTACGCCAAATTGTAACACACACTGTAGTAGCCGTCAAGACAACTCAACCCTAATTTGGTGTGGGCGCATCAAGGCTTAAAAATTAGGGATTTTCTTCAATCGTTCCACTAATTATCAATGGAGTTTGTCATCTTCTTATCTTTGTTTTGTTCTTTCCCTATGTGTAACTAACTTCCCCTTGTTAGGGGAACGATGGATCTTGATACTTTGATGGTGTAACTTCTTTTATGGGTTTAATGTATATTTCTATTTCATGATTTATGTGTTTATCTCTTTTCTTAATACTTTTATAAATCTGACCAATTTAGGAATGATCTCTTGGGTTGATGTATGATTTGAAAAAATTTGCATGAACCTTGAACATGTGATAAACACCATAATTTATGCAATCGCTAGGAATAGACGTTGTGGGTTATGTGGTCTTCCTTTTAATTCCCTTATTCTTGAAAATATTGCTTTTGATCTATCAACTCTACTAGGGTTTGTATGGCTTCCTAGGGTTCGCCTATCCATCATGGCCGATTCCTTAATCTGCTAATGGCAAATCCTTTTCTCGGAATCAGCCCTTCCTCCCCCCTTCCTGCTTCTCCTTCCCTTCTCTTTCCTGCCCTCTCTTCTGCAAAGTCAGCTGCGGAACAACCTTCTTCTTCTCTACTCCTCAAATCTTTTGCACAAGCATTGAATAATGCCTGTGATATTCCATTAAGTCAACTTCCAATTCCTTGCATAAAGGGTGATGTTATTGTAGTAAAGATACCTCAAGATGAATACATGACTAGGGTTGAAAGCTATAAAAATAACCTTCATGGTAGATTAATGTTGACAAAGGGTGAAACTCCATATAAGATAGAAGACTTGTGATCCAAGTTACTAAGGTTATGGCAACCTTTAAATCAATGGAAGTTAATCCCAATTGGGAAAGGTTTTTTTGAGTTTTCGTTCTCATCAATTGAAGATTTGCACAAGGTTCTTGCTGTTGGTTCTTGGTCTCTAAATTCGGGGGTTCTAAGGCTATTTTCTTGGACTCCTAACTTCTCTCCTAGCTTTGTTAAACAGTCTAATGCACAGTGTTGGATCTGTATTTATAGTCTCCCATAAGAATATTGGAGACCAAGGATTTTATTTGCTATTGCTAGAAGTATTGGAACCCCCTTGTCATTAGATGATGCAACAATCAAAAGGTCTTTTGGTCACTTTGTAGAGTTCTAGTTGATCTTGATCTTGCAAAGTAGTTGATTGATCAGATTATGGTGGAAAGGGATGGATTCGCGTTCTTGGTGAATATTGATTATGAGAAACTCCCTATGTTCTGCTCACATTGCTCTATAATTGGGCACACTGCATCCAATTGTAAGAGGTTGAATGCTGCCAATGAGAATAAAGGTAAATGTGGCCCCAAGAAAGTGGTGTCTCGTTATGTTCCAAAGATTTCTGAGAAAAAGGATCCTAAGTTTCAAGAACCTTTTGATCTTGATCCGGTGAGTAAGCAACAAGTGCCTATTGATAAAGGAATGGGTATTTTATTGTAGGATAATTTAGTGCAGGGTGGAACAAGTTTGGTTCAGCCAAACCATAAAGTGTCTGATAAGCAAAATGGTGATGATATTCCTATTTTTGATCCTGTAAGAGGCCCTGACAGAGTTATAGATGTTGATATTAGAAGGAATTCTCTTGTCATGATTAGGAATGATGTTCATTTGCCAGTTAATGATCAAGATTATGAAGATGATGACTTTATTGAAACTATGTTTGTTGAAGAAGTTACACCCAACAATAAGGATTATGTTTCAGGTATTGGTGGAAGTGGTAAATCAACTGAGTTTGATGTATCTCAGAATTCAACTCAGCAGCCTTTGAATCAATCTCCTAGGGTGACAGGAAACTCGAATGATTTTGTTAAGGAAAACCTAGAGTTTCAAATTAATAGTGATTTGTCTCCTCTGATTGGTTTCTCATCAAAGGTGATTATTGACAATATGGCTCAAAATACTCCTGATGTTATTTTATATGATTTGCATGTACTAAATCGAAATTGGAATGATATTGTTAATAAAGATCATAGACATGAAAATCATCTTAGAGGTGTTAAGCAGGATTTGCTAAAAAGGACTAATAATGAAGACTTTGAAATAGTTCTTACTAAGTCTCAAAAGAAGAAGTTGAGGCAAAAAAAGAAAAATACTCAAACAGATATGCCTCTCACCCGATCAAGGGCAGTTTCAATGAATCTTGCCAAATGAAGTGTATTTTCTGGAATGCAAGAGGCTTTGCCAACCCCTCTACAAGGTTAGTTTTGAAGCATCTTTGTCTCTCTCACAAGCCTAATTTTGTACTCATTTCAGAGCATTGGATGATGATTGATAAAGTTCCTGCTAGATTCTGGAAAAGTCTTAATCTTAAGATTTTTGCTAGTAATGATAGAGGTTCTCTCAAGCCTAACTTGTGGTGTTTATGCTCTAGTACTTGGAGTCCTTCAATCATTGCTGTTTCATCTCAGCATGTAGCTTTTTCAATAAAAGTAGATAGTCAGGAAATTGGTATGGCAGCAATATATGCATCTACTAGTTATCTGCACAGAAGATCTCTATGGCAAGATCTGAATAATCTGTAAGCTAATCATATCCTGCCTTAGTGCTTTTGTGGTGATTTCAACACTGTTCTTGGTGCTCATGAGTATAGAGGCAGTGGCAGCCCTCCAAAATCAGCTTGTGAGGATTTCCAGCTTTGGACTGCTTGTAACAACCTTATTCATTTGCCTATAAGAGGTAATCATTTTACTTGGACCAATGGTAGGAGAGGTAGAGCTTTAACTGGAAAAAGATTAGATAGATCCATTTGTAATAATAGTTGGATCAATTTTTGGTCTAGCATATTTTGTTGCACTCTAACAAAGAGCAAGTCAGACCATTATCCTTTGTTGCTGGACCTAAATAGGGATAACATTATGCATAAATCTACCTTTAAATTCATGAAAATGTGGATTCAGCATCCAGGTTGCACTGATTTAGTTAAAGAGGTTTGGAAAACTGAGATTCATGGTTGTCCAATGTTTGTTTTAAGTCAGAAATTGAAACTTCTAAAAACCAGGTTGAAGAAATGGAACAAATCTATTTTTGGTGATGTGAACTTGAAGGTTTCTACTGCTATGTAGCATCTGGATACAATTCAGCACCAGTTGGATGAGAATGCTTACTCAGATTCTCTTTTTGATCTGGAAAAAATTGCTCAGCTGGAGTCGGAGAAAGCTTTGCAATCTCAGGAGCTTTATTGGCATGAGAAATCTAGAGTTAAGTGACAGCTTGAGGGTGACAGGAATATAGAGTATTTCCACAAATTGGCTAAAGTCAGAAATGTTACTAAGCAAATGAGCATGCTCAAACATGGAGATGATATCCTTAACACTACAGCTCAAATTGAGAATCATGTGGTTAGTTATTTTCAAGATATATTCTGTATTGAGAATATTTGCGTTGATAATGGTCTTGTTGAAGAAGTTATTTCAAATAGTGTTTCCACAGAAGATAATCAAAAGCTTTTTGCTACGCCCTCTATTGAAGAAGTCAGATTGGCTGTTTTTGGTATGAATCAGGATGGTGCTCTTGGGCCTGATGGGTTTGGTGCTTCTTTTTATCAACATTTTTGGGAGATCATTGGTGTTGATGTGTTTAAAGCAGTCTCTCAATTTTTTTCCTTTGGCTGGCTTCTTCCTAATTACAATGCTAATCTAGTGGTTCTGATCCCTAAAGTAGCTGAAGCTGAGAAGGTTGAGCAATAAACCAATTGCTTTAGCCAATTCCAAATTTAAGATTATTACTAAGGTATTGGCAGACAGACTTGCAAGGATTGCTCCTCATATCATTTCCCCTAATCAAAGAGGTTTTATTCAAGGAAGGCAAATTTCTGATTGCATTTGCCTAACTTCTAAAATCATCAATTTGATTAACAAGAGGAATTTTGGTGGTAACTTGGCTTTGAAAATTGATATTAGAAAGGCCTTTGACACTTTGGATTGGAAATTCTTGTTGAAGGTTCTAAAATCTTTTGGTTTTGATCAAAGGTTCTGTAATTGGATAGAGGCCATTCTTGCTTCTGCACACTTGTCTATTTCTGTTAATGGCAAGCCTTCAGGGTACTTTTCTTGCAAAAGAGGGGTAAGGCAAGGTGATCCATTGTCCCTTTTGCTGTTTTGCCTTGCTGGACAAGTTCTAAGTAGGGGAATTGCAAAGTTGGTCCTAGATGGAAAGCTCTCTCTCATTTCTAGTCCTAGAGGTTGTCAAGTGCCATCTCATGTTTTGTACGCAGATGATATGTTGTTCTGCAAAGGGACTCAAAGGAACTTGTGTTAAAGGAGTTGTTCCATAGGTATGTTGCTGCCTCCGGTCAAATCATCAATCTTAGTAAATCCACTTTTTATGCAGGTGCTGTTTCTGCAAGAAGGCAATCCACCATTGCTAGTTTACTGGGTTTTACCATTGGGAAGCTCCCTTTCATATACCTTGGCATTCCTATTTTCAAAGGTAAGCCTAGAACAATACACTTGCAGCCAATTGCAGACAAAATCAAATCAAAACTAGCTTCCTGGAAAGCCTCTCTCTTATCAATTGCTGGAAGAGTAGAACTTGTGAAATCCTACATTTTTGGTATGATGCTTTATAGTTTTCTGGTTTATGCTTGGCCTATAAATTTGTTAAAGACTGTTGAAAGGTGGATTAGGAACTTCATTTGGTCAGGTGATGTTAATTGTAGAAAGATCTGCACAGTTTCTTGGAAAAAGGTTTACAAACTTGTTATTGAAGGAGAACTTGGCCTTACATCCCTTAGAAGTGTTAATGATGCTAGTGTCCTTAAACTTTGCTGGCAGTTTGTTCAATCCTCTGAACTTTGGGCTTGTTTGTTGAGAGCTAGAGTTGTCAAACAGAAATCTTTCATCCAATACCACATAAACACAGTAATTTGGGCAGGTTTGAAGTATAAAATATCTGAAATAGCAGATAATTGTCCTTGGCAGCTTAGTTTAGGAGCCTCTATTAACTTTTGGACTAATCCTTGGCTTCCTGACACAATGGTTGCAGCTCTAAACATTCCTTCTCATGTTCACCCTCTTCTAACTTCAACTGTTAAGGATTTTATTAGAAATGGTAATTGGTTGATCCCTAGTCCCCTGCTGGATAGATTCCCTATCATTAAAGAGAAGCTACAGGCCATTACAATTCCTTTTGAGGCAAAGGAGGATGTTTTGAGGTGGAAGCTTACTGACTCGGGTGACTTGTCCTTTAAGGAAGCATATCAGTTCTATAAACCTTCTGGTCCTGCTGTTCCTTGGACTAAAAATATCTGGAGCAAGGTAATCCTTCCATCAAAATCCTTGCTGATATGGAGAATTATTCAAAATAAGATCTCAACAGATGATAATTTAAGAAATAGGGCTGCATAGTCACTTCCATGTGCAGTCCTTGTCATTGTTGCTGTGAAACTTCCCAACACCTGTTCTGTTCCTGCCCTTTTGCCACTCAAGTCTGGTCTTGGCTTAGTTCAAAGCTGAACTTACAGATTGACACTTCATTAATTCTTTCCATCATTTCAGTTTGTGATAGAGAGTGGTCTCCTCAAGTTTATGATGTTATATCTGCTACCATTGTTCATTGCTTTTGGGGAATATGGTATTGTCGAAACAAACTCAGGTTTGAGGATAGTAGGATAGAGTTAAGATCAATTGTAAATTGCATTGCTGCTAGTGTCTCCTTGGCTGGTAATTATAATAATGGTCATACAGGTTCTAGTATGTCAGAGTTTTCTTTGTTAAAGTCATTTGTAGTGGAAACCAAGCCTAGGAAAATGTGACTATTATTGAAGTGCTTTGGCTGCCCCCTTGCTACTGGATCAAATGCAACACTGATGGTGCTGTAAAGGGGTCTCCTGGTTTAGCTTCTTGTGACGGTATCTTTAGAGATAGAAGTGGCGCTTCTTTGGGGTGTTTTGCTGTTAACCTTGGAGTTAAGTACTCTTTACAGGCTGAGATTCTTGGTGCTATCTATGCTATTGAGATCGCCTTTGAGAAAGGTTGGCACAACCTTTGGCTAGAGTGTGACTCTCTTTTAGTTATTATGGCCTTCAAGTCAATTGATATTGTTCCTTGGCATCTTTGTAATAGATGAAAAAATTGTATAGATTTAACTTGCAAATTCAGATTTAGATGTTCTCATATTTTTAGAGAGGGCAATCACTGTGCAGATAAAATTGTTTTTCTTGGTTTCTCGTTTCATGATTTTCATTGGTGGAATACTATTCCTATTTCTATTTGTGAGGATTTTCATAGGAATAAGATTGGTTTACCTTTTTATAGGTTTAAATAATGTTTGTTAAGGGTTTTGGTCTATGTCCCCCCTTGGCTTTTTGTTTTCTTTCTTTCTTTCTTTCTTTTTATCAATAAAATTTAGGTATGCTGCAGATGATTGTTGAGTTCTGGGGTGCCAACCTAGCTGGGATGTCAGTTCTCATAATGATGCTTTCTGCATACCTGGTATTTTGCTTAAAAAAAAATCCCTCATTCTTGATAATGCCTTTCTATTTGGGGTTAGACTAAGGGATTAGTTAATTCTAAATAGTGTAAGAGGATTAATATACCAAGGGATTGGATATTGATTAATTTTGAGAATTGACCATAAATCATTAAAATAGAATATGTTTAAACTAATATTTAGATGCGCATTTAAAGAGTTCAAGTGAAGTCTGAACCCTAACACTCTCTTACTATAGTTTTCATCTCTTGTTAGATTTCTTAAATTTATTTTGTTTAATTTTAATTACTTTCTTTTATTTTTTTTTATTCTCGCTTTAGCCAACTTTCACCTTTTGAGTAGCTTAGGTAGTGTTAATTTAACGAACTTAGTAATTGGCAATATAATCCTCGTGGGAGGATTTTCTTTGCACTACTTTATTACTTTTTGCGATTTGGTGCACTTGTGGATTTCACATCAATGTTGCTCTTACAGGAGTCTAATATTGAGATTAGAGATAAGATCAGAGTTGAGAACTTGGTGGCAAATCATCTGAGACGGATCCCACAGGCAGTGGACACTCTTCTTGTCCGAGAGACCTTCCCAGATGAGTAGCTATTTTAGTTGCAAGGTAAGGACCCTTTGTAACACCCTCTGTAGGGCATCACATTTCCGACTACAAGCTCATAATCTGAAAATGATTTCATAAAAGGTCTGAGTTATAAAACATGGGTCTTAAAATTTCTTTTCACGAAAACATAAACTTACTGAAATTTATAGGTAATATTGAAAAATAGATTTAAACTGATTAATATACATTATTGACACCACATAATATTTAATAATTATGTAGGAAACATAAAACTTACAGACTCAATTCTAAACAGTAGCAAACCCTATTACGGGTCCTACTCAATAGCACGGTAAAATATTAACGAGAAAAACTCAACATACTTATTCCGTCTTGTATCCCTCTTGATGCGTCATATATTTGTTCATCCTCAAAACTGCACACCAACCAATCTAGGGTGGTCACTCTTCGTTGTTATCACCAAACTCAAAATATTTACCTCCAATCACGTCTAAGAAACTCGTTCCATCTACTATATATAATTTGAACAATACAAGCACAACAAAATAATATAACAAAGAGGTGAGATCCCCTTTCATCAATACCAAAGTGGTAACAAGGAATGATACGAATGACAAAGTAATTCCATACGCACAGATATCACAGTTTCATTCATGTTATCAATTCATCACAATTCCCTATCAATTCATCATACTTCGTTATCAATTCATCATACTTCGTTATCATTTCATCACAATTCCAGTAAACATATATCTCAGTTAAATCACCAGTACCAATTTCATCATAACAGATATCCTTAGTATATAAAATGATGATGTCACATCATATGAACATTTCTCATGCCACAACAATATGTGTTCTGACTCATGTGTAAGCATATTAGACCAATTTTTCCACTTTATAAAGGTTTTCACAATTTCGAGAAGAATGCTCTAGTTAATTGTCCAGCCTTAGCCCACAGACAATCTCCAATCTTCGAAAAGAATCATGTTCTTGTCAAGTATCGTCAATGCGTTGTAACGGACTGCGTCGCCATGTGACACAAGGTACTTGCCTCTGCCCATTGGATTGACCACCGCGCCTTGACGCCTCCAAGATCCATCACAGATCTCACTTTTCAATTCTCATTCCCTCTTCAACCACAAGGGCCATAATAGCTATTAGCTATATTTCATTCAATGCACGAATATCTCAATGCAAGTTCTGTTTAATGCATAAATAACTCAATGCATGTCTCAATTTCATCATATGCCTTAATGCATATCTTTCATTTTCATCATTAAAAAGGTTCCCTTTCAGTACATCCATTCTTTATAGTATTTTTACTGTATTTTCAATCGCGTATCATTTTTAATGCATTTTCAAAATTACGTAACTTAAAAACCATACTTTTAAGTCGCGCAAACCCTTTTTCATCATTTTTCAACTTCATAAAATATTTCTCAATATTTCAAACATCGTTTTGGATTTTCAAAACTCAATACCATTTCCAACTTCATTTTCCACGTATTCTTCACTTAAAAATCTTCTACATAATATTTTTCATCATTTTCACTCAAAATCAATATTCCTTCAAAATCAATTATTTCAACTTAAAATTTCCTAACGCGCCTCAAACCCAACGGGTGAGCTATACGTTAGTAAATTTCAAGTCACCAACGTATTCTCCATAATTCTAAATCAATTCTAAAATCAGTCCTCTCCAAAATAAGTGGAGGTTCAAACACTTTTAACCTCTCTTTTTCTTTCATTAACGAAATCTTCATCTCTCAAGTGACAAAGTATTTCTCTTCCATTTCTTAAATTCTTTTATAAATTTCTTGTACTAAATCAATTAACTTTTCATTTCTAAATCAAAGTTTTACATAAAGTAAAACCATTTCAAACTCACAAAATCGCAACTACATGGTCATTGAAATCATCATATCTTTTCTTTTCCTTTTTCCTTCTAATCATCCAATTTTTATCATTCATGAAACTCCTAATTTACCAATCCTTGGCATATTATCCGAAAATCATAAATACCTTCATCATAAAAATCTTTGTTCATATCCTTGTCCACTTTTTTTGCAAATCCTCAAAATCATCAACTTATTACCCCTTTATCTAAAACTCATAATTAGTAAAATACTTAAACTCTTTTGCTCCCAAAAATTAATTTGAGGCCGTGTGCCTCCATGGTTCTTTGGAACCAACATATTTTCCTTTGTCATGTAATTCATATCTTAAAACATACATAATTCATCATGCATCATAAACACATACTAAAGCATGTTATCAAAGCAATAAATATCTCAATCACCAAACAACCATAAATATGGAAAGCTCTTAAACAAACAAGTGAAATAATCCTTATGGATTTTTCGCCACACACACATCCATTCCTCACCACCAACACATGGTTGATGAGGGTAATCTCCCTCTGACCTCTTGGAGAAACCTCTAAAGCTCCTTGTTTTGCTTCTTGTACAAGTCCTTCACCACCAAAAGCTTTCTTAAAAATCAAAGTAAACATACATAATCAATATCTAAGACTTGAATAAGAAAACCATGGATCAAAACATGGTTTAGAACTTTAAATATAAGATCTAGAAAAGAATATCAAGAACTTCACCCTTTACCCTTCAAACTTAGATCTTAGGAAAAGTACTTGAAGATGGATGATTTAGAGAAAGTCTTCAACATGAAAGTTGCTTAGAATAAGGTAAGAATTCAAGAAACAAGGTTAGTTGAAATTATTGAAGAGTGGAGGTATGAACTAGGCCTCTTGGCCGTGAGCTTGGGGAAGAGAAAGGAGAGAAAATTTGTTAAGCTTTGGCTTAGGAAATGTTAAAGATGATTAATGAAATGAAATGAGCACTTTCCTATAGCTATTTTAGTCTTCAAAACCGTGGCCGCCCCCCTTGTATACATAGGAGTTGTCCAAATACATTAGCCACCATTTTAGGCTTCAAGAGCCATTGATTAAATCAATGGTTGATGTTTGGTAGAAGCTTCCAAGTGATATGATCAAATCTAAGCCATTGGATCTATTCTCCATGAAATCCTAGCCATAAGATGCATCTTCAAAAATGGAGGGTCAAGATCTTCTCTACTCACTTTTCATCCAATGGTCATAAATGGTCCTAGCCACTTTGTGAGACCAATCTCCACCATAGATTAAATCAACGGTGGATATTCAAAGCCTTTCTTATTAAGCTTGTCTTTACAACCATTGATTAAATCAATGGTGATCATCCAAAGCTTCTTCATTAAGTTTTTTTCTCAACCGTTGATTAGATCAATGGTTGATATTCAAAACTAAGTCTTCTTATCCAAGGATGCAAATCAAATTCAAGCCCTCTTTGTTGACTAATTTCTATTGGTTGTCATAAAGCTTAGTAATGATGAGCCATCATGATCCTTAAGATATTTAATTTAGATATTTTCAGCTTTCATGATTACACTTGAGATATTTTATTAAGATATTTTTCCGGTAGATATTTATTCTTAGATATTTACTAGATGAGTCATCATAGAATTTTCTAGAATAGTTGAGTCAATATGGTGAGTCGTAGTGCAGAGTCACCAGTTGAGTCATCAAGATATTTTTCTAACAAATATTACCCAATGGATAATAGCTACTGCTATTATTACACAATGGATAATAGAAAATTCAGATATAGAAAATTCCTGTCAACTGTTCTCAATTTCGAGTTTAGTAAGATCCCCCAATCCCGCCTTGACAGTCTGGAACTTTCTGATCCAGGAAAAATTTTTATTTTTTTAGACCTGCCTCGGGTCCACCCGGGCCCACACACAACTCAAAATAACGTTAAAATAATCAAAAACTCATAAAGTTCTACAAAAATTCACAAAAATCATAAAAATTATAAAACTCATATATTTTCAGGAAAAACAAAATTCAGACATACAGTTTTCAAGATAATATTAAAATATCAAAATAATATTAAAATATTCAAAATAATTAAAAATTCTCAAAAATTCACAAAAACTCTTAAATATTATAAAACTCATTTATTTTAAGAAAAATGAAAAATCGGGGTGTTACACCCTTGGTATGCTGAATTAGTGAATTATTTAGTTGCATCTCAATTACTTGCTTATTTTAAGAAACATTAGATTGATAGGCCAAAGAGTGAGTCTAAATATTATGTATGAGATGATCTTTATCTATAGAGACTATGTAGTGACCAAGTGATTAGATGTTGTGTGCCTAATTATGAGTTTCTGTCTATTCTACATTTTTGTCATACCCTTGCATGTGGTGGTCACTTTGGATCGCAACGCACTGCTAGGAATATTTTAGACTTTAGATTGTATTGACCCATCTTGTTTCATGATACTTATAGTTATTGTAAGAATTGTGAATAATGCCAACAAATAAGTAACATTTCCCTTAGAAATAAGATGCCTCAGCAACCATTATTATTTTGTGAGATATTTGATGTGTGGGGCATTGTGTAACATCCTCTTTTTAGACATGTTAGACTTGTATATCATTACTAACGTAGCATATTACTTGCTTGACATGTATGTGTAATTTTGTGATAAACTGAGTTAGTTTAGGCACTTTACTGTAATATAAAAAGTAAAAAGTAGCTTAAAATGACTCAGATAATAACATTAATTGCTCATATGAGGAAAATAAATATAGATAATTTATTCTTAGGTCACAAATGCATGAAATGAGATGTGGTTAAAGTTTCATAGTAAACTGAGTGAGTTTGGTATTTTTAAGTACATTGGTTGTGTGTTTTAATACCGAATTAACTTGTAGCAGATATGAAAAATCACAAAAAGGATGAAATAATAATTTAGATGAATCTTAGTATTTATTCTATAGTTGTCAGGATTTAAGAAACTTGATTTGGTAAAATCTAAGTGTTCTTAACATATAAAATGTTTCAGTACATTTTTAAGTCACTTAGTGACTCACGTTCCAACAACTTCTTACTTGACTTTGTTGGTGTTCTTTCTTCCTTTTCACACTCAAAATCAATATTTCTCTCACGTTAACTATAGCAACAACAACAAAGCAAAAAAATAGAGAAATGAGCATAGAGGAAGAAGAGGGAAGGAAGAGAAAACCCAAAGGAAAAGTCAAGGTTTAAAGATCATCCATACTACAAGTGAGGTAGGGGTGCTTGAACCTATATGAACATCTCTAACTACCTTCATCTTTGTGCATGTTGTATGTTGAGGGATGAATAATGGCATTGAGGGATTTAGGTTGTCTTCTAGCTTGCTTAGTGCCTTTAATGGCTGAGCTTGAATTGTTTTTAGGTTAACCTGTGCTAGGTTATGGTTTATGAGCTTAAAGAAACTCATTTGAATGCCTAGGATCCAAGTTGAGAAGGATTCAATAGTTTTTGCATGTTGAATATAGTCTTCAATGGTTGAAATGGTTATTTATGACTTAATCCACGTATGTTTATGAGTTGTAGACCTAGATATGTCCATATGAACCTTTGAGGATGATCTTCAAAAATGGGTTTATGAGGTTGAGTCTTTATCCATGAACTCATGTTCTTTGAAGTTAGAAAATGGGTGTTTAGATGGATTAAGTTAGTGTTAATGATTCTATCATGTTAAAGATCATGTTTAGGATTAGAAATCACTTAGAATCCAAGACTTGATTGAAAGAATGAAGGTATCATGTGTGATGCCCTGCGTTTTGATGCAGGAAATCACCAGATAATCGGTTATGGAAGTGCATAACTAATTATTTGGTTTTGGGTTAAGCTTTTGGTGAAGCCAAATAAACGGTTAGCAAGAACAGCTAACCGATTATTGTCATGTGGCGGAGAAGCTTTTTTGGTGCAATAACCGGTTACCTTTGATGGCCTAATCATTTATTATTTTAGAACAGAAATGTATGAAGTGCATCAGGACCCCATAATCGATTATGAGCAAGTTAAAAATCAGATTTTAGCTTGTCATAGCCAACTCTTCAAGAGGGATAAGGGCTAGGAACTTATGGAAACATAGTTTTTCACCCTTAGGCTTTACATAATTTTTCACCCTTGGGCTTCATGTAAAGCTTGCTTAAGCTAGGAAATGAATACCCATGGTTCAATAGAGACTTTTATGCATATTTTTAGTATGAAGTTAGATACTAATAGATGTTAGAAGTTTCTTTGATAAGTTGAGGAATGTATGAGCTTAGTTTCCTATGAAGAACTATGAAAGAAAACAACAGCTTGGATCTTGGGTGAGCCATGGTAACCAAAATAGCTTGGTTCCTTAATTGGACCTTGCTAGGTTATAGCTTGGTTCTTAAATGAGGCATGAATATGAATTAGCTTGGTTTCCTTCAATTGGCCATGAAAATGCATTTAGCTTGACTCTTTAATGGATCATGGTAATTTAGTAGCTTGATTCTTTAATGATTCATGAATGTTTATGTAGCTTGACTTCTTTAGTTATTAAAAATGAGTCATGTATGAGCTTTTATAATATTTTTTACTTCATATTGTTATGATTGTATACTTATTTTATTATAAATGATGGTTTTAGAATAATTATACTGAGGATTATGAATTCTCACCCTGTTTGTGTTTCTATGTAATTCCAATCCAAGGTTCTTCAAAGGGAAAAAGAAAGAAACAAATGGATTAGATAGCCATTTTCTTTTGTCAAGGCCTTGTATTATGTTTACTTTGTCTTTGAGATGTACAAAGATACTTTGTATTACAATTTCCCTTTTGAGGCTAGTTATGTATAAACATGTATCTTTATTTCTTTTGAGGCTCTCCATAATGACATATATGTTAATATGGGTTAAGTTTTATGCTTAATAGACTAGAAGTAACTCGTTTAACTCTATTTTCTTGCGTATATCTTGAATATACTATGGTATGTTACATTATGGTATCAAAGCAGTTCATCATGTTGAACTAGGATATGGACTGACTATGCTTTGGCATATTTTAGAAATTCTTATAGTATGTTGTGCTTTTCTTTTCTCATAAGTGAGGTATATGATGGAATTGCATGACTTGCCCTTGGTATGATTGTTTTTAGCTACTGTCACATTGTTACATAATATTAAAACTGATCAACTCAATATGTATTGTTCTGTGTGTACAAGAAACTATGGTGTCACCAATGCGAACTAGAGGAAATAGAACTTCTTCTAGTGAGGGTTCAACTGATATCACTGAAGCATGCATGGCAATGGCAGCAGCAATGAAGGAGAAGTCTGCTATTACTGCAACTGCTATGAGGGAGCAATCTGCTTTAACTTCAAGGATGCTTAAAAGGATGGAAGTTAATCCACCTTAGCAACCAGCACCACCACCTGTACAACAAGTCCAGGAAGTACAAGTGGGGACGAACCAAAACTTTCAAGACCTTTCAGAGTTTAGAAAGGCAAACCCTCCGTCCTTTAGAGGATAATACAATCCAGTGAAGGCCAAGGAGTGAATAAGCGAGATGGAGAAAATCTTTGGAGTAATGATATGCTCTGATGAACAGAATGTTTCCTTCGCTTCTTTTATGTTGAAAGGAGAAGCGAAGAACTGGTGGAAAAGTGCCAAGAGACTATTTGAGGCATCAGGTACTCTTGTTACTTGGGAGGTTTTTAAAACTTTTTTCATGGACAAATACTTTCCTAAGAGTTTATAGAGTGCTAAGGAATTGGAGTTCCTAAAGGTGGAATAATGTGAGATGTCTATTGGTCAGTACGTGGCCAAGTTTGACAAGCTTTCAAGATTCTCCTCCTACGTCAGATTTAATCCAGATGAAAAGTGGATGTGCATTAAATTTGAAGAGGGACTAAGAGAGGACATTAGGAAGGCTATCAACCTTTGAAAATTTGGGATTTTTCGACTATGGTGAACAAATGTCGAATTATCGAAGACCATGATAGCAGGCCTCAGGTGGAACAAGCCCCACCATCAAAGAAAATTAAAATGGACAACAAGTTCAAAAAGAAAGAAACAGGTAAGCAAGTGCAAATGGACTCAAAGGGGTCCAAATATGCTAGATATAGGAAATGACATGGTGATAGACCTTGCTTGGCAGGTGAATCTGTGTGCTTCATGTGTGAACAACCAGGACACTTCACCAAAGATTTCCCATAAAAGCAGAGTGCCATGCCCAACCCAAGACCACAAGCCAATGGGAGATTTTCCACTATGAGCAAAAAGGAGGTGACTCAGTCTCCCGATTTGATCTAAGGTAAATGCATAATACATGATCATTTGTTAACTATTATGTATGATTTAGGAGCATCCCACTCCTTTGTTTCTTATGATTGTGTGAAAGTGTTGGATTTACTGGTATCGGAACTTCCACAAGACTTGTCTGTATCCAACCCCTCAGAAAAGCCAGTTATGACTTCAAAAGTGTGTCTAGACTGTTGTTTAAAAGTAGAGCATATGATTTTCTTTTTAATTCTTATCTGTTTACCTCTTGTGGATATTGATGTCATTCTTGGTGTAGATTAGTTGTCTTCCAACCATGTGGTTTTAAACTGTGCAGATAAAACTCTAGTTTTCATGTCTGACTTACCTTGCAGAGTTTTTCCTTCTGAGTCAGTATATCTCAATGCTAATAAGGTGAATCACTATTTAGTAGAAGGGGCTCAAGGATATGTTCTCCTTTTCTCATTGAGTGCTGAGGATGAGCAGAGTTTAGGTGATATATCGGTAGTGAGGGAGTTCCTAGAGGTATTTCTGGTGAAATAGAGGAGTTGCCACCCAAGCGAGAAATAGAGTTTTCTATAGATTTAGTACCTAAGATGGGACATATATCTATAGCACCTTATAGGATGGCATCTTTAGAGTTAGTAGAACTCAAGAAGCAGATAGAGGAATTGTTAGACAGACAATTCATAAGACCAAGTGTTTCTCTACGGGAAGCACCTATGTTATTAGTAAAGAAAAAGGATGGCACCATGAGACTTTTGTGTTGACTACAGGTAGCTAATGGGTCAATTGAGAAGAGCAACAGTTTTCTCAAAGATTGACCTAGATCAGGATATCACCAGATAAGAGTTAGGGATGAGGATATCCCTAAAACCACTTTCAGAACTAGGTATGGACATTATGAGTACCTTGTGATGTCCTTTGGGTTGACGAATGCCTCAGCAATGTTCATGGATTAGATGAACAGAATTTTTAGATCATACCTAGACAAGTTTATGGTAGTGTTGATAGATGATATCTTAATCTATTCCAAGATAATGGGAGAGCATGAGTAACATCATAGGGTAGTTTTAGAAACTCTGAAGGAAAAGAAGTTGTTTGCTAAGCTGCCCAAGTGTGAGTTCTGGTTAAAGCAAGTACAGTTTTTGGGTCATGTAATTTCTCAAGGGGGAATTTCAGTGGACCTAAGCAAGGTTAAAGCAATGTTACAGTGGGAAAGACCCACCACTATGACCGAGATCAGAAGTTTCTTAGGCCTGGTTGGGTACTATAGGAGGTTGTTGGTGTATGCCCTAGAGGCTAATACATTTTCTGTATTTACATATATTCTATTATGCTATTTTATATATGAGGCATTTCATTTATTGTATTCTTTTTGATAAACATAATAAAGTCCATAGAATAGTAAGTCTGATGCCATAAGACATCAAGTGGATGACTTGATCGTGAGATCCTTTTGGTTACAACACTATTCTTAAATGTCCTTAGTCAAGTATTATTGTTAATTAGGACAACAATAATACATTGAGACTAGTATGTGCAGAGACTGATGACCACATCTCACAGGTCATGGATATGAGATATTAAGTCTTCACATGGGTACATATTAGAGTAATGATGTACTGGACTGACCCACCATGAGAACGCTACATGGATCGTTACGTGAGTGTCATAAGCGATTCTCATAGTGACAATGGTGTTTATGGTCCTTTGACCTGAAATCACTACGATTCCTACAGGAGGAGTTGTGTGTTTTAATGCCATCAAACGTCATCTGTAACAAGATGATTATAAAGTTGGTTATTGGACATACCGTAAATCATGCAGAGGGATGTGAGTGACCTAGATGGAATTTGTCACTCCTACATAACAGGAGCGATATCTTCGGGCCCCCTGATTGAGTGAGACTGCGAAATGCATGGCCATGCTCAAATGAGTCAATATGAGATATTGATCTCATTTGTTGTTACAAAGTCTACTCGAGTATCAGGAAACGAATGATTGGACTATACAATGGTGACGCATTCCATGCCTTGTGTTCAATCTAGATATCTTGACAAAGGGACTAAACGACACAGAAACATTGGTCACGAAAAGGTTATGTCAAATCACTGACATTCTTATTACTTGGGTAGCAGCGATGTGTTGCTAGATACCTCTCACTGCTTGTAATATTAAAATGAGATTTTAATATTACTGCCAACGTAATAAGAACCTGCAGGGTCACACATATAGAGCAGACTAAAATTAGAGCAATCCAAGTTGGACTCGGATTCAAATATGGGCCAGACTCATAACAGATGGGTCTAGGGTTGCACAGCTTACCTTGCTGCTGCTCACACTCACTTAAGGCAGTCACTATTATAAATAGTACTGCTAAGGGGGCTGCTAAGAAAGATAATTCTGAACCCTAGCCGCACCTATAGAATAGTGAGTGAGTGAGCGACAGGTTTCTTCTCTTCTCTTCGCAGCTAGCACTGTGTGAGAGACGTGAGGCTCCTCTTTGCAGACGTTGGACGTTCGTGAGTCTGTTCCTGTGGATACCGCAGAGACATCGTTTCTATTACGGTGTTAGTGATTCACGCTTCAAGAGGTAAATCATTTAAAAACTCGAATTATGGCTTTTTCGCATGGATCCTCAGTGGGAATCCCTATTTTTCGCTGCGTGTTGTATCTGCAAAAATTCCCATCAGTGGTATCAGAGCGTCTTTGGAAACCATGATTCAGTTTTCTGTTTTCGTTTACATGAGATAACATATTTTCTGTTCTTGTTTTTGACAAAAGATATGATCTTTAATATGTTATTTCTGAAAATCGTATGAAACCCTTTGCGAAAACATATTCTGTTTCTTACGTTGTATGCAAAACCGTGATGTTGTTTTCAAAACTTCATGAAGATGTTCATATGTTCTGTGAAAACTGTTTTGTATTAAGATATATGTTTTTGCGAAGCTTTCTCGGTATGTATGTGATACAAACAACATTATGGAATCCTTATTCTCAATGCGCGCGCAAGGGTTTAGGAAACCTTGTTCTTGGCTTGTGGCGGGGGTTATGGAATCCTTGTTTTCGCACAAGAGGCGCAATATGAGCAAGGGTTTTGGAAACCCTATTCTTGTTTTGCGCGCAGTAGCATCAAGTGTTGATGTCAAGCCGCCAACGAGGCGCCTGAAGTTCAAGTGTTGAACGACGGCGCAAGGGTTCCCTGCGGCACATGAAGTGTTCATGTTGTTCAGGCTTAGGGTTTCGCGCGGCACATGCTGCACCAAGGGAGGCGGAACCCCCGTGCTGCCTCTGCGTAGTGTGTTATTCGAAAGCGCAATATTTTCTATCTTTTTATAACTCACAAAAAATAATTATGTATTGTTGTTATGAGTTTATATGTTCTTTGTGATACATGATGCATGGTTATGGCCTTAGTCCTCTCTTTTATGCCTTTTGGTTTTAATAAATACGACCTGCGTGTCGTGCCTTTCTCTCTACATTCTGATTGTACATTCTCTTCTCACCTAACTCTCCTCGAATGTAAAAGAGGTTTCTATATAATGTAATTATGATGTGGAGACAAGAAGGCAGCATCAAGTGAGGATGTTGGTGGGAGATGCTTGATGAAGCTAGCTTAGTTAATGCTACTCTCTTAGGGGCCATAACCATGTCACTTTTATTATATGCTTTTTATGTATGAGATGCATGGATGTTGTTTATGGTATGATAAATAATTTAATAAATGGTGATATCTAATAATAATAATAATAATAATAATTCCATCAAAGCAAATATTAAGTCATTATGTGATGCCTTCCAATGTGTGGCACTCGTCAAGACTAGTATCGATCAAGTGCAGGTCAGCCAAAGCAGGATGCCTTTATCTATATTAGTAAAACGCGATAGGATAAAGGTAATATCCAACTACCAACCATTGGGTCTGACTTAACTAGGCCATTTCAATAGGATTGAAGGCTTAGAGGCATGAAGTTGGGCTTTGGTCCATTAGATGGACTTGAATAAGTGTTATTCACCCAACTATCCAAGAATTACATGTGATGTAATTGGAAAGTGTTTCCTATCTAAATAACTGAATTTTGGGTGATCAGCCAAAGCTGACTCAAAACTAGGTGAAATATGGATCTTGGCCTACTAGGAAATCTTACGATGGGATTTTCCGAGTCAATGCTGAGGGTCATTGACTTGAATAAAATAGTGGGAGGCATATTTAATTAAAAGACCTCATTAAATATATTTATGGCATGATACTTATATTTTGCATGTTTCTGTTAATAGATAACCATAGCAACAAACACATCGGGTACTTTATCATTGCGATCCGTCCTTGAGAAGGACAAGTTGTCTCGAACAAATTTTCTAGACTGCACAGAATTTAAGGATTGTCCTCAAGCAAGAGAAAAAAATTGTATGTTTTGGAACATGACCTATTCCCGAGCCACCCGCTAATGCCTCTAGAACCGAAAGAGATGCTTATAAGAAGCATCAAGATGATGCCTTGGACATTGGATGTCTAATGCTGGCCACCATGAACTCGAGCTCCAAAAGCAACATGAGAACATGGATGCATACGATATGATCGTACACCTTAAGAAGCTTTATCAAGAGCAAAGCGGGCATGAGAGATTCGGGGTCTCTAAAACACTGCTTTCAAAGGCAAGTCGGTAAAAGGAAGCCCTGTTGGTGCTCATGTACTCAAGATGATTGGGTACATTGAAAACCTAGAGAGACTGGGTTTTCCTTTGGGCCAAGAGTTGGCCACTGACTTAGTCCTGCAATTATTGTCGGAAAGTTTCAGTCAATTTGTCATGAACTACAACATGAATGAGATTGACAAATCACTACCAGAGCTGCTAGGCATGTTGAGAACTCACCGAGCGTAAGAACATCAACAAAGGTAAAGGGAAGGCCATAATGATGGTCCAAAAGAATAAGGGCAAGAAACAAAGAAAAAGCCCAAGGACAACTTAGAAGGGCAAGGGCAAGGACAAGTCCAAGCCTAGCACTTCTAGCTTGAAACCGGGGTGGAGTGACTAAGGAAGGTACATGCTTCCATTGCGGTCGACCGACATTGGAAGAGGAACAATGCCAAGTTCTGGAGGAGCTCAAAAGAAGAAGGAAGTGAGACTTCCACTTCGGTATTTTTGTTATTGAAATCAATTTATCTACTTTTGCATCATGGGTATTAGATACTGGATGTGGATCTCACATTTGTGTAAATGTGCAGGATCTAAAGAGCAGTAGACCATTGACGAAGGGCGAAGTCGACCTACGAGTTAGAAATGGAGCAAAAGTTACTGCATTAGCCTGTAGGGACTTATTTATTATCTTTGCCCACTGGGCTTGTAATAGAGTTAGAGAACTCGCTATTTTGTGCACTGCTATTAGTAGGAATATCATTTTTACTGTTTCTTGTTTGGACAAGAAAGGTTTTTCTTTTATAATAAAGGACAAGTGTTGCTCTATTTATATGAATGATATTTTTATGGTAGTGCACAATTGAGTAATGGACTTTATGTACTTGATCTCGAAATGCCCATTTATAACATAAATACAAAGAGGTTTAAATCAAACGATCTGAACCCAACTTTTCTCCGGCATTGTCGTTTGGGCCACATAAATGAGAAACGCATCTCCAAACTCCATAAAGATGGATTCTTGGACTCATTTGATTTCAAATCATATAAGATATGTGAATCTTGTTTATTAGGGAAGATGACAAAGGCCCCATTCACTGGACAAGGTGAAAGGGCTAGTGATCTTTTAGGCCTTATACATAGTGATGTATATGGGCCACTAAACACAGTCGCAAGAGGTGGTTTTCAATACTTCATTACATTTACTGATGATTTCAGTAGATATGGATTTGTATATCTTATGAAGCACAAATTAGAATCCTTTGAAAAGTTCAAAGAGTTCAAGAATGAAGTACAAAACCAACTTGGCAAGAGTATTAAAATCCTTCGATCAGATCGAGGAGGAGAATACTTAAGCCAACAGCTTTGATGATCATCGAAAGAGTGTGGGATAATATCTCAACTCACTCCACCAGGAACACCACAATGGAATGGTGTCTCTCGAAAGGAGGAACCGGACCTTGTTGGACATGGTCCGATCCATGATGAGTCATGCAAACCTTCCGTGGCTCCTTCAGGGGGACATGCTCGTTAATGCGAAGCTTTCACACTTAACCGTGTTCCATCTAAGACGGTCCAAAAGACACCATATGAGATATGGACTGGGAGACGGCCCAGTATGTCTTTCTTGAAGATTTGGGGCTACGAAGCTTACGTGAAACGTCAAGTTTCTGATAAGCTTGGACCTAAATCAGATAAATGCTTCTTTGTGGGGTATCTAAAGGAAATCAAGGGATACTTTTTCTATAATCCTACCGAGGGCAAAGTGTTTGTCGCACGGACAGCTGTGTTTCTAGAAAGGGAGTTTATCTCCAAAGGAACCAGTGGGAGAAAAGTAGAACTTGAAGAAGTTCAAGTTTCACAAAGCAGCAATGAACCAATGGTGGAAATAGAGCAGCCTCCACAAAATGTTGTGGAACAAAGAACTCGCTCTAGTAGCACAAGACCTGCGTAGGTCTAACAGGATACGTCATCAACCAGAGAGATATGGATTTCTCATGACCCAACAAGGTGACGTATTGCTCATGGATCAAGATGAGCCTGCGACTTACCAGGAAGCCATTATTTGACCCACCTGAAGGGGTAAAACCCATTGGGTGCAAGTGGGTTTTCAAGAAGAAAACTGACATGGATGGTAATATGCATACCTTTAAGGCGCGATTGGTGGCTAAAGGTTTCAAACAAATTCATGGTGTAGACTATGATGAGACTTTTTCCCCAGTTGCGATGCTTAAATCCGTTCGGATCTTGCTTGCTGTTGCAGCATACCATGATTATGAAATCTGGAAAATGGATGTCAAAATTGCTTTCCTTAATGGAAATCTTCTCGAAGATGTGTACATGACACAACCTGAGGGTTTTGCCACTCCAGAGGATGCTAGAAAAGTATGCAAGTTGTAACGATCTATTTATGGATTAAAGCAAGCTTCCAGAAGCTGGAATCTTCGTTTTGATGATACAATAAAACAGTTTGGTTTCATCAAGAATGAAGAAGAATCTTGTGTCTACAAGAAGGTTAGTGGGAGCACTATTGTCTTTCTGGTATTGCATGTTGATGACATACTACTTATTGGAAATGACATCCCTACCCTACAGTCTGTAAAGACTTGGTTAAGGAACTGCTTCTCTATGAAGGACTTGGGCGAAGCCACCTATGTATTAGGTATCAGGATCTATAGAGATAGATCACTGAGACTGGTTGGCTTAAGTCAGAGTACATACATAGACAAAGTGTTAAGATGATTTAACATGCATGAATCCAAGAAATGACTCTTGCCTATGTCACATGGTGTAAGCCTATCTAAGGCTCAATCCCCTTCCACCCAGGATGAGAGGAATCGCATGAGCAATATTCCATATGCATCTGCAATTGGATCTATCATGTATGCCATGTTATGTACTCGACCAGACATCTCGTATGCTTTGAGCATGACGAGTAGGTACCAGTATGATCCCGGTGAAAGTCACTGGACTGCTATCAAGAACATCCTTAAGTACTTGAGAAGGACTAAGGATTCGTTCTTGGTGTATGGAGGCGAGGAAGAGCTAGTCGTAAAAGGTTACACTGATGCTAGCTTCCAAACCGATAAGGACGACTCCAGATCACAATCAGGTTATGTTTTTTACCTAAATGGTGTGGCTGTGAGCTGGAAGAGTTCAAAGCAGGAGACAGTCGCCGATTCTACCACAGAGGCTGAGTATATTGCTGCCTCCAATGCAGCAAAGAAAGAGGCCGTTTGGATCGGAAGTTCATTACTGAACTTGGCACTATTCCTAGCATTGTGGACCCAAAGTGGACCTCTATTGTGATAATAATGGAGCCATTGCACAAGCTAAGGAGCCTAGATCTCACCAGCGATCTAAACATATACTTAGGCGCTTCCATCTTATTCGAGAGATCATCGATAGAGGAGATGTGAAGATATGCGCAGTATCAACGAGATGATAACATTGCTTTGATCCACCGACGAAGCCTCTTGCACAGGCGAAGCATGAGGGTCACACTAGGTCTTTAGGCATTAGATATATGCCCGATTGGCTCTAGTGCAAGTGGGAGATTGTTGGTGTATGCCCTAGAGGCTAATACATTTTCTCGTATTTACATATATTCTATTATGCTATTTTATATATGAGGCATTTCATTTATTGTGTTCTTTTTGATAAACATAATAAAGTCCATAGAATAGTAAGTCCGATGCCATAGGACATCAAGTGGATGACTTGATCGTGAGATCCTTTTGGTTACAACACTATTCTTAAATGTCCTAGTCAAGTATTATTGTTAATTAGGACAACAATAATACATTGAGACTAGTATGTGCAGTAGAGATCCGATGACCACATCTCACGGGTCATGGATATGAGATATTAAGTCTTCACATGGGTACATATTAGAGTAATGATGTACTGGATTGACCCACCATGAGAACGCTACATGGATCGTTACGTGAGTGTTATAAGCGATTCTCATAGTGACAATGGTGTTTGTGGTCCTTTGACCTGAAATCACTACGATTCCTACATGAGGAGTTGTGTGTTTTAAAGCCATCAAACGTCATCTGTAACAAGGTAATTATAAAGTTAGTTATTGGACATACCGCAAATCATGCAGAGGGATGTGAGTGACCTAGATGGAATTTGTCACTCCTACATAACAGGAGTGATATCTTCGGGCCCCCTGATTGAGTGAGACTGCGAAATGCATGGCCATGCTCAAATGAGTCAATATGAGATATTAATCTCATTTGTTGTTACAAAGTCTACTCGAGTATCAGGAAACGAATGATTGGACTATACAATGGTGACGCATTCCATGCCTTGTGTTCAATCTAGATATCTTGACAAAGGGACTAAACGACACGGAAACATTGGTCACGAAAAGGTTATGTCAAATCACTGACATTCTTATTACTTGGGTAGCAAGATAATGTGTTGCTAGGTACACATCGCTTGTAATATTAAAATGGGATTTTAATATTACTGCCAACGTAATAAGAACCTGCAGGGTCACACATATAGAGCAGACTAAAATTGGAGCAATGGATCTAAGTTGGACTCGGATTCAAATATGGGCCAGACTCATAACAGATGAGTCTAGGGTTGCACAGCTTACCTTGCTACTGCTCACACTCACTTAAGGCAATCACTATTATAAATAGTACTGCTAAGGGGGCTGCTAAGAGAGATAATTCTGAACCCTAGCCGCACCTACAGAATAGTGAGTGAGAGAGTGACAGGCTTCTTCTCTTTTCTTCGAAGCTAGCACTATGTGAGAGACGTGAGGCTCCTCTTTACGGACGTTGGACGTTCGTGAGTCTGTTCGTGTGGATACCGCAGAGACATCATTTCTATTACGGTGTTAGTGATTCACGCTTCAAGAGGTAAATCATTTAAAAACTCAGATTATGGCTTTTTCGCATGGATCCTCGGTGGGAATCCCTATTTTTCGCTGCGTGTTGTATCCGCAAAAATTCCCAATAGAGGTTTATAAAGGGGTTTTCTCAGTTAGCGCTACCCTTGACTAGATTGACTAGGAAAGGTAGAATTTTCAAGTGGACTCAGGATTGTGAGAATAGTTTCCAAGAGTTAAAGTTGAGGTTTGTAACGCCCCTTTTTGGGAGGAGACGTCACATTATCACTTACAATGTGAAAAATATAAGTACGAATTAAGACCCGGTTCATCATATCATGATTAAACTTATTTGATTACAGTTGTGTAGATTAAATGGTGAATATATATATATATATATATATATATATATATATATATATATATATATATATATATATATATATGTACTCAATAACCTCCGCTGCCTCATGTTCAATTCCTTCTGATCATACAGATATTTCAGACTTTCATGATCACTGAAGATATTGAACGTCGCTCCATAGAGGAAATGCCTCCATATCTTCAAAGCAAATACCACAGCCGCTAACTTCAAGTCATGCGTCGGGTAGTTCTTCTCATGTACTCGCGATTACCTTGAAGCATAAGCCACTACCTTTCTATCCTGCATAAGCACAACTCCTAGTCCTTGGTGTGACGCGTCACAATACACTTCAAACTGTTCATTCAGATCGGGTAGCACTAACACTAGTGAGGTAGTTAACTGTCTCTTCAATTCCTGGAATCCTTCTTCGCAAGCATCAGTCCATTCAAAAGCTTGGTTCTTTCTCATGAGTTGAGTAAGAGGTCGTGCAATTTTGGAGAATCCCTCAATGAACCTCCTATAATATCCAGCCAAACCCAAAAAGCTTTGGATTTCCGTCACCGTCTTTGGTCGTTCCCATTGTAGAACTGCCTCTACTTTTGACGGATCCACTGCGATCCCATCCTTTGAGATTATATAACCCAAAAATTTAACTTTTTCCAACCAGAATTCATATTTTGATAGTTTGGCATACAGTTCTTTCTCCTTCAAAATCTAGAGAACTATACTGAGGTGTTCAGCATTATCCTCCTGATTTTGAGAATAAATCAGGATGTCATCAATGAAGGCAACAACAAACCTATCCAAGTAAGGACGAAAGATCCTGTTCATGTAGTCCATGAAGATAGCAGGCGCATTCGTTACACCAAACGACATCACAAGATACTCGTAATCACTGTATCGGGTACGAAAAGCAGTCTTGGGTATGTCCTCCATCTTCACTCGTATCTGATGATACCCAAATTACAGGTCAATTTTTGAAAATACCGCTGCTCCCTTCAGTTGGTCCATTAAGTCATCAATTCTCGGGAATAGATATTTATTTTTGATCATCACTTTGTTTAGCTGTCTGTAATCCACACACAATCTTGATGAACCGTCCTTCTTGCGAGCTAACAGTACTGGTGCACCCTAAGGTGATACACTCGGTCTGACGAATTACTTTTCCAAAAGCTATTCCAACTGCTTCTTAAGCTCTGCCAACTCTGCTGGTGCCATTCTATAAGGCGCTATGGACACGGGACCAGCTCCCGGTACCAGGTCAATAGCAAATTCTATCTCTCGCGCCGGTGGTAAACCAGGTACATCCTCAGGAAAGACTTCGGGAAATTCCCTCACCACTGGAATTATGTTGACATCAATTTCACTCTCGACTTTCAAAGAAGATAGTAGCATGCATCTGTGAGCTCCTTCTTTCAAGAGAGCTTAAACTTGGTTGGCCGTCAAGTATCTAGAATCCTCATCCATAGGAAAAACTATGGTTTTTCTTGAACAATCCAATAGAACATGGTTGGAAGACAACCAGTCCATCCCTAAGATTATATCTAATTGAGAAAAGGGTAAACAGATCAAATCGACAGAAAAAATTTGACCTTCAACAATCAAGGGACAATTTAAACAGACTTTAGTAGTAACTACCGGTTTATCAGTGGGAGTAGAAACAGTTAAGTCAAAAGGTAAGGTAGACACTAGTAAGCCAAGTCGCAGCACACAGTCATAAGATATGAAAGAATGGGTTACCCCAAAATCATACAGTACAGTTAAAATGTTACCTTCTATGGTGCCTTCTCCTTGAATCAAGTCATTAGACTCGGAGGCTTCAACTTTGCTCATGGTATACACCCATCCTCCTACTTGCGGTTTGTTGGCCCTTGCAGCATTGACTGAAGGTTCAGCCTTCGCTTGGTTACAGTCTCGGGACACGTGGCCAGGTTTGCAACATCTATAGCAGATAATTCCCTTGATGGAACAATCCCTTGTCAGGTGATCTTTCCCACACTTCATGCATCTCTGGGAAGATATCACATTTAGTCCACTTCAGTTCCCACTAGAACCTCCACTAGAACCTCTGCTCGCTGTCTGTTGTTAGCTCCCCGTTGGCCGGGGATAGGGCTTCTTTTGGAAGTAGTTAGAACTGTTGCTACCGCCCCTTTAGAACCTTGTAGGCCCAGAGTTCCTGCTCCTTGTATCTCTGGCTTGCTCCAAGGCTTCCACTTCGCAGCATGTATCTAATAGCTCTGAGAACTCTTTAATCTTCAGGGTGATAACAGCCTTCTTAACCTTATATCTCAGTCCTTCTGTAAATTTCTGACACTTCCAGGCTTCATCCGGTTGGTTCTGAAAGTACATCGAAAACTGTGACAAGTTTTCGAATCTCGCTGCATACTCACTCACAGTCATGTTCCCCTACCTTAGGTTGAGAAACTCCATCTCCTTCACGTGTCTCGCGCTCGCAGGAAAGTACTTATCCAAGAATTTCTCCTTGAATAGATCCCAAGTGATCTTGCGGTTTTCAGCCTCCAGCATTCTCTGCACTCCATTCCACCAATTCTCAGCATTGCCAACCAACATAAAGGCAGTATAGGTCACCTTCCTATTCTCAGTGCAATTCACGCCTCGGAAGACTTTCTTTAGTTCTTTGATCCATAGACTGGCTTTATCTGGATCGAACTCTCCTTTGAATTGGGAAGGATTGTGGCGACGAAACTCCGCCAGGTTCTGAGCATCAGCAGTAGCTTCGAGCTGTTAAGCAGCCCTCTCTTGTTGTTGAGCAACTTTCTCTTGTTGTTGAGTAGCCCGCTCAGTCTGTTATGCAATGACTTCAGCCATCCTCTGCATAGCCTCTATAGCAGCTGCCATGTCTTCTCTTCGTGCCATCTTGCTTCCTCAATTCAGATTAACTGAAAACACAAGGAAAGTCAGTTGTATCCACTAGGAATACCAAACAATACATCTTTGCGTTTAGTTTTCAAAGTAACACACAGCATAAACAAGACAGACTCAATCACAAGACCCAAAGAAACATAAACCAGGGCTCTGCTACCACCTTATTGTAACGCCCCTTTTTGGGAGGAGACGTCACATTCTCACTTACAATGCAGAAAATATAAGTATGAATTAAGACCCGATTCATCATTTCATGATTAACTTATTTGATTACAGTTGTGTAGATAAAATGGTGAATATATATATATATATATGTACTCAATAACCTGCCCATCGATTTGGTATTCAAAAAGTACTAACATCTATAAAAGATTCGTAAGTACGTATATATATAATCTTGTCTAATTGAAAGCGGAAAATATAAACTTTGATGGAAACATAAAGACTAAACCATACATCCATGCAAAAGATACATCACATATATATATACTATTTAGATACAAACTATGAGTCAATAATTACATCAAGGCTCATCAAAAAGAAGCCTAAGTTTTACCAGCCCCCAAAAATCATATACAGACCCCCAAAATAATATCAAGGCCCTAAAAAGACAAATAGCCAACAGTAGCTATCGACAAGAATCAACCCCTAAGTGGAGAAGGAACCATGTCAGGATCCTCCTCGGGTTCCTCCTCAGGGTCTTCTTCTTTTGAGGAAACCTCCATAGGAGCCACCGAGTTACAGGCCGGGGCTCGAGCAATAGAAACAAAAGAATGGTGTGTAATAGCGGTCACCCCACATCTCCCGGATGGGCAGATAAAACTCCAAACGTATGCTAATGCAGCAGGTAAAGATCGGCGGCTCATGACACCCCCAAGCCAGCGATAACGACACGTCGCCCACATAGATGAAACGATCAAAATTTAGGTTAAGATACCAGCAGTCTGGACCTCCAAGGAAGGCCAGACGCACGTATCCCAAAAATCCTTGAGGTCGAGCCGTCATGATCAGAAGGGTGCTAGTCAAGGTTGGGCCAGAAGCCGGGAAACTCGGGTTCTTCCTTTTTTTCACCCCCATCTTCAGAGGATCACAAATATAAATATATAGAAATAGTAGAAACATAGGGAAAAGAGATAAGACATTCAACATTCATTACCAATTAAGACAGTAAAGAACAAACGGTGCATAATGCCCACACAGCATTTCGAAAGGATAGTAAATAGCATTAAAATAGATAATAAACAATGTAGCATATACAGATAGTTATAGCAGTAATGAAACAACATATTGAATTTCCCATATGAACAAGTAACTAACAAATGGTATGACGACTCACTATGCACATGCACATGGTACCCAAAAACCTACTCCATGGAGCTAGACACAAAATAATCGGAGAGAATGATCAGAAGATATGTCTGTATCGCAGTCGCCGAGGCCATCAAGTGCTAAAATTCTCAATTTATCAAAATGCGCATCATGGCATTGTACAAGACATTTTACACAGATCTCGATATAGGACAGTGTCTCGGTCCGGATCGTCGGTGCATTTGCATCGGTCTGCCCCACGGACAAAAGAGCTACCAACTGTCCATTGCGAGGTACCCGCACCCCGACGCCCCCAAGGTCAATAAATGACCTACACTTGTCTATTTGTACCCGCACAAAGGTGTGATTCAACTCCTAGGCAACTTGGCCTTAACAAATTGTCCAACAGACATTTTCAATGCACGACTCAATCATGCTCAATGCATATAGATTCAATGCATACTCATATATAAATTTACAAATCCATGGTCATAGCATTTCAGGTCCAAGATAACATGTTATGTCATTTATCATCAATATTCGATCCCGTTCAAGGGTTCATACTAAGTCAATAATAAGTTTCTAGGCATCCACGCCCTATTCAAAGTCATCAAGTAAGTCAATTCTTAATTCCGTTATGTCGCTCGCAACCTCAATCACACTCATATTCTATCTTTATTCCAAGTTCTTATAAGTTATAAGGCATGCTCTCGTTCTTGGTTTTTTCTGCTTTATGAATCCTAATTAGTTTCTAGTCATCCAATTATTCAAGATTATTACGCTTACATTAGTCCAAAAGCCTTGAGTCAAGTGCCCAGGGGGACCTTGAACCTCCAAGGGGCTAGAAAAGCCTCAAATCCATTGCTGAACATGTTACACGGTCGTGTGTAAAATACACGGCCCCAAGTACACGGCCGTGTGATCATACACGGCCTAGGCCGTGTACTCCTCTGGAGTGCACCAGAAAACACGTTTTAGTCACACAGGGAGATACACGGCCGTGTATTCATACACGGCCTAGGCTGTGTATCCCTCTGTGGACGCAGAAAATCACCAAGAACCCATACCAATCTTCAAACATCCCAAAATCCATCAATGTACATCACAACATACCATTCAAACACTTAAAATTCAACCAGAAACAATCAAACAAAGGGGTTTCCCAAAATGGGTTCCACCCCACCAACACAATAACAAGTTCTTACTACCAAAATGGGTTGAAGAGAATAGATCTTCCTCTTACCTAAGAGAAACACAAGAAAGGATGCTCCTTTTTGCTTAGAAATTTCATTCTTCACCACCACAGAAACCTTGGATGTTCAAATCCATAAAAAATCAAGATCAAAGAGGGGAAATGGTAGCCATAGTCACCAAGGTGACCATGGAACATGAAAATGAGGAGAAGAGGATAAGAAAGTTGAGAGCTTTTACCTTAAAGCTCCAAGCTTTGAGCTTCAATGGTGGAAGGGGATGAAGATGGAGAGAATGGGGAGCTCTTGAAGATGATTCCAACACAAAGGAGTCTTCAAACGAGATGTGAGTCCATGAGGTATGTGAGCTCAAAAATCAAATGGATTATGTAGGTGGAAAGGATGTGGCTGTTGTGGAGTGAAATGGGAAAGGAAAACCTGAGAGGGAAAAGAAGAAGATGGGACGTGAGGGAGAGGGGAAAGAAGAAAGAGAAGAGAGAAAATAAAGAAAGAGGAATTGATAATAATGTTTGTGATTTGGGAATAAGGGAGGTAAGTGGAAGGGCAAATTTTTGGCTCTCCAAATGGTGCTGCTGCCGTGGAGAATGTGGGGAAAATGGGGGGAAATTTCCCTCCAAAATGCTAGGGTTAGATGTGTGTGTAAATTTTGTAAAAAGTCAAACTGATTTGACATAAAGTAGATTTTTAGACAAAATGGTATGGATTTTTTTTTACTACAAGTTATTACCCAACGGACAATTATTGATATTTATAGAGTCAATATTTATTGTTCAATGGATAATAAGGAGTACAATTAAATTTAAAATTTAGCAGAATGTACAGCGATTTTATTTATCAGATAAAATCATGAAAGACGTAAACCTCGTAAACTGTGCTCAGTCTCGGGTTTAGTAAGATCCCCCATCAACTTTTTCACAGTTCAAAGTTTACTAGCCTCGGGAAAATATTTCGTTTTCCCGGCTCTGCTCAATGCGCACGTAAAATGAGGAATATATTAAAATATTCAACATTTCCATAAAATTCTACAAAAATCATCAAAAATAACAAATATTAGAAAAAGTCTATTCATCACAAAATAAATAATTTCTGGAGTGTTACACTGACTCTGCTTGGTGTACATGCAAAACAAGGAATATATTAAAATATTTGACGTTTTTTAGAAAAATCCCAGAAAATTCCCAAAAATCATAAATATTGAAAAATAATTATTTATGATAAAACAAATCAGTTATGGGATGTTACAAGATTGACTACTACCCAAGTGTTGGTAATCCCAGATCCTCAGGAGGACTTTGAGGTGTTTTGTGATGCTTCAAAGATAGGTTTAGGGTGTGTTCTGATGTAGAATAGGCGAGTAGTTACCTATGTATCAAGGCAATTGAGGTCACATGAGGAGAACTACCCTACTCATGATCTAGAGTTAGTAGCGATGGTGTTTGCCTTAAAAGTTTGGAGACACTACTTATATGGAGTCTAGTTTGATGTGTCCGGTGATCATAAGAGTTTGAAATACTTGTTTGATCATAAAGAACTAAACATGAGGCAGAGGAGATGGATGGAGTTCTTAAAGGACTATAACTTTGAGGTAAAGTATCACCTAGGTAAGGCCAATGTAGTGGCTGATGCACTAAGCAAAAAAATCCTTACATGTGTCTCGGATGAAGATCCAAGAGAGTGAACTACTTGAGAGTTTTAGATACTTGAGTCTTGCGGTGACTATGATGCCATATAGTCTCTGTGTGAGTAGAGTGGACATAGTAAATAGCTTAAGGACTCATATCTTAGAAGCTTAAAAGGAGGATGAAACTCTAGAGGACAGAAGTGGGCAAATCTTCTTAGGAAATCAAAAGGATTTTGATATGTCGGATGACAGAATGGTTAAGTTTAGAGGAAGACTTTGCATTCCAAAGGAATCCAGAATCAAGGAGATAATCCTTGAAGAGGCTCATAGAAGTCAGTATACCATTTATTCTAGGGCTAGTATGATATACTAAGATCTTAAAAAGATGTTTTGGTGGCCTAGAATAAAGAAAGACATAGCAGAGTTTTTGTCTAGATGCTTAACTTATTAGAAGGTTAAGATATAATATCAGAAACCCTCCGGGCCACTTCAATCTTTAGGAATCCTTGAGTGGAAGTGGGATAATATCATATTGGATTTTGTGATAGATTTACCTAGGACTCATCCAGGGCATGATGCAGTTTAGGTTATAGTGGATAGACAAACCAAGTCTTCTCACTTTTTTCCGATTAGAGCTAACTACCCCTTGGATAGACTAGCCTAGTTATACCTACAGGAGATAGTTAGGTTGCACGGTATTCCCCTAAGTATAGTTTCAGATAGAGATCCTAGATTTTCATCTAGATTTTGGGGAGCTTTGCAAAAAGCTTTTGGAATAAAGCTTAGTTTGAGTACAACATATCATCCACAGACAGATGGTCAATCGGAAAGGACTATCAAAACCATTAAGGATATGCTTAGAGCATGTGTTTTAGAACAACAAGGTAGTTGGATAAACTTGATGAATATTTCTAAAATTATTTTGCTCAAACTTGATGAATATTTTCACAAGTATAAAATATGACTTTGCAAAAAGAATTAGGTTGAATAAAAAATAAGATATGAGCTTAGTATGATTCCTATGTATCTTTATATAATATCTAAGTCCTATAAGCTAAACTTGAAGAATCTTGGGACTTGATCTTTGCACAACTATTTCTTTCTTGTTTGTTATCATCAAAACCATTGCCATTACCAATGCTAATTATAACAATCTTAATGTTTAATTTTGAAATCTTGTTTTGATTGTTTTACATTTAATTTCTAATCAAGTTTCTCTTTTACTTGTTGATCAAGTTTTTCTTTTACTTGTTAATCAAGTTTATCTTTTACTCATTAATCAAGTTCCTCTTTAATTTTGTTAAATCTTAATTAAATTACTTAATTTGATTTGGATGTTGATGTGATAATTGAATAATTACCACGTGTTTAATGAGGATTACAGAGACTAAACAATGCATCAAAGACTTCTTGGATGTTATTTGTTAAGCTTGGTTGAATTCTGGGTTTTAGATTAATTTAAGACTCGAGAGGTGCTTAATTCCTTTAACCTTGATTAATTAAATTCTAGATGCTTATTTAGTAAAGAATTCATAGATCATCTTAAGGCTTCTTGATGTGATCTAAAACCAAGAATTTGATTAGCAATTGAATGGACTCCTAATGATCAATGATGGATTGAATTTAAGATTATTTGATTTCCTTGGAATGGCTGTTTACTTAATTCTGTTTATAATTTTTAATTACTTTCTGTTAATTAATTTTGAAACTCTTTTTCCCTTATTAACCTCTTAATTTGATTGCTTGATTAGAGTTGTCCATGTAACACCCTTTTTGGGGATGTCACATTTATGATGCAGAAAAATAAAAATAAATAAAATCCTTACTCAAGTTGTAAAACACTTGATACTTGAATAATATTTGTGGTATATTTTTTTCCTTTTTATAATTATAACATTTAAATAAAATAACATGGAACACAAAATATAACAAACATAAACTCATCATAATATACATGTGATTCTTGTCTGAAGTATAAAATTAATTTACAACTATTAATATTTAATAGAAACAATAAAAGACAGTATACTACTCAAACATAACACCTAAGATATGAGCCCTCGTCATAAGACAAATTCCTTAGTTAGGAATGTCTTGACCGATAGAAATTCGACCCAAAAGTGTATCGAAGTTCTCTCTAGGGGTATAGTGAAACTCATCCCACAACTCCCTAATAGGTAAAATAACCTGTACGAACGTAGCCATATAACGTGTAGTAACAAACCCATGTCGAGTCCTACTTACTGATAAAGTAACATCACCACTGTACTCTATGTGTCCTGTGTCCCAGTGGACATACCAAGCCTCAGCGCCTTCGAGAAACTGAAGTCTAAAGAAACCTAATTGATCTCGCCTTGCCGCCATTCTAGTCTTCGATGATATAAACATAAAGTAGAAAACAAAACAGAACAATACAATAAAGAGGTGAGACAATCAACATCATTACCCGCATGGCAATTAAGAAAATGACAATACAAACAGGTATTTACAATGGCAAGCAGATATTACAATAACACATGCTATTACATCATATACAGTATAGCAATTTAATACATCATACATAATATAACAAAGCAATATATATATATTAAATAACATATATCATCATATCATACAATATATACTAAAACAATACATCATACAGTTTATCACAGAATATGGTAAACAGTAAAGTGCAGAGAATGCATGAACAGTAAAATGCAAATAATGCATGAACATAATAAACATTTAAAATGCAGATGATGAATGATACACACACTGACTCGTTCCTACTCCATGGAGCTAAACACGGATATCTGAGGGAATGATCCGAATAGAAACTAATAATACTTTATGGCTGCCCAACCAAACTATTGCACTGTCCAATCTTTGTGTCTATAGCCCACAGTCCAAAACATCGTGTAGCAATACACAGCCCAAACATCGTGTACCACAGGCATAGTACTTAATAATCCCCTCAAGATCTCGACTAAGAATAGTGCTTGTCAAGATCATTAGTGTGTTGCTCGTTACCATGGCCCAGAGGTGCTACCACTGTCCACATATGGGATCCTCCGCACACTAATGCCTCCAAGTTCATAAATGAACCACACTACGCCTATCACACCAAATCACGGTGTAATTCGCCTCATCAATCAATCGTCAATTATCAACCAAATTGACACAACACTCTAAACATGATCTAAAATTATAAAAATACCCTTATTATCCAAATTTTACCATAATTACAAAAAATTACCAAAATGCCCTTAGTCACAAAATATCAAAGTATAGTACGTCCCACCTGACAGTACTACACCACAACATGTCCGGGTCCACCACTTTGGCCCGACAGCAAAACTCATGGTATCTTTCAATCGCGTAGGAATTTTATCGCATTTTCACAATCTCGTTGTTTTCACAAACGTTTTTAAATCGCGTAAATATATTTTGACATTTTTAAATATCGCAAAATCTTTTTAAATCATTTTCTCAATCGCGTAGGGTTTTTAATTCATTTTCTTAACCGAATAGCTTATAATTATTATTTTCAATATGTGTAAAAATATATCTAGTATATTTAAAATACGTAGAGTATTTTCCTTGTGTTCTAAATATAGTATGGAATCTTTTCATTTTATTCGCCTGATTTTAGTAAATTTTGGCAGTATTTTGCCTATAAAATCAGTATAAGGTATTTTTTGAAGTTTTCTACTAAATGTAGTTTCATTTTATTTTTACCCAATAATTACACTTTGAAACTTGCTAACGCGCTTCAAAATTTATAAAATGAGCTCTACGTTAGTATTTTTCAAGCGTCTGATTTATTTCTTACTTAGACTAAATTCTGCTAAGTTAAAATTCTAGGACTGAATTTATTCCTTTTATTTTTCTTAATGATTCATTGGAATCAATTTGTGTTGTAAATCAATTACCTAACCTATCTTAGAAAATAAAATGGCATGTTGGCCAAATCAAAAATAAAATGATATTCAATTATACTCTAAATGGCATGTTGGCCATAATTAATTTAAATCATCCTTAAATTAATTATTTTACCTAGATTCTTTAAATCAGTGATTTAGAAAATTGCTGAGAACATTTTGGTTCTCTATTTTGATGTAAGGCCATGAGCCTCATGATGTGTTCTTTGGAACACTCATGCAAACCGTACATGTTATTCACATCCTATTTTAATAATTATATACAATTATATACAATTATAAACACATGCAATTATATATTCACATATAATATACATACAATATATTTTAAAGCCATAAACATGCATAGCAAAAATAATGAAAGCTATAATCATGCATAGCAAAATAAATCACAAATAGGAAAGCATTTAAACAATCACACAAATGAATAATAAATGCAATAAACAACCACACAAATGAATCCTTATGGATTCCATACACAAACAAATCCATTTTCCCATCACCACTTAGGGTTGATGAGATTAAATCTCCCTCTTACCTCTTGTAGACAAATTAATCAGTTAGATTTCCTTCTTTTCTCCAAATTTCGTACAAGCTCCAAAACAATTCCTAAAATTCTTAAACAATTAGTAAAAACACATACAAGGTACAAAATAGAAAAACCATGGAACAATCATGGTTATAAAAATCAAAAATTCAGTTTTGAACCATAGAAACCAAACTTACCCTTAAGTAAGTAAGCAAGAAGTGGGATTTTGGACAAGATAGAGTAGGAATTTGGGAAAACTTTGTGAATGAAAGATGCTTAGAATGGGTTTTAGGTTCAAGAAATGTGATGGGATAAAATTATGAAGGCTTGGTTGAGTATGTATGGGTGCTGGCCGAACCTAGGGAGAGAAAGTGAGAGAGAAGTGTGCTTGAGTTTTCTTGTGTTTTTAGAGAGAGAAATGGATAGTTAAAATGTGATAAGTGTGAAATAGAAAATGAAGAGTGAATAGATAGAGCAAAGCAATCAGTGAATGAGTGTGTAGGGAGCTTGAGTGTTTGATTTTGCATGTAAAAATATCACAAATGTGTTCACATGGCCAAGCACATGGCTTAGGTCATTGGATCCTTCAAGAACCATGTAGAACCAAGCCACCTTGCCTCCTTATGCAGCCCAAAAACCGTGCAGCTCTTCCCCTCTTTAGTGAGTTAATTGTTCTCTAATTACACTTAATTACATGGTAATAGATTAGATAATTAGTTAGGTTAATTATCCTAACCATTCTTAATTAACATACCATTAACATAACTAATTAATTTAGTATATATTAACATATATTATAACCTTTAATTAATATTAAGACATCTAATTAGTATTTAGATTATAAGTAGCATGCTAATTAAGTAATTAGATTAGTTAAATTAAGCTTAATTAGGTTACTAACCATTTTCAAGCCTACAATTGTTGACTTAATCCTAACCCTTGGTTCATCTTTAATCCTTAGCCCTAGATTAGATCTAAGGTAGATATCACTTGGTCATAAATCTATCATTCTAATCTCACCATTGATTAGATCAATGGCTTAGGTTAAAGGCTTCATCATTAAGTCTTCATCCAACGGTCCAAATGAAAACCTATGCCTCCTTAGTTGTCCAATTCCTATTGGTTTAGAAAGTCAAGCCTACTTTTGTTGACTTGCTCTCATTGGTTAGAAATTGTCCAGTCAGCACAGTTGACTGTTTTTCCTAAACGCGGGTCCCACAGCACTTTTAAAGATCTGTGGTCAAATCGAAGCAGATTTTTACTATTTTTGAGACAGTAGGTACTGTAATATAAAATAATATTATAAAAATATAAAATTATTTTATTACACAGTTAAATCCAAAAAATTACGAGATTAATATATATATCAATCAGAATTGGGTTTAGTAAGATCCCCCAGCTCCAATTAATTAAAATAAGATTTTTTCCACCGAAAAATTATTATTTCCCGGCTCGAGCAAATCACACACAACAAATCAAGTACACTCACGGAACAGTCAAATTTAATTTACTGCTCACAGAATTCACAAAATAGTATATTTCGGGACTATATTGTAATTATCCCAAAGTTGGGGTGTTACAACTCTCCCCTACTAAAAAGAATTTCGTCCCCGAAATTCATCATACATCAAAACAATTGAGGGTATTACTCCCTCATCCTATCTTTTAGCTCCCATGTAGCTTCTCTACCTACATCGTTCTAAACTCCTTTAACCAACACAATTTCGTTGTTATCAAAGTTACTTTGTCCTTCGTTCTTCAATCTTGACTGGAAACGTCCCATAGGTTAAATTCTCCTTCAGTTGTACAGTGTCTGATTCGATGACGTGAGTCAGATTAGAAATATATTTTCGTAGTTGTGATACGTAAAATACATCACGAAGATTCGATAAGAATGGTGGTAGTGAAATCTGATAAACTATCGGATCTATCAATGAAATATCTAAAACGGCCCGATACTTCAGAGTGAGTTTCCTTGACTTAATTGCTTGTCCAACCCCAGTCATCGGTGTCATACGTAGAAATACATGATCGCCTTCTTCAAATCCAAGTAGTCTCTGTCTTTTATCAGCATAACTCTTTTGTCGCGTCTGAGTCATCCTCATCTTATCTTGAAGTATCTTCACTTCCTTAGTTGTCTGTCACACAATTTCTGATCCTACGATGTTACTTTCACCAGTACGATACCAACGCAATGGCATTCTACAGCGTCTCCCATATAATGCCTCACAGGGTGTCATTCTTATGCTCGAATGAAACTATTGTTGTATATGAGCTCTATTAATGGTAGAAATTCATTTCAACAAGTCCTTTGAAAATTCTAACTATTCGTCTCTTCCTGATATCCAAGTCCTTCTTGATTGAACAGGTACTTCAAGCCTTTGAAATTATTGTGAATTTTATAGGAAAGAAATCATCTTCAGATTTTTCTTGCAAAACGACTATCGCGTATCCTAAAACTTAAATTGAATAATTCTTCTCATGCACGTTCCACCGCCTTGAAGTATACGTCACGACCATTCCATTTGATTTTAACACTCAATTTAAATCCACGAGTTGAACTTCTTCTAACGGAATTTACGTTCGACTAATTTCGCGCATAACTCCTTCTTCTTCTTTAGAAATTGAAGAACTACATTAAGATCTTCAGCATGTTCCTTTGAATTTCAAGAATAGGTCAAAATATTGCCAATAATGACAAATTTTCCTAGATGAGAAAGAAAGATCCTATTTATATAGTTCGTGAACACCGCCAAAATATTTCTTACATCGTACGGTAGTACTAAATATACATAGTTCCTGCAACGCATCTGAAAAACTGTCTTGGAACATTCTCTACCTTTACTCGAATCTGATAATAACCAGCACACAAGTCAATCTTGGAACAAACAACGATTTCCTTCATTTGGTCTTCTGGCTCCCCTGTCGTCACATCATTCCAGATTTTCTTCATCAAGATAAGTTGTTCTACTTGCCTATTATTACTCTTAACAGAAGCTGTCTCATAGATCAAGTTTTCTTCTAATTGCACTGTATTTGATACTATGACATAAGTTAGATCAAGAATAATCCTTCTTAAGTGAAACACATGAAAGATACTATGAAGGTCATAAGGAAAAGTAATAAAACTATTAAGTAGGTTACCAGATTAGTCCAACCAAGAATTTGAGATGGTCTAATAGATTTCGAAATGAACATAGTCCAATAATTTTTGAAATGAACTTTCTGGATTCAAATCCAAAAATCTCAGGTCAAAGAAATACTAAATTGCATTGCAACAATCTAGTAGGATATGGTTGGTAAGTGACCAATCCAGTTAAAAATCAGGATCTCAAATAGATGTAATTTTAGATAAACAAATCAAATCAACAGAAAAGATTTGATATTCAATAGATATAGGGTAGAATGAGAAAACTTGAGTATAAACAAGAAGTTCAACAAGAAGAATAGAAATACTCAGATCACTCTATAACAAAGACACAGATAGATGAAATTGATTTACTCAGTCTATTTGAGAAAGAAATAGACAAACCAGATCAATAAAAAAAAATTTCAAACTCTAATAACAATTGGGTAGTTTTAAACAGGTTCAAATAGTAATAGCAAGTTTAGGAGTTGAAGTAACATTATGAAAAGAAGTAAAACACAGATAACTCCAAAAGATTTGCACAATCACTGATCACAAGAGAATGAGTTACCTCGCGAATTATACAGCACAGTTTTAAGATTACCCTCTATGGCACGACTTTCTCGCTTCTTAAGTTTTTATATTTGAACGTTCTCATTACACTCTTTGCATTGGCTCTTTCTTCGTTTCGAGATTTTGAAACACATGTATTACTAACGGAAGTTTCCATCTTCAGCTGATCACACTCTTCGAATAAGTGTTCAGGCTTTCCACACTTCAAGCACTTCGTTGGTAATGCCATAGTCTGACCAAAATCGTTGCCACTCGTACTTCCTTTCTTTGTTCGTTATTGCTTCCCCGGTGATTGTACATACGACTTTTGCTGAAAACGATTGACCTTACGCTTCCTCCTATTTTGAATTATCAAAGATTCTAAGTTACAGCTCCTAGCATCCAATGGCTGCTCCAATCCTAATAAGCTGTGAAGTTCGATTATCAGTTCCTGCTGCTGAACGACCATCTGTCTCTGTAGTACTACTACTTCAATCGCCTTGTGCATCACGCTTCTAGCTATAGCTATACGATCTTCATCACGTTTCGCATCCACATGCTCATGTTCGTAATGTTCCATTATCTTTCTTCAAAGATAAACAAAATTAACACACAACGAACTAAACGTAGCTATTTCGCACAAAGTCGTTTCCTTTCGGAAATCGAAACATATCTCGTGTGTTTAATATCAGAGATTCACACAGCACAAACAAGACAAACCTACCCACAAACCCAAAAGACTCTAACTTGGGCTCTGATACCAACTAATGTAACACCCTTTCTGGGGATGTCACATTTATGATGCGAAAAATAAAAATAAATAAAATCCTTACTCAAGTTGTAAAACACTTGATACTTGAATAATATTTGTGGTATATTTTTTTTTCCTTTTTATAATTATAACATTTAAATAAAATAACATGGAACACAAAATATAACAAACATAAACTCATCATAATATACATGTGATTCTTGTCTAAGTATAAAATTAATTTACAACTATTAATATTTAATAGAAACAATAAAAGACAAGATACTACTCAAACATAACACCTAAGATATGAGCCCTCGTCATAAGACAAATTCCTTAGTTAGGAATGTCTTGACCGATAGAAATTCGACCCAAAAGTGTATCGAAGTTCTCTCTGAGGGGTATAGTGAAACTCATCCCACAACTCCCTAATAGGTAAAATAACCTGTACGAACGTAGCCATATAACGTGTAGTAACAAACCCATGTCGAGTCCTACTTACTGATAAAGTAACATCACCACTGTACTCTATGTGTCCTGTGTCCCAGTGGACATACCAAGCCTCAGCGCCTTCGAGAAATTGAAGTCTAAAGAAACCTAATTGATCTCGCCTTGCCGCCATTCTAGTCTTCGATGATATAACATAAAGTAGAAAACAAAACAGAATAATACAATAAAGAGGTGAGACAATCAACATCATTACTCGCATGGCAATTAAGAAAATGACAATACAAACAGGTATTTACAATGGCAAGCAGATATTACAATAACACATGCTATTACATCATATACAGTATAGCAATTTAATACATCATACATAATATAACAAAGCAATATATATATATTAAATAACATATATCATCATATCATACAATATATACTAAAGCAATACATCATACTGAGTTTATCACAGAATATGGTAAACAAGAAAAAGTGCGAGAGAATGCATGAACAAGAAAATGTAAATAATGCATGAACATAATAAACATTTAAAATGCGAGATGATGAATGATACACAAACCGACTCGTTCCTACTCCATGGAGCTAAACACGGATATCCGAGGGAATGATCCGAATAGAAACTAATAATACTTTATGGCTGCCCAACCAAACTATTGCCTTTGTCCAATCTTTGTGTCTATAGCCCACAGTCCAAAACATCGTGTAGCAAGTACACATCCAAACATCGTGTACCACAGGCATAGTACTTAATAATCCCCTCAAGATCTCGACTAAGAATAGTACTTGTCAAGATCATTAGTGTGTTGCTCGTTACCACGGCCCAGAGGTGCTACTACTGTCCACATATGGGATCCTCCGCACACTAATACCTCCAAGTTCATAAATGAACCACACTACGCCTATCACACCAAATCACAGTGTAATTCGCCTCATCAATCAATCGCCAATTATCAACCAAATTGACACAACACTCTAAACATGATCTAAAATTATAAAAATACCCTTATTATCCAAATTTTACCATAATTACAAAAAATTACCAAAATGCCCTTAGTCACAAAATATCAAAGTATAGTACGTCCCACCTGACAGTACTACACCACAACATGTCCGAGTCCACCACTTTGGCCCGACAGCAAAACTCATAGTATCTTTCAATCGCGTAGGAATTTTATCGCGTTTTCACAATCTCGTTGTTTTCACAAACGTTTTTAAATCGCGTAAATATATTTTGACATTTTTAAATATTGTAAAATCTTTTTAAATCATTTTCTCAATCGCCTAGGGTTTTTAATTCATTTTCTTAACCGAATAGCTTATAATTATTATTTTCAATATGTGTAAAACTATATCTAGTATATTTAAAATGCGTAGAGTATTTTCCTTGTGTTCTAAATATAGTATGGAATCTATTCATTTTATTCGCCTGATTTTAGTAAATTTCGGCAGTATTTTGCCTATAAAATTAGTATAAGGTATTTTTTGAAGTTTTCTACTAAATGTAGTTTCATTTTATTTTTACCCAATAATTACACTTTGAAACTTGCTAACGCGCTTCAAAATTTATAAAATGAGCTCTACGTTAGTATTTTTCAAGCATCTGATTTATTTCTTACTTCGACTAAATTCTGCTAAGTTAAAATTCTAGGACTGAATTTATTCCTTTTATTTTTCTTAATGATTCATTGGAATCAATTTGTGTTGTAAATCAATTACCTAACCTATCTTAGAAAATAAAATGGCATGTTGGCCAAATCAAAAATAAAATGATATTCAATTATACTCTAAATGGCATGTTGGCCATAATTAATTTAAATCATCCTTAAATTAATTATTTTACCTAGATTCTTTAAATCAGTGATTTAGAAAATTGCTGAGAACATTTTGGTTCTCTATTTTGATGTAAGGCCGTGAGCCTCATGATGTGTTCTTTGGAACACTCATGCAAACCGTATGTTATTCACATCCTATTTTAATAATTATACAATTATATACAATTATAAACACATGCAATTATATATTCACATATAATATACATACAATATATTTTAAAGCCATAAACATGCATAGCAAAAATAATGAAAGCTATAATCATGCATAGCAAAATAAATCACAAATAGGAAAGCATTTAAACAATCACACAAATGAATAATAAATGCAATAAACAACCACACAAATGAATCCTTATGGATTTCATACACAAACAAATCCATTTTCCCATCACCACTTAGGGTTGATGAGATTAAATCTCCCTCTTACCTCTTGTAGACAAATTAATCGGTTAGATTTCCTTCTTTTCTCCAAATTTCGTACAAGCTCCAAAACAATTCCTAAAATTAAACAATTAGTAAAAACACATACAAGGTACAAAATAGAAAAACCATGGAACAATCATGGTTATAAAAATCAAAAATTCGGTTTTGAACCATAGAAACCAAACTTACCCTTAAGTAAGTAAGCAAGAAGTGGGATTTTGGACAAGATAGAGTAGGAATTTGGGAAAACTTTGTGAATGAAAGATGCTTAGAATGGGTTTTAGGTTCAAGAAATGTGATGGGATAAAATTATGAAGGCTTGGTTGAGTATGTATGGGTCTTGGCCGAACCTAGGGAGAGAAAGTGAGAGAAAGTGTGCTTGAGTTTTCTTGTGTTTTTAGAGAGAGAAATGGATAGTTAAAATGTGATAAGTGTGAAATAGAAAATGAAGAGTGAATAGATAGAGCAGCAGAAGTGAATGAGTGTGTAGGGAGCTTGAGTGTTTGATTTTGCATGTAAAAATATCACAAATGTGTTCACATGGCCAAGCACATGGCTTAGGTCATTGGATCCTTCAAGAACCATGTAGAACCAAGCCACCTTGCCTCCTTATGCAGCCCAAAAACCGTGCAGCTCTTCCCTCTTTAGTGAGTTAATTGTTCTCCAATTACACTTAATTACATGGTAATAGATTAGATAATTAGTTAGGTTAATTATCCTAACCATTCTTAATTAACATACCATTAACATAACTAATTAATTTAGTATATATTAACATATATTATAACCTTTAATTAATATTAAGACATCTAATTAGTATTTAGATTATAAGTAGCATGCTAATTAAGTAATTAGATTAGTTAAATTAAGCTTAATTAGGTTACTAACCATTTTCAAGCCTACAATTATTGACTTAATCCTAACCCTTGGTTCATCTTTAATCCTTAGCCCTAGATTAGATCTAAGGTAGATATCACTTGGTCATAAATCTATCATTCTAATCTCACCATTGATTAGATCAATGGCTTAGGTTAAAGGCTTCATCATTAAGTCTTCATCCAACGGTCCAAATGAAAATCTATGCCTCCTTAGTTGTCCAATTCCTATTGGTTTAGAAAGTCAAGCCTACTTTTGTTGACTTGCTCTCATTGGTTAGAAATTGTCCAAATTACGATTGGTTATGCTTTTTCCTAAACGCGGGTCCCACGGTACTTTTAAAGATCGTAGTCAAACCAGAAGCGATTTTTACTATTTTAGAAAGATGGTGCTTGTAATATAAAATAATATTATAAAAATATTAAATTATTTTATTGCACAGTTAAATCCAAAAAATTACGAGATTAATATATATATCGATCAGAATTGGGTTTAGTAAGATCCCCCAGCTCCAATTAATTAAAATAAGATTTTTTCGGCCAGAAAATTATTATTTCCCTGGCTCGGAGCAAATCACACACAACAGTCAAGTACACTCACGGAACAGTCAAATTTAATTTACTGCTCACAGAATTCACAAAATAGTACATTTCGGGACTATATTGTAATTATCCCAAAAGTTGGGGTGTTACAGTCCAAGGGCTCGACTTGGTTGTGCCTTGTACTACAAGTATTTTGGTGAATCAGTTTATAAATTAATTTAATTTAATAGTCTTGACAACTATCAATCTGCTTTATTGTTTCCAGGATAGGTATGTTGACTTCTACCTTCTAAAAGGTATCTATAATCTCCTTGTCTAATTCAGTTTCAATTATCTTCTTTGATTGAGTCATTCTGTTGAGAAAAGGAAGAGGAATGCTGAGATCATATTTTTCTGGAGGATTTTTCAATAACTTCTGATTTTTCTTCAAATTCTCTACATGTTTTATATTTTATTATACTGAATCTTTTGCGAAATTCTAGTTTACTGGATCTGATTTTTCTGCACAATCCTGCTGTACAATCTTTTGGTCCAAGGAACTTTAGGAGAAGGGATGAAAAGTCATGGCGGTATAGCTGGTTGTCATAAAGGGTGTACCATGCTATGGTCCATATCAACTTTTTGGCTTCTTTACGATCTTCAAGCATAATCCCATCCAGGAGATAGGAAGCAATGAGGGTGATCCAAGATTCTTGTTCTTTGAGTATGAGGACTTCAAAGTCTGTAATACTTAGTGGTAACAGGGTTTCTTAGATCACAGATCTATAATTGTTAGGGCTTTTTGTGCTGGCAAGCTTTGAAAGGATGTCGGCATGTGAGTTTCACTCTCTAGTAATATGTTCAAGTTTAGAGCTAGCAGAATTCTCCAGAAGTCTTTTCACCTTAACCAAGAATTTTTGAAGAAGGGGTTCCTTAGCCTAGTATTCTCCTCAAATCTGGGAAGTCGCCAACTATGAATCGTGTTAGCTATGGTAGTCATTACCCAAGAATGAAAGTGAATTGAGTAATCACAAACTTTTAAAAGAATATTAAGAATTTAAGCATTTTGAAGTACTCAATTAATAAATGCAACAGAACATGCATAAATTAAGTTAATATGGAATATAAAGAGTGTAGGGAAGAAAGAATCAAACTCAATAATTTATCTTGATTCAACCACTAACCACGTGTGGCCTACGTCCAGTCCTTAAGTAAACCACCTAAGATTTTTCACTATCACTTCAAGCTTGAATAGGTACTTGAAACCTTTAGAAACTAGAGCACTCTTCATACCTTAGGATGTCTCACCCTTTGTGCTTGAGCCTCAACAATAAGGGATACCTCACCCTTACAATTCTTTGAGGGATGTCTTACCCTCTTTACAGAGAATCAAAGTATAGATGAAATGGAGACTCTCACAAGAGTAGATAATACAATTTGAAGTCCTTTGAAACTCTCAAAGATATCTCAAGATTTGTCAAAAATAGAGCATAAAGAATAAAAGAATTGATTCATGGATTAAATGATTGAGAAAGGTTTTTCAGAATGCTAGCTCTATGTAAAAGATGTCCCAAAGACTTGTATTTATAGTATTATAAGAAAAAGAGTCATTGAGGGGTATTTATTTCACGCATTAAATACTCTAAAACTAGTCGTTGCTGGTTTCAAGCTCATGGTAATCGATTACTAACATATGGTAATCGATTACCAAGCTTTCAAAACGTATTATGGTCTTTCTGGACAAGTGGTAATCGATTACCAAGCTTTGGTAATCGATTACTAACCTTCTGTGAGCAGTGGTAATCAATTACCAAGTCATGGCAATCGATTACCAAGCTTCTGACTTTTGAAAAATAGGTTCCCACATGTCTGTAATCATTTACCAAGCCTTGGTAATCGATTACTAGCTTCCAAAAAAGCTGATAATTGATTATTAAGACATTGGATGAGATTACAATCATCCTAGAAACTATTTTTAAGCCCAAATCAGATTTGTAAAAATTTCCAACTTAGAAAACTTAGATTTTTCAAAGATACAAACTTGATTTTCATGATCCAAGGTTAAAACAACATTTGTTTAAAAACTACCCACCAATTAAAATAATTTTCAAGAAAAACTCTTTCAAAAGCATTATAAAACATTTTGAGATATTTAGAAAGCTTCTCACATAAAGACCCTAAGTCCTATAAACTATACCATTTATGCTTCCTTTAGACTTGGTCTTTAGCTTGGCTTTATTATCATCAAAACCTTCATGATCTTCATGACATAAGCATTCACAAATCATTGCAAAGAACTATTTTGGTAGCCCTCATTTTCTTAGCCATAATGATCTTGGCAATGCTAGCTTCATATTCTACTTGGTTATTTGAGGTAGGGAACTCAAATCTTATGGAGTGCTCCAGAGTGAGTCCTGCTTCGTTCTCTAGTATCACCCCAGCTCTGTTCCCTTTAGGATTTGAGGAATCATCTATGTAAATATTCCACAAATTTCCTTTGGGATGGCCGGTATCTAGTGTAAGTTCCACTAGGAAGTCGGATAGCACCTGAGCCTTTATTACCTACCTTGGCTCGTAGGTTATCCCAAAGTCTGAAAGTTCAATGGACTAGGCGATCATTCTCCCCATGAGGTCTGACTTGTGTAATACCTGCTAGATTGGTTAGCCTGTTCTCAGCATGACAAGATAACACTAAAAGTATTGCCTAAGTCATCATGCCTTAGTTAGAAGTGTCAATGCCAACTTTTCAATTTTATGGTTCCTTGTAACACCTTGCTCGTGAAGTACATTGGCCTCTAGCTATTGGAACTCTTGTTTATCCCTTTATAGACCGCAAGTACACGGATTGAACAAGTAATATAGTTATAGAGTAGAATATCGTTCCCACGAGGATAATGGAACTTCCAAAGCCAAATATTAACCAATAGCTTAAGTAATTCTATTCAAGAACATAAAAATAGTGAAAAGCATACAAATTAAAGACTAAAAAGTGATAAATTGGAAATAAAGATAATGGATAGAGATTAGGGAATCCTTCTTCACCTCCTACTTCAACTGATAATATACAATACTCTTAAACAACATAAATGAATTGTTTAGTAAGCTTGAGAATCTAATTTAGTTAAAAGCCTATGTTTAGGTCAATCAATCATGCTTCAATTGCCTAACTCACTATGTTTCCATGAGAGCTAGTATAAAATCCACTCATTAAGGTCTATTCTCAAACACCTGCTATGCATGGCTAAGAGGTATATTTCTATCCCATTAGTGAAGCAACTTATCCCCTCCATGAGAATAAAATCAAACATGCATCAACCATACATATGATCTCAAATCCAAATTCATATGTCTAGGTTCATCAGATTTTAACAAATCACTTAAAAGTTAATCAGACAATCAAGAGCATTAAGAACTATATGATTGAACAAAAATAAACATCTATATCAACTCAAAGAAGTACAAAATCAATAATATCCATAAATTTATCCAAAGTAATCCCTAATACAGTTGAGCTACTCATTGAATACGAAAATATACATCAAAAACTATGTTCAAGATACAAGGGAGAGAAGGAAGAAGAGGAAAAAGAGAAGAAAGCTCATGGATGTGATCTTTGATGCTTGAATCCTCCTCCATGAGGAAGATGTCCTCCAACCTTAGCTCCCCTAGCCTCATCTCAGCCTCCAACGTGAAAACCGAGCGCAACTTCTCTAAACCTAAAAAGCTCCCCTAACAAAAGTAATGAAACAATATTTATAGGCTCAGAAAATAAAGTCACGCTGTGGCATTAACATGCCTACGCCACGATATGTGTGCAATTTATGGCACCACACCGCGGCATACGCTCCTTTGCATCGCGGCGTTCAAGCCTCGGGTCCTCTTTATGCAGCAGGGGAATGCACCATGTCACGGCATAAACATGCCTGCATCGTGGCTTGAGCTACTGAACTTCTTACTTGGCTTTCTCTTCCAATTTTGGTCCAAATTCTCCAAATTTCAGCTTGATTGGAGCCCTTCCTAAAATAGAGAAATTACCAAGTCAATCACAATTGTAAATCCACTTAATCACTTACAAAATTTACACAATTTGGTCAAAACCATATAGGAAGATATCAAAATTAGATTTTGACAAATATAAACCTAAAAACTTCCATATATGCACAACAAACAAGGAGGGCCTAATTTAGTGCAAAATGTAAAGACAAAAAAACACAAAATTGGGTTCCTTTCCAAGAAGGGCTTGATTTCCAATCCCGGTAGGACTTTGTCAAAATTATTTATGCAGATATGTGATCTTCTTATACTTGATTGAAGGTTTTCCTTTTGAGGAGTCATGAACTCCTGCAAGGGCCTCGTATGGTTATGGTCATCTGCCATTATTATTATACCTAAAACACAAAAGATTGAAAACTTAAATTAAAATGAACTATACAAAACTTGAATTAAAACTAAATAAGCTCATTGTCAATATTAGTAATATAGAAAATAATCATTATCCCCGGCAATGGTGCCAAAAACTTGTCTATTCCTTTATAGGCCGCAAATGCACAGATTGAACAAATAATACAGTTATAGAGTAGGATATCATTCCCATAAGGATAATGGAACTTCCAAAGCTAAATATTAACTAATAGCTTAAATAATTCTATTCAAGAACATAAAAATAGTGAAAAGCATATAAATTAAAGACTAAAAAGTGATAAATTGGAAATAATGATAATAGATAGAGATTAAGAAGTCCTTCTTCACCTCCTACTTCAAATGATAATATATAATACTCTTAATCAGCAAAAATGAATTGTTTAGTTAGCTTAAGAATCTAATTTAGTTAAAAGTCTATATCTCGGTCAATCAACCATGCTTCAATTGCCCAACTCACTATGTTTCCATGAGAGCTAACACAAAATTCACTCATTAAGGTCTATTCTTAAGCACCTGCTATGTGTGGTTAAGAGGTATATTTCTATCCCATTAGTGAATCAACTTATCCCCTCCATGAGGATGAAATCTAACATGCATCAACCACACATATGATCTCAAATCCAAATTCCTATTTCTAGGTTCATCAGATTTCAACAAATCACTTAAAAGTTGATCAGACAATCAAGAGTATTGAGAATTATATGATTGAATAAAACTAAACATCTATATCAACTCAAAGAAGTACAAAATCAAGAATATCTATAAAAGGAACCAAAGTAATCCCTAATACAGCTGAAGTAGTCATTGAACATAAAAATATACATCAAAAATCATGTTCATGATACAAGGGAGAGAAGGAAGAAGAAGGAAAAAAGAAGGAAGCTCATGGATGTGATCTTTGGTGCTTGAATCCTCCTCCATGAAGAAGATGGCCTTCAATCTTAGCTCCCCTAGCCTCCTCTCAGCCTCCAATATGAAAACCGAGCGTAACTTCTCTAAACCTAAAAAGCTCCCCTAACAAAACTAATGAAACAATATTTATAGGCTTAGAAAATAGAGTCACGCTGAGACATTAACATGCCTACGTCGTGGCGTGAGTCCAATTTAGGTCACCACGCCGCGGCATACACTCCTTTGCGTTGCAGTGTTCAAGCCTTGGGTCCTCTGTATACAGCAGAGGAATGCACCATGCCATGGCATAAACATGCCTGCATCGCGGCTTGATCTGCTGAACTTCACACTTGGTTTTTTTTCCCAATTTTAGTCCAAATTCTCCAAATTTCAGCTTGATTGGAGCCCTTCCTAAAATAGAAAAATCACTAAGTGCAACACCCCTCGATTTAATAACCATGACACAATCATCATTATGTCACGGTCACTAAATTTTGACGTGTTACGATTGTCAAACAACATTTATCCAAATTATATTAATCATTTCGCATATGAGGAAAATAGGAGCCACGAATGAATAGTTACATACACAACCAGTTAAGATATGAATTATAAGATGTACTCAATTTACAATATTTAAGACTGGATAATCACCTTAAAACACATATATACCCAAAATACACTTTAAACAGGTAATGCAAAATAAGATATAAACTACCCACAACATATCCACGACTAAGGAGTTGGGCACTCCCTCGGATCCTGAATGCGTAAGGCAACCCCAGGCATACCGGTGTAGTGAGAAATATGGGATAAGGTCTTCAATCGCAGTCCTCTTCACGGTCAAAATCAAATTCCTAACAAATCGCATACGCTTGTCGGTCCAGTCGACTCGCCAAGCCTTAGCACCTTCGGTGAATTCAATTATGACGAAACCAATAGAATCCCTTCAAGTTGTCCTTACCGAATGCAGAAGATCAAGCTATAGCGAAATCTAGGATATTCGACCTCGCTCCCTTTACAGACTTTAACCAAAAACCACACAGAATAGCGACAAATACAAAAAAGAGGTAAGACATTTTACTTTCATTACCTATGATGGCAGTAAAGAAACATAACACGAATGACGAAGTCATTCCATACATACAGATATTACAAATATATTCAAGTTATCAATTGCATAGGCATTATCAGAAAACATATTCTACTATAATACAATTATCAACAGCACTGTAACAACAAGTATTCACTATAGATATATCGCAAGTGATTATGTTTCTACAATATGTATGTTGACCATGCCATGATGATATGTGAACTAACCATGCATATGCACAATGCGTATGTTTACCATTATACTAATACACAACATTATAAACAGAGAATTAACAAATATTTAACAATAGGTTACATAGAAAAATCATTACATTCTCATGTACAATGTACCCATTTCCTACTCCATGGAGCTAAACTCAAGGTTTTCAGAGATGAACACCCCAAAAGATCTATCCCCCCTCAAAAGACAGTCTACGTCGGGCCATGGAAAGCAATAGTGCCTTGTCGGGCTGCCAGTGCATTGCAATAGTGTTCACGGCCAGGGGTATATATATAAGGTAATAACTTGATCACAAGTGAAACACCGCACCCTGATGTCCCCCTAGGTCTATTCAAGACCCCACTATCCTGTAAGTCTTCATCCACTCCTAGGCATAATACGCCATAACTGTATAATGCTCAAATGCATATCCAATGAAATCAAATCACATCAGACTCAGTATTCTATCAGATGTTTCCAGGGTCCAGTTCGTCGGCCCAATATCACAATGATAATGCATGCTTCAATGCATATGGATTCAATGCATACATATGTATATATATATATATATATATATATTCACAATGATAGCATAACTTATTCAAATTCACACACCACAACGAATCAATACTAAAATCTCACAGGTGAACACATACTATCCAAAGTTACTCTGAAAGTTATGCTTTAATTCCATTATGTTCTCGCATTAACTCTCTTAGAATATTTAGTTTATGTTCCTCACAGCCCTCCTCACACTCTTGTTCTTCCTTTATTCCAAAAATTGCTCTAAACTATAAGGCAAGCTATCATTCTTGGTTCTTCCCATTTTATGAATCCCTAATCAACTTCTAATCATTCAATTTATTATGTTTAATAAGTTTATCTTAGTACTAAAGTCTTATAATGAGTGCCCAAGGAGACCGAAGGCTCAAAGGGGCTAGAAAATTACACGACCATGTGAAAATTACACGGCTCCGAGTACATGGCTGTGTGGTCATACACGGCCTAGGCCGTGTACTCCTCTGGAGTGCCCAGAAAAATATGTTTTAGTCACACAGGGAGATACACGGCCGTGTATACATACACGGCCTAGGCCGTGTATCACTCTGTGGACGCAGAATCACCAGAAAAATCATTCCAATCTTCATACAATCCAAGATCCATTAACATACAACTAATTCCTACCAATCAAAACACCATTAGACAACCAAAATCACTTAACCAAAGGGGTACCCACTAATGGGTTTCACCCCATCAACACAACAAAGACGTTTCTCACCACCAAAATGGGTTGAAGAGAATAATATTCCTCTTACCTTAGTGAAGAACAAGGAAAAACAAGCTCCTTTTATCCTTGAAATTTCGTCCTTCTCCACCACAAGATCCTTGGGTGTTCAAATCCATAAAAATCAAGATCAAAGAGGGGAAATGGTATCCATAGTCACCAATGTGACCATGGACCATGAAAATGAGGTAAAAAGGAGAAGAAAGTTGAGAGCTTTACCTTAAAGCTTGAAGCTTTGGGGTTGGCTATGGAGGACGAAATAGAGGAGCAAAGAGGAGTTCCCAACAAAGAAGAAAGCTTTGAGATGATGATGGGAAGCAATGGTCTATATTGGCTTAAGCATGGAAGCTTGAAGGTTCAACAATGGAGGTGTGTGTGTGAGAGAAGAGAGGAAGAGAGGGAGAGAAAGAAAGCTGTGTATGAGGGAGAGAAAATGAGGAATGACAATGTGTTTCCCCCCCCCAAAACCGTGCAGCACTTTTAGAGAGGAGAGAGAGACGTGGTTGGGTAGGATGCTTCCTAGAAGCTTCCTTGAGAAGCTTCGCACACTTCTCGATAAAGTGAAGTGTGTGATCACTTAAATGATGTCATAAAAATGACTAGATAGAAATAATCTACTAGAGCTATTTCTCAGTAGACAAAATTTACAGTTAGCAGAAATAATATTTTATTATTTCATAGATAATAAAATATACTGTGATTTTATTTATCAGATAAAATCTTAAAAAATGAAAACTTCGTAAACTGTGTCCAGACTCGGGTTTAGTAAGATCCCCCGTCGACGTTTCTACAGTCCAAAGTTTACCAGCCTCAAAGAAAATATTTTATTTTCCTGGGTTCGCTCAGTGGGCACGTAAAATGAGGAATATATTAAAATATTCAATATTTCTAGAAAATTCCTAAAAATCACAAATATTGAAAAACAACTATTTATCGTGAAACAAATAGTTTTTCGAGACGTTACACTGACACTGCTCAGTGTGCATGTAAAATAAGAAATATATTAAAATATTCGACGTTTTTGGAAAAATTTAGAAAAATTCCCAAAAATCATAAATATTATAAAATGATTATTTATAATGAAATAAATAATTTTCAGAATGTTACAACTCTCCCCTTCTAAAAAGGAATTTCATCCTCAAAATTCTTCATATCTTAGAACAAACGTGACTATGTTTCCTTCATCTTGTCTTCTAGTTCTCGGGTTGTATCTTCAGCTGCATCAATCCAAATCACCGACACTGAGGTTTCTTCCTTCCATTGAGTATCTTATATTAACGGGTAAAAACGTGTTGACGTCGTAGGCCGATTAATAAAAGATTCTATGCTCTTTGAGTCCTTAGCCATTCCAACAGCCAACTCCCCAACAACTATACGTCGCTGAATGGCTCTATCGAACTTATTCTCCTTGCTCATCGTAGCAGACAAACTGAGCTTGTTTTCTTCTTAAGGCATCCACTACGACATTGGCTTCTTCCGATATTATACCAAAATGAAAAATCGTAATCTTTCGGAACTTCTAATCATTGTCTCTGCCTCATGTTCAACTCATTCCAATAGGACAAAATACCTCTGACTCTTGAGATTACCATAAGCATGGAGAATTTCTCCTTGTAGAAAATGCTTCCAGATCTTCAATGCAACTAAAAAGCTGACAATAAGTTATCATAAGGTAATCCTTCTCTTGTGCTTTCGATTGTCTCAAGGTGTACGTTACCATTCCTTCTATTCTGATCAAGCACACGTTCTAAACTTCCAATGCGAAGCATCACTAGGCATCTCAAAAAGTTCGTTAGGATTTTGGGAAGAATTATCATTGGTGAAGTAGTTGAGTGTCTCTTCTGCCCTTAAAAATTTCCCCCGTATACATCAGTCCATACAAAACTTGACCTTCATACATGAGTTAGATGAGAAATCTTGCCACTTTGGGGAATTCTGTGACGAGTCTCTCATATTAACCAGCTAATCCTAAAATTACAAATCTTCATTACAGTCGTCGGTCATTCCCATTGCATTTCAAGTTCTAATAGGTTCACAGCAATTCCTTCCTTCGAGATCGCGTAACCCAAAGGTGGAACTGCCTCTAACTGGAATTCGTACTTAGATAACTTTACGCATAACTTCTTCTTCAGGATTTGAAGAAGAACAACGAAAGATTCAGTAAGTTCCTCCAACCATTAAGAATAGATCAGAATGTCGCCAACAAGGACATGACAAAACTATTTTCAACAAGGAAGAAAGATTCTATTCAGGTAATCGATGAATATTACCGAAGCGTTCATTACACGAAACGACATTACGAAATACCCATAGTGCCCATGACACGTCAGAAAAGTTATTTTGGAAAATTTTTCCTACTTTTGAGCGAACTCGATGATAGTCCAGAACACAAGCTGATTCTTAGAGAAAACAGCGGTGTTCTTCAATTGATCTGTCAAACCATCTTTCCTTGATTCGAACAAATTGTCTCATAGGGTAAGTTCTCACCTAATTGTGCTACACTTGGCACAATGTTATGGTTCAAATTCAGGAACACATTTCCTCAATCAAGGTATACTAGAAACGTTATAAAGGTTAGAAAGAAAAGTAGGGGAGTCATTTGATTTACCACTGGACCCGTCTAGTGAAGAATATGATATGGTCCAATAAAACTTAGGTGTGAGTTTCATTGATTCACATCTAGGAAATTTCTGTCTCAAGAAACACTAAGTTTTCGTTGGAATCAAATGACGAGACCCGTTTAGAAAATGATTAATCTCCTTCCTGAGATCAAGCCTATTCATAAAGAAAGTAGATAGTTGAATTGGTAAAATGGTTCCAACTTCTAACAATAATAGGATAGTTTTAAGTAAACTTGTTATAATGAGAGCAGGCTTACAAACGAAGATAGTAATATTCAGGTCGAAAGAAAGTAAATACATAGACAACTCAATTCCAGAAATGAACTCTTAAAATTTCACTGGAACATTTTAACAAGAAACAGTTGGAAGATAACCAATCCCTTCGTTAACATTACATCTAATTTGTAAAAGAAGTAAACAAATCAGATCAACAGAAGGATTCAGTTTTTAACAAGTCATAGGATAATTTAAACAACTTGGCTACCATTAACAAGTTCTTAGTAGCATATGTAGAAATAACTTAGTCAAAAGATGACGAAGATTCAAACGACCTTAATAGGCTCATACAGTCATACGTCATAAAGAAACGAGTTACCCTCAGAATTATATAGTGAAATCACAGGGTCATCGGTTGTAGTACGAGCTCCCTCGTTTAGGTCTTCAGTCTTGGATGTTTCCACTCCACTTGAGAATTTAATTCGTCCTTCTCCGTGAGATCTCAAAGTACATACCTCTCCAACGAAAGACTTCATCCTTTGTGAAGTACAGTTCTTAGCCATATGTCTTAGCTCTCTGCATTTGAAACAGATTACTCCTTCAATCTTACAGTCCCTTGTTAAGTGGTTCTTTCCGCACTTGAGGCAGATTACCCCCTTGATTGCATATGGAGGCTTCGTCCCATGCAAAGCATAATCCCTTGACATATGTCCTTGCTTTCCGCACTTGAAACAAATTATTCCTTCGATCGTACAATGCCTTGTTAAGTGGCCCTTACCAAACTACTTACATTTTGGTAAGGATGCCATGGTCGGATTGGACTTACTACCATTCACACCTCCTTCATGTGTTCGCTGTCGCTGTTGCTCCCTCGGTCGTAGTGTATACAGTTTCTGCTTAAACCGATTGGCCTTCCTATTGTTCCTCCTTTGGAACTTAAGTAATTCAGAGTTACCCCAAAGTCGACTTTCTTCCATCAAATTCTGGACCTCAACTTCTAATTCCTGCCATTGTGCAGCCCTCTTATCCTGGTGTGTTGTTACATCAACCATTCTTTGCATTTCTTCAGCTACCGCAGTCGTGCCACCATTGTCACTCCCCGCGTTCACTCGCTTACGTCTACTTCGAGTCATTGTCTTCCTTTAAGGACAAACAAATCAAACCATAAGGAAAATCAAAAGCATTCAGTCCAAACAACATTATCTCCTTTCGAAAACCAAGCACAAAAAGTCACACAACCCAATCGAGACAACCCAAAAGACTATAACTTGAGCTCCTTCATTCTTCCTTCTGCGGCGCGATCTCCTGTAAGTCTTTGACTCCTATGTAGCTCCTCGAACCAAACTTACGCCAGATACTCTTTTCCAAAGAGAATCAATTTTTGAAAACCTCTTGGATACCTCAGCCCGCAAACTTCGTAAGTCTTATTTAACTACCCCTTTTCTAACCCAATGGCTCAAACAATTCTAGAGGTAACACAGCAAGGGTATAAATGCAAACAGATCCTAAGTAAGTTCAGTCATACCAGCTGAACTTCTTTCTAAAAGAACTCCTATTGCCTTAATACGCCTAGGTGAAGTCATAGTTTCCTATAGACACAGAACATTACACATTGAGTGGGCCAATACTCAAAATCATGTAACTGTGCAACAGTAGCTACCAACATTCAACCTATGGCAAGCTATGTCTTCCTTTCCCAACATCTCAATTAAGAGACAAAGAAGTACACAACATACAGAGAAACTTCTAACATGTCTAAGCATAGTCAGTCCATACCCCGGCTCAACAGGATGAACTGAGCTCTGACACCACCTAATGCAACACCCCTCGATTTAATAACCATGGCACAATCGTCATTATGTCACAGTCACTAAATTTCGACGTGTTACGATTGTCAAACAACATTTATCCAAATTATATTAATCATTTCGCATATGAGGAAAATAGGAGCCACAAATGAATAGTTACATACACAACCAGTTAAGATATGAATTATAAGATATACTCAATTTACAACATTTAAGACTGGATAATCACCTTAAAACATATATATACCCAAAATACACTATATACAAGTAATGCAAAATAAGATATAAACTACCCACAACATATCCATGACTAAGGAGTTGGGCACTCTCTCGGATCCTGAATGCGTAAGGCAACCCCGAGCACATCGGTGTAGTGAGAAATACGGGATAAGGTCTTCAATCGCAGTCCTCTTCACGATCAAAATCAGATTCCTGACAAATCGCATACGCTTGTCGGTCCAGTCGACTCGCCAAGCCTTAACACCTTCAGTGAATTCAATTATGATGAAACTAATAGAATCCCTTCAAATTGTCCTTACTGAACGCAGAAGATCAAACCATAGCAAAATCTAGGAGATTCGACCTCGCCCCCTTTATAGACTTTAACCAAAAACCACACAGAGTAGCGACAAATACAGAAAAGAGGTAAGACATTCTACTTTCATTACCTATGATGGCAGTAAAGAAACATAACACGAATGACGAAGTCATTCCATACATATAGATATTACAAATATGTTCAAGTTATCAATTGCATAGGCATTATCAGAAAACATATTCCACGATAATACAATTATCAACAGCACTGTAACAACAAGTATTCACTATAGATATATAACAAGTGATTATGTTTCCATAATACGTATGTTGACCATGCCATGATGATATGTGGACTAACCATGCATATGCACAATGCGTATGCTGACCATTCTCATGTACAATATACTCATTTCCTACTCTATGGAGCTAAACTCAAGGTTTTCAGAGATGAACGCCCTAGAAGATCTGTCCCCCTCAAAAGACAGTCTACGTAGGGCCATGGAAAGCAATAGTGCCTTGTCGGGCTGCCAGTGCGTTGCAACAGTGTTCACGACCAGGGGTATATATATAAGGTGATAACTTGATCACAAGTGAAACACCGCGTCCTGATGTCCCCCTAGGTCTATTCAAGACCCCACTATCTTGTAAGTCCTCGTCCACTCCTAGGCATAATACGCCATAACTGTATAATGCTCAAATGCATATCCAATGAAATCAATTCACATCAGACTCAGTAGTCTATCAGATGTTTCCAGGGTCTAGTTCGTCAGCCCAATATCACAATAACAATGCATGCTTCAATGCATATGGATTCAATGCATACATATGTATATATGTGTATATATATATATATATATATATATATATATATATATATATATATATATATATATATATATATATATATATATATATATATTCATAATGATAGCGAACTTATTCAAATTCACACACCACAATGAATCAATACTAAAATCTCATAGGTGAACACATACTATTCAAAGTTACTATGAAAGTTATGCTTTAATTACATTATGTTCTCGCGTTAACTCTCTTAGAATATTTAGTTTAAGTTCCTCACAGCCCTCCTTACACTCTTGTTCTTCCTTTATTTCAAAAATTGCTCTAAACTATAAGGCAAGCTATCATTCTTGGTTCTTCCTATTTTATGAATCCCTAATCAACTTCTAATCATTCAATTTATTATGTTTAATAAGTTTATCTTAGTACTAAAGTCTTATAATGAGTGCCTAAGGAGACCGGAGGCTCAAAGGGGCTTAAAAAATCCTAAATTCCATTGTTGAATGTGTTACACGGCCGTGTGAAAATTACACGGCCTTGAGTACACGGCCGTGTGGTCATACATGGCCTAGGCCGTGTACTCCTATGGAGTGCCCAAAAAAACACGTTTTAGTCACACAGGGAGATACACGGCCGTGTATTCATACACGGCCTAGGCCGTGTATCACTCTGTGGATGCAAAATCACCAGAAAAATCATTCCAATCTTCATACAATCCAAGATCCATCAGCATACAACTAATTCCTACTAATCAAAACACCATTAAACAACCAAAATCACTCAACCAAAGGGGTACCCACAAATGGGTTTCACCCCATCAACACAACAAAGATGTTTCTCACTACCAAAATGGGTTGAAGAGAATAATATTCCTCTTACCTTAGTGAAGAACAAGGAAAAACAAGCTCCTTTTATCCTTGAAATTTCGTGCTTCTCCACCACAAGATCCTTGGGTGTTCAAATCCATAAAAATTAAGATCAAAGAGGGGAAATGGCATCCATAGTCACCAACGTGACCATGGACCACGAAAATGAGGTAAAAAGGAGAAAAAAGTTGAGAGCTTTACCTTAAAGCTTGAAGCTTTGGTGTTGGCTGTGGAGGACGAAAATAGAGGAGCAAAGAGGAGTTCCCAACAAAGAAGAAAGCTTGGAGATGATGATGGGAAGCAATGGTCTATATTGGCTTGAGCATGGAAGCTTGAAGGTTCAACAATAGAGGTGTGTGTGTGGGAGAAGAGAGGTAGAGAGGGAGAGAAAGAGGGCTGCGTATGAGGGAGAGAAAATGAAGAATGAAAATGTGTTCCCCCCCCCCCCCAAACCGTGCAATACTTTTAGAGAGGAGAGAGAGAAGTGGTTGGGTAGGAAGCTTCCTAGAAGCTTCCTTGGAGCTTCCTTGAGAAGCTTTGCACGCTTCTCGATAAAGTGAAGTGTGTGATCATTTAAATGATGTTGTAAAAATGACTAGATAGAAATAATCTACTAGAGCTATTTCTCAGTAGACAAAATTTACAGTTAGCAAAAATAATATTTTATTATTCCACAGATAATAAAATATACTACGATTTTATTTATCGATAAAATCTTAAAAATGAAAACTCTCGTAATCGTGTCCCTCGGGTTTAGTAAGATCCCCGTCGACGTTTCTACAAATCCAAAGTTTACCGATTTCAAAAAAATATTTTATTTTCCCGGAGTCACTTTCGGTGGACACGTAAAATGAGGAATATATTAAAATATTCAACATTTCTAGAAAATTCTACAAAAATTCCTAAAAATCACAAATATTGGAAAACAACTATTTATCATGAAACAAATAGTTTTTCGAGACGTTACACTGACACTCTCTCATTGTGCACGTAAAATGATAAATATATTAAAATATTCAATATTTTCGGAAAAATCTAGAAAAATTCCCAAAAATCATAAATATTATAAAATAATTATTTATAATGAAATAAATAATTTTTGAGATATTACATTAAGTCAATCACAATTGCAAATCCACTTAATTACTTACAAAATTTGTATAATTTGGTCAAAACCATATAGGAAAATATCAAAATTAGTATTTGACAAATATAAACCTAAAACCTTCCATATATGCACAATAAACAAGGACTGAGATTTTTTATAGTACATATATAGGGCACAAATAACTATATTTCATAGAATTATTAAATCTCCCTTAGATGGAGCTAATAGCTTCAGTATTGACGGAAAGATAGGCATATAAAGATTCGTAGTGATTTGGTCTTGTCAAGATTGGGGGTGATGCCAATATAGTTTTCAAATCCTTAAAAGTAGCCTTTCATTCCAGGGTCCACTCAAAATCTTTTCCCTTTTTTAGGAGTTTGAATAAAGGAAGAGATATGTGAGTAGCTTTCACTAGAAAACGAGTGAGTACTACTATCCATCCTATAAGTTATTGTACCTCCTTTACGGATTACGGACTTCGCATATTTAGCATTGCTTGGCATTTATCTAGGTTACCCTCAATGCCACCATTTGTTAGCAGAAATCTCAAGAACTTGCCTACTTGTACTCCGAAAATACATTTTTCTGAGTTCAATCTCATATTGTGCCTCCGGAATGGGCAAACACTTCTTCAAAGTCTTGTACGTGGATATCGTTCTTTGGGGTCTTGATGATCATGTCATCAATATAAACTTTGAGCATTATGCCAATCTGCTCATCAGAAACCTTATTCATCATCCGTTAGAAGGTTGCTCCAGCATTCTTCAACTCGAAGAGCATGACCTAGTAATAGTAGCTTCCTATTTTGGTTATGAATGCAATTTTTTCTTCATCCTCTGGATGCTTGGGGATTTGATTATATCCAAAGTAGGCATCCATAAAAGATAGAAGCCGAAAATCGGATAAGTTATCTACCAGGTTGTCTATGTTGGGAAATAGGTAAGGATCTTTAAGACATGCTTTATTTAAGTCTGTGTAGTTAAAGCACATACACCACTTCTAATTGGCTTTTTTTTAAAAAGACAATGTTAGATAACCAGGTAATGTAGGAGACTTCCCTGATAAACCCGACATCCAAGAATTCTTTAACTTGTTTCTATCTAATCTCTTATCTCTCTAGTCTAACTTTTTTTTCCTTTGAGAAATCGGTTTGGCATCCTTTTTAATAGAAAATCAGTGAGAAATAACCTCAGGATCTAACCCTGGCATGTCAAATGACGTCCAGGTGAAAAGGTCCTTGTTTTTCTCCAGGAACGCAATCAATTGGGACTTCTCATTCGAACTCAATTGTCCTCCAATTTTGGTGATTTTATCTTGTTCACCTTCTAGTTGAGGGCGGGTTTCTCAGATCTCCTCACATACATCAAACTCAGTCAAAAGGATATTGATGACATCCATAGTGACTGGGCTAGACTTGTCGTACTTTTCCTTTTTCTTGGGCCCCTTTGTAATCTTGTCTCTTATTATAGCATCTCTGAGTTATTGCCTAGTCTCCTTTGATCATGACAATCCTATTATGTTAGTCAAGGAATTTCATCACTAAGTTCGATGTGGATATCATAGCTCCAAAAACATTAAGGGAAGCCTAGGATCACATTGTAGGCAGAAGGACAATCCATCACTAAGAACTTAACCTTAAGTGTTTTAAATAGAGGGTCTTTACCTAAGGTTAAGTGAGTTTCCATATCTCCCACCAGGGTGATTTTGTCTCCAATAAAACTAATTAGCCCGTTGGTGTATAGGATTAAATCCTTGTTTGAAAGCCCCAATTTTTGGAATGGTCCCAAAATATAATATCGGTCGAGCTTCCCTGGTCCACAAATATTTTTTGTACTTTGACATTAGTGATTATCCTGGATATAACCATAGGATCATCGTGATCTGGGATCATATCTTTTGAAAAAGAAATAAGTGGAGTCTTCCACGATCTGCTCCCCAGTTTGGAGATCGAATAGAAGCCACACTCAAGACTACTCAGAGAGCTTTCTTCCTTGCATTGTTGGATTCACCGCCACCCGTAAAGCAGCTTGAAATTGTATTAGTTGTGCAAGTTACCTCCGTGTGGTGATGATCCTTGTTTTAGGTGGGCGAATCTCAGGGTTTTTCTCTGTCTTGAGTTTGGGCATTTCGTCGGGGGAAAGTTTCTCTTAGATGGTCATTTCTGGCTATGGACCATCTTCTTTGGTATGGGGAGAGGCTTCTGCAAGGACTGTGGCTTCACTTTCTATAGTTTTTGTTTCCTCTGCCATTTTCATTTCAAGATTGGCATACGTAACACCCTAAATGGCCATCTCAGATGAAAGACTCAATTACATCTTGAAGGCAGACATAGTCTTCCTATAATATCCCAAATTTAATAAACACAATATGACCAGTGTTATATCATAGTCATTAGATTTAGGCTTGCTACATACTATAACTAAGCCTTTTTTAAGATAACAAAACCATGTAAATAGAAAATATAAGCCTCGTAATGAATAAATAATATATTTATTACACTACATCAGTATATCTCACAAATACATTATGTACATAACTTCAAAACCAGCTAAACAAATATAAAATATATACAAGCTCAATCTAAAACAACATCTATGCTATGCTAGTCTTCATACATCTTCTTCCCTTCTGAAGAACTTGCACCTGGATTTATATGGGAACACAATCGGGGTGAGAAATCACAATTCTCAGTAAAAGTATTCCAAAACTAGCACTTTATACATTCATAAAGAATACGCAACTTTTAAATTAACACTTCAATCACAAAAGTACACAACACTCTAATCTCTGAAGTATGAAAACAACATCTCCATCTCAGAGATACGCAATCACCCATACAATTACAATTTCATGAGTTCATGTCATGGCGGCAACCAGCCATACATTTTCCATGCTATGCCAAATTATGTCTAATGTTTATGTCTATGCAAATCCTAAGAGTGAATGAGATTTAAGAATGTCATGAGTCCTCAAACGTATTGAGGATATTATCCACCTCAATTACTATGAGATATGTTATAATATGTCATGAATCCTCAAGTGCAATGAGGATATTACTCACCTCCACTACTCATCAAAACGTAGAGAGGATATTACTCACCTCAGCTACTCAACAAACATAGAGAGGATATTACTCACCTCAAATATGTTCCACAATCATATCATGCAAAATAATTACTAATTACTTACAATAAGTAGCACCACAAATCAAATTGATTCACACATCCACACTTCATTAAATACTCCTATTAGAGTCTCATTACTCATTAAGAAGTATAAAAAAAAGGAACTACACAAGTTAGGCATTTCATTTCAACCAAAACAAAGTCCTCTCAAAAATTGGACTGGGCGCTTAGGCGCTCCCTGTTGGGTGCTCAGGCACTCAGGTGGCAAAGAGTCTCCCCTGTTCTTCCTAGCAATGGGTGCTCAAGTGCTCCTTGCCTGGCGCTCAAGCGCTCGTCATGTGCTTAGGTACTCCTCCATGGGCACTTAGGCACTGGTCACATAGCATAAATGTGCTCTCTGTCTGCCCTGCTGGCGCCTATGTGCCAGATAAGTAGTGCTTGGGTGCTAACTGGGAAGAACAAAATTTGTAAAATTTTGCAAATGGTGTTACTGCTCCATTGAGGAACAATGGTGCTCCAATCACTCCAACTTCAATTCCACATGATTTCTCACATGAAATAAGATCCATTAACACATTATAACTCTTATACTACTTTGATTTCACTCAATCATGCAATTTGTGAATAATTCATCAACCTAAAACCTAACCCCCAATTCTTGGCCTAAAAGGGAACAAGGGTGTTCAAGTGATGAAAATTCATCCTTATGCATCCAACAAACCATTTTTACACAACCAAACCATCCTCAAGTTCCTCATCAAGATTCAAGTCAAAAACAACAAAACCACCCTTCAAAACCCATCTCCCCCATCAAGCCCATCATGAACAAAAACAAAGAAGATGAAAGCAAGAAGTCAAAACAAGTTTCCCCCTAGTCAAAAAACAAGTTTCCAAGCTCTCCTACCCTCTTCTTCTCCTTCTCTCTGGTTCCTCAAGGTCTTGAAGATGAAACCAAGTATGGATCCAAGCTCTCCTTCCAACAAGTTTCAAATAAATCCTAAGATTCATCAAAAATCTTGTTTCACCATTTCTCGCTAGTAGTCAATCCTATTAAAACACAAAACCAAGTTCTTTAATTAACTTCAAATCGTAACCACATCTTCTTCTTCTTGTGACCTAGAAACAAATTCTCCACATTTGTTTCCATTAACTAAGCAATTTAACTTTAAGCTTTTCGAGCTAATAACAACTATTTTTACCTCACGTAACTATATAGTTTTTTAGTAAACTTGCTCTTTTAACCTCAAACATGTATTAGGCTACCTCCGTAACTATATACAAGTCTATCATGTTTTCACGGATGTTACACTTCCATTGTATGCCTATAAACCTCATGAAAAATACAGTGAGTGGGAGAAGTTTAGGGACGAAAATAAACATGTTTTCTGAGGAAGAGAAGTCCAAATTGGCTTCTTATAGCCAAGTACAAAATCTTCCGATCTGTTAAGAACACTCAGATTTCACCAAATCCAGTTTCCTAACTTCCAACAAGTTTCAAATAAATCCTAAGATTCATCAAAAATCTTGTTTCACCATTTCTATAATTTTTCATATCTTTAGAGAGATGGGGAAAGCTAGTAGTCAATCACCCTCGTCATTAAAACACATAAATGTTCTTGGGGATGCTTAAAAATGCTAAATATTTGATGCTAACTCTAATTAACTTCAAAATGGTTAATTATAGTAACCATATCTTCTTCCACACTTTTGTGACCTAGAAACAAATTCTCCACTCCCCATTTGTTTTTCCATTAACTAAGCAATTTAAGCTAATTTTCTATGAGCTAATAACAATCTAAAGACAGATCGTGGAGATCATTTTGGGTGTTAGCAAGGATCGACTCATCCTTCTAGGATTGACCACCTTCACTATTCTCCCTCTCACCGTTTAATAACAAAATATTATTACCTAAGCTTGTAGCACGTTGAAAACACCGGATAGGATTGTAGATGCAATTTAATCAAATCAAGTGAAAGTGTTTAAGATCGCACTTAACAAAATTAAAGGACTATTCAACATGCTCGGATCTCCAATTCAACTAACTTAACAATTAACAAGTGATAAACACAAATCCGCAATCACGCCATTCATGAAGATCATGACAAACATGTATTAGGCTACCTCCGTAACTATATACAAGTCTATCATGTTTTCACGGATGTTACACTTCCATTGTATGCCTATAAACCTCATGAAAAATACAGTGTTTGGATTTGTCTTTCTATGCATACTTCCTTAGTGGGAGAAGTTTAGGGATGTCTCATAATTTTGTGGTTAGCACCTTGCCTATAACATGCATATCTGGATTGTTCAATTTGGCTTCCTACAGGGCTTATGAGAGTGAAGTGAAGTAGTTGAATATTAAAAATGACAAATACCGGCCAACTTTGGTCTTGCCTCTTCTTTTTTATAAACATGTTTTCTTACACAGATAACGTCTTCCACGTTGATATATTTATCTGCCTTTGCCCTGAATTCATCCATTGTCCTAGGTTCCTTCTTTGCAAGGATGTGAAGAACATACTAGAGCAGAGGTCATCCCTTATGTAATGGAGGGCTAGCCTTTCATCCTAATCACAAATGTTCAAGCATTCTTTGTAGAACTGGGTTATGTAGTCCCGAGTGATTCTTCTTTTCCTTGTTTGATATGGGATAGGTATGAGATGAATTTTAATTGCACCTTACTAGTGGTAAAATCCAGTAGAAATCATGAAAACAAACCTTCCTAATTGAGCACGGACTTCGGAGTCAAGGTTATGAACCATCTCAAGGCAACTTTCTTTAGAGAGATGGGGAAAGCACAGCACGTGAGTGAGCCATCACCCTCGTCGAATAGCATAGCTGAGACATAAGCATCCAAATGTTCTTGGGGATCTGTGGTCCCATCATAGGCTTTAACATTGGCAGGATATTTGATGCTCCTTGGGATCTTGTAAGCCAACAGATCGTCTGAGAATGGTTAATTCTGCTGGACCAATTTCTTCGTTGTTCGTTATCCTGCTCCCTAGGTTCTTGCCTATTTTGGTTTTCATTTTTTATTTTTTTGTAATAAACAAACACAGTAAAACAAAACTAAAATAATAACAAAAATAGTAATAGAAAAAATAAACAACAGGGTTAAAATATCAAAATAGCAAAAATAACGAGCTTAAAAACAAAAACAAAAACAGTTATCCTAGTGTTTTCAAGATCGCACTCCCCATCGTGACAAGTAAAATAAAAGAGAGAGAAGAAACATCCTTATCAAGGTGAAGATTCATCCCTTTTCCCATCGGTAATGTGGTTTCAGGTGAGAACCCCATGGTTCTTGTCTTTTCTTTCCACTTTTAAAATTCTTCTATGTGGATGGATTACTCTAGTTCGTGGATACATTCATCCTAAAGACAAATCAAGGAGATCATTTCTGGGCATGACAACCTAGCAAGGATCGACTCATCCTTCTAGGATTGACCACCTTCACTATTCTCCCTCTCACCCTCACACAAGTCGTATGAATTATCAACCAAATATCAATTAAATCAATATGGAATTTCTTCATGAATATCCTCTCGTGCGTCTCACTCTGCAGGAAAGGAAAGAGCCACTTCATGGCCGTGGAACACATCGCATGTAACATCCTCCCTATCTCGTTATGCTTCTTTAATAATTATTTTTGGATTGGGAAAGAAATTCATTAGTACTTTTGTAGTTTACCATCGCTTAAAATTTTGGAATTTTCTGAGTTAGTTTGGGCATAATGATAAAGCATTGAACGTGAAGAATAACCTGGATAAAACCACCAAAATTTAGCATAAATGTTTAAATAATGGAAATAAATATAAAAATTTATTTCTAGGTAAAAACTAATAATTATAATGAATTATGATAATTTTTGGGGTAATTAAATAAATTAGTTTGGTATTTTTTCAATAATTATAGCAATAAGTATTTAAATGATCACAAAAAACAAATAAATAAGCAAAATACACTAGACAATGGATAAAAATGTTAGAAAAGTTAATAAAAAGCAAAAGTATAAAAAACTTAAAATGAAAAGATTACACTTACTAATCCCATGGATATTATTTTGACGAAAAATTATAACAGGAAGTTATTACCTAAGCTTGTAGCACGGTGACAACACCGGATCATCTCACGCAGGATTGTAGGTGAAAGTTTAGCAAAGGGGGTTTGATACACAATCAATTTAGAAACCTATTCAAGATCACAAATTCAATCATAGACCTTCATAGAACACTTGAAGTGCAATTGAATTATTAATTTGGATCTAACAAGATCTTCGCATCAAATCCGAGAATTCATACTAGAATCGTCTAGAATTCAATTAACAAGTGATAAACACAAATCAATCACGCCATTCATGAATATCTATGTTAATTTCAATACCGAATTCAATTAACTTAGGCACAATCGATAACCTAACCTTTTCAATTCAGTGATTAATTTAGATCAATCAGCTTCTAAGTTTCATCACAAATCTCAATCTTCATTTATGTGATTAGATCAAAATCAGCTTCTAAGTTTCATCACAAATCTCAATCTTAAATCAAGATCAAATCAGATCAACATAAATAGAATCACCATTCATGCATTCAAGATCAAGAAGAAGAAAAAGAGAAGAAGAAAAGAGGAATTCAATTACAAATCAAATACAATACATAACCAATGTCTCAAGAATCCAAACCACAATCTCTTCAAGAGTTCTAAATTGACCGAAAGTAGCTTAGCCCTCCATTACCACGAAGGGGAGCATCAAAATATACAAAAGCTATGAGAATTATGAAGAAACAAGAAGAAACTATGAGAGAAATGAAGGAGAATACCACTTGTTTCTTTCATGATAACCAATGGTGCCTTTTATAGAAGTCTAGGGTAACAAAATGACAAAGGGGAGTGGGTGGATGAGTGGGTTGGTGAGTAGAGTAGTTGAGAGGGTTGGTGAGTGAAGTAGTTGAGAGGGTTGGTGAGTGAAGTAGTTGAGAGGGTTGGTGAGTGATGAAAATTTCTTGTCTGACTTGGAAGCCAAAAACGACCAACTATACTTCAGACCCATGAAAAGTACTCTTCATGAAAGTTGTAGATCTTTGTCTTGGCTATAACATGCATATCTGGATTGTCCAATTTGGCTTCCTACAGCCCAAGATATGACCTAAATACCACAAGTTACTCAAACCCAACTTCAGCACCTCTGTTCCGACTTGCAAGCTCAAACTGACCCATTAGACTTCATTTTTTCAAAAAGTGTTCTTCATGAAAGTTGTTTATTTAGATCTTAACTATCAACTATCCAAAGTTCAGCCCATCTCCATTATTACAGCTTGAGATATGATTTTATGAGTGCACACTATTCGGATTCTAGTGACAGAACCCGTATTCTGACTTCCATGTATACTTAGGTCCCTTAGACATCTGTTTAGGACTTCGAGCTCTTCATCAAAGTTGTAGAGCTTCCTCTTAGCTTTCCTACAAGGTAAAATTCATGATTATCAGATATCAGGAACTCAAGTTATGGCCAAAATACTTATCAGTGTCAAATCTCAATAATGCTGAAAATATTCAATTAGGACCAATTTGAGCTCAAACTCACAAAATCATACCAAACTCAATCAATTAAGAATATGAAGAGTGTAAATGACTAAACATAAGGGTTTCTTAATGAATAAAATATGTGATTATCACTCACCCAAGCGTTGTAAAGCCGATATCAAGGGTCTGGCTTCTCATGAATAGGCTCCGTGCGACCTAGGTCACTTCATGGCTGGAACACATCGCATGTAACATCCTCCCTATCTCGTTAGCTTTAATAATTGTTAAAGAAATTCATTAGTACTTTTGTAGTTTACCTGTTAATTTTTTGGAATTTTCTGAGTTAGTTTGGGCATAATGATAAAGCATTGAACGTGAAGAATAACCTATAAAACCCAAAATTTAGCATAAATGTTTAAATAATAGAAATAAATATAAAAATTTATTTCTAGGTAAAAAATAATTAGAATGAATTATGATAATTTTTGGGAATTAAATAAATTAGTTTGGTATTTTTTAATAAATAGAATAAGTATTTAAAGACCAAATTAAATAGGAGAGTAGCTCAGAAAATTATGAAAAATTATGAAGTTGTTAAATAGCGGATGGATATTATTTTAAAAATAATTACGAGTTAGGTAAGATACCTGTAAGCAAATACAGGTTAGAGCAGATACCTATTAGTTACTTCCTTAAGGTTATATTAACTTAAGGAAAAATAAAAGAACCTAATAACTATTAAATAATGTGTATGGGAACTTAATAGGATCCTAAAATTTTCTACAACACTTATGGAAGTTAGAAAATTAATTAATGGAAGATCAAAGTATCCCTAAGAGACAAATCTCTCACAACCAAAGATAACCATATATCTACTTTGTTCTTATCCCTCACTCTCTCCAATGTCTCACCACAGCCACACACACACACACACACACACACACACTTTCACAATTGATTCTCACTTTTCTCTCGGCTACAGCGAGCAAAAGGAGAGAAAATAGAGAAAGAAAAGAAAGAAATGAAATTACAAAGGGAGAAAAGGAAGGACGAGAGAAAGAGAGGAAGAGAGCTTCCAAGTTGTGTTTAGTGGTCGTGGAGTGACCAGTTGGCCTCACACCAGTTGAGAAAGTTGCTGCACTCCTCGAGCTCTTTAACTTGACACCAAGAACACCACCATCCATCAACTATTATTCATCTCCTTCTAGGCTTAGGCAAAGAGATAGGGGTGTTATCCTACAAATTTTCAATTTTATTTACTAGAAAAATATACTTCTATGGATTTCCTACAAAGTTGTATTAGTTGAAATGAAATTAAATGAGGGTTTGGTTAATTATGGTTTGAAAGTGAAGAAAACTTGATTTTCTTACCCTTTGATTATTTCCTTAATGATTATTTATTCATGGTTATTTCCTCTTGGTAATTTTTAGAAAGAAAGGAGGTTTTGTTTATCCTTGGTATTTGGATGTTAGATGGAACCTATGGCTTTAGTTATGAAGATTTAAGCTTATATGATAATTTGGAAGTTGATTGGTTTAAGAATTTCTTTTTTGAATTGTATGTTGAATTGATGGCATTACATATATATATATGTGTGTGTGTGTGTGTGTGTGTGTGTGTGTGTGTGTGTGTGTGTGTGTGTGTGATTGTTGGACTTAATATATATTGAGGCATAATATTGTCTTGATTGTAAATGAAGGGAAATGAGTTCCTCTGATATTACCATGTCTTAGAGCCTATTTTGGTTGTTGAAATACATTTGGTAATCGATTATTAGTTATAATAATTGAATAGCAACTTACAAAATGTTATTATTGGTTTGTGATAATCGATTATCAAACTGTGATAATTGATTATCAATTTACAGAATGCTATGGCTAGGATGTGGTAATCTATTATCAACTTACAGAATGTTATAACTAGAATGTAGTAATCGATTATAAGGTTGTGATAATCGATTATTAACATATAAAATGGGTTCAAATTTGGATATATCTAGGCTATATGCACTTGATATACTTGTGTAATGATGACTATGTGCACTTGATTTACTTATGTGATGATGATAATGTGCACTTGTTACATATAAGATAGTTTGTGAGGTGCTCCTTTAGAATGTTAAAGATGAGCTAGTAATTGAATTGAAATGTAAAGTACATCTCTAAGTGCTCATTAATTAAAAGAAATTGGATATGCTGAAGGAAATGATGGTGATCCTTTATGACATGATCCTTATATGTTATTCCTTTATGTAAGGTAACCCATAGAATCGATTTAGGAAATGACGGTGATCCTAAATGTGTATCCTTTGGAAATGATGATGATCCTTTGGATATCTTACATTTGGCCAGTGATGGATTTGGGAAATGACGGTGATCCTAAATCTGGATTTAGAAAATGACGGTGATCCTAGATATGTATCCTTTAGAAATTATGGTGATCTTTTAGATATTTGGCCAAGGTTATTTGGGATAGTGCTGTGTAACGATAGACTGTTACGTATAGGTTGAGTGTACCATCCTGATAAGTAGACTATCACCAAGTATTTGGTAGTGTGAGGATGTGACATTCCCTCCTTACCTATTTGATAGAAAAGGACATAAGTCCTGGGAATAAGCTTAGAAAGATGATGACTAATGAGCACTAAGGAAAGATTTATACATGTTGAGCATTTTCATATCATCATGAAGATGTTATTTATATAAATTATAAAATTTGATAATGAATGTTTGCATCATGAGAGAATGTAAATATTCTAATGATAGTGAGTTATGGTTTATACTTGATATATATTCTTCATGCAATCTATGATTTATTGATGATGTGTTAAAACAAGTTATATGATTTGAGTTTATGTTGATGATCAATGATTAAAATTAAACTTCTGCCTTCAGGAAGATAAATGAATCATTTTGGAATTTGCCACCTTTCTATGAAATACTTATAAATTGATTTGATTTTCCCTAAAGTAGTTGAAATCATTGTAATGAGTAATGACACATGTTTGTCAGATATATTGGGAATTCCTAGAATTCTCACCCCTTATATCTTTTCTTTCCATGATAATTCCAATACGTGATTCACCCACGGAGTAAAGATACAGAAGATGATGTAGTATAGTGTTACTTGTTCTTTTTTACCATTGTCATGTATTTATATTTATACAATGGTTTGTATATGGTTTATATGTACATATGTCTACGAAGGCTTGGTATGTATAACTTGAATACTGTTATAGAGAACTAATGTACTAATTTTATAGGATACTAATGCTAGTATTATTTATACATGTTATGTATATAATTATGTATCATAGATACATGTTTGTACCTTAGATTATTATATAAAAATCTCTATGGTATTCAAATAGGTTAATGTGCAAGTTCTTAGAGTTCTAACAAGTGGACTCAAAGGACACTAAGGCAATAAAGAAATAAAAAATTATTTCCCTCACAAGGCTTGAGTAAGAAATAAAATCAGTATAGTTAATTACCGACAAAAATAAAAAGTTTAGTTGTGACGTGCCTAAGCTTAAGTACTTTAGTGTAATTTGGATATACTAGGAGTATTAGTCTTGGGACGTTACATCCCGACGGAGGGAAACGGTTCTCAATGGAGAGAAAATCTCTTTACCATCATGCTTGGGTTCCGGTTGGGTAGTTATTAGGTCTTGAGCATCGGTGGAGCCTAGTTTTGCATAGCGGAGGCATGATTTTATCTAGTTAAGATGGTAGAGATGGTGGGATTCGAAGTTTATCATTCCCATAGACGGCGGCAATGTTCTGAATGGATCAGAGAGGTTTACCTAAAAGGTCTTTTGGTGAATAGGTTGTGGTGTTTTCCTCCATAGTACGACGATCAGAGCGGCGGTGTAGATGAGGAAGGTGTACCTACAAAAGAAACTCTAATGCTCAAGTCAGGAGATGCACTAAGAGGTAGTATTAGGGCTCAAAGAGTTACTTAAGCGATCAAACCTGGTATTTATAGGGGAATATTACTTAAGGGTTAACCAGGATAAGGGGAATTCCCATTGGAATTCTCATCGATGAGCAGTTATGACTAATTGAGGGATGTGTGTAATATTGTTATTTTTGTGGGATTTACTAGGTGCAATTATCCCTTAATTCTTGTAACTGTCACACTACAAGTGGTGCTAACTTAGGGCCGAGGTTCGAGTGTCAGCGGTGTCAGGGTGGTTACATTTACTGAGATGCTCCCAAGAGAAATAGGTTCGGATCTTGATCCAGAACAAGAAATAAAACTGCAGATGCTCAGGAGTATGAGAAAGGTGTGATCGTTTTATTAATTAGATTATTAATATCTCCCTACCTACCCTTACCTTATCAGACACTTACCTTATTCCCAAATTAAACTTTAATCTGATCTCTATTGACTAATTATGTGACCTTGGTTATATTCCAACCTTTTTTCTGATGATTGTTCTGTGCAAGATCCATAAACGGGGCAAATCATTAGGAATGGTCGTAAAATTGAAAGATTGTTTGAGTTCACTACCCTCTATGTTCCTCCGTCTCCTGTGTCAAATCTCTGTGTTGCTTTTATTTCCTCTCTTCTTCAGTTATGGCATCAACGTCTTGGTCGTAGTTTTCTTAGTAAATTGCGTCCTCTCATTTCTCAAGGTGTTTTAAGGTCTGTTAACGAAGAATCTTTGCATTGTACTTCTTATCAAACAGCTAAACAACTTGCTTTATCTTTTAATAAAAGTACTTCCATTTCTATTTCTCCATTTGATCTTGTGCATTCTGATGTTTGGGGTCCAGCCCTACACCTACTATAGGAGGTTGTTGATATTTTATGATTTTCACTGATGACTATTTGTGTTTCATTTGGATGTATTTAATGAAAAACTATTCTAAACTTCCTCAAATCTACATTACTTTTGCCACTATGATTAAAACTCAGTTTTCAAAGATAATTAAGGTTTTTCATTGTGATAATGCCTCAGAATATCATGATTCAAAACTACTCACTTTTCTTACTGAATAATGTACTCTTTCTAAGTTTTCATGTCCTAGTACATCTCAGCAAAATGGTCATACTGAAAGGAAACATCAACAAATTCTTGACTCTATTCGAGCCATGCTCATTTCCTACTCTTGTCCCGAACGTATATGGGGTGACTTTCGTCTATGTTATTAACCATCTTCTTTCCTTTGTTTTTGGTAATGTAGCTCCTTATGAAGGTTTTTACATGTCTCCAAACTATAATTTTCTCAAATTTTTTAGTTGTGCCTGTTTTATTCTTCTTCAACCCTATGAGCACACTAAGCTTGAACCTGGTACCCGTCTTTATTGCTTCCATGGTTATGGTATTGAACACAAGGGCTATTTGTAACATCTTAGGACTGCCTGTAGGATTGACGAGTGTCTCCACAAACCAACACGGGTCTTTTCAGCGTGCTTTTGTCCTCACTCACACGCATCCTAGGAAACTTCCCAGGAGGTCACCCATCTCACAATTGCTCCAGGTCAAGCACGCTTAACCATGGAGTTCTTATGTTCTAGGCTCCCGAAAAGAAGTTGCAACTTGTTGATATAGCTACGCTAAATCAATTCCTTTAAGCCATCCTCAACTATGCAGTCCCATACCTGCACAGTCTCTGAATCCCTCTCATTCTGGTGCGTATTCAGTTCATTCATATGACCCTTCGTCTAGAAGCCTTCCAGAAGCCGCTCCTTGTCTGTGCTTCATTGCACCGGTGATCACTTCCCGCCCTTATCGGCCCCGGGACACACATGCCCACCAACTTCTGCTTGGTTCGTCCCCGAACCACACCGTACTGGGAGAGATCCCGACTACCCTCCGTAGGGTATCACACTATTACTATTTGGATCTTGTCTCTCAGTGTATTTGTATTTTCCTTCATATTGTCTTTTGGGAAGATATGATGTTCTCCTTATTATCTCAGTTCAAGTCCATTCCTCCCACTTCTACCCCTTATTTATAATCCTTCTATTGGTCTTTTTCTGAATGATTCTGATATATAGTCTTTAAGTATTTGTAAGATAGGTTCCCTGCTTACAGGTTCTTCTTTCGATCCTCCTAGTGAGCTCTCACCATCGTCTAAAGTTTTGACTCATCCCGCTAACACTATCCTAACCATTGATCCTATATCTAACACTGCTCTCTGTCCCTCTCGGGTAAGAAACCTCCCCACCTACCTTCGTGATTATCATTATTTTTTTTCATGCTTCACCTTCATGAACTATAGTCTTATCAAGATGCATCCACTGATCCTTGTTGGTAACAAGCTATAAAAGAAGAATTACAGGCTTTGGAGAATAATGGTACTTGGGATATGATTGATCTTTCTTCTATTAAGGCTCTTGTCGAGTGTAAATGAGTTTATAAGATTAAAAATTGCTCTGATGGGTCTATTAATCGTTATAAAGCTCGCTTAGTGGCCAAAGGTTTTACTCAAGAATATAGGATTGATTATGAAAAAATATTTGTTCTAATTGCTCATCTCACTTCCATTCGTACTCTTCTTACTATTGTTGCCATTCGTAACTAAACTCTTAACTAAATGGATGTGAAGAATGCATTTCTCAATTGTGACTTAGAAGAAGAAGTCTATATGTGACCACCACCTGGTTATTCTTGTCCACCTAATAAGATCTATCTTCTTCCCAAAGCCCTATATGGTCTTAAACAAACTCCCCGAGCCATTTTGCCAAGTTCAGTTCCATCATCAATTAGCATGGGTTCTCCTCTAGTCCTCATGATTCGGCTCTCTTCATCCGATAGACTGATTGTGGCATTTTGATATTGCTTCTTTATGTTGATGATATGATCATTACCGATGATGATACTTCTGACATTGCTGATCTTAAATCATCCTTGAGCCACAATTTTGAGATGAAGGATCTTGACCCTCTTAGTTATTTTTGGGTCTTGAGTGTAACACCCTAGATAAACATGTTAGACTTGTAAATGGTTACAGAGGTAGCCTAATATTTGCTTAACATGTCTGTTAAATTGTTTGGCTTTCTGAGCATATTTAATCACTTTGCAATAACACTATATGTGAGATATAGCTATTATTAGCCCCAAAAATAGCTTAAGCTGCTCAATTAATAGAAATAAATGTGGAGACTTTATTTCTAGGTCACAAATGTATAGACTATGATACAGTTAAAATTTGAGAATAATCAAAGCTAGTTTGGTATTTTTAAGCATACTAGTTATGTGTTTTAATGCCGGTTTGACTAGCAGCTGATATGGAAAATGGTGGTTTTGGTATAAAATATTTTTTTATGAATCTCATGATTTATTTTAAACTTGTTGGCTCTAAGAAAACTGGATTTGGAGAAATCTAAGTATTCTTAACAGATTGGGATTTTTGGTATCGTTTAGTGGTTGGCTATAAGAAGCCAAATCTGACTTGTTATCTCCATTCTCTCACAATAACAGAAAGAAAAAGAAGGAAAAGAGAAAAGAAAGAAGGGAAACCATAGGGGATAGGGAGAGAAAGGGAAAAAAACTAGAGGACCAAGGATCAAAGCTTGAAGTAAGATCTAAGAACATGATCAAGGCTTCAAGATCTTCATCCTTACTGCACAAGAGGTAGGGGTGTTTGATCTTCAACCTCATCTTTTTTCTTTCCATCTCTTGTTTCATGGGTTTTCATGGTTGGTGTTTGGATGAACATGACCCAAGAGTTTTGAAGGTTGGGTTTTGTAACACCCCAAAATTTGTTATTTCTCAGTAATGTCTGAATTGTACTATTTTGTGATTTCTGTGTGCTATAAATTTATTTTGACTGTTCTGTGACTATTTTTTATCTTTGTGTATGATTTACTCCGAGTCAGAAAAATAATAATTTTTGGGTCAGGAAAAATCTTTGATGATTTCTTCGGAGTCGAGGAGCTTACTAAACCCGAATCCGAGAGATACATTACCTGATTTTTTAATTTTTAGAATTTATCTGTGAAATAAAATTTTTTTGCATTTTATTATCTGTTGGACAGAAATTACTAATTTGCGAGCAGTAGCTTCTGCCCATTGGATAATAGATCCTGTAACTTTTGTCCGTTGGACAATAGACTGGGAAAAGTCTTTGTGACTCACAATTTAGTGAACCAATCGAAATTGGTTAATGTTAATGGCTTGATTTTTCTAAGCCAATAGGATGTGGTCAACAATAATGGCTAGACTAGTTAGCCAAGAAACTAAGTAATCTAACTAAGTTAACCTAAAGCCTAAGTAGTAACTAAATGGAACAAACTTAGTTTGCTACTCCTTAGAGTTTCACGGTTTCAAGGAGGTTCTAGAGTCTTCTAGAATGCATGATTCATTTAGTGTGACCAATGCATGACCTAAGCCTTGTAACTAAATAGTTATCCATGTAACTAAGTGAACTAACTAAGTTAGCTTAAGTGTAACTAGGAACTATATGAATCAAAACTTAGTTACCTTTTCTCCATGTGCTCCACGGCTACCTAGTGCTTCTAGGATGTTCATGAACAAGTTAATCATCTAATGTGACCAAAGAGTGATTACTTAATGACATAAGCCATGTGAAACCATATGCTTAGTTTTTATCTTGTTGAATAAGTTTTGACCTTCCTATCCTATGCACTCCACGGCCAAGCTCAAGTAAAATTGGATATTTCACTTCATCAATATCACTTTGTGACATAAGCTCTTCACTTCATTCTCTCTCATCCAAAAACAACAAAGAAACTCCATTCTCTCCCTCTTGAGAAGCTCTCGGCCTCCATATCCAACACCAACATCTAATCCCTTATAATTTCATCCAACATCATTTTCTTAACCTAGACAAGATTCTAAACACCTTTCATGTTGTAAGTTTCACCTAGTTCATTCATTTGGTGCTTTAAAATCAAGCTAGAGTTTTCTACTCCTAAAGGTAAAATCTTGGTTTCTTGATCCTAAATTGATTCTTGAGTTTCTAAGCCATGATTGATCCATGATTTCTCTTTTTCAAGCTTAGTTTATGACTTTGTCTTGGTTTAAGCTTGTTAGAGTTCTTCTTTGGAGGCTCACGAAAATCCCTAGGAGAAGCAACTTCAAGGATTTTGTCTTCCTTGAGGTAAGAGGGAGATTAACCTCATCAACCAAGTGTTGGTGGTGAGGGAATGGCTTGTTTGTGGTGAAAAATCCATAAGGATTTATTCACTTGTGTGGTTTAAGTTTGCTTTGTTTGTGATGATTTTCGGTTGCTATGATTTATAGCTTTAATTATATGCTTTAATATGTGATTGTGGAAGCATATTGATTATTGTATATGGCATGATGTGGTTCATGTGATGAGGATGAGTATGAAGGTTCCAAAGAACCTATAGAGGCTCACGGCCTTAACACCACCTTTGGAGCAAAATGTTTTAAATTATTTTCCTAATCATGGATTAAATGATTTAATGACAAGGAATTAGATTAAAGGTTTTTTCAAGGAATAAGGTGATAGAAAATAATTAAATATGATTTATGAAGCATATAGTGTAATTCGGCAAACATGCCTATTTTTTATATTATAGATCCAAAATTATTTTACTAAGTGTAGACTTAGGTATTTAATTAATAGAAAATTAATTTGATAGGTTTTTAGACATAAAAAGAAAGTAAACTAATTTTTAGAATAAGTTCAAGGTAATTTTGTGAGAAATAATGGAAAATGCTACTTAAAGAATTTTTAATAGTAAAATATGGTAAATAAAGCCAAAATAATTATTTTATGTGAAAATATTAGAAAAACGTCACTTGTTTTCAAAATAGTGATTTTTAAGCTATTAGAATGAGAAAATGATTTAAAATTACTACGCGATTGAGAAAATATTTAAAAATCCCTACGCGATTTAGAAAATGTTTGAAAATATTTTTGTGATTATGAAAATGCGATAAAATGTTTACACGATTGCAAATAACAGCAGGTTGCTGTCGGACTATTATGGTGGGCCCAGTTATATTGAACAGTGATACTGCCAAGAGATGGTGTGTGTATGTAAAATACTGTGAGAATGATGATTACATGTGTATTTGAATCATACATCATGCATTGAAAAACGTGTTAACTTAATTGGTCGAGGCAATATGCCTAGGAAATTGAATTTACACCTTCGTGCGGGTGAGAATTGCATAGTTACGATCTTTAGTGATCTTGGAGACGTCGGGGTATGGAATGTCATATATGGCCAGATGGTAGCACCTCTGTGCCGTGGTATCCTATGCAAACACATCGACGATCTTGACGGAGTTACTACTCTTTTCGTGATTGGTTGAGAGTGTCTTGTATGAGCCATGTTGCGCACATTGATATGATATATTGGCACATGATTTGAGGCTGACGATATATAGACATGTACTCCCTCTCTTTCTCTCTGAAATTGTCTCCATGGAGTAGGAATTGGTCGTTGTGTATATTCATAGTTGGTCAGCATATTGATGTGATAATTATGATTATCTGATATATCATATGTGATGCAATAGTATAACTTTATGTATTGTTATTATATCTGTATATCTATTGTCATTTTCTATACTGCCTTACTGGTATTGATATAGGGGATCTCACCTCTTTATTGTGTTATATCTGTTTTATTGTGTATGTTTGATGAAGACTGAGGAGATGAGGAAGCCAGAAATTCTACTTTTTATCAGTGACAGTTTTTGTTGTTTGTTTGAATGGCGGCAAGGCGCCAAGTGCTGGGTTTTGTCCGAGTACAGTTCCACGGTGGAATTGATGCTTGGAGATTTGATTTAGATAATGAATGTTTTGTTTATACCGGGACTTAACTTTAAACCTGAGTGGATCCCATTATGGGATTCCCGTTTTGACTCAACATGTGTCTGTGCGTCTTGAGTTCTCAATGCCAATACGAGAACTCTAGGGTGGTACTGTTTATACCCCACGAGAGGACTCTATAGTGTCTTCAGCTAGAACCCCTGTCAGGCGACTGATGTACCCGTCTGGGTTCTTTGATGACGTAGGGGAGGAGGATCTTTCAGAGGGCCCGAATCCTTAGCTTAGTTTTTAGAGGTTCTGGTTTAATAGTTATGTTTTGATGTACATATTGTATATTTTATCTTTTGGGAGTAATTGTGTTTATGTAAATTATTTAGGAACAAGGTTTGAAATATCTATGTATATTCTGGTGTGTTTATTTCAGTTAGAATTTGTACTTATGGTTTTATTTTATTTATTTTCGCTTATTCTGCAAATGAAATTTTAAAATTAATATTTTTACAAGATTAATTCTTTTACAACTTGGGTAAATTATATTAGGATTAGTCTTAAATGTGATACCCTATAGTGGGTGTTACAGGTTTTGATCATGAACCCTTTTGAGCTTGTTTGGTGAGCATTTTTAGAGAGAAATGTTTATTTTGAGTTTATTTGGGTCTTGGGGCAAGAGTTCTATGTGAGAACTCTATTTTTTAGGCTGCCATGGTTGGAATAACTGATTAGGGTGTTGGCATAATCAGTTATCAAGCTTGGGTAGTCACAGTTTTGGGGGGAATAACCGGTTAGGAGAGTTCCCTAACCAGTTATTTGTTTTGGCCGAGACATAGGATTGCATGAGGGAGTCTCATAACCAGTTAGCTATGGAAGCATAACCGGTTATTGAGTGTTACAGCAGTCCACGTTTAGCACCAAAAAGAGACCCTAACCGGTTATGCATGGAGCCTAACCGATTAGATGTTTCCAAAATTTAGTTTCTAAGCTTGTCCTAACCGGTTACAAAGGAAAGCTAACTAATTAGGGACATGGGGAAAAAAATTTGATGATGTCTTAGGACTTGGTTGGAGAACCTTTAGGGACCCAAAGTGTGAGAAATGCCTTTGAATACAATTAAGGGGCCCTAGACACCTAAAGTGAGGTGGAGTGTCAAGGGGTAGTGTGTTGGAAAACGTTAGGCTTCCATTGTGTGATGGTATGCCATAGGGTAGCCTTGAGAACCTTTAAGCATCCAAGTGAGTTGGTTTGCAAAAAGGAAATGTTTAGAACTTTGTTCAACATGAAGTTGACTTCGAAATCACTTGTGAAATGATAGTGTGAGGTTCTAGATACAAGTGTATTAGTGTAGTGACACAACTACTGGTATTTCTTGGAGAGAATAACCATCTAGTATATATATAAGGAGGTGTGAAACCTTAGGCATCCTCAGAGATGTAGAATGCCATAGGTAAATACCTAACACCTTGAGCAACATGAGGTTGCATTATGATTCACTTGTGAGGTGATGGAATGAGGTACTAGGTGTTGTGTGCTTCCTTGTTTATCAACGTTAAGCTTTGAGTTTTTCTAGAGACATGGATTGGTTCCTTTATGTAATAGAGTTGAGCTAAGAGAGCATGTTTTCTAGTTAGAGCCTCTCACTTGGTTAGGGTGAACCTTGTGATAGGACTTGAGGAACCTGGAGCATCCCAGGGATTGTGGAATGTCGTAGTTTAGTATCTAGGGCCTTGGGCATTATGAGATTGTCTTTAAAGTTACTTGTGAAGTGATGAGTAAAGGTTCTAGATAAAGTATGCTAAGATTACTTGGTTAGTTGTATTTGTTATCATGCATAGGTTGCTCCTTTATGTAGGAAGTAAGGCCGGAGATGCATGGATGACATTTACTTCCTTGTGAGACAGGGTTGAGTTATGGAAGGTACTAGAAACGTGACTTTGCTACTTATGTGATAAGTGAGCTTGGTTGGAAGGTTTGCTAGTTTTCCTTTGTCACTTGGTTAGAAAGGACCCAGTGATGTGTGTAAATGTTTGTGAAATACTTTGCATATTTGGTTTCAAACTTAGTATTTGTTATTTCCTATGTATTGTAACCTTATATGGTGTGCACAACCATTTGACCAGAGAACAAGGTGTTGGATCTAGATTCTCGTAGCAAGTAATGCTATTATGGTCAGGGTTACCTGTATGGGGGTGATAGTAGTACTCTTATAGTGGTAAGGGGGAGGTAGTCACTTATTACTAAGCAGTGTATAGGTTTTTAGGTCTATCGTGCTCAGTATATACAAGAGATGGAGGTTTCTGGCAAATAAGTGAGAATCATGTGTTTTCTAAAACTAAAACCTGCATTTTGCATTGCATCATCATATTATTAGGACCTTGTGTGAGCATAACCATACATTATACCATAAAAGCATTACATTTGTTAGCAGTTGTATGGGCGGTTGCCTTGCTTGTTACTTATTCGATGATATCTTATAATTGTATGAGTGGTTGTTTGATATCATTGATTGTCGTATATATATAAGTTAAGATTTTTTCTTGCTTAGAGAATGTTACATAATGTGTATGTATATTCTGATAGTGTTGAGTAATAACTCATTTATCTGTTGCAGGCATAATCTTGTATTTATAGTGTGGTTTATTCGTTGTGAATGAATAAACAATGGTTTTGGAATTGATTATACTAAGAAATGGTGATTTCTCACCCCGTTTGTGTTTCCATGTAAATCCAAGTCCATGTAAAGAGAAGCAAAAGAAGCAAAAGAACTGGCATAGTTTATTTTGTTTCTTATAATAAATATGTTGTATATTTATTTCCTACTACCTTGTTGTTGTATAAAGTTGTGTATTACAGTATGCCTTTGAGAGGCTAGTGATGTATATATAACTTTTTGTTGTTCAAGCTCTCCATATTTACTCATTGTGAATGAATGATATGGGTTTAGTTTGTTGTTTTTCGTTAGAAGTGGCATAGCTAGTACTATGTGCCTTATATATGGGAGATATATCAGGTCCTCAGTATTGGAATGTTATATTGAGGTTCTTTTCTCTATTGATGGTATTTTTTATCTCAAGTTAAATATGTCTCTGATCTTATCTTTCGAGCCGGTCTCTTAGACAATCGTACCGAATCCACTCCTTTGGAGCCTAATATGAGGTTTAAGCCTCAGGATGGTACTATATTCAACGACACTACCCTCTAGGCAGTTCGTTGGCAGCTTAATTTATCTAACTATTACTCGTCCAGATATTTCATATTGTTAGCCATAGCAACCATCACCCAAAAGGGGGGTGAATTGGGTGATTACAACTTTTTAAGACAACTTTGAGAAATAGTGCATTTAAATATTTTCAATTAACACATATAGCGGAATAAGTTTAACAAAGGTGTAACTATTAGAGATTTCATAAATACAACTTGGGATATAGGATGAATCAAGCAAATAAGCTAGATATCAAGTTCATAGAATCAAATCACCAAGATGACAAGATATGCAATAAATAAATATACTACACTAAATACTGAAATCAAAGAGTGTAGGGAAGAGAGAATTAAACTTACGAATTTATCCTGGTTCAGCCACCAATCACTTGTGGCCTACATCCAGTCCCCAAGCTTAACTTGAGATTTTCTTCACTATCTCCTAGACTTCACGGGTGCTAGGAAAACTTTTGTACAAACAAGAGCACTTCTCACACCTTTTGATACATCATCCTTATACTAGAGCCTCCAACTCTTCAAGCTTCACAGGTGCTTAAAAAACCTTTACAACCTTGAGCACTCAATACCTTGGGATACCTCACCCTTTGTGCTTGAGCCTCTACTTTCAAGGGATGCCTCACCCTTCATAATTCTTGAGAGATATTTCACCCTCTTTACAGATTAAACAAGATATAAAAGAATTGAAACTCTCTCTCTAGAGTGGATAATACAAATTGAAGCTCAATTGGTATTAAAGATTTATGAAGCTCAAAATATGATTTTGATGATTCAAGGATTAAATCAAGTGTTCTTAGGTTTCTAAAAATGTAAATGCTTCAAAAATCACTTATATATAGAGCTCAAGTGATAAAATAGCCGTTGGTAGTGTTTAGAAATAATTTTTTATGAAAACTAGCTGTTTATAGCTATTGGGAACGTTTCTGGGTACTTAGTAATCAATTACACACTTCTGGTAATCGATTACATGGCCTCTGCCAAAGTTGTAATCGATTACAGAACTTGTGTAATCAATTACATCACTTTTTAGTTTTAAAAATTGACTTTAAAATATCATAACTTCTTCATTTCTTATCCGATTAAAGCAAATGACTACTCATTCGAAAGATCTTTGAGTCTATTTTCATATGAAAGAAGTTTCAGAATAAAACTCAAAGTATTTTGAAAGTTATGATCAAAAGAGTAACCAAAGTTTAGTTTTACAAAATACAAACTTGACTATTTTTCATAGATTTGAATTACCACCAAGATTACTTGTCAAAAATAGTTTGTTGGGTATTTAAGCATGTAAGAAACACTTTTAAAGATGTTAAAACATATTTGAGCTTAGTGTTATTCTTATTTACCTTTACATAAGATCTAAGTCCTATAAGCTAAATTTGAAGAGTCTTGGGACTTGATCTTTACACTTTCAATCCTTTGATTTCTTGATGTAATCCAATCTTCCAAAAAATTTCTTCTCTTCATGTCTTGCAAAAGCTTAGAACATCTTTATCATTTTCATCCTTCTTGAGTTGAACATAGTTGTGATCTTTTTACTTTCTTGTTGCAATGCTCACTTTTGGTACTTGGACTATCCTACAAAATATTACTCACTTAAAACAAGCAATATTTTAGGATATAGTGCTTAAAATAAGCAAAATTCATAACTTAATATCTTCATATGCATGATTCATAAATATATCACTTTAGCTAATCTAACATGCATATAAGCCTTTCATAGATACATCCAAATAAGATATTTATCAATTACTAATAGATATGCTCTATGTAAGAAGCAACAAACAACACTTTGCATATTTTCATTTAAATAGAGCAAAATTCAACATTAATTTAATACAACTTATGTAAAGTATTATTGGATATATTTAAAGAATGTTACACATATCACATTACATGATTATTAAATAAAATATAACTAGATAGAGTGCATGATCATGCATGATACAATATAATCTAGTAAGCACATTTATGTAGTATAAGCACCATTCTTTTTGGCTTGTATTTGTCATCATCAAAACTTAACATATTAAATCATTGGGGCAAACTTATTTCCACAATCTCTCCCTTTTTTATGATGACAAATCACCAAAGAAAAATATGTTGAGTAATATAGAAGAATAGATATTTTTGTAAGCATATATTAAGCACAAGAACATATTTTTCTTTCCAATTCTCACTCCCCCTATTTGACATCAACAAAAAGACTTAGGAATGAAAGATAATATTTTCTCCCCCCAATAAATAAAACTCATGTTGCCAAAAAGAATAGGATTATCAAAACCAAAAACTTCTTCAAGTTATTCAAAACATAACTATCTCCCCCTATTTGATTCTACATATGATTTAAGAATAGAGACATGAAACAAGCATGCTTTCAAGATATAAAAAATTATTCATGCAATATTTGTCGTATTTTGGTACATCAACATTTAGTACATGATAACAATAGCTTAAGAAATTATGTCTAGTATATAATATCTTACATACCACATGATAAATAAGTACCACTTGATATCATTTGTTAGGAGTTACAAAATATCCATGTAAGATCATAGAATTAAGGTTTTCAAATGAAAGATCATACAACTTGCCACATATCAAGCATTTCTCAATGAAAGAATCAAAAGATATGAAGTTTAAGAATGTTTACATTCTTTTATTAATAGAGGGAAAGAGAATAAGAGATGATTTTCATTAACATGTTGATAGTATTAATAATAAAACACTTCATGTCAAATAAGGAAGTAAGTCAAGGGATATAAACAACAATTTAAGAGCTAGGCTCCCCCTCAAAATATGCAAATTATCAAAATATAAAACATAATAGTTTAACATAGTTATGCATATATTCTTAGTCAACAAGGACATGGAAGAAAGATATATAAGATAAAAAGGATAATCAATCATTGCAAATTAATAAATAATTATAAGGAGTTATAAGAAGAGAAGATGAGTTCCCCCTTATTGAAGCACAAGATAGATAAAGAGAAATATGTATGTCAAAACCATGTAAGCACATTATCATAAAGTAAAGTAAGGCAAATATGCATATTCTTAATCCATAAATCAAAAACCATTTTAAAACTTCACCCTCTTTCAAAAAGAATTTTACAAGAACACATTACATTTTCAAAAGAATTTTAGAAGGGTTGAGAGGTTTTATATTAAAATCACATATTCCTTGAGAGTGATCAAACGCAAGTTAATAGAACATATGAAAGTACATCTTCTCTCTTTGTCATTGAACAAAAGCCTTGAGAAAATAAAACATTTTGAAGAACAAGGCTTATCTTTTGAAGTATCAAGATAGACTCTATAGAATATTTCAAAAGATTTATTTGAAAATTTTCTTAAACATTTTCTTAAGATTTAATAAAACTTTTTAAAGCAACTGAAGAGAGTACTACATTTATAGCATATATCCAAAGATTTTCAAATTTTGAAGACAAATAGGAGGTGAAAATACTTTTAAGTTCTTAAGATAAGTTCAAAAGATTCTCAAGGATATGGAACTTTAAAAGTTTCTTTCAAATATAATAAGAGATTTTGCTTAAGAAAATTTTTTAGTCAAACCATAAACTCTTTTCGAAACAAGTGTATGATTCTCATAGGTGCTATACCACTAAGAAACCATAGATCAAGAGAATCATAGATATCAAACATTAATCTAGATGAAATATGCTATAGGGATCAAAGTATATATAAAACTAATATCATCCACCCTATACACAATGACAAAATTAGCAAGTTAATATCCAATTAAGCCCTTTGTCAATGCTAAGCATATTTTTCATGTAAAGAAAGCATCTAATCATTTAAGATCAAATTATTAACAAGTCATATAATCCATAGCATATAGAATACCATAATAGCTTAGGGATAGAGATACTGATTTAGAGAGTGATGCTTCTTTAGAGTGTTCTTCATTTATTTGTCCTTTGAGTTTGTGTTTTCTTCCATTAAGTATTCTATTACATTGCACTTGAAGAAAGTCTCCTCATGTCATTCTTTACTCAACTCTTCTCATTTATCCATATATGCTTGACATTTCAATATTTGATGACTATCTTTGAAGTACATAGAGACACTTGCAAAGCTAACTCTAAAAGTGCTCTAAAGCATAGGTTAGCATCAAATATCATTTAAGCTCATTTATAAGCATAATTTAGGTTGATATATAATGTAAAACATGTACCACATTATCAACCATGCAATGTTATCTCTAACAAGAATGCAAGAAGTACATATGCACTTGAATCCAAGAAAAAAAATATGGTTTAAGCATTTTAAGGCGTGACTCAAGTTTATCAAGAAAAGCTTGATCATCATCAAAACATAAATAAGTATTTTAGAACAAACAATGATCATGTAAGGCATGTACTATTAAGTAAAGAATTCTAGTATGCACACATACTAATAGCATGCTTACTTTCATATATAGACAATTTTAAGTGAAAATGGTTGTTCCCACGCTGAAAACCTTTTTAAAGTTGCTGTGTAATCGATTACCATGTATGTGTAATCGATTACCAGCTTTCTGGAATTCATGTAATCGATTACAGGGTTGGTTTAATCGATTACCAACCTTGACAGAACCTTTATAATCGATTACCACGATTTTGTAATCGATTACCAGTTTACAAAAACTTAATTTTTGCATTTTAGACAATAAAGGGCTAATCTCAAAGCATTCAAATTAGTTCCAAAAAGTCTCAAAGCAACTTCAAACATCATGCAAGCATACCTAGGTATTGTAGAATCTTATGTTATAATAAGAATAAATATAATCATGTGTTAAACATAATATTCAAATTTTATCAAGTACACATGATTCTATCCTTTACCTAAGGCCTACATGGAATATACCTCATATTCATTGTCTTTACAAGTGAATGTGCATAAGAGGTAAAAGTTTTTGATACCTTGGCCTTAGTAATCAAGGAAACACTTTTCCTTACCCATTGCTTCTCTTTTAGTGTTTTAAACTTTGCAAGTTCCACATTTTGTACTTGAGAAGCTTTTGTTGAAGCCATATTCCTTCTTTGATCAAAACTTCTACCAATAGGCTTTGGAAGCATTCTCCTTGATGATTCCTTCTTCAGTTGACTAATTTGTCCATCCTTTTGAGAAATTTTCTGCATAATTAAAATACTAGGAGGATATTTTGGTACCTACTTCATCTTGGGTCCTTCAATGTTAGTACTAGGACCTTTAAGACCTTTAGGAACCCAAACCATGTTATTTCTCATATAAGGATTTCTTCTATAATTGCACAAATGATAAATATATCCTAGATAACTACAAAAATTGCAAAGAATTAAATTTAATGATGACTTGGTCCTTTGAGGATCATTTTTGGAAAACATAAGCCTTTTGTTATTTTTATAATAAACTATTTTTTTCCATAAGTCTTGCTTGAATTTTCATGTGGAATAACATTAATTTTATTCTCATTAACAAGCATAGAATGTAAGCAATTAGAATCACTCACTTTGGCAAATTCGGAATATAAGTCCTCAACTTAATTTTCTAAATCAATACACTTTTCACAAGAAGTTGAGGTTTCACATTTAAAAGGCATTTCCTCATCAAGAAAAGTATATTCTTTTTTCAAAGTTTCAATTTCATTTTCAAAGGAGGAAATGTTTTCCAAACAAGATAAGTTTTTATTTTCTAAATTCAACAAATCATCATATAATTCATCATATGCATATTGTAGCTCATTATAGGAAGGACTATAATCAAGATAAACATCATTTACCTCAAAGTCCTTTTTAACCATATATGAAGTAGTCTTAATTTCTGGCATACTTGGCTCTTTAAGGGAGTCACCTTCTTTCTCGTCAATTTTGTTTTGCTTTGCCTTTTTTTCGAGTTGAGCACCATCATCACCAAGAGGCACTGAGCTCCCTTCAATAATTTGAACATCTTTTTTAGGACATTTTTCATGACAAAATTCCTTCAATGACTTTTGCTCTTCTTGCTCTCTATATACAACTTTATGCAAAAAATCATTGTTAGTAAGATAAATAGCATCAAGAGCATCCCATATATTTTTTGCACTAGAGTAATTCTTAATTCTAGCATAAGCATCATCATTCAAACCACTTCTCAAGATTTGCATAGCTCTAATGTTCAATAAAAAGTATTTCTTGTCATAGACATTCCAAGTTTGTTTTGATTTGTAAGTAAATCCATCAAGCATAATATCTCACAAATCAAAATCAATAGATTTCATATAAAATTCTATTCTAACTTTCTAATAAATGAAATTCACACCATCAAAGAATGGTGGTTTATCAATTTCAAAACCTTCCATTTTGAAAAGCTTTTAATGGTTGCCAACAAACAAGGATCTTTAACTTTAAGCGGTTAAGCTTTCACCAAAGCACGAAACTCTGATACAGCCATGGCAACCATCACCCAAGAGGGAGGTGAATTGCGTGATTACAAATTTTTAAGATAACTTTGAGAAATGGTGCATTTAAATATTTTCAATTAACACATGCAGTTGAATAAGTTTAACAAAGGTGCAACTATTAGATATTTCACAAATACAACTTGGGATATAGGATGAATCAAGCAAATAGGCTAGATATCAAGTTCATAGGATCAAATCACCAAGATGAAAAGATATGCAATAGATAAATATATTATACTAAATACTGAAATTAAAGAGTGTAGGGAAGAGAGAATCAAACTCAAGAATTTATCCTAGTTTAGCCACCAACCACTTGTGTCCTACATCCAGTCCCCAAGCTTAACTTGAGATTTTCTTCACTATCTCCTAGACTTCACGGGTGCTAGGAAAACCTTCGTACAAACAAGAGCACTTATCACACCTTAGGATACCTCACCCTTGTGCTAGAGCCTCCAACTCTTCAAGCTTCATAAGTGCTTGAAAAATATTTACAATCTTGAGCACTCAACACCTTGGGATACCTCACCCTTTGTGCTTGAGCCTCTACTTTCAAGGGATGCCTCACCCTTTACAATTCTTGAGGGATACCTCACCCTATTTACAGATTAAACAAGATATAGAAGAATTGAAACTCTCTTTCTAGAGTGGATAATACAAATTGAAGTTCAATGGGTATCAAGGATTTACACTTTGAAGCTCAAAATATGATTTTGATGATTCAAGAATCAAATCAGGTGTTCTTAGGTTTCTAAAAATGTAAATGCTTCAAAAATCACTCATATATAGAGCCCAAGTGATAAAATAGTCGTTGGTAGTGTTTAAAATGATTTTTTTATGAAAACTAGTCATTTATAGCCGTTGGAAACATTTCTGGGCACTTGGTAATCGATTACACACTTCTAGTAATCGATTACATGGCCTCTGCCAAAGTTATAATCGATTACAGGACTTGTGTAATCGATTACATCACTTCTGGTTTTGAAAACTGACTTTAAAATGTCATAACTTCTTTATTTCTTATTCTATTAAAGCAAATGACTACTCATTGGAAAGATCTTTGAGTCTATTTTCATATGAAAGTTTCAGAATAAAACTCAAAGTATTTTGAAAGTTATGATCAAAAGAGTAACTAAAGGTCAGTTTTACAAAACACAAACTTGACTATTTTTCATAGATTTGAATTACTACCAAGACTAGCTTTCCAAAAATAGTTTGTTAGGCATTTAAACATGTAAGAAATACTTTTAAAGATGTTAAAACATATTTGAGCTTAGTGTGATTCCTATTTACCTTTACATAATATCTAAGTCCTATAAGCTAAACTTGAAGAGTCTTGGGACTTGATCTTTACACTTTTAATCCCTTGGCTTCTTGATGTAATCCAAGCTTCCAAAAAATTTCTTCTCTTCATGTCTCACAGAAGCTTGGAATATCTTTATCATTTTCATCATTCTTGAGTTGAGCATAGTTGTGATCTTTTTACTTTCTTGTTGCAATGCTCATTTTTTGTACTTGGACTATCCTACAAAATATTATTCACTTAAAAAACAAGCATAGTTAGTCCAAATTCATAACTCAATATCTTCATATGCATGATTCATAAATGTATAACTCTAATTAATCTAACATGCATATAAGACTTTCATAGACACATCCAAATAAGATATTTATCAATTACTAATAGATATGTTCTATGTAGGATGCAACAAAGAACACTTTGCATATTTTCATTTAAATAGAGCGAAATCCAATATTAATTTAATACAACTCATTTAAAACATTATTGGATATATTTGAAGCATGTTGCACATATCACATTGCATAATTATTAAGTGAAATATAACTAGATAGAGTGCATGATCATGCATGATACAATATAATCTATTAAGCACATTTATGTAACATAAGCACCATTCTTTTTGGCTTGTATTTGTCATCATCAAAACTTAACATATTAAATCATTGGGGCAAACTTATTTCTACACATATGTTTTTCATTTAGTCAGTCATTTTATGTCAGCTCTGCATACTACTCACTATGTTGCAGTTCTCCATTTTTTTGATATATAAAAGGGACTCGGTTTCATGGGTTTCATTTTTCAGCTAACTCCTCCTTGGTCCTCCGAGCTTATTCTGATGCTGAATGGGATGGAGATCCCACTGATTGTCGATCCGCCATTGGTTACTGTATCTATCTTGGTGATACGCTTATTTCATGGCGAAGCAAGAAACAAACTTTGACTACTCATTCCAATACTGAAGCAGAGTATCAGGCTCTTGCTAACACCACTTCTGAAATACTTTGGTTGCGTTGGCTTCTTGATGACTTGGGTTTCTCTTAGTTCTCTTCCACTGCTCTCTTTTGTGATAATCGGAGTACTATTCAGATTGCTTACAATGATGTCTTTCATAAGCGTACCAAGCATATTGAGATTGATTTCCACTTCATTCGTCAACACATTCTTCGTGTTGCCCTTCATCTCGTCTCCAATGAAACTATTGACTAGTTAGCCGATCTATTCACCAAAGCTCATCATCCTAGTTGATTCTGCACTCTAATTTCCAAACTCAAATTGGTTTTCTCTACACCCACTTGAGTTTGAGGGGGGGTGTTAGGGAGTGATTTTAGGATTGATTGATTAGCTTGATTGGTTTGATTGATTCTGTACATAATTGTATTATATTATTTTCCTTTTCTGTATAGCAGCCCTCTTGTATAAATAGAGGTTAATCCACCTATATACAACTCATTCAAAAATATAGATAGATTGATTAATCTTTTTCTCTCTGTTGCTGTTTTTAGCTTTGGGAAGCATGATATGGGAAGGAAGTTCACACAGACATTCTTTCTAAATACACAAGTAATAAACATAATTTTCATATATTAGTTAATCGGTTAACCCTCATATTTAGTATCTTAGACCTCTTATATGCTTAATTAATTGATTTTGACCATATTTTATAAGTTTGGGTTCAAATTGGGCTTAATTGCATTTTTTAGCATTATTAGAAATTTTACACTATTTTATGTATTTTGGGCATAACTTAAATTTTAGACATCTAAAAATTATGTAATTTACCTTGTTGGAAAGATGAGAGAAATCCTTACAACTTTGATGAAGATCTCGAAAGTTGAATCGGATGTCTGGTGGGTCAGATTGGCTATGAAATCATAATAGAGATGTTGTCGCTGGAACTCGGATGATGTGCAAAAATTGGGCCATAATTTGGTTTGCAGGTGTGATATAGACTTGAAACTGGTTCCATTTGAAATCTAAGACATATATCTTCACTTCTTATAAAGACCACTTATCAAAATTGTGACATTTTGATGGTGTTTTTACCCTTTGAAGTTGACTGATAAGTTTAAAGAGCTATTAAGAATGTCTTAGGCATAACTCTCTCGTCCTAAGCCTAAACTATGCAAATTATATGACCAATTAAAGCTAATAAGAAAAGGATTAACCCTAAGCTGAGGAAAAACTTAGGTTTTTTTATTTTAGAGATAGTTATTTAAGTAGTAACAGCAACCACAAAACTCAACCCTAATTTTCTCCTAGCCGCTTTTGCTTGCACTTTCTCGCTTCATCTTTCTTCTTCTCCCTTCTTTCTAGGTTTCTTTATTTTATGTTTCTCTTCCCTCTCATCCATGGATTGACAGTCTTGATGTTTAATTTTGAAATCTTGTTTTGATTGTTTTACATTTAATTGTTGATCAAGTTTCTCTTTACTTGTTCATCAAGTTTCTCTTTACCTCTTTTGATTTTGTTGAATTTGAATCGAATTGCTTAATTTGATTTGGATGTTAATGTGATAATTACATAATTACCACATGTTAATGAGAATTACAGAGATTAAACAATGCATCAAAGGCTTCTTGGATGTTGATTATTAAGCTTGGTTGAATTATGAGTTTTAGATTAATTTAGTATTAGATAGGTGCTTAATTCATTTAGTGCGTGTTTGAGATAACTGTGAAAACTAGATTATTTCAATAATCGATTATTGTATAAAAGCTTTTTGTTATAATCGATTATAAGAAAAAAAGTTTTATGTCTAGATATGTTAGCTGAAAAATAATTTTAAGCTAATCTGTTTTGTTTAGATGATATAAAAAAGAATTACTTTTATGTATCAAATTACCAAAATAGGTATAAAATGATTAAAAAATATATTTGATTGATTAAAAAAATTATTTGATTGAGGACAAAATGATATTTACATCTTACTATTGGGAATTATCCCAACAGCTTTTTGTGAAATAGCTCAAATTTGAGTTTCTCGTTTTAAGCTGCTATCGTACAGTTTTTTTTTCCATCAACAACTTTTATCAAATTTGCCAAACATGTTGCAAACTTATGCTAACAGCTTTTACACAAAAAAAAAACTATTGAAACCCAAAACAATATGAAACAAACACCCCCTTAACCTTGGTTAATTACATTCTAGATGCTTATCTAGTAGAGAATTCATGGATCACTTTAAGGCTTCGTAATGTGATCTAAGACTAAGAATCTGATTAGCAATTGAATGGAAGAGATTAAACAATGCATCAAATGTGTTTGATGAATTATTTAGTTTAGTTGAATTGTGAATTTTAAGTTAATTTAGGATTAAATAAGTGCTTAATTCATTTAACCTTGATTAATTAAATTCTAGATGCTTATCTAGTAGATAATTCATTGATCATCTTAAAGCTTCTTGATGTGATCTAAAGTCAAGAACTTGGTTAGTAATTGAATGGATCCTTAGTGATCAAAGATGAATTAAACTCAAAAATAGTTGATTTTTTTATATTGATTGTTTACTTAATTATGTTTATAGTTTTTAATTACTTTCTGTTAGTTAATTTTGTAATCTTTTTTCTCCCCTGTTAACATTTTAATTTGATTGCTTGATTAAAGTGATCCAAGGATTCGACCCAGTTGTGTTTTATACTACAAGTATTTTAGTGAATCGATTTATAAATTAATTTAATTTGATAGTCTCGATAGCTATCAACAAGATAAAGGCTATTATGTCTTGAATGATTTCTTTAGGCACCTTGAAGAGAATGATACATCGCAGTTAAATTCTGTCTCAGTAAATGTCATCAATGAAAATGCTAAGACAGTACCCCATGCCAGAAACAGGTTGACATGACTTTTCTCCATATATATGTGCTCAATAGTTATGTGTTTTTCTTAAAGCTCAAAGCTTATATAATTGCTTCTTACATGTTTCTAGAGGTAATACATGCTCCTGAACATCTTGTGGCAGACTCTACAACTTCTGGAAATGGAAAAACCTTCATAATGGTGCTAAAGTTTGTGACCATCAAGACAATGAGGAAGAAGGATCAGTTTTTGATGAAGAGGTTGTTGAGCCCTTTAATGATTTGTCAGAGTGATATTGTAATGGGTCATGATTCAACCACTGCAGCCAAGGATGATGTACCGAGTAAATCATATGCATCAATTGTGAGTTAATCCTCATATATTTTCTTGTTTTGTGGTACTCTTCCCGTTTTTTACATTCATAAACTTAATTGAGTTTCATTGACATTAAGGTAATGAAAGGTAATATAGCATCTGGTCATGACTATGTTCCCAGACATACTGCAAGAGTGGCATCTGCAAAATCCAGTCAACAATTGCCTGCTACTGCAAAATTTACTCCTGGACATGAGGCACTACCTCCTAGTAGTTACAGTTCTCCTGGCCTGGGAGCAGCTATGTTCATGAAGAAGGTATATATTGATGTTAGTTGAGATGGTTGACAGCTATTATCTCTTTAAGATCAGTTAACTGTGACTTATTAGAGGCACATTTTCCTCCTTTGTTGGAATACTTGTTTTATCTAATTTTGAATAGTGAGTGGAAGAGATAAAAACAAATATTAAAGAAAAGGAGATTAAGCAATTGATCGAGTTAATATATACTTTGCATTAAATTCTAATTTGAAAATTAGTTTACTTGCATTTTACTTTTAACAGCTGAAGGTCACTCTATATATTTACGGAATTCAACAGTTGAACACCTTGAGGAGGTAATTAAGAAATATGGCCCTATTAAGCATGGTGGAATGGTTAGGAGTATTAAGGTCTCTGGATATTACTTTCTGCACTTCCAAACAACCTAACTATTGTCTGGGACAAGCTTACGAGTTATATTGTATTTTGGCCTCTTGCAGCTGGAATAATGTTTTGGCTTTGTTGAATTTGAGGAGGTGAGTTCCATGCATAGTGCACTTGAGGCACAGACTTTTCTGTTGAATTATTTATTTTATAGTTCTCCATTAATGAAAACTCATCAAGAGGCAGTTTGTATATTTTGAAAATATGAAGGAAAGAAGCTAAGTATCTAGCCATTGGATTAATGATCTTGGTTTCAGTATGTAACTGAGATTTTCTCATTCCCAAAAAATAAAATTAAATTCCCATCTTGCTTTATGCTAATGACATTTGGACAATTTCTTGTTTACGACATGTTCTTTCCTTTTGTCGAAATGGAGGTAGGCAGGATGTGAGGAGCCGTTATTCTACCCCATCAACATCAACATGAGCATTGGTTAGGGGTAACGAAAAGGAAGTCAAGCGCCTCTTTCTTTTCCCCTTGTTTAGTATGGGGACAATAATCAACTGACGGTTACTTAGGCAAAATCAGGTTTCTGACTATCATAATTGGAATCATTCAATATAAGATTCCTGCGTTTACTCAGGCCATGCAAGAGTGTTTCCGCACAGTCATGTATATATTTAATAACAAGTTCATTTTGCTGTTCCTCCCGCTGGGAAAAAAATCTCCCGCCCACAAGAAAACAAGTAAATAGACAAGCACAGAAGCGCATGAAATTTAACGTGGTTTGACATTTACTACCTACATCCACAACTTCACAAATCAATCAATCTACTAAATTCAAATAAGAATTAGTCACTAATATTAAAATATCATTCACAAACTCAGAAAAAATTCAATACACCAAATCTCACAAAGTAATATTATTTCTAAAAAAAACACTAAAACAAAAAATGTCAACACTCACAAATTTCTTTCACCTACCACGGTGGCTTCCAATTTCTTTTACTGCAACTCTCCACTACAGTCAAGTAAAAAACTTTCAAAACACCTTCCTATATCCCATGCGGCGCTGCCCCCACTCTAAAAGAAGAAGAGCCAACAAAAAGGTTTTATAAAAAAAAAAAACCTCATCCACTGACTTTTACGACCATCGCATACTGCTACAAAATCCAACACCTTTTTTTTTAGTTTTTAACTTTTCAAATGGGCTTAATCCAAACCCACCACAAAGGCATAACCCAATAAATCTCCACATTGCCTTGTGATTAAAACAAATTGCAATTGTCAATAACAAGTATCAGTAGGCTTTATCAAAGTATATGCAAATGTTACTTTCTTCTTTGGCATATACACACACTCCACTTTCTTCACATTACTACATACTCTACCATGACCATTTCTTATCAAAATATCTCCTATCAATTTGTACAAATTACTATTACTCTTTTTACCTTTCATTATCACCAAAGAACCTCTACAAACTTGCATAACTTCACCTCTTGCATAATATCAATATCCAAATGCATTAAGTCTCCCCAAAGAAATCAAATTCCTTTCAAGTACAAGCACATGTCTCACATCACCAAGTGTTTTTCACAAAACCATTATGCATCTTAATTTTTACAGTACCTTTCCTAACAACATTCAAACAATTGTCATTAGTCAATTTTACTACTTCATCACCACCTGCATTATACATGTCAAACCACTCCTTCCTTGAACAAATATGATTAAAACAAGCAGAATCTAAAACTCAACAATCACCATAGGCACTATTGTCTTCTTCAACCATCAATAACTCATTTTCATAATCCAAAGGTTCTTGTGCAATAGCTGTAACATTTTCAGACTTCTCTTTTCTTTTACTCTTTTCAAATTATTCCATGTCTGCTTTTAGCTTCCTATAATAAAATTTAATATGACTCATCTCCTGACAATAATTACATTGCTTTTCTCTATAATTCGGCCTTGACATAGAACTTGGTCTTGAATTATCCCTACCAAAAAAGTTGTCACGAGACACACTCTTACCATGATTAGATCTAGCAACCAAAATACCTTCTTCAGACTGAACACCTGACTTTTTAAATTTTTCATTCTCCAATAATATGACAATCACATCATCTACCTTTAATGTCTCTTTTCCAACTAGCAATGTAGTTACTAAACTCTCATAAGTGTTTGGAAGAGACGAAGACAACAACAAAGTTTTATCCTCATCATCAACTTTCACACCAATGCTAAATAATTGTATAATCAACTTTGTAAAATAATTCAGGTGATCTCTAATGTCTATACCATCACCCATCTTCAATTGATACAATTATTTCTTTAAAAACAAACGATTTGTGAGAGACTTAGACATATACATATTGTCTAATTTCTTCCATAAATCAATAACAGCAGAAGTTTCATTCAAAACATTGTATTTTACCTCAGGTGCCAGACATAGTCGAATTGTACTAATTGTCTTCATCTCTAACTCTTCTCATTCTTCATTTGTCATCTTCTCAGGCTTCTTTTCCTTTCCATCTAAAACTTTAATCAGTCCCTGCTGTACTAAAATATCCTTTACAGTACTCTGCCACAAGCTAAAATTCTACTTGTCATCAAAGAGCTCCACCTCAAATTTACTGCTTCCTAAACCTTGCATCTTTGCCATAAAAAAAACAGAAACACGAGAAGCAGGATCGAAACCCACTTTGATACAAGTTGTTATGAAAAAAATCTCCCACCCACAAGAAAACAAGTAAATAGACAAGCACAACAGCACAAGAAATTTAACGTGATTCGGCCTTCCTTCACTACCTACGTCCACAACTTCACAAATCAATCTATTAAATTCAAATAGGAATTACAGTCATCAATATTGAAATATCGCTCACAAACTCATAAAAAATTCTAATACACCAAATCTCACAAAGTAATATTTTCTCTAAAAAAAACACTCAAACAAAAAATGTCAACACTCACAAAATCCCCCCACCTACCAGGATGGCTTCCAATTTCTTTTACTTCAACTCTCCACTACAGCCAAGAAAAAAACTTTCAAAACACCTTCCTGTATCTCATGCGGCACTACCCCCACTCTAAAAGAAGAGGAGCCAACAAAAAGGTTTTATAAAAAAAACCCTCATCCACTAACTTTTACGACCATCACATACTGTTACAAAATTCAACACCTTTTTTTTTTTGTTTTTAACTTTTCAAATGGGCTTAATCCAAACCAAACACAAGGCATAACCCAATACCTCCTGCATTTTTGCTAAGCCATATTGAGCAAGAGTGTTCCTCATATTGAGTTTGTTAATAAGAATCTCTAGGTTGTGAAGGTTTCATATGTAAATTGGAACTATGCCAAATCCTTCTCACTCTCTCTCATAAACATGGGAACCATCTACCATTTTCACTAGTCTCTCATAACCCAATACCTCCTACATTTTTGCTAAGCCATATTGAGCAAGAGTGTTCCTCGTATTGAGTTTGTTAATAAGAATCTCTAGGTTGTGATGGTTTCATCTGTAAATTGGAACTATGCCAAATTTTTCTCGCTCTCTCTCATAAACATGGGGACCATCTACCATTTCCAAATCCTTCTCGCTCTCTCTCACAAACATGGGAACCATCTGGCATTTTCACTAGTGAGCCTACGGTGAGTGTAAGAGAACTTTCAGCACAAGGTCTAATATTTTAAGTTGACTTGTTATACTGTAATGGGGTTGTAATGACTTGTTAGGACATAGGGAGAACCCAAAAGTTATGGAGATCTCCATTAATGAGCTAAGTGAAAAATCATATAAATGGGCTTGACATTACATCTTAATTCAAAATTTTAAGACATTAGGTCTATGAGTCTTTTCCACTTATATACCCTTCAAATTGTTCATTCTTTACTAATGTGAGACTTTAACACTCTCATTTGAATTTCGAGCATTCTTTCCCTTAAGTGTGAGTCATTCACACACGATCACTCCCACTCAAGCGGAAGACTTTCCAAGAGAGTCCAACCCGTATCCAAGAGCCTCATTTCCTTCAGATCGAGCTACACACACTCTTCTTTATACTTGTATCGCCCGTCGTCCATCATCTACAATGGAACATGCTGCCTAACCTCCACATTGCTAGGAAGACTTTTGACGCAAGAGACCCTTCACATAAATCTACCAACCACTGTCATCCACACCAATACTTATCCAACCCGAACCATCGGCTTTAATATCACTTGTTGGGTTATAGGAGGAGCCCAAAGTTAAGAAGATCTCCATCAATGAATTAAATGAAGAACTACATAAATGGACTTGACACCACATCTGGACCCAAAAACCTTAAGGCATTAGGTTTATGAGTCTTTTCTACTTATATAGCCTTCAACTTGCTCATTCTTTACCAATATAGAACTTCAACACTTACACTTAAATTTCTAACACGACTAACAACACTAGTGAAACAAAAATTCTTGGTAGAGTAAGCACACTATAGATAAATATCCTCAGTCAGATAACAAAGAACTCTAAAGAGACATAAAGAGAAATTAACGGTTATCAAAGCTATTTTGATTTCTGCAAGTTGGATACAAAATTTGATGCAGCAAAACCAGCAGAACCACCAAGTACACAGAGCAGAGCAACTGTAACCTGTAATCCCACCTCCCCAAGGTTGTCCTCAGGTACCAGGTAAACAAATAAGGGTCCCAAGAGCAGTAAACCCAAGCTAAGGGTTAAGAGTACTCCTGGAGTTCCTGGATCAGTGGCAGCAGATAACACACCCAATTCTTCTGCTTTTGAGAGGAGTCCCAATTTCTCTATTGTTGAAAGGGAGAACCCAAACTTCTCCGCAGCCGACAGCAACCCAGCTTTCTCTGCTTTGCTTAACAATTTCAGCTCCTCCAGCCTTGTGAGAAGTTTAATGGGAGGTGTAGTTGTTACAGGACTGCTCCTAGGGCCTTGTTCGCCAAGTGGGAATACAGCTGAATTCTGCAATGTACACGTGGTTCAGTAATTGAAGAAAACATTTGACCCAAAAAACATGTTTTAAATAATGTCATGCCATTAAAACTGGTGTTCATATGTTCATAACACAGCACACACTAGCACAAATGGTTCAATGGTGCTCCCATACGGTGATGCCCGGGTTCAAATCCCACTCTCTACTACCCCAGCTAGAAAACCTAGCTTAAAACTATCTATGTCAAAAAATAAAAAAACAAAAAAAAGTCCTACAATATTTTAAGAGTTAATAACCAGGACAATTCTTTTATATTTAATTTTGGCGGAGGCTGCCAATATAGACTCCTGCCTAGTTCAAAACAGGTGTAAATTCACAACATAGCCCTTTCTTATCTTCTTTTATTGGTCAAAACATTAGAGATAGGCTTCATAACAAACGATTTGAATAATAAGAAACATTATTTAAGCAAGATTGGATAAAAGAAAACAAAACTAGAAGGTAATTTTCCTCATTTCCCTTCAATTTTATGATAGAAGCCAAAGCAAAATTCCAAAACTTTTCTAGCCCAGTCAGAGTAATTGTGTTGCACTGACCTTTCTAGAGCCTACAGTTCTAGAGACTGATGGAAGGGGCTTCTGAGTAGCCATGGATTTGACAAGTAAAGGTAAGAAAGTAGCACAGTTTTCTTTTCTCCCTGTGCTTCTCCTAGCAGAGGAATAGTAGACGAAGGGTAATCCTCTGCTGTTGCTGCAAATGGATGCTGTGGCCTCCATAACCATAAGCTTTCTTTCTCCTTATCTCTTAGCTGATGGCATGAACAAGAGCGTCTCAAGAGCACTGGGTGGGTGATGATGATGCACAGCCAAGATCACGTATTGATTTTCCACTGTTTCCATGTCCACGTGTCAGAAAATGGTTGGTGCTCTGTTCTCGACCCTCCTTCTCCACCGAAAAATTTTGTGCTTTTAATTTTTTTTTAAATATTTTATGTATGTTAAAATACACACCATATTTATACGGTGGTGTGTTAACGTAAAAAAAATGATAAATCATGTTTAATCATGTTTATTGTGTCTGTAACATTCTCACAAAATATAAAATAATTTTATAAATAAATTAGATAAAATTAAAAATATTTTAATTACATGAATAACAAAATTATTTTTTAATAATTAAATTTTAATTAATATTTTATACATTTTAGACTATTTAAAAAAAATGATATATGTACATCGAATAATTCTAAAAATTCTCCACATAAAAGAAAAAAACACTTAATAAAAATTTTAAAATTAAAAGTTTTGTATGAAAATAAATTTTTTTCTATTCTTTAAACATTAAATGCTCTAATTTTAATAAAATAATTTATTTTAAATTTTTAATAAATATTTTAGAGTACTTTTAGTAAAGCTTTTTAAAAAATTTAATAGTTAAAAAAATTAAAATAAAATTTTTTAGATAAAAATAAAATATATATTAAAAATTAAAAAAATTACGATTTATTTTATTTTTATCTAAAATGTTTTATTTTAACTTTCTTAACAATTTTCACTTATTAGAAAAAATAAAATAAAAAAATGATTGAAAAATTTTGAACTGGATAAAGTGATGATAGATTAAAAAAAAAAAATCAATGACTCAGTTTTCATTTTCATCCGAATTGAGGCTTGTCCATTTTTTTCGTGAAATCATTGATCTCTTTTTATTTTTTTATTTATTAATAATAATGAATCATAGGAATCATATATTTAAAAAATTATCAAAATATTTTTTACAGTAAATATTTTTAATTATTACAATTATATGATGTTTTCTTATTTATAGATGTTATAAAAATTACATTGACAAAATTTATGTTCTTTTTTACTTTTGGATATGTTTTGTTATTAAAATATTTCTATTTTTTAATTTGATCTTTTTTATGTATTTTAAATAATTTCAAAATTAAATGAAAAACATAAATAAAAAAATTAATTAAAAGGTAAAAATAAATTGTTCGTTTCTTAACTTTAAATTGAGTTTCATTTTCGTTCCATATTATTTTATTTTCGTTTCAGATCTTTTAAAACGTTACTAAATCCATCCTAATTACTATCTTCGTTAAAAGTACCAACAAATCTTACTAGTGCGGCATTGTATTATTTATTTAAAGTTTTGTTGTTCGTAACTAAGTTTGGACAAATTTAGTGTGTTTTAAAAAGATTGGGAATGAAAATTAATTATGAGATGAAAATAAAACTTAAAATAAGTTGTGAATTGTACCTCAAAAAAAGTTGAGAAATAAAAAATGAAATTTTGCTTTTACATCATCATTATAAAAAGTTGAGAACTTTATGCATTCTTTTCTTTTCAAACTTCTACATCTTCATTATAAAGAATTATGCTTCTCATGTAATTTGGTTTTAAAAGTGGAGATATATCTCGACAAGCAAGTTACCAGCTGGTAATTCTGTAAGATACTCTTAGCAGAGAAAGAATTCATTAAAGGGAAGAATCGAATGATACAAGTGTAACTGCTGCTACATATACATGAGCTTTGACCAATGGTGGCATGCCACGTGTAAAATATCAGTAACCAACTTTGACTAATCATACAACCTAATCAACAGTGATACTAACTAACTGAAGCTAATACTAACTGAATTAACGTCTAGAAGTTTCTGCATAAAGGCACATGAAGAATCATGATGTACTAGTAGCTTCCTGCTCCAGCTGTAGCTGTGATACACTCACAAGTTGGGCTGTGGATGTCACGAAGACCCAACTTGAGAAGAAAGGTGTGAAAAGGAGTTGGATAAAGTGGCTTAATTAATGCATCAGCTAACTGATTTGAACAAGCAACTAGGAGCTAATGAAGAAGACCATCAAAAATCTTTTCTTAAACTACATGACAATCAATTTTAATATGCTTCCGTGAAAGGTCGGATTATGAGCAATGTAAATGGTGGATTGATTGTCACTAAATCTAAGCGGGGCGATCAAGAGAAATGTGCAAGTCCATTAGGAGGTATTTAAGCCACTGTAATTCACACGTCAAAGCTACTAGAGCCTTATATTCAGCTTCAGAAGAGGACCTAGAGATAATTGTTTGTTTCTTTGACTACCAGGAAACCAAGGACTGACCAAGGAAGACGCAAAACCCGCTAATGGAGTGACGAATATCAGGGAAACTTGCCCAGTCAGAATCAGCAAAGCCACAAAGGCGAAGATCCAAACTAGCAAGGAAGAAGAGCCCCTTTGCAAGAGCACCCTTCAAGTACCTCAATACTCGCATAGCAATAGTGTGATGAGCAACCATGGGAGCAGATACAAATTGGCTCAATTGTTGAACAGAGAAACTGATATTAGGCCTTGTGGTTGTTAGGTAAAGCAGGCGGCCCACCAACGTACAGTATAAGCACTAGAATATGGCTTTCCTTGTGCATGATGGAGTTTGCACGTAGGATCCATGGGAGTGGACACTGGTTTGGAGGCAAGTAGACCATTGTCTGAGAGGAACTCCAAGGTATATTTATGCTTATTTAGAATGATCCCTGCTCTGGAGGGTGAAATCTCCAGGCCTAGAAAGAAACGAAGTTGGCCAAGGTCCTTAATCTTGAGTTGATTGTCCAAATAATGCTTAACATGATTGATTTTAGCCATACTATTGCCAGCCAAGACAATATCATCCACATAAATAAGAAGAACAGTAAAAGAAGCACCAGAGTTTTTAACAAACATGGAATAGTCAGCATGTGACTGAGTGTATCCAAGGGAGAGCAGTGCAGTGGACAACTTAGAGTACCTTTGATGGCTGGCTTGCTTGAGACCATATAATGAATTTTGCAACTTGCATACTTGGTTTGGCTTGGTGGCTTGGGCACCAGGTGGCAATACCATGTAGACCTCTTCATGTAAATCACCATGAACGAGCGCGTTATTTACATCAAGTTGATGCAGAAACCAGCCCTTGGCTGCTGCAATGGAGAACAAGACTCAAATTGTGGTGAGTTTTGCAATGGGTGTGAAGGTATCAAAGCAGTCCACCCCTCTAGTTGAGTTTAACATTTTGCTATGAGACGGGCCTTGTAGCATTCTATTGATCCATCAGCATGGAATTTGATTTTTTACACCCACTTGCATCCAATTGGATGCTTGCCCAGTGGGAGATCAACATGTTTCCAAGTCTCATTTTGTTCAAAAGCAGTGAGTTCAGCCTCCATTGCTTTCTTCCAGCAATCTAGTTTAGCTACCTGTGCATAGATTATAGGTTTGGTGTGAGAAGAAATGCTACAACAAAAACGAGAATAGGAAGGAGAACACCGATTATATGAGAGGACAGAAGACAAGGGGTATTTGATACCTGAACACGCATTTGTTGTAGTTGAGACCAAAAGACCACAATGGTAATCACGCAGATATCCAAGCTTGTGATGAACTCTGGTGGAATTGTCTAATGGGTTGAGATACATTTTGAGATGCATTATTCATTGGACAATCATCATCAGATGAGTTTTTAGAAGAAAGGGAACAAAGCTTAACACATGGATTAGCATAGGGAGTGGTACAAGGGTCCACATTAATGACGTTGAGAGGTTGGTCAGAATAGGAGTAAGGTTGAGCACTTGCATGAGACATAGGTTCAACAGTAGATAAGGTTCCTTTATCAGCAAATGGAAAATGAGTTTCATGAAAAATAACATTCCTGGATAGGAACTGTTGCTCAGTTGTCAAGTGTATTAAATTGTAAAAATAATAAAATGATGAGAAAAAGTATTGTCTCACAGAGATTATATTATTAATTACTAAATTCGTCAAATTAACATTATTTAAGCTATTGAAAATTGAGGTTTAATAGAACATTAAATAACATCAACATAAAAATTCTAAATTTAAAAAACACTAACAAGAAAATATTCAAAATTAATAAGAGTAAAATTAATCAAGCAGAACAAGGATGAAAGAAAATAATATTAAAGTATTAGGGTTTAGATTTCACTTGAATTCTTTTGATGCAAATTCAAAAATTAGTTTAACCAAATTATATTCCATGATTCATGGTTGAATTCTCAAACTTAATCAATATTTAATCCCTTGGTATATTAATCATCTTCACACTACTTTGAGTTAACCAATCCCTTAGTATAATCTAAAATAGAGAAGACTTTATAAAAAAAAGAGGCAATAAAGAGCAAGATCACACAATCTACAATGTCTATTTCTAGAAATTGTAGAAATTGAGGTGTTTATCTTAAGTTCTAGGTTCGTACACAATTTTTTCAAATCATACATAAACCCTAAAATCATTCAAAGAATGGCCAAATCAAGAAAAGTATTAAGAGAATAGATAAATACGTAAATCATAAAATAGAAACTTAGATTAAATACAAAAATGAATTTACATCATCCAAGAACAAGATTCATTATCACCCTAACTAGAGAAGTTTAGCTACACATGGAGAAAGAAGAAAACAAAGATGAAATTCTAATAAACTCCATGGAAGATGGGTGGAAAGGTTGAAGAAAACTCTAAATCTTCAAGCTTGGATGCTCTTACGTTAAAATAGAGTTTGTGCCTCCGCTTCTCTCTCTGAATCTCTATTCAAAAACATCATTTTTCTTATTTATAGATAAAAAGATGCATCAAAATACGTACTGAGCCCTTAAGAGCTCAGTTTTTGGGCGCTTAGTCGCTCAACCCTTAGCTTTTTGTGCTTAGGTGATTAAGTGGTCAAAAGTTAGGTGCTTAAGCAGCAGAATCTCCCTTTTGGCTTTTTACTCATTGTTCAAACATCCAGTCTTCTTCCTTGTGTAACCACCTAAGAAAACAAATTAAACACATGGTTAAAACAAATTTTAAAACATCGAAAGCATGATAAAATTGGAGAATAAAGCTCAATCAAAAGAGATTAGAAGAGAGTGAAAACCAATATTTTGCAATGGAAAAACATAAGTTTTTATAGGTTCATCACTCCCTCAAACTTAAGATTTTGCTTGTCATCAAGCAAAACAAGACAAAAAATTCAAAGTAAGACAAGGAAATTAAAACCTAAACAACTAAAAACTCAAAAAAATTGTTGATTCAAACAAGGCAATATCAGTTATTAAATATCATTCATATTCTCAGAAACTACTTCACAACCTTATTTCAAGGTATCACACATGTACAATTCAATTGTTATATCGACTCTCACGTGCAACTTTCATGCATAAATGACTTCCCATAGACACATGAATGTAAGACCAATTCCTATTCATGAAGTACAAGCTCGGATAGGTCTATAAAATTATAAATGCACATCAAACCAACATCCATATGGTTATTTTTCATCTCTCTCTTCACTAATGTAAACAAAACATAACCAATGATCAAAAAAGTCTTTTTAAGCTTGTAATGTAAGGCCAAGGGTGAGGGTTGAGAAATAAGGGGTATGATAAAGAAATCAAAAGTTGAGATACAAATGCAAATTTTAAAATTTAAGCCACAAAATATTAAGCGAGTTCAAAATGGAGCACAAGAATCATTCACTTTATTTTTTTATTTCATGAAATACTTTTTATTTCATTTCCTTCCATTCTTTATGACTTTTTTTTCTTAGCTCCTTTAATATTTCATGCACAAAGATAACTAATTAGTTAGCGTGAATAATAAAATAAGACATGATATGCACTCAAAAAAGGGAACATGTGAGAGGGGAATTTTTTTTAAGGGGTATGGGAAGGGAAAATGTAGGTAGAGAAAAGAAATAAAAGTCAAATACATATGAGGCTGGGGGACCTAGGGATATAATGTTATTCAAAGGTTGGCTTGAAAGACCCAAACGGTTCAAAGAATGCCCTTATCATTTCCTTGACATGCATTGTCTAGGATTTTGTCTCAAGAAAAAATCTAAACAACTTCTAGATACAAGTGATCCACACACATGCATTTCCATAAACTTTCTCTAAGCTTAACATGCATTCATATTTCAAGGTCTACCAAACATAAAGATGGGAGATGCATCCATACATAATTGAAGCAATAGAGATAAACACAACTCCTAAATTCTCATGTAATTTTCCAAGAAAAAAGATCATTCCACAATTCATGCAATCATTGGATATTCAATTTAACACACTGGTATGCTCAGTTTCAATAACATGACTCAAAACAAAATACCAACAAACAATAGAAAATAAGAAAACTAAAAATAGCAAAGCTATTCCCCCAAATTTAAGAGAAACAATGCCCCAACTGTGCAAACAAAATATAAGCAATTAACAAAGAGAAAGTAAAAACAATAAAATAAAAGTGAAGGGCAAAGAAAAGCTCATTGTTTGGCGGTCTAATCATCCTGCTCCTCATCATCATCTTCCTCTTCCTCTTGTTCTTCTTATGGGACATAGATGGGAATGCCTCCAAGCTCGTTAGGGTCCAAGCTCAGTTGAAAAGTTAAGTTGTGTATCATTCCTTCCATTCCAACCATGCAATGGGAAAGTTGGGTTAACATCCCTCTATATTCTCACACTTCTCTTTCGACCCTGGTTAGCCTTTCTCTAACTGGTCGCTGTTGCCTCCTCCATCTTACAAGAGCTGGTATGGGAGGATGTTGGATTGGCATAATGTCCTCTCTGAAGTATGTCTCAAGCATGACAGAGTCCACCAACAGGGCTAGTCTCTCCTCCACATCATTTTTAAGTGGAATATTTTCTTTCAAGCATAATTTTGTGATGATATAGGGGTAGGCCAACTTTACAATGTCACTGTGAGCTAACTCGTGAATGTGGGATGCGATTACTTCACCCACATTCACTGGCAGTGTAACACCCTAATACGAATATCTCGATATAACTACCTATATAAAGATATTTAGCATTAAACATGTTACTACTACTATTACTATCGTTCTAATCCTATATAATTACATAATTAAATATGGAGAGCCATGATAAAAGTAGGTCATAAATATATACATCAAAGCCTCAAGGGCATAATGTCATATATACAACAACAAAACTACTGCTAAACTATAACTCAAAATACAAAATACATGAGTTATTCATACAAAAAAAACTAAAAGTTATCTAGTCTTGTTGCTCCTTCTTCAGCTGCGATACCCCTTTACTAGGATGTGGACCTGCTTTTACCATGGAAACATAAAAAGGGATGAGAACATAAAAATTCCCAGTAATATACATGTATCACATGACATTCAATAATATAAATTACATATACACATAATTGATAACAACATTATACAATCGCTCATATACCTGTATAATGTATAGAAATATAATTTCATCTTAATATTATACGATCGCTCATACAACCATATAACATTAACTAAACTTGGCAAATTGCTTATCTGGCCTCATTACCTAACTTAGGACTTAACTCATCCTAAGGCTCATGGTAGTAAGTTTAACTCACTTTACTACACTACATAAGGTTGATCATATTCCTCATGTTATTTGATAAATAACTTAGTTCACTGCTTTATCCTAGGTAAAATGTTGTACTGACATTTACCTTTCACAATTACCTGCTTAGCAAAGAGCTTTACTCACTACTTTGCAAGGTTAGAGGTTTAACTCACTCCCTTAATTAGAATAATTGTACTATGGCTCCACTATAACCGATATAGGAACCAACTCTTAATTAATATTTCATTTCAAACAATTCTTAACTCTAGAAAAGCTTAGAAAACTCAAACTTGTTCTTATATGCTAGGTGGTTATTCTATTTGTGAAATATCCCTAAAAGTATCTTAATACACTTAAGAAAGTATATATAAATGATCTCAACTAGTAGAGAACCTCAAAACATCAAGAATATCATCTTTGAAGATTCTTGGAACTCACGCCACGGCACAATGTGGTCACGCCGCGGCACGCAGCTCTATGCCTCTCACACCTCGGCATGGATCTCAATCACACCATAGCGTGCTGCTCTCTGGTGCACTTATTAGAAGTCACGCCTCGACATAGCATCATTCACATCGTGGCGCGAGGGCGTTTTCTATAGAATTTTGTAGAAAAATAGAAATGTGCACTATTCCATTGACCTAAAATCACTTCCATTCATCTAATCCTTGGTGATTTCTAGTTTCACCAACACTTCCTAAATATGTTGTAACACTTTTACAACTTATTAGTTCATTTAAACTTGGATTAATTCTCAAATTCACATACTAACTTGTTCATTGCTTAAATTTCCACTTTAGGGACTAATTGACCATATTTAATGTCCAATTCAATTATCATGCTCTCATTAATCTATGATAGCTAATTTCAATCAAAGACAACGAAAATCAAGCAAAGAAAATAAATTTTCACTTTTTAAAACTCATTTTCTCCATCTAATGACCTAACTTTGATCAATAGAAAATATTGAGGAAAGTGATGAGTTTCAAGTTTAGAATCCTCTACCTCAAGTGGCTAATGATGGTGGGAGATCTGCCTTGGCTTTGTCCTTTCCTTTCCTTCTCTTTTCCTCTTCCTCCTTAGCTTTCTCCCCTTTGTTCTCCTTGGTTGCTGCTGTTTTTGGTTCAACCGTGAGAAAAATAAGTGAAATAAGGGTGAAAGGCTTAAAAAATCAAGTGTTAAAAGTCAGCCTAAAGGGCTTCAGCCGTGAGTGACTTATACCCCTTTGATATTTCACTTATACTTCCTGATCTGTTAAAAACATTTAAATTTAGCTAAATCAAGTTTTTCAGCTTCCAACAACTTTAAAATAAATACTCAGATTCATTAAAAATATTATTTTACCATTATCATATTTTTTCATATCTGCTACTAGTCAATCGGGCATTAAATGCACAATCAGTATGCCTAAAAATACCAAACTTACTCTGATTATTCTCAAATTTTAACTACATCCTCTTACACCTATTTGTGACTTAGAAACAAATTCTCTAGATTCATTTCCCTCAAATTACCCATTTATGCTACTATATGAGTCATTTAAAGCTACTTTTCACACTTTAGGTTGCAACAAAGTGCTTAAACTAATTCAGTTTACCTCAATAATTAATAGACATGTTAAATAAGTGTTATGCTACCTTTGTAATCATAAACTAGTCTAACATGCTAAAAAGATGATGTTACAGGCAGACCAGTCACAATTGCTAAGATGAGAGGAGCCCAATTTCTGTTACCTTGTGGGTATGCGAGCAAAAAAGTAAAGTGGCTCAAAGGTACACCAAGCTTTGGGAATTGGCTTCAATCCACTCTTTTTTAGATGCTTGGGTGCATCATTGACGTCACACTCCTAAGCAGCACCTTCTTTGCAAAGCTCTTGAAGCACTCCCTCTTGGTTCATTAACCTAGCATAGCCATAAAATTCAACTCGTTGGACATTGCCTTCCATGCCAAGCAGATCGTTGAATTCATCTTAACTGAACCATAACTCATGACCTCTCACATAGGTCGTGAATCGTTCAGCATATGTGTAACACCCCAACTTTTGGGATAATTATAATATAGTCCCGATTCGTACTGTTTTGTGAATTCTGTGAGCAGTAAATTTAATTTAACTGTTCCGTGAGTGTACTTGACTGATGTAGGTGATTTGCTCCGACCTAAGGAAATAATAATTTTCTGGCCGGATAAATCTTATTTTTAATTAATTGGAGCTGGGGGATCTTACTAAACCCAATTCTGATTGATATATAAATTGATATCGTAATTTTTTGGATTTAACTGTGCAATAAAATAATTTTATATTTTTATAATATTATTTTATATTACAGTACATACTGTCTCAAAACAGTAAAAATCTGTTTCGGTTTGACCACAAATCTTTAAAAGTGCTGTGGGACCCGCGTTTAGGAAAAACAGTCAACTGTGCTGACTGGATAATTTCTAACCAATGAGAGCAAGTCAACAAAAGTAGGCTTGACTTTCTAAACCAATAGGAATTGGACACCTAAGGAAGCATAGGTTTTCATTTGGACCGTTGGATGAAGACTTAATGATGAAGCCTTTAACCTAAGCCATTGATCTAATCAATGGTGAGATTAGAATGATAGATTTATGACCAAGTGATATCTACCTTAGATCTAATCTAGGGCTAAGGATTAAAGATGAACCAAGGGTTAGGGTTAAGTCAACAATTGTAGGCTTGAAAATGGTTAGTAACCTAATTAAGCTTAATTCAACTAATCTAATTACTTAGTTAGCATACTAAGTGAACTAGCTTAGTTATGAATTAATTATAATCTAAATACTAATTAGATATACTAATATTGATTAAAGGTTATAGTATATATTAAATTAATTAGTTATGTTAGTAGTATGTTAATTAAGATTGGTTAGGATAATTAACCTAACAAATTACCTAATTAGTTAACATGTAATTAGGAGTAATTGAAAAGCAATTAACCCCCTAAATAGATGAAGGAGAACACGGTTTTGGCAGCAGCAAGTGGGCTTGGAGGTGGCTTGGTTCTACATGGTTCTTGAAGGATCCAAAGTGACATAAGCCATGTGCTTGGTCATGTGAACACACCATGATATTTTGCATGCAAAATCAAACACTCAAGCTCCCTACACACTCAACCTCACGGCTGCAGCCCCTCAAATCACTCACTCAATATTTACTTTTCACTTATCACATTAGCTATCCATTTCTCTCTCTAAAAACACCAAAAACTCAAGAACACTTCTCTCCCATTTTCTCTCTCTAGTTCGACCACCACCATACACCCACACCCAAGCCTTCATAATTTTATCCCATCACATTTCTTGAACCCAAATACCATTCTAAGCATCTTTCATTCACAAAGTTTTCCCAAATTCCTACTCTATCTTGCCTAAAATTCCACTTCTTGCTTACTTACTTAAGGGTAAGTTTGGTTTCTATGGTTCAAAATTGAAATTTTGATTTTTCTAACCATGATTGTTCCATGGTTTTTCTATATTGTATATTGTATATGTTTTTACTAATTGTTTAAGAATTTTAGGAATTGTTTGGGAGGTCACACGAAATTTGGAGAAAAGGAAGGAATCTAACTGATTAATTTGTCTACAAGAGGTAAGAGGAGATTTAATCTCATCAACCCTAAGTGGTGATGAGAAAATGGATTGTGTTTGTGTGTAGAATCCATAAGGATTCGGTTGTATAGTTTATTTGTGATTTTTATTGTTTTTGATTGTTTAAATGCTTTACTAATTGTGATCTTAATTTGCTATGCATGATTATAGTTTTTATTATTTTTGCTATGCATGATTATGGCTTTAAATATATTGTATGTGTTTTATATGTGGTTATATAATTGTATGTATTTATAATTATGTAATTATTTAAGTAGGATGTGAATAACATGTACGAAATGCATGAGTATTCCAAAGAACACATTTGAGGCTCACGGCCTTCTCACAAAAATAGAGAACCAAAATGTTCTCACAATTTTTCTAAATCAAGGATTTAATGAACCTAGGTAAATAATGGATGATTTAAATTAATTATGGCTAATATGTCATTTAGTGTATAAACAAATGTCATTTTATTTTGATTTGGCCAACATGTCATTTTCTTTACCAAGGTAGGTTAGGTAATTGTTTTATAACATAAATTGATTCCAAAGAATCATTGAAAAAATCAAAGGAATTAATTCTGTCCTAAAATTGTAACTTAGCAGAATTTGGTTTAAGTAAGAAATTAATCAGACACTTGAAAAGTACTAACGTAAAGCTCATATTATAAATTTTGAAGCGCATTAGTGAATTTTAAAGTGAAATTATTGGGTAAAAATAAAAATAAACTATATTTCGAGGAAAACGTTAAAAATACTTTATATTGATTTTATAGGCAAAATGCTGCCAAAATTTATTAAAATCAGACGCATAAAATGAAAAGATTCCATACTATATTTATAACACAAGGAAAATACATTACGTATTTTAAAAGTACTAGATATATAGTTTTACACATATTGAAAATGAAAATTTTAAGCTATTCGGTTAAGAAAATGAATTAAAAATCTTACGCGATTGAGAAAATGATTCAAAAACAATTTACGATCTTTGAAAATGTCAAAATATCTTTACGCGATAAAAAAAAATGTTTGTGAAAACGACAGATTGTGAAAACGCGATAAAATTTCTACGCGATTGAACAATACTGTGAGTTTTGCTGTCGGGCCAAAGTGGTGGACCCAGACATGTTGTAGTGTAGTATTATCAGGTGGGACGTACTATACTTTGTTATTTGGTGACTAGGGGTATTTTGGTAATGTTTCATAAATATGGTAAAATTTGGATAATAGGGGTATTTTTGTAATTTTTAGCTCATGTTTAGAGTGTTGTACCAATTTGGGTTATAATTGGTGATTGATTGACGAGGCGAATTACACCGTGTTTGGTGTGATAAGCGTAGTGTGGTTCATTTATGAACTTGGAGGCATTAGTGTGCAGAGAATTCCACATGCGGACAATGGGTTGCTCCTCTGGGCCGTGGTAGCAACGCAACACACTAATGATCTTAACAAGCACTATTCTTAGTCGAGATCTTGAAGGGACTATTAAGTACTATGCCTGTGGTACACGATGTTTAGACTGTGTACTGCTACACGATGTTTTGGACTGTGGGCTATAGACACAACGTTTGACAGTGCAATAGTTTGGTTGGGCAGTCACAAAGTATTTTTAGTTTCTATTCGGATCATTCTCTCTGATGTCCGTGTTTTAAGCAAGCTTTAGAGTTAAATGTAAAAATTTTAGAAGACGTTTTTCAAGAAGGTGCTAAGCATATGTCTGTCTTATTTAGAATTCATTATAAAATCTCTTATGAAGATCAGAATTTTAAAGCATTAAGACAATCTCCTAAGAATGAAACCATAATCATGGAAGCAAATATTAAGAAATCTTCTATATTAACCCCTAAAAGGTTAACACATGAAGAAATTATAAGTCGAATACCTGAAGATTGAGTATTTCCAGAAGTGATACCACCTGAACCTATAAGAAATACTAGAATTAAATCTATTATACAAGATGGTTCTAGTATACGTATAGGAATGCTAAGATCTAATACACCTATAATAAGGATACCTCCTTCAAGACATTCAGTAGATGGTTCAACCCATAATTTAGCAGGAGTAAATTTTAATCCAAATATCCCTCAACCAATTTACCAAAACACCCATAAGTCAGATTCACCAGAATACTCACCCACAAGGTCCCAAGTAATAAGTATATTAACAAAAGAAGAACCTTTTGAAATCGATAAACCCTGGATAAGGACTGATTTTGAAGCAGCGTATAATAAAAATAAAAGAGATTGGTATTTTGATACTTTTACTAAAGATCAAACTTCTCAATATAGAACTTACTTCTATGAGTATTTAACAAAGAATGAAATTAACTTATACTTTTTCGATTGGTTTAAAACTTATTGCCATATAGAAAATATTTTTAACCCTTTTGTTAATACTAAGCAATTAAGTACACATACTAAAATACATACTGTTTGGAAAACTACTCATGCTCCCATAATATCTGAGTTTCCCCCTTTAGAATCCATAAAGGTGCAAACTAAGGAGGGAATAGAGGTAGAGGCAACCCCGTTCAAAGCAATAGCTCCTAAAAATTTAGGACTACCCATAAATAAGCATGATATTAATAAGGTACATCAACAACTTAATTATTCAAATCAAACACTAAGCACTATTACTAAAACTCTTGAAAGAATAGATACTCAGATAAGTAGAGATTATTCTGCAGGAAAAGACAAGGACGTAGATCCAAGTAGACCTATTTATAAATTAGTAAATGTTCCAGAAGAAGGATTAAAAAATATAAAATTAAGTAAATCAGAAAAATCATTAGATGAAATCAAAAAGAAATTAGATTTATTAACCCTATCCTCCTCATCTAGTTCTTCCGAACCAAAAATATTAACTTTAGAGAAAATCGAAGAATTAGAGAAAGAATTGTTAAATATGAATTTTGAAGAAAATAAAATAAATAAATTAAAGACTCCTATGCCAGTATCTACAACCCGAAACTATTATCCTAGACCTACTTATCCTGATATTCAATTTGAAGAAAGGCCAGCCCAGGATGGAGCATCTTTTTCAGGAGAATCTATTATAGAATGGAATATAGATGGGTTAGGAGAACAACAAATTCTTGATGTAGTACAGCAGATGACTATGGCCGCTACGACATATAAAAGTAAGAATAATTCTGATAAGAATACAGCCATAACTCTAGTAGTAGGATTCACAGGACAACTCAAAGGATGGTGGGATAATTGCCTCACCCAAAGTGAACGAGATTCAATAATAACTGCCATAAAATTAGAAGGAACTGAACCTAAGGAAGATGCAGTAACTACTTTGCTATATGCTATAGTTAAACATTTCGTAGGAGATCCTTTACAATTTCAAAACAGAATTGCTACTCAGATAGTAAATCTTTATTGTCCAACTATGTCAGATTATAGATGGTATAAGGATACGTTTCTCAGTAAATTATACTTAAGGACTGATGCTGCTGCAGATTATTGGAAAGAACGATTTATTGCAGGGTTACCTAGGTTATTTGCAGAAAAAGTTAAAGTAAGAATTCAAACCCATAATAATGGACAAATCCCTTATAATGAATTAACCTATGGACAATTGTCTAATTATGTTATAGAAACAGGATTACAAATATGTTTAGACTTAAAAATACAGCACAAAGTAAAACATGAAGCTAAAACTTGTAGGAAAGATTTGGGAACATTCTGCTCTCAATGGGGAGTAGAAGGAGTTAAAGCTCCAAGCAAACAACATAAGACTTATAAAAAGATATCTAAGTATGTTCCACATAAATCAAGAAAATCAAGTAGATACTATAAAAACATGATAAAATCGAAGCGTTAGTCAAAAGTAAGAAAGAAACAAAAACCTTCATCAAAAGTAAGATATGATAAGAAAAACATAATTTGTTATAAATGTGGGAGATATGGACATTATAAAAAAGATTGTAAAGTAAAACAAAGAATAAATAACTTACAAATCGACGAAAAACTTAAGCAATCTTTAATAGCTATATTAATAAATGAATCAGAATCAGAAAATGAAAGTAATTATGAATCCTCAGAAAATGAAGAAGAGAATATAATAAACCAAATAGAACACTCTTCCTCAGAAGAATTAAGTAATAGTTCCGAAGAAGAAGAAGGACCTCATCTATGTCATTGTTCCTCATGTTCTAAAACTTTGAATGTTATAACAAAAGATCAAGCCTCATCTTTAATTAATTTAGTAGAAAAAATGGAAGAATCATCCGTTAAGGAAGAATTTATATCTCAGATAAAAGAATTTTTAGATCAGAAAAAAGATGTAAAAGAAATCGAAAGGATTGATATGAAAGATATACTAAATATTGTAAAAAAGAAATACAAGAATATTTAGATAAGAAATTAATCCGACCAAGTAAATCTCCTTGGAGTTGTGCTGGGTTCTATGTTATGAATGCCTCAGAATTAGAAAGAGGAGCCCCAAGATTAGTAATTAATTATAAACCATTAAACAAAGTATTAAAATGGATTAGATATCCCATTCCTAATAAGAAAGATCTAGTAGATCGGGTTTATCAAGCTAAAGTATTCTCAAAATTTGATATGAAATCAGGATATTATCAGATTGAAATTATAGAGTAAGACAGATATAAAACTGCTTTTGTAGTCCCTTTTGGCCATTATGAATGGAATGTTATACCTCAAGGACTTAAGAATGCCCCCTCTGAATTTCAGAATATTATGAACTCTATACTAAATCCTTATTCAGAATTCACCATAGTATATCTCGATGATGTACTAGTTTTCAGTAATACCATAAATCAACATTTTGAGCACTTAAGAATATTCTTAAATCTTATCAAAGAAAATGGTTTAGTAATTTCTGCTAAGAAAATGAAACTTTTTCAAACAAGAGTTCGATTTTTAGGATTTGAAATTAATTAAGGAACTATCATTCCAATAGAAAGATCAATAGATTTTGCTAATAAGTTCCAAGACGAAATCAAAGATAAGGCCACTTTGCAAAGATTTCTAGGATGTGTTAATTATGTAGCAGACTTTATTCCTAATATAAGAATAATTTGCAAACCATTATTTCGAAGATTAAGAAAAAATCCTCCTCCATGGGATGAGAAAATGACAACCACTGTTAAGAACATCAAAGCTCTAGTTAAGAATATTCCGTGTCTAGGACTCCCAGATCCTCAGGCAGCCTTGATAGTAGAAACCGATGCCTCAGAAATAGGCTATGGTGGAATTCTTAAGCAAGTCTTACCCGAGTCATCAAAAGAACAAGTTGTTAGGTATTATTCTGGCTCATGGCAACCAGCTCAGCAAAGGTATAGTACAGTGAAGAAAGAAGTTCTGGCTATTGTTCTATGTATCCAAAAATTTCAAAGTGATTTATTTAATAAGAAATTTCTTTTAAAAACTGATTGTAAAGCAGCACCCTCTATTATTCAAAAAGATGTTAAGAATTTGGTTTCAAAACAAATTTTTGCCAGATGGCAAGCAATTTTATCTTGTTTTGATTTTGACATACAACATATTAAAGGAAATACTAATTATTTACCAGACTTTTTAACTCGAGAGTTTTTGCAGGGTTATGGAACCCAAATCTAAAGCAAAGAAGGTCACTCTTGATAAGTATTTGGCAGAATGCCAAGTTGCTAAGCATGAGATAAGTATTGAGCACAAGACAATTAAGTAAAGCATTAAGTATTAGGTCTTCGACCTCCCCAGGGCCTTCGGCTCTAGTATCAGCAAGGCCTTCGGCCTTACTCTCTTCTCCTTCTCCAATACGAACTGTTAGACCCCCTTCTCCTTCCTCAAATAGATTTTCTCCTTTATCATATTCCCAAGCAGCTAGCTCTTCCTCTTCTCAAAAGAAATCTTCTCCTTTTCCTGACAACAATCCAACTACAGAAAATTGCAAATATTTTAAAAAGAATATTTTTGAACCCCTAATAACTGTGGAATTAGGATTTTACTCTCCAAATTCCTCTGCACGGGATGTTATTCAAAGTATGTTGCCTAAGAATTTTCATTATATTCCCCAGGACCTGAAAAAGACAAGAACTTTTTATGAATTAATCTTAATTGACACACAGTCTATTTCGTTAGATCACTATTACAGTGTTTCTAACCCTGATTATATTGATTTCTCTAAAGCAAAAATTCTCAAAGTATTGAGTCCCAAAGAATGGAATCAGGCACTTCATACCCCAAAATCTTTTTCAATTAAGTATGATCCACAAAGTTTCACATACTGGGATTATAAAGACGCTTGGTATAAATTCGTTTTTCTTCGTCCTTATAATCATTCCTGGTTTTTCTGGTTTAACAAAGGAATTTCTAATCTGCCCTCATGGTTTGCCGATTGGATGTACACCACCGGCCCCTGTTTGGATATCCTTCCTACTGATGCTAAGAAAGCCTATGAACATTTTAAAGAACAGACTGAATTTCCTCCTGGAACTCGGCTACTTCATTTTTATATTGCGTTTGGTATTGCATGGATAAATGTATGGGATTATGTATTTTATTGTAAGGATCAGGTTCCTCAGCCTGAATGGGTAGCTAGGGAATTTAGTGTAAAATGGTGGGCGCAGTTCAATATGAACCTTATAAGCCCAACTGCTCTTAAGAAATGGTGTTCTACAAACCCCTCTCTACTCAAGAAAAATCATAAGCATCCTTCACAATTTGAAGAACTAAAAGCAAAGCTTATTCAGGATTTGGCCTCCACCTCCTCTGATCAAGAATTGTTAGCGAAGATGAAGACTACCATGTCCACCTCTGGCTCTAATCCGTCATCCGAAAAAGAACTTGAAGATGACGATCTCTTGAATGAAGATGACTGTTATGGAATCTTTCCTCCACTTTGACTTGGGGAGCCTCTTTAACGATCAGTTGTCTACCTGCCGACACAACAAACAAAGAAAAGCAAAAGCACTTTATTCACATGTCATAAAGTAAAGAAAAGTACTTTGGCGGTTTCTGCCGACTTCTGAAAAGAAAGGCATTTTGATAAGAAAGCTCGGATTCAAAAATTTTGAAGTCCGAAAAGCAATTTTGGATTCCAACCCCTTTGAAGTCCGAAGTCTATATAAGAAGTAAGAGGATGCCTGCTGAGGTATTCGCATTCGCATCCAGATTGAGAAAACTCTTTAGAAAGCCTAAACACAAACCATGTCTATATGTGTATTTCCCTTCCTCTTTGCCCTCAATATTCTTCTTGTATATTTCTACTTATGTATCTTCTCTCTAAAGTATCTGTAAGAAGTATCTTGTAAAGAAGTTTCGAAAATAAAGCAGAAGTATTTTCAGTATACGTAAGTTTCTGATTTTGTTCATTGTTTTTTTTACTCTGTTATTTTAAGTTCTATCATATACTTTGTCTAATTTGCTACTATTTTGAAAATGTATATAATGAGCACTTTGATGAGCCGTTGCCATGCCCATATATATATATATATATATATATATATATATATATATATATATATATATATATATATATATATATATATATAAAAAGCTTGATATATTATACATGATGTATTGTTATGTATTGTTGTGATTCCTGTTTTGTACTGTCGTTTTCTTTATTGTCATGCGGGTAGTGATGTAGATTGTCTCACCTCTCTATATGTTTTCTCGATATTACTATATTGTTTCCATAAAGAGTTTGAGGTAAAGGAGGATCAGCCTCTTGAGGTACAGTACCCTGACGAGCAACAGTTGGGCAACTTATACGAGGAGGAGGAACCGGTTGATCACGCTGATCGTCAAGACTGATCTTGAGATCATGGCACTGTCAGGATTCTTCGGGTTCATGAGACTGGAGTTTCACGAGGGTTCCGAGGCGTGGCGTATGCATGCGGACTGAGGGACAGTAGCTTATGTGGGACGATTGACTGTGTCCCTATGTAGAGAGTATGACGGAGAGGTCATATTCACTACTATGCTTTATTTACATTTAGAGTTACCTTTGACCATTAGGCGTTATTAACAGGGAGTTTTCCATGCGCCTAGTGAGCTTAGTAGCGAGTCGACAGCTCGGACTCGTGTTCGAAGTGCTATGAGATCTCATAGATGTGAACTTTTCGATGGTTATTCTGGAGGTGATGGACGATGATTCATCGGAGAGTTTGATATCTACCGAGGTGCACTTCAGGCGTACTATGTTTTAGCTTTGTGTCAACTCTTTACTGTTTTATTAAATATATGTAGTTGTAAATTATGTTTGTACTAAAAGAGAATCATATGTATATTATGGTGAGTTTATGTTTGTTATACCTTGTGTTTCGTGTTATTTTATTTAATGTTACAATTATAATAAAAAAAATATTCCGCAAATTTTATGTAAGTATCAAATGTTTTATAACTTGAGTAAGAGTTTTATTTAATTTTATTTCATTGCATTCATAAATGTGACATCCCCACAAGGGTGTCACAATATGTCAATGGAATTCCTTTTTTTTTCTCTATAAAGTTATTTGTGTAGAATTCCTTGACTAATGTTGTAACACCCCAAACTTTCTATGTATTAAATAAGTAATTTTGACAGTTAACAGAATTCTACTGTTTAGTGATTTCGTGCACTCAAAATTATTTTGAATATTCCGTCTTGCATATTTGGTCATTTTGAGTGATTTGTTCCGTGTCGGAAAATAATAATTTTTAGGAAAAATTTACGTAAATTAATTTTTATTGCTTGGTCTTAATTAACTTACGTAATCTGATTTGATATTTGTGAATTTTCTAATTTTTGTGATTTTATGTGTGATTTTGATTTTTTTACTATTTGTGGGCCCTCACAGGTGTTTGTGGGCCCAGTGGGTCCATCAAAATTGAAAATTTTTCTACGCATAGAAAAATTTGTACTGTTTAGACGGAGACAGGGGATCTTACTAAACCTGAATCCGAAAACAGTTTTAGAAAATTTCCTTTACCGTATTTTTTTATTGTATTTATTTACCGTGATGGTAAAAATACAGTAAATGTATGTTTTGTGGGGTTACAATGAATCAAAATAATATTCTATATTATTAAGTTAATATTGGTGGATTGGATATCCACCATTAATTTAATTACCATTGGAAATTTAATCTTGATTTAATCAACGGTGGAGATTTGATCTTGAAAGTAAATAGGATCAATTATAACCGTTGGATGGAAATTAAATCAAGGGTAGAGATTTAATCTTATAAAGGACTATGACCATTATCAACCCTTGGATGTAAAATAAATCAATGGTGGAGATGGATCATTAATGACCATTGGATTTGGATTTAAATCAATGGTGGAGAATTGGTCATCAAAAATTTCTACAACCATTTTGGACCCTTGGATGTAAAGTTTGAAGATGCAATCTTGACCTTTCATTTGGAGACACATCTAATGGCTAGGATTTAAAGAAGAAAGATCCAATGGCTTAGATTTTATCTTCTAAAAATCAAAATCTACTTAAATCCTAACCATTGAATGAATCAATGGTTAGGAATGCTTCATATAATTGATAGAAAAGATGACAAATTGCATGAATCATGCAAGGAGGAGAAGGCGGTTTTTGAAGAGCAAGGAGAATGGGAGACAAAGCTAACATAGCCTTTTTAGGCCAAAGAAAAAGGAGAAGACAAGTTACTATTGATCAATTAATGTGCATGCTTTTCAAAACTCCATTTTGGCATTTCTCTCCATGAAGTCCATGGTCATGCATAGTTAGGATGCCAAATTATTTCATTTACACACTTCACATTCTTCATTTCTTCATTTTCTCTAAGTTCCAAAAACCAACCGAAGAGAAAAACTCTATTTCCTCTCCTTAGTGAAGCATTCGCCAAGCACTCCTCTTCACACTCCATCACTCTTTAATTTCATACAACCTAGTTTCTTAAATCATCACCTTGTTCTAAACAACTTTCTTGTTGAGAATTTTCTCAAATTCTTACATCTTGAAGGACTTTTTCTAAGATCAAGTTTTAGAGCTCTTGTTGGTGAAGAGTAAGAAAACTTCTTTTATTCTTTTCTTTTTCATGTTCTAAACCATGTTTGATCCATGGTTCCTCTTAATCAAGTTCAATATACTAATTTTCTTGTATTTGTTCTATGTTCAAGAGACTTTTGTTGGAGGAGATCTTGTTCTAAATTCAAAGCAAGGAGCTTTTGGAGTTCTTCAAGAGGTAAGAGGGAGATTTATCTCACCAACCAAGCATGGTGGTGAGAGATGGTTATATTTGATGGATGATGAATCCATGTGAGGATTCATATCCATGGTCATGTAATAAATTATTTGTGTTATGTGTTTTTAATTATTTTGTTTATGCTTGATATGCTTTGCATGAATTAATTGTGTATGCATGCTTAGTATGATTTTTACTTGTTTATATGGTATGCTTATAATATGCATGATGATATATGTTAAATATATTATGATGGAATGTATGTTGGAAACAAGAAATTATGGCTTCAAAGGTCATAGGAAGCTCACGGTTTTGGCTCTCAAAAACTAAAGTTTCTATTGAAAATTTTCAAGAACAATGAACTTGATTTTTTTTAGTCCTTAGACTTAAGAAAATTTCAGCCAAGACACCAACCAACTTGGTGTTTACAAAATTAGATTTTCAAGAAGGATGAAATTGAATGATTTTAGAAAAAAAAATAATAATAAAAAGGGTTGTTATTCCAAACAATGATGCTCACGATTTTTAGTATGGAGTTTTAGTAAAATAATTTGTGTATAAAACAAGATTTGAACTTAGATGTTTCAAAGAAAAATATTTGATGGTTCCAAAGACTATTTATAAGGTTTTGATAAACTTAGAAAAAATGTTTTGATGTTATAAAATATAAGAATTTCCATAGAAGGATTTTAAAAGGGAAATTCAAGTGTTATCAATTGGTTGAGAAAGGATTTTTAGTAAAATAAAGAAAAAGAAAATTTAAAAGTGGTGAACATCAAATTATTTTAAGAGAATAAATTTTTAGAAGTGATTTAGAAAACGTTTGTAATTTAAATTTATTTAAGGATAATTTAATTTTTAAGCTTTGGAAAATGATATGATATTTTAAGTTAAAAATAGTAATTAAATTAACAAGATGAGATTTTACAAGATCAAATTAGTAAAATGAAATTTTTAGTAATTATATTACGGAAAAGGAATATTTAAAAAAAAAGAATAGGAATAAAATGAGGTGAGAGATTATATTATATTAAGAAAAGCCCAAAATAATATTTCAAAGTTAAGTAATATTTTTACGAAGTGTAGAAACGGTGAAAATTGATTTATGTAGCTCAAAAACGTAATTTTTAAATTACACGATTAAAAAATGTTAAAATATTTCTACGTAATTTTTAAAGCATTTAATCATTTTACACGATCGAAATGTTGTAGAAAAATCGCTATGCGATTTAAAAATGAAAGAATATTTTTACGTATTTTAGAATACAAAAAAAAATTTGTTATGCAATTTTTAAACATAATAAAAATGTTACAAATCATTGTTTACGTAATAAAATATTACGTGACCGTAAAAATGTGACAAAAATATTTTACGAATGATAAAAATACAATAATATAATGTTGTCATTAATTATACAAGAAACTTTACGCTTAAAAATCGCATATGTGAATATTGTACAAGAAATCGAGCAATTTGCCTATAATTGGCATAAATCCATTTTACGAACGTAAAATAGTATTTGAACTTTGTATGAGAAATTATGTGATTTACCTTTGGTTGGTAATTGGTGCATTACACATGCAATGAAAATGGTCCGATGGACTGGATATGGCTAATTGCCTAGGAGAAACGTACACCTCTTGAGTGGGTGCGATACGCGTAGTGTAGGTCACTTATGGACCTTGGGGGCATCGGTGCGGGTTGCTCACAATGGGCGCTTGGTAGCTCTTCTGCACGTACCGGTTTAGACCGATGCAACACACCTAAGTGATCCTGGACCGAGACACTATTCTTAATCAAGATCTGACAAAGATTGTTGTGTATGTGCTAGATGTGCAAGATATAATTATAAGCACTTGGTCTGAAGCACGAAATACCGAGCTCTTTTCGATCAATTTCTCCGACTTGAGTATTAGCTCCATGGAGTAGGGCATTGAGTCTATGTACGCATGCATGAAACCGAGCATCTATATTTATATGATGGTGTTGTTGTAATTGTTGTATGATTTAAACAAGAATAAAGGCACAATGGTAATTATTATTTTGTACTATGATGATGGTATAATTGTGATCATGATATGATATTTTGCATGATGTGTTGTTTGTATGATCTCTGTACTATCATGCTTGTATTGGCGTAGATAATCTCACCTCTTTGTATGTATATCTGTATATTGTATTGATAATTGGGTGAAGACGTTGAGAAAGAAACGATACAAGAAGCAGAAGAAGAATTACTTCTCACGGCTGGGAACGCCGACTGACAGTATGACGACAAGAGCCACTTTCTTCGGATATGTACGTCTACAATTTCACGGAGGAGCTGAAGAATGGAGGACAAGTCCCGATGAGCGAGGACTTATTTATGAGGGATATCTGACTGTTAGCATTAGCAGACTGTTTCATAGAGATCCATTTTTCTGTGTAACTATCTTAGTTCATGTTGAATTTCCATTGCATATCGGTGCCACACTGGGACACCAGAATTATGTCCCAATGGAAATCGAGATAGTATCGTTAGCCCGACACCGTCCGTAGGGCTACTCATCATAACGATTCTACCGCCGAGGAACCCGAGGAGGACCCATCCGAGGGGTCCGTCGCTTTGTTAAACTTGGGCAAGTTTGAACTCGATATGAACTATGTGTGTAATTTATTTAAGTGTGTTTTAGTTTGAGACATGGGTCGTAAAATAAATAATTCCAACAAGACGTTTGCAATAAGTATATGATGTAATCTATGTGTGAGGTTGCTATAATGTTTTATTTTCCGCTAAGTTTATTTTATGGTCGTCAAAAAAAATTGACTTATCTTTTTATTACAACGTCACCTTATATGAACTTGGGGTTATTAAGTAACATAAATGTGACACCCTACGGTGGGTGTTACATTAGTTGGTATCGAGCCCAAGTTTGAGTCTTTCGGGGGTTGTGGTTAGGTCTGTCTTGTTTGTGTTGTGTGATTCTCTGTTATTGTTTTCTGAAGAAAATAATATTGTTTGAAAATTCTCTCGTTATTATTTTCTCGAGAAGAAAACAATATTGTTGAAGATTGACCTTACTTTCTTTGTATTATCCAGTTTGAGTGAAGAAAGTAATGTCTGGACGAGGACGAGGACGTGGACGTGGAAATAATGGCTCAGATATGGAGCTTAATGGGAGCGATAATGGGAATGGTAATGGGAACATGGCTGCAGCTGTAGCAGCAATGCAGAGAATGGCGGAAGTGGTTGCACAACAAAATCAACGGGCTAATGAAAATGTGCACAGTTTGTCTGAGTTTCGAAGGAATAATCCACCGAAATTTCGTGGAGAGTTTGATCCGGAGAAAGCTGAACTTTGGATCCAAGAACTTGAAAAGATATTTGATGGTATGGGTTGTGCTGATGAACGGAAGCTTACGCTTGCAACGTTTATGCTGGTAGAAGATGGTGAACGTTGGTGGACAGGAGCTAGAAGACTGTTGGAAGCTGAAGGAAGGATGGTGACATGGCAAGTTTTTAAGCAAAAGTTTCTGGAGAAATATTTTCCAGCAAGTGTGAGGCATATGAAGGAAACGGAATTTCTGAGCTTACGACAAGGATTGATGTCCGTAAGTGAGTATGCGGCAAAATTTGAAAGTCTGTCTCGCTTTTGAGATATTTGCATGATGAATCCGGATGATGGTCGGAAATGCAGGAAATTTGAAGAAGGATTAAAGTTGGATATTAAGAGAGTCAGATCGATGTTGGAGATTAATCAATTTCCAACTTTGATTGAAAAATGTCGTAAAATTGAAGAGATTGATCATCAACGAGCGGCAAGAAATAAGAATTTTGGACCTGCAAGGTTCCAAAAAGGAAAGAGTACTCAAGCAAGTCACTCTCAAAGAAAAGCCATATATGAAACCCGCAGGAAGTCGACTAAGAAGCAATTTGTGGGTGGAAGTTCTAGCGGCAATAAGGCAAGTCAAGTCGGGACTCCTATTCGATGTTTCAAATGTGGGAAGGACCATCTCACGAAAGATTGTCAACATAAGGAGGTTGTTTGTTTTAAGTGTGGACAAGATGGACATTTCTCTAAAGACTGTGATCGATAAGGAAGGAATCCTCTGTGGGAAATGTTCAGACCGCAAGGCCACAGTGTGTGGTCGTGTCTATACAATGAGCGGTGAAGTAGTCACAAATCGAGGACTTGATAATGGAGGAGGGTACTATTGGAGGTAATCCTTTAACCATACTCTATGATTCAGAGCAACACATTCTTTCATTGCATGTGATTGTGTTGAGCGTTTGGGATTGACCGTGTCCGCATTGCCATATGATCTGAATGTTGCTACTCCTACTGATAAGTCTCGTAGTTACATCAACAATATGCCTGAATTGTCCTGTCTGTGTTAGGAATAGAATCTTTTATGTGGACTTGATCTGTTTGCCTCTTTCCAAGATTAATGTAATCTTGGGAATGGATTGGTTGTCTTCTAACCATATCCTAATTGATTGTTCAAATAAGACATTAGTGTTTCCTGAGGCTAAGGATCCTAGATTCCTAACGGCTACTCAAGTGGAAGCTTGTTTGAAGGAAGGAGATCATGGGTATCTATTGTTATCTTCTTTAGAGGTACAATGTGAAGATGTCTTGAAAGATATTTTTGTAGTCAACGAATTTCCTGAAGTATTTCCTCGAAGATATACCTGACTACCACCAAGAAGGGAAATTGAGTTTGCCATTGATCTTGTACCCGAACTGACCAATATCTATAGCGCCCTATCGGATGTCGCCGGTAGAATTAGCCGAATCGAAGAAACAATGGAGGATTTATTAGAGAAACAATTTGTGAGACCTAGTGTGTCACCATGGGGAGCTCCAAAGTCTTTGTTGGTCAAGAAGAAGGATGGAACTTCACGTCTATATGTAGACTATCGGCAACTAAATAAAATCACGATTAAGAATAAATATCCACTTCCAAGGATAGATGATCTCGATGGATCAATCATGAGGAGCCGCAATATTTTCCAAGATTGATCTACGTTCTGGGTATCACCAAATACGTGTGAAAGTGGAGGATATTCCCAAAACAGCTTTTTGAACTCGTTATGGGCATTATGAATATTTAGTGATGCCGTTTGGTGTGACAAATGCACCAGCCATATTCATGGACTTCATGAACAAATTTTTCGTTCATACTTGGATAAGTTTGTTTGTTGTCTTTATAGATGACATTTTAATTTATTCTCGAAGTCAGGAGGAACATGCTGAACATCTCAGGGTGGTTCTCCAGATTCTAAAGGAGAATAAGATGTATGCCAAGTTGTCCAAATGTGAATTTTGGTTGAATGAAGTTCAATTTTTGGGACACGTGATATCGGAGAAAGGAATTGAAGTTGATGCTTCAAAGGTGAAGACAGTTTTGGAATGGGAAAGACCAAAGACTGTAACAGAAATCCGTAGTTTTGTCGGATTAGCTGGTTATTATAGACGTTTCATTGAGGGGTTTTCAAAGATTGTAGGACCTCTTACCCAACTTACACGAAAGAATCAACCGTTCGTGTGGACTGATGCATGCGAAGAAAGTTTTGAAGAATTGAAAAGACGATTGACTACTTCACCAAGTGTTGATTTTACCTGATCCAAATGAACCTTTCGAGGTATATTGTGATGCTTCATACCAAGGATTGGGTGGTGTACTTATGCAAAACCGTAATGTGGTGGCTTATGCTTCAAGACAGTTGAAAAATCATGAGAAGAATTATCCGACTCATGATTTGGAGTTGGCAGCTGTGGTGTTTGCGTTGAAAGTATGGAGACATTTTCTTTATGGAGCTACGTTCACTGTTTTTAGTGATCATAAAAGCTTGAAGTACTTGTTTGACCAAAAAGAGTTGAACATGAGACAGAGGCATTGGTTAGAGTTTCTGAAAGATTATGATTTTCAATTGCAGTATCATCCCTAAAGGCGAATGTCGTAGCGGATGCGTTGAGTAGAAAAATACTTAGTGCTTCATTTATGATGATCAAAGACAAGGAGTTGATAGAAGAATTTTGGGATATGCAATTATCTCAGTAAAATTGACGCCGGCAAGATATGTTTAAATATGATCACCATTTCAAATGATTTGATGGATAGAATCCGTGAAGGACAAAACAAGGACCAATATTTGCAAGAAGCAAAAGAAGCAAAGAGTCAAGGGGCGTGTTGGATTTTAGCGAAGGTGTTAATGGAATTTTGAAGTTTCAAGGAAGAGTTTGTGTGCCAAATGATCCAAATCTTAAAAGATTGATTTTGGAGGAAGCTCACAGAGTAAACCGAGTATGCATCCGTGGAGCCACAAAGATGTATCAAGATTTAAAACAATTATATTGGTGGCAAGGAATGAAGAAAGATGTTGCAGAGTATGTATCATCCTGTTTAGTCACGAAGGCTAAGGTGGAACATCAAAGACCTTCTGAATGTTGCAACCTTTGCCTATTCCCGAATGGAAACGGGATGACATAGTAATGGATTTTGTGATGGGACTACCAAAGACTCGGAAGGGTCATGATGCCATTTGGGTAATTGTTGATCGCTTACTAAGTCGGGCTTCACTTTTTGCCGATTAATATTAAATACTCAATGAAAAAGTTGGCTCAGTGTACATCGCTGAAATTGTTAGACTTCATGGTGTACCATCCAAGATCATTTCTGGATCGAGATCCAAGGTTTACATCGAGATTTTGGGATAGTTTTCAAGAAGCGATAGGAACAAAGCTACGTCTAAGTTCTCGCTTACCATCCACAAACCGATGGTCACGTAAAGGACGATTCAATCGTTAGAAGACTTGTTGAGAGCTTGTGTACTTGGAACAACCGGAGGTCGGGATGAATTCTTACCATTGATAGAATTCACATACAATAACAGCTTTCCATTCAAGTATAGGGATGGCACCCTATGAGGCATTATATGGAAGACGATGTAGAACACTCGTTATGTTGGTATCAAGACGGTGAAAGTGCTATATTAGGACCGTAGATTGTTCAACGGACAACCGAGAAAGTTAAGATGATTCAAGATAAAATGAGAATGAGTCAAACTCGAAAAGAGCTATACGCCGATAAAAAGAGAAAATCTATTGAATTTGAACAAGGTGACCATGTATTTTTGCGAGTGACGCCTATGACGGTGTTGGACGAGTGCTTAAGTCCAAGAAGCTCACTCCAAAGTTTATCTGGACCATATCGATTTTACGTCGTAGGTCCAAGGCATATCGATTGCATTACCACCTTTTCTCAAACCTTCACAATGTATTTCACGTATCACAACTACGGAAATATATTTCGATCCTACTCATGTTATCAAGCCGCATACGCATAGACACCGAAGGAAAATTTAACTTATGACACTGCTCCAAAGAAAGATTGAGGATCGAAAGACAAAGCAACTTCGAGGTAAGGAAATTTCATTGTTAAAATTATTTGGGATGATGTAAGCGGGGAAGCTACATGGGAACTAGAAGAAAAGATAAAAGAACAAGATCCCTTTTTATTTTAAGGATGTGAAGTCAAGTTCGTCAAGTTTCGAGGACGAAACTTTTGTAGAGGGGAGAATCAGTAACACCCCAAACTTTCTATGTATTAAATAAGTAATTTTGACGCAATTAATTCTACCGTTTAGTGATTTCTCGTGCACCGTAAAATTATTTTGAATATTCCGTCTGCATATTTGGTCATTTTGAGTGATTTGTTCCGTGTCGAAAATAATAATTTTCGTAGGAAAAATTTACGTAAATTAATTTTTATTGCTTGGTCTTAATTAACTTACGTAATCTGATTTGATATTTGTGAATTTTCTAATTTTTGTGATTTTATGTGTGATTTTGATTTTTTTTACTATTTATGGGTCCCGCGAGGTGTTTGTGGGCCCAGTGGCCATACGTGGGCCCGTGGGTCCCGCAAAGTGAAAATTTTTCTACGCATAGAAAAATTTGTAATTGCTTAGACGGAGACAAGTGATCTTACTAAACCTGAATCCGAAAATAGTTTTAGAAAATTTCCTTTACCGTATTTTTTTATTGTATTTATTTATGTGATGGTAAAAATACAAGAAATGTATGTTTTGTGGGGTTACAAGTGATGAATCAAAATAATATTCTATATTATTGTTAATATTGGTGGATTGGATATCCACCATTAATTTAATTACCATTGGAAATTTAATCTTGATTTAATCAACGGTGGAGATTTGATCTTGAAAGTAAATAGGATCAATTATAACCATTGGATGGAAATTAAATCAAGGGTAGAGATTTAATCTTATAAAGGACTATGACCATTATCAACCCTTGGATGTAAAATAAATCAATGGTGGAGATGGATCATTAATGACCATTGGATTTGGATTTAAATCAATGGTGGAGAATTGGTCATCAAAAATTTCTACAACCATTTTGGACCCTTGGATGTAAAGTTTGAAGATGCAATCTTGACCTTTCATTTGGAGACACATCTAATGGCTAGGATTTAAAGAAGAAAGATCCAATGGCTTAGATTTTGTCTTCTAAAAATCAAAATCTACTTAAATCCTAACCATTGAATGAATCAATGGTTAGGAATGCTTCATATAATTGATAGAAAAGATGACAAATTGCATGAATCATGCAAGGAGGGGGGGCGGTTTTTGAAGAGCAAGGAGAATGGGAGACAAAGCTAACATAGCCTTTTTAGGCCAAAGAAAAAGGAGAAGACAAGTTACTATTGATCAATTAATGTGCATGCTTTTCAAAACTCCATTTTGGCATTTCTCTCCATGAAGTCCACGGTCATGCATAGTTAGGATGCCAAATTATTTCATTTACACACTTCACATTCTTCATTTCTTCATTTTCTCTAAGTTCCAAAAACCAACCGAAGAGAAAAACTCTATTTCCTCTCCTTAGTGAAGCATTCGGCCAAGCACTCCTCTTCACACTCCATCACTCTTTAATTTCATACAACCTAGTTTCTTAAATCATCACCTTGTTCTAAACAACTTTCTTGTTGAGAATTTTCTCAAATTCTTACATCTTGAAGGACTTTTTTAAGATCAAGTTTTAGAGCTCTTGTTGGTGAAGAGTAAGAAAACTTCTTTTATTCTTTTCTTTTTCATGTTCTAAACCATGTTTGATCCATGGTTCCTCTTAATCAAGTTCAATATACTAATTTTCTTGTATTTGTTCTATGTTCAAGAGACTTTTGTTGGAGGAGATCTTGTTCTAAATTCAAAGCAAGGAGCTTTTGGAGTTCTTCAAGAGGTAAGAGGGAGATTTATCTCACCAACCAAGCATGGTGGTGAGAGATGGTTATATTTGATGGATGATGAATCCATGTGAGGATTCATATCCATGGTCATGTAATAAATTATTTGTGTTATGTGTTTTTAATTATTTTGTTTATGCTTGATATGCTTTGCATGAATTAATTGTGTATGCATGCTTAGTATGATTTTTACTTGTTTATATGGTATGCTTATAATATGCATGATGATATATGTTAAATATATTATGATGGAATGTATGTTGGAAACAAGAAATTATGGCTTCAAAGGTCATAGGAAGCTCACGGTTTTGGCTCTCAAAAACTAAAGTTTCTACTGAAAATTTTCAAGAACAATGAACTTGATTTTTTTAGTCCTTAGACTTAAGAAAATTTCAGCCAAGACACCAACCAACTTGGTGTTTACAAAATTAGATTTTCAAGAAGGATGAAATTGAATGATTTTAGAAAAAAAATAATAATAATAAAAAGGGTTGTTATTCCAAACAATGATGCTCACGGTTTTTAGTATGAAGTTTTAGTAAAATAATTTGTGTATAAAACAAGATTTGAATTTAGATGTTTCAAAGAAAAATATTTGATGGTTCCAAAGACCATTTATAAGGTTTTGATAAACTTAGAAAAAATGTTTTGATGTTATAAAATATAAGAATTTCCATAGAAGGATTTTAAAAGGGAAATTCAAGTGTTATCAATTGGTTGAGAAAGGATTTTTAGTAAAATAAAGAAAAAGAAAATTTAAAAGTGGTGAACATCAAATTATTTTAAGAGAATAAATTTTTAGAAGTGATTTAGAAAACGTTTGTAATTTAAATTTATTTAAGGATAATTTAATTTTTAAGCTTTGGAAAATGATATGATATTTTAAGTTAAAAATAGTAATTAAATTAACAAGATGAGATTTTACAAGATCAAATTAGTAAAATGAAATTTTTAGTAATTATATTACGGAAAAGGAATATTTAAAAAAAAAAGAATAGGAATAAAATGAGGTGAGAGATTATATTATATTAAGAAAAGCCCAAAATAATATTTCAAAGTTAAGTAATATTTTTACGAAGTGTAGAAATGGTGAAAATTAATTTATGTAGCTCAAAAACGTAATTTTTAAATTACACGATTAAAAAAAATGTTAAAATATTTCTACGTAATTTTTAAAGCATTCAATCATTTTACACGATCGAAATGTTGTAGAAAAATCGCTATGCGATTTAAAAATGAAAGAATATTTTTATGTATTTTAGAATACAGTAAAAAAAAAATTGTTATGCAATTTTTAAACATAATAAAAATGTTACAAATCATTGTTTACGTAATAAAATATTACGTGACCGTAAAAATGTGACAAAAATATTTTACTTAATGATAAAAATACAATAATATAATGTTGTCATTAATTATACAAGAAACTTTACAGTTAAAAATCAGTATGTGAATATTGTACAAGAAACTGAACAATTTGCCTATAATTGGCATAAATCCATTTTACGAACGTAAAATAGTATTTGAACTTTGTATGAGAAATTATGTGATTTACCTTTGGTTGGTAATTGGTGCATTACACATGCATTGAAAATGGTCCGATGGACTGGATATGGCTAATTGCCTAGAGAAACGTACACCTCTTGAGTGGGTGTGATACGCGTAGTGTAGGTCACTTATGGACCTTGGGGCATCGGGGTGCGGGTTGCTCACAATGGGCGCTTGGTAGCTCTTCTCAGATCCGTGGGTTAGACCGATGCAACACACCTGGTGATCCGGACCGAGACACTATTCTTAATCAAGATCCGACAAAGATTGTTGTGTATGTGCTAGATGTGCAAGATATAATTATAAGCACTTGGTCTCGAAGCACGAAATACCAAAGCTCTCTTTTCGATCAATTTCTCCGACTTGAGTATTAGCTCCATGGAGTAGGGCATTGAGTCTATGTACGCATGCATGAAACCGAGCATCTATATTTATATGATGGTGTTGTTGTAATTGTTGTATGATTTAAACAAAGATAAGTGGCACAATGGTAATTATTATTTTGCACTATGATGATGGTATAATTGTGATCATGATATGATATTTTGCATGATGTGTTGTTTGTATGATCTCTCGTACTATCATGCTTGTATTGGCGTAGATAATCTCACCTCTTTGTATGTATATCTGTATATTGTATTGATAATTGGGTGAAGACGTTGAGAAAGAAACGATACAAGAAGCGTAAGAAGAATTACTTCTCACGGCTGGGAACGCCGACTCGACAAGATGACGACAAGAGCCGCTTTCTTCGGATATGTACGTCTACAATTTCACGAGGAGTCGAAGAATGGAGGACAAGTCCCGATGAGCGAGGACTTATTTATGAGGGATATCTGACTGTTAGCATTAGCAGACTGTTTTGTAGAGATCCGTTTTTCTGTGTAACTATCTTAGTTCATGTTGAATTTCCGTTGCATATCAGGCGACACTAGGACACCAGGAATTATGTCCCAACGGAAATCAGTATAGTATCGTCAGCCCGGACACCTGTCCGTAGGGCTACTCGTCATAACGGATTCCTACCTGCTAAGGAACCCGAGGAAGACCCATCTGAGGGGTCCGCTGCTTAGTTAAACTTGGGCAAGTTTGAACTCTGATATGAACTATGTGTGTAATTTATTTAAGTGTGTTTTAGTTTGAGACATGGGCTGTAAAATAAATAATTCCAACAGTACGTTTGCAATAAGTATATGATGTAATCTATGTGTGAGGTTGCTATAATGTTTTATTTTCCGCTAAGTTTATTTTATGGTCGTCAAAAAAAAAAGTGACTTATCTTTTTATTACAACGTCACCTTATATGAACTTGGGGGTTATTAAGTAACATAAATGTGACACCCTACGATGGGTGTTACAAATGTAAAGCGACTTGGTTGAGGCAGCGCACATAATCTTTCCCATCTTCTCCTCCTAATTTCATTAATAATGGAGCGATACCTCTCGCCCTGTAGGTCAATCTCCCTTTCTTTGATTGTGCTCTTCTTTCCTACTACATTTATGTATCTCTCTTCGTGTTTAGGAGAGCGGAAGTGGTGTTCATCAAAAGTGACGCTTCTAAAACTGGACCCTCCCATTTCCTTTCTATTTTTTGTTGGGAGCCATTGGAAAGAGATATTTTTGTACAAAAGAAGAATGCAACTAGTGAATCTTTACTCAATTTATCATATCCAAAATACTACATTGTGAGTAAGAATTTGAGCATAAAAGGAAAGACAACAATGCATAATGTGATCAAATTCAAAGCCAACTTTTCAATTCAAAACACAAGGATAATAGCCACCCATCAAATATGCAAACAAATTGCCTAGACAAAATCTAGGCATTCACAACAAAGACTAGACATTTACAACAACAACTTAACCCATCAAAACATTTCATAATTAACATCTTAGAGATCCTGAGAAGTCTAGGTATTTACAACAAAATCTACTCATCAAAATTAATGCATCAACAACATCACCCCATCAACAATTTAAAACATTTGTCACCCATATGCATTTCAAAATTGCAAGGAAACGTAATAAATTAAGCACAAAAATTGCATTCAAAACAACCCATCAAACTCATAGTGAACATTTTTTCAAGTTTATCTTAAAAAATGTCACTAAACCTCTAGAACCTAACAAATTTCAGAAGACTCTAAATACCCAAAATTCTCAAAATCTCCAAATAGGCATTTAACAATTTCTAAAGTGAAATCCTAACCTTAGACAAGTAGGAAATGAAGTATTTACCTAAATTAAGGAAGAATGAGGGTTGGGTAAGCACCAAATTGGAGTTTCCACGTTCCCCCCTAATTCTTGCCTAGCTCTCCAATAGATGCTTCAATGCAGTTTTCCCACAAAATTGGAGGGGATGAAGATGGGGGTTAGGTGCGGTTTTAAAGTGGGAATGATGTTGGGTTAGTGTTTGGGTGGATTGAGAGTGATTGAGAAGGATTTAGGTTGAAGGTGGGAGAGAAAGTTAGGGTTTTGAGAGATAGATTTGGGGGAAAAGATGAGAAAGTAGGTTTGAAAACCCACTTAATTTTGCTACGCTGAGGCCGCATGCTTAAGCGGTAAGAAAGTCACTGCTTAATTATTGGCTAGTAGAAAGTAGGAGGACTGGGCACTTAAGCGCTCACTTTTTGGGAGCCTAATCGGTGAGTGGCAGAGAGAAAGGGTTTTGAGCAACTGAGCAGCCAGTTTTTTGGTGTTTAAATGCTCAATGATAGAAATATAGCTCTAACCAACCAACTAACTAACATATTTTAAACGCAATGCATTAATGTAAAATAAAAAGGAAAAGAAACTTGGGTTGCCGTCTAAAAAGCACTTGTTTATAGTCCTTGGCTTGACTTTGTCTAGTGATATGATCGAGGTGGTGTAAATTGAAAGGAAGGTGATAACTCCTTTTCTTTGTTGAAGGGTGGAGCCATATCATGACAAATGTCCTTAGGTGTGCTTCTAGGATCATGTTGTACCCCAAATATGGCTTGTGGATCATGCCCCCTGAGAAAGCCCTTCTCGTTTACAACAATTTGAGTCTTAGGAGGGTCAACATCAATATTGTATAATGGTGGGGGGTCCTTGATAGCCATAGCTTCATGCTTCTTAGCTTGAACGAAATTGATAGGGGCATAGAGATTTAACATTAGGGATGATTTAGCATTCTCGAAGACACTGATTGTCACATAGTCTCCATCCACTCTCAAGATAAGTTCACCCATAGGTATGTCAATTAAAGCTCCCAAAGTTGCCAAAAATGGTCTTCCAAGAATAAGAGAGATGTCAGCGTTTTCTTCCATATCTAACACTACAAAGTCAGTCGAAAAAATAAATTTATCTACTTTCAATAGCAGATCCTCCATAATACTATATGGGTATCTAATAGTCTGATCTACGAGTTGAAGAGATATCATGGTTGACTTGACTTCTCCAATGCCTAGCTTCCTGAAGATTGACAACGGCATCAAGTTTATACTAGCACCAAGGTCATATAAGGCCTTCTCAATAGTCAACTTACCAATAGCATAAGGAATATTGAAGCTACCAGGATCTTTCAATTTGGATGACAATTTCTTTTGGATGATGACACTACACTCTTCATTCAACACTGTTGTCTCATCTTCTTTTATCTTCGTTTTCTTTGATAGGAGATCTTTCATGAACTTGACATAGGAAGGAATTTGCTCCAAGGCTTCTACAAAAGGGATTTTTATTAGTAATTTCTTGAAGACATCAAAAAACCTTGTGAAGTTCTTTTCCTTCTCTTACTTTTTCAATCTTTGAGGGTATGGGACCTTAACATAAGGAGATGGCTCTTGAGGTTTGTTCCAATTTGGATCCTTATTTTTTCTTCTTTCTCTCTTCAATTCTTTTCCATTAGAGACTTCTTCTTCTGGTGCAATTAACTTGTTATTCAAAGATGACTTATCTTTCACTTGGTCTTGTCTTGGAGGATTAGCTACTTCTTTGGCATCATCTTCTTTCAGTTGAGGACTAACAACTTTGCCACTCCTCAAGGAGATTTCCATGCACTACTCCTTCAAATTAACCATTGTGTCACTAGGTAGGCTACCTGGAGGTCTCTCTGTGAGTTATCTTGATATCTGACCAATTTGGGTTTCCAAACTTCGAATGGATGCCTCTTGATTCTTCAAGTTGGCTCTCGTTTCCTGCATGAAATTAGTAGTTTGTTAGAAAAAGGAAGATGTTTGTTGAGAGAGTTTTTTAAGAGCACTCTCTAGAGGAGATTTCATCTCTTGTTGAGCATTTTGTTGCATCCATTGATTATTCCAAGAAAAGTTGCGATGATTCCTCCACCCCGGATTATAAGTGTTTGAATATGAGTTGCCTTATGGTCTTACAGGATTGCCCATGCAGTTAATTTGCTCTTGAGAGGTAAAAACTGAATTGCTCGCCTCTCATTCACCATTGACATGATTGCCCCCACAGAAATCGCAAGTTAAAACTTGACGATTAACTGAACTTACTTGCATGTTGCCAATTTGCTTGGTAAGATTGTGTATTTGTTGTGAAAGAGTCTTGTTCTATGCAAGTATGACATCAAAGGTACCAAGCTCTAACTCCCTGCTTAATTATTGATCTTCCACTAGGCATTTGATATTCATTTGTAGCTATAGTTTTAAACAATTCTTAAGTTTCTTTAGGCGTTTTGGTGTTAAGAGACCAACCTGTAGATGCATCCACCATAGCTCTAGTGGAATGATTCAAGCCATTATAGAAAATTTGAACTTATTGCCAAATTTCAAATGCATGATGAAGACATATTCTTAGCAATTCCTTATATCTTTCTTAAGCTTCATACAAAGATTTCCCCCTCCTTCTGAGTGAAACATGCGATCTCACTTCTCATCTCTGCAAACATTGATGGAGGAAACTACCGAGTAAGAAACTTGCTAACCAAATCTTCTTAAGTAGTAATGTTTTCTAGATATTGAGCTTGTAACCAGCCCTTAGCTTTATCCCTTAGAAAGAATATGAAAAGCCTTAGTTGTATAGCATCATCACTCGCTCCATTGAACTTGATAGTATCACAAAGCTCTATGAAGTTGTTGATGTGCAAATTTGGATCTTCTGACTGATTTTCCCCAAATTGATCTTGCTGAACTTTTGATTTCAAAGTTGTTGGCTTAGATGAGAGGTCGCACTATACTGGTTGCACACCTTTCAGTAATAAGAGTTGCATAATATTCCAAAGTGCGTATTCTTTCTTCATTAGGTGCTGCCATGATTTCTCCTTCAATTCTTCTTCTCTCTCTTGTTGCTTTTTTGTTTGCCCTTGCTATTTTCTTAATTTCAGGATCAAAGAGTACTACTTCCAGATTTACAATACTTCGCATAAACAAGCAAATAAGAGTGAATTGAAAAGAAACAATCTAAAAAGAAAATTAAACAAAGAAAAATAAATGCCTAAATTAGTATCCTTCTGATTACTCTTTAATATTAACAATCAAATAATCCTTAACAACGATGCCAAAAACTTGTTGCTCAGTTGGCAAGTTACCAAATCACAAAAGTAATAAAATGATGAGAAAGAGTATCGTCTCACATAGATTATATTGTCAATTACTAAATTCATCAAATTAATATTATTTAGACAATCGAAAATTGAGATTTAATAGAACAGTAAATAACATCAACATAAAATTTCTAAATTTAAAAAATAATAGCAATAAAATATTCAAAATTAACAAGAGTTTATTAATCAATTAGACAAAGGATGAAAGATAATAATATCGAAGTGTTAGGATACAAATTTCACTTGAACTCTTTTGATGCAAATTCAAATATTAGTTTAACCAATTTCTATTCCATGATTCAAGGTTGAATTCCCAAAATTAATCAATATCCAATCACTTGGTATATTAATCCTCTTCAAATGACTTTGAGTTAACCAATCCCTTAGTATAACCCTAAGTAGAGAAGGCTTTTATAAAAAAACTAGGGAATAAAGAGCAAGACCACACAACCTATAACACCCTCAATAACATATTAGACTTATATATAGTTACAGAGGTAGCATAATACTAGTTTAACATGCTTGTTAATTTTTATGACAAACTGAGTTAGTTTAGACACTTTGCTACAACACGGAAGGTTAAAAGAAGCATAAAATGACTTAGATAGTAGCATAAATTGCTAAGTTGAAGGAAAGAAATATGATTAATTTTTTTTCTAGGTCACAAATGAGCTAAGAATGATGTAATTAAAATTTGAGGATAATTGGGATTAGTTTGGTATTTTTAAGCATATTGAGTGTGTGTTTTAATGTCGGATTGACTAGTAGCAGATATGAAAAAATATGAAAATGGTGAAACAAGATTTTTAATGAATCTCAGGAATTATTTTAAACCTGTTGGAAGTTAGGAAACTTGATTTGGATAAATCCAAGTGGTCTTAGTAGATATAATGTATACTACAAAATATCTAAGTCACTTTGAGTCTCACGGCTGCTGCCACGTTTCTTGACTTTCTTGGGATATTTCCTCACTCTTATTCTCTCATTTTGCTCACGTTACACAACTGAGTATAGGGCTAAAAATAGAAGAGAAAAACTAGCAAAGAAAAGGGAGGAAAAAGAGGAAGAAGAGAAGGAAAAGAAGAGGAAGAAATCAAAGGGAAAATCCAAGGCTTAATCTTCATCTGTGCTGCACAAGAGGTAGGGGGACTTTGTCTTAACTCTTATTTCCATTTTCTCCATCTTGTTTCATGAGTTGGCTTGGTGTGAGAATTGGAATTGAAGTGTTATTTTTAGTGTTCTTGGCTTGAATTTTGTTGTAGAACTTGAGAATAATTTGTTTTTTATTTGTGGTATGCTTGGTGATGTATTTTTCATGCCTCAAACACTTATAACCTCTCTTGTGCTAAGATAAAGGTTTTAGGTTTTGAAGGTGATGAATGATGCATTGTTTCATGTGGGAGTGTTTTTAAATTTGTTTGAGAGTTGTAATGAGTTTATGGATCTTGTGAGGTGCTGGAAATCACTTGAGATGGAAGCTTGAGTGGTTGGAAGGCCATTTGTTCCTAGTGGAACAGTGGTAGCCTTCTGTAGAAGTTTCTGTCGCAGGCTCATGCCGCGACGTGACTGAACCACACCTAGGCATGAGTTCCAAAATTTTTCAAGAATTGTATTCTTGATGTTTTGGGATTTCCTAAGCTTTGGGATCACTCATATATGCCTTTTTACGTGTATTAGGGCACTAATGAGAGTATTTCATGGAGGAAATTACTACCTTGTGTATGTAAGAAATTGAGGAAACCTTAGGCATCTTTTGAGGTAGCTTTTGTTATTAATTGAGAAGTAAAGACAATGTGTACTAGAAACAACTAGTTTGGGTTTGTTTGGTATGATATGTCTATCTATATGCAAGGGTTGCTCCTTTAGAGTTAAAGTTGAACTTGAGATGCATAGTTAGTGTATGCTTCCTTGTTTATCAAGGTTAAGCTTTGAGTTTTGCTAAAGACATAGGTTGGTTCCTTTATGTGATAGAGTTGATCCAAGAGAGCATGTATTCTAGTTAGAGCCTTTCACTTAGTTAGGGTGAACTTTGTGATAGAAATTGAGAAACCTTGAGCATCCTAGGGTTGTGGAATGTCATATGTTAGTATATAGGACCTTAGCCAATATGAGATTGTCTTTAAAGTCACTTGTGAAGTGATGAGGAAAGGTTCTAGGCAAAGTATGCTAAGTTACTTAGCTAGGTGTTCGTATTATCATGCATAGGCTGCTTCTTTAGGTATAAAGTAGAGCAAAGGGTGCATAAGTAATAATTACTTCCTTGTGTGACAAGGTTGAGTAGAGAAAAGTACTAGAAACATGACCTTGCTCCTCATGTGGTAAGTTGAGCTTACTGGTCATGTTTGCTAGCTTTTCTTTTTCACTTAGTTAGGAAGGACCTTGTGATAAGTGTAAGTCTTTTTATAATCCCTTTGTATATTTGGTTTTCAAACTTGTTATTTGTTATTTCCTATGTATTGTAACATTAGATTGTGTGCACAACCATGTGAGCTGAGAATGAGGTGTTGGATCTAAATTCTCCTAGAATTTATGCTATTATGGTCAGGGTTATCAGTGTGGGGGTGGTAGCAATACTTTTACTATCGTGAGGGGAAGGAATACACTTATTACTAAGTAGCCTAAGGGCTATCGTGCCTATCCTACTCTATATATACAATAGAACTTGGTTTCGGGGATTTAAGCAAGTCACTTGTGTTTTCTAAAACTAAAATCTGCATTTACATTGTATAATCATATTATTAGGACATTGTGTGAGCATAACCATACATCATAACATAAAAGCATTGCATTTGTTGAGAACTGTAAGGGCGATTGTCTTGCTTGCTTGATGATATCTTATAATTGTATAGACGATTGTTTAATATCATTGATTATTCTATGTTCTGATAGTGTTGAGTAGTGGCTCATTTATTTGTTGCGGGCATAATCTTATGTGTATTGTGTGGTTTATTCATTGCGAATGATTAAACTCTGTTATTGGTTACTTATACTGAGAATTATGTATTCTCATATCGTGTGTTACCATGTAAATCCAGGTTGAAGCTCTTCTAAGAGAAACAAGAAGTATAAAGATTAGAGTAGTTTTTTGTACTTAGTAATTAAAGCTTATATTTGTTTACACTGTTTTAAGTTTATATAAAAGTTTATGTATTATAATGTGTCCCTTTTGAGGCAATTATGTATATATATATATCCTTTAGTTTCTGCAAGGCTCTCCATATTATTCGTTTAAATGATATGAATTAGTTTAATGTATAAGTTAGAAGTAGCATAGCTAATACTGCTTATCCAGGTATATGTTAGGTATACTTGGTTACTGGTATTAGGATGTTACATTATGGTATCAGATCTTGGTTCATCCTGTTGAGCCGGGATATGGACTGACTATGCTTAGGTTTTTTTTTTAGGAGTTCCTTTGTGTGTTGTGCATTTCTTTGTCTCTTGTATAAGATGTTTGATAGAACTACATGACTTCCCTTTGGTATGACTGTTTTTAGCTACTGTAGCATGGTTACATGATATTGAGACTGATCATTTCAATATGTATTATTCTGTATGTACAGGAAACTATGGCGTCTCCAAGGCGAACCCACAGGAATAGGAACTTAGCTAATGAAGGCCTGAACATGGTTAGAGCCTTTATGGCAATGGTTGATGAATTGAGGAAGCAAACAGCTGCTACCACTGATATTATGCGGGAGCAGACAGTCGCTACTGTTGAGGCTATCAGAGAGCAAACAGCTGTGACTACCGGGATGTTTGAGAGGATGGGCACGACTCAGCATCAACAGCCTGCACCACCACCATATTAACCGGGGAAACCAAACCAAGAGGTAGTTGGGAGAAATTAGAGTTTCCAAGACCTCTTGAAGTTCAGGAAGAATAATTCGTCATCCTTCAAGAGGGAATACAACCCGGTGAGAACTGGCTAAAGGAGATGGAGAAGATCTTCATTGCTATGTTTTACTCGAATGGGCAGCAAATACCCTTTGCTTCCTATATGTTGGAAGGGGAAGCAAAGGATTGATGGATGGACGCCAAGAGTTTGTTTGATGTATCGGGGACTCTTATTACGTGGGAAATCTTCAATAATTCTTTTTTGGAGATGTATTTTCCACAATGTTTGTGAAATGCAAAGGAAATGGAATTTCTGAGGTTGGAGCAAGGCGAGATGTCTGTTGGTCAGCATGTGGCCAAGTTCAATGAGTTGTCTAAATTCTCATCTTGCATCAAATATAACCCAAATGAGATTTAGAAGTGTGTTAAATTTGAGGAATGATTGAGAGAGGAAATTCAGAAAGTGATCCGGCAATTTAAGGAAGGATTGAGAGAGGAAATTTAGAAAGTGATCCGGCCTTTTGAGATTCGAAACTTCGTAAGTTTAGTAAACAAATGCAAAATTATTGAAGGTCGTGATGGTAAGTCTCAAGAGGAACGAAGATCACAGAACCATCAAAAGGGAAAATGGATGGATGATGGGTACGACGAAAGTATTTCTACACCCAGCAATCCACAAGATGAGTATGAGAAAGGTGTTTCTATATACAATTCTTTAGAAGATGATGAAGATGAGCAAGTTCAGGTGGAAACCTTAGAGCCTGAATGCCCTGTATGTGAAAGGTCACATGGAGATAAACCTTATGTGGTGTGCTTTGTGTGTGGTCAATCGGGGTATTATACTAGGAGGTGTTCACAGAGGCAGGGAGTTATGCCCAACCCAAGACTGCAAACTCCAAGAAAGGTGTATACGCTAGTCAGAATGGAGGAGACTCATTCTCTCGATCTTATGCAAGGTATCCTTCTATGTGTGCCATTAGTTGAAAACTCATTAGGATATTTTTATAGGATTTGTACAAGTTGAGTTGTTAGTTGGTGGCTAAGTTCAGTAAAATATCAATAAAGAAAGGTGAGATCCCTTCGAGTATGATATCTTTTTTTATAAGAGGCAAACTGAATTTTGGGGACAAAATTCTTAAAAAGGGGGGGAGAAATGTAACACCATCAATAACATGTTAGACTTGTACATAGTTATAGAGGTATCATAATACTAGTTTAACATGTTTGTTAATTTTGTGATAAACTGAGTTAGTTTTGACACTTTGTTGCAATATAGAAAGTGGAAAGTAGCTTAAAATAACTTAGATAGTAGTATAAATTGCTAAGTTGAGGGAAAGAAATATGGATAATTTGTTTCTAGGTCACAAATGAGCTAAGTATAATGTAATTAAAATTTGAGGATAATCGGAGTTAGTTTGGTATTTTTAAGCATACTGAGTATTCGTTTTACTGTCGGATTGATTAGTAGCAGATATAGAAAAATATGAAAATGGTGAAATAAGATTTTTTATGAATCTTAAGATTTATTTTAAACTTGTTGGAAGTTAGGAAACTTGATTTGGAGAAATCTAAGTGTTCTTAGCAGATATAATGTATATTACAAAATATCTAAGTCACTTTGAGTCTCACGGCTGCTGCCACGTTTCTTGACTTTCTTGGGATATTTCCTCACTCTTATTCTCTCATTTTTCTCACATTACACAGCTAAGTATAGAGCTGAAAATAGAATAGAAAAACCAGTAGAGAAAGGGGAGGAAAGGGAGGAAGAAGAGAAAGAAAAGAAGATGAAGAAATCAAAGGGCAAATTCAAGGCTTGATCTTCATTTTTGCTGTACAAGAGGCAGGGGGACTTTGTCTTAACTCTTATTTCCATTTTCTCCATGTTGTTTCATGAGTTGGCATGGTGTGGGAATAGGTTTTGAAGTGTTGTTTTTGGTGTTCTTAGCTTGAATCTTGTTGTAGAACTTAAGGATGGCTTGTTTTTGCTTTGTGGTATGCTTGGTGATGCATTTTTCATCCCTTAGACACTTATAACCTCACTTGTGCCAAGAGAGGGGTTTTAGGTTTTTAAGGTAATGAATGATGTATTGTTTCATGTGGGAGTGTTTTAAAATTTGTTTGAGAGTTGTAATGAGTTTATGGATCTTGTGAGGTGTTGGAAATCACTTGAGATGGAAGCTTGAGTGGCTGGAAGGCCATTTGTTCCCAATGGAACAGTGGCAACCTTCTGCAGAAGTCTCTGTCGCAAGCTCACGCCACGGCGTGACTAAACCACACCTAGGTGTGAGTGAGGCAGAGAGCTTGGCACCGCGACATGACTGAACCACGCCTAGGCGTGACTGAACTATGCCTAGGCATGAATTCTATAATTTCTCAAGAATTGTATTTTTGATGTTTTGGGATTTCCTAAGCGCTGGTGTAATGCCCCTTTTTGAGAGGGAACGTCACATCATTAATTATAATGCGAAAAACATAAGTATAAATTAAGACCCGATTCATTATATTACAATTAAACTTGTTTGGTCATAGTTGCATAAATAAAATGGTGACTTTTTTTTGTTATAATTAACAAAATATAGTGACAAGACATAATTGCAATAAAGTGTAAGACAGAAGTAAAGCATACATTCGATCAACATGCATATACACATATATATTTAATCAAATTTGTTTAGTTACAACGCCCGATATACAAAAAGTAAAACTATGCCTGCCCAAAAGATCATACATGTATAGCCCACCAAAATAATAAGTCATCAGGCCCTAAAATGAACATTGATAGCCATCAATAGCTATCCACAGTATCAGCCCCTATGAAGAAAGAGAAGGAATCATGGCTATCCACAGTATCAGCCCCAATGAAGAAAGAGAATGAATCATGTCAGGATCCTCCTCAGGGTCTTCCTCATCGAAGGAAACCCTCATTGGAGCCACCGAATTACGGGTCGGGGCTAGAGCAGTGGAGAGGAATGAATCCTCCTGTGGGGTGTAGTAAGGTTCACCCCATATTTCCCTAATGGGCATGTAAAATTCTAAATGTAAATGAACGCTGCAGGATAAGATCAGCAGATCATAACGCCCCCAAGCCAGCGACAATGACACGTCTCCCAAGTAGACACAGCGATCTGAGCTGAAGTTAACATGCCAACAGTCTGGACCTCCGAGAAATGTCGGCACACGTATCCCACAAATCCCTGTGGATGGGCCGCATTGATCAAAAGCAAGTACTAATCGCAGTCAGGCCAGAAACCGGGGAACTCGTGAACTTCCCATTCTTCACCACCGTCTTCAGAGATAGTAGAGATACAAAAAAGAGGTGAGACATCCTACTTTCATTACCAATTATGGCAGTAAGAAACAAAATGGCGTAGGACGTCCACATAGCATCATAAGAGTAATAAGTAGTAATCAAAAGGCAAATATTAAATAATTCAACAATTCTAGGCAGTTATACATCAGTAAGGCATCAGTTCCAATTATCATGAGAATTAAATGCCAGATAATATATGGACTCACTATGCTTATGCATACAACATCAAAATCTTACTCCATGGAGCTAGACACAAACAGTCAGAGAGAAAGATCAGGAAACATGTCTACAACTCAGCTGCCACGGCCAAAGTGCTATAACTCATCAGTTTATCCACGTGCATATCAAGGCATTGTACAGACATTCTTCACTAGATCGCTATATAGGACAGTGTCTCGGTCCGGATCGTCGGTGCGTTTGCATCGGTCTGCCCCATGGATAGAAGAACTACCAACTGTCCATTGCGAGGTACCCGCATCTCGACGCCCCCAAGGTCAACATCATGACCTACACTAGTCTACTCGCACCCGCACTAAGGCGTGTTCAATCTCCTAGGTAACATGGCCTTCACAACAGTCCATCGAACTTTCACAATGCATAATGACTCAATGGATATATCATGTATATTCAACAGTAATATACTTTCCATAACATGCCATAATTCGGCCAAGATAAGCATCAACACATTATTGGTCCCTCTCATGGACCTATAATATCATATTATCGGAATCTAAATAAAATAATACACTTTCAAGGTTTATTATGAATTCTCACTTTAATATAGCATTTCTTACAAAGTTCGTCTCTAGAGGAATTCTTTTGATTAATTAAGTTCTCTAATGTAAATTTATTCACACTCACTTAGAAATTATTCTAAGGGTCTCCAAGTCTCACACTCTCTTGTTCTTTCTTTAATTAAAATTACCCCAAATTTTATGACAAAATCTCATTCTTGGTTCTTTCCATTTTATGAATCCCTAATTGATTTCTAATTATCCAATTACCAAATTTCCCACCATATTATCAATAAATTAATCACTTAGTTATTTAAGTTCCAAGATTACCTAAAGTTACATAATTAAGCCCTAAATGGTCCTAGAGGCCGTGGGCCTCTCTATGGGATTAGGTACCCAAATTTTTCATCACCACATTACCTATCATACATTGGTTAATTATTTTTTCATCTTGATACAAAATTTCAATCATGGGTACCCTATTCTAGGGTTATAGCTGTGAGCCATATTGAAGGGGGTAAGGAACCCTTGCCTCCATTTCATGTTTCCAATCAAACAAAACCAATCAAGATCATCAATTTATATATACATTTAATCAAACAAATCATACATGACAAAATCAATACATAGTCATCAAAATCATACATTACAAAGAGTAAACCTAATAAAGGTTTCTCACAACCAACAAGCAATACAAGTCTCCTACTACCAAGAGAGCTTGAAGAGGATCATCTCCCTCTTACCTAGGGGAGAAAACAAGCCAAGAACTCCCTTGAAGCTCCTAGTGAAATTCGGTTTTCACTCCTCCAAAAACCTTAGAAATTACAACTTCATCAAATCAACACCAATGCTTGAAAAAGAGAAGATAAATTATCATAAAGATGACCTTAAAAAGAAAAATGAAGAAGAGGAGGTGAGGAACCAAGAATCTTACCCTAAAGCTTCAAACTTGAAGCTTGAAGAAGATGATGAAGATGGAAGCTTTTCAAGAAATCTTCAACTAGAAAGGTGTTTAGAATGTAGTGGAGATTAAGAAATTGTGGTTGTTTGAAAATTTTATGATGATGGAGGGTAAGGAGGAGGGTTGGCCGTGAGGTATGGTGTAGAGAGAAGGAGGAGAAAATGAGAGAAAGATAAAGGTAGAGAAATAAGTGGATAGTAGAAAAAAGATGATGACTTTTTTTATTTTTGAAATTAGAATAGAATAGTTAATTAAGTGAAGCACATTTTTGGCTCCAAAATGGAGCATGCTGCCATGTGGGAAGGAGGAGAGAGAGAGAGGGAGTGTTTAGCTTCTTTGAGAAACTTGGTAGCTTTTTCAAAAAGAAAGATTTGATTAGACATAAAGTGGATTACATTTGGATAGGATAATTAAGTGATAAAGTAATTAAAATAATAAGGTGATTAGGATTTTACTACAAGCTATTACCCAATGGATAATTGTTATAGTGAACAAAGCCAATATTAATTATCCAACGGATAATAGAGTGTATCGTAAAATTTTATTTAACAGTACGCACGAAGATTTTATTTATCAAATAAAATCTCAAAAAATATAAATCTCATAAACTGTACCCAGCCTCAGGTTTAGTAAGATCTCCCGTCGACGTTTCCACAGTTTAAAGTTTACCAGTCTCAGGAAAAATATTTCATTTTTTCGGCTCCACTCAGCGTGCCCGCAAAACGAGAAATATACTAAAATATTCGACATTTCTAGAAAAATCCACAAAAATTCTTAAAAATCACAAATATTAGAAAATGAATATTCACCACGAAACAAACGATTTTTGGGGTGTTTCACTGACTCTGCTCAGTGTGCACATAAAATAAAAAATATATTAAAATATTTGACGTTTCTGAAAAATTCCAGAAAAATTATTAAAAATCATAAATATTATAAAATGATTATTTATGATAAAACAAATAATTTTTTGGGTGTTACAACTCTCCCCTTCTAAAAAGAAATTTCATCCTCGAAATTTTCATACCTTGGAACAGTTGTGGGTGTTGCTCATTCATCTTGTCTTCCAATTCCCACATTGCATCTCCGGTCTTTTCGTTCCAGATCACTTTCACAAATGAGATTTCCTTTCCTCTGAGTTGTTTTACTCTCCTATCTTCAATCTTTACAGAAGGTGTCTCATAAGTTAAGTTCTCTTTCAATTGTACTGTGTCCGGTGCTAAGACATGGTTCGGGTCAGGAATATATTTTCGTAATTGTGACACATGAAAGACATTGTGAAGGTTTGAAAGAAAAGGTGGTAAGGCTATCTGATAAGCTACTGGACCTATCCGGCGAAGAATTTGGTAAGGTCCAAGGAATTTAGGAGCGAGTTTTCTAGATTTCAGAACTGGGCCGACCCCAGTCGTTGGCGTGACTTTTAAAAATAGATGCTCACCTTCCTCAAACTCAAGAGGCTTCCTTCTCTTGTCTGCATAGTTCTTCTACCTACTTTGAGTCGTCCTCATCTTTTCCTGAATTATCTTGACCTTCTCAATCGTCTGCTGTATAGTATCAAGTCCAATAGTAAGGCACTCTCCGTCTTGGTACCAACACAAAGGCGTTCGACATCGTCGTCCATATAGAGCTTCATAGGGTGCCATCCCTATGCTTGAATGAAAACTGTTGTTGTAGGTGAACTCTACCAATGGTAAAATTTCGTCCTAACTTCCAGTCTATTCTAAAGCGCAAGCCCTGATCAAATCCTCCAACGATTGGATCATCCTTTCCGATTGCCCATTAATTTGTGGATGGTAAGCAGAACTTAATCGTAGCTTTGTTCCCAATGCTTCTTGCAAACTTTGCCAAAACTTTGAGGTGAACCTTGGATCCCTATCCGAAACAATACTGGTAGGCACACCATGTAGCCTAACAATCTCACTGATGTACAGCTGGGTCAGCTTCTCCATGTTGTATCTTATGTTGATCAGTAAGAAGTGTGCTGACTTCGTGAGTCGATCAACGATTACCCATATCTTCCCCAGGATGATACAGAAGTCAAAAATCATAATCCTTCAGGAATTCTAACCACCTGCGTTGTCTCATATTCAACTCATTTTGATCATATATGTACTTTAAGCTTTTGTAGTCACTGAAGATGTTGAACGTCGCCCCATACAGGAAGTGCCTCCATATCTTCAAGGCAAAAACTACAGGTGCTAACTCCAAGTCATGTGTTGGATAGTTTTCCTCATGCACTCGCAACTGTCTCGAAGCATAAGCCACCACTTTTCCATTTTGCATAAGCACAGCTCCCAATCCTTGATATGAAGCATCGCAGTACACTTCGAATGGTTCATTCGGATTAGGTAGGACTAACATTGGTGAAGTAGTTAGCCGTCTCTTCAATTCTTAGAAACCTTCTTCGCAAGAATCAGTCCATTCAAAGGCTTGGTTCTTTCTAGTGAGCTGAGTAAGAGGTCCTATAATTTTAGAGAATCCTTCAATGAACCTCCGATAGTATCCAGCCAAACCAACAAAGCTTCAGATTTCTGTCACTGTCTTCGGTTGTTCCCATTGTAGAACTGCTTCTACCTTTGAAGGATCCACTACAATCCTTCCTTCGAGATCACATGGCCCAAAAACTTGACTTCACCTAGCCAAAATTCACACTTTGACAATTTGGCATACAGCTTCTTCTCCTTCAGAATCTGGAGAACTATACTGAGGTGTTCAGCATGATCCTCTTGATTTTGAGAGTAGATCAGGATGTCGTCAATAAAGACAACAACGAATCTGTCTAAGTAAGGATGAAAGATCCTGTTCATGTAGTTCATGAAGATGGCAGGTGCATTCATTACACCAAACGGCATCACAAGATATTCGTAATGACCGTATCGGGTATGAAAAGTCATCTTAGGAATATCCTCCACCTTTACTCAAATTTGGTGGTAGCCTGATCGCAGATCGATCTTAGAGAACACTGCTGCTCCTTTCAGTTGATCCATTAGGTCATCTATCCTCGAAAGTGGATACTTATTCTTGATCGTGACCTTATCCAATTGGCGATAGTCCACACACAATCGTGAAGTACCATCCTTCTTCCGGACTAGCAACACTGGTGCTCCCCATGGTGACACATTGGGTTTAACGAATTACTTTTTCAAAAGCTCTTCCAACTGCTTCTTAAGCTCTGCTAACTCCGATGGTGACATTCTGTAAGGCACTATAGACACGGGACCAGATCCCGGTATAAAATCAATAGCGAACTCTATCTCCCGCTTCGGTGGTAAACCAGGTACATCATCAGGATAGACTTCGGGAAAATCGTTGACCACTGGAATTGCTTTCACATCAGCCTCGCTCTCGACCTTCAAGGAAGATAATAGCATGTATCCCTGAGCTCCTTCTTTCAAGAAAGCTCAAACTTGGTTGGTCATCAAAAATCTAGAATCCTTATCTATGGAAAAAAAAACTATGATTTTACTATAGCAATCTAACAGGATACGATTGGAAGACAACCAATCCATTCCTAAAATTACATCTAACTAAGAAAGAGGTAAACAGATCAAATAAATAGAAAAGATTTGACCCTCAACAATCAATGGACTATTCAAACAGACTTTGGTAGTAATAACAGGTTTATCAGTAGGAGCAGAAACAGTCAAGTCAAAAGGCAAGGAAGACACAGGTAAACCAAGTCGTCACACACAGTCATAGGAAATGAAAGAGTGAGTTGCCCCAGAGTCATACAGTACAGTTAAAAGATTACCTCCTATGACATCTTCTCCCTGTATCAGATCTTCGGATTTGGAGGCTTCTTCTCTGCTCATAGTGTACACTCTGCCTCCTGCTTGCGGCTTTGCAGCTCACGCGACGTTGATTGAAGGCTCAGCCTTAGCTTGGTTGCAATCTCTAGAGACATGTCTAGACTTCCCATATCAAAAATAGATGATCTCCTTAATGATGCAGTCTCTAGTTACGTGATCCTTCCCGCACTTTAAGCATTTTGAAGAAAATGCCACATTTTGCCTGATTCGGTTCCCACCAGAACCTCCACTAGTAGCTCCACCAGATGTCTGCTAATGATTTCCCGGTGGTTGGGAATAAGGCTTCTTTTGGAAACGGTTTGCATTGTTACTGCCTCCTCTTTAGAACCTGGTAGGTCCAAAGTTTTGGTTTCTCGAGTCCCGAGCTTGATCTAGAGCTTCCACTTGGCAACATGTATTCAACAGCTCCGAAAATTGGTGGATCTTTAAAGTGATCACTGCTATCTTCACTTCGTGCCTCAATCCTTCCTCAAATTTTTGAAATTTCCACACCTCGTCTGGCTGGTGTTGGAAATACGTCGAAAACTTGGATAAGCTTTCGAACTTTGCAGCGTATTCGCTGATAGACAAGTTTCCTTGTCTCAAGCTGAGGAACTCCATCTCCTTTGCATGTCTGGCGCTTGCTGGGAAATATTTGTCCAATAACTTATTCTTGAATACCTCTCAATTGATTGCGCGACCTTCAGCTTCTAACACTCTCTGTGCTCCGTTCCACTAATCTTCAGCATCCCTAATCAGCATAAAAGCAGCGTAAGTTACTTTCTTATCGTTGGCACAGTTCATGCCTCTGAAGATTTTCTCTAGCTCTTTGACCCACAAACTAGCTTTTTTCGGGTCAAATTCTCCTTTGAATTGAGGAGGGTTATGGCGATAGAACTCCTCCAAATTTTGCGCATCAGTTGTAGCTTCGAGTTGTTGAGCAGCCCTTTCTTGCTGTTGAGCAGCTCTCTTCGTTTGTTGGGTAATAACTTCTGCTATTTTTTGCATCGCCCCTATCGCTACAGCCGTATCTCCGCCTCATGCCATATCGTTCTTTCAAGTAATACTAACTGAAACATACAATGAAGAATTAGATGTATCCTTTCCAAATACTCATCACAGAGAATCACACAGCACACATAAGTCAGACCTAACCACAAAGACCCAAAGAAAACATAAACCGAGGCTCTGATACCAACTTAATGTAACACCCCTTTTTGAGAGGGAACGTCACATCATTAATTATAATGCAGAAAACATAAGTATAAATTAAGACCCGGTTCATTATATTACAATTAAACTTATTTGGTTATAGTTGCATAAATAAAATGGTGACTTTTTTTTGTTATAATTAATAAAATATAGTGACAAGACATAATTGCAATAAAGAGTAAGACAGAAGTAAAGTATACATTCGATCAACAAGCATATACATATATATATATATATATATATATATATATATAATTATATCAAATTTGTTTAGTTACAATACCCGATATACAAAAAGCAAAACTATGTCTGCCCAAAAGATCATACATGTATAGACCACCAAAATAATAAGTCATCAGGCCCCAAAATGAACATTGATAGCCATCAGTAGCTATCCACAGTATCAGCCCCTATGAAGAAAGAGAAGGAACCATGTCAGGATCCTCTTCAAGGTCTTCCTCATTGGAGGAAATCTTCATTGGAGCCACCAAATTACGGGCCGGGGCTCGAGCAGTGGAGAGGAATAAATCCTCCTGTGGGGTGTAGTAACATTCACCCTACATATCCCTAATGGGCATGTAAAATTCTAAATGTAAACGAACGCTGTAGGAGAAGATCGGCGGATCATAACGCCCCCAAGCCAGCGACAACGACACGTCTCCCAAGTAGACACAGCGATCCGAGCTGAAGTTAACATGCTAATAGTCTGGCCTTCTGAGAAATTTCAGGTGCACGTATCCTAAAAATCCCTGTGGATGGACCATCATAATCAAAAGCAAGTACTAGTCGCAGTCAGGCCAGAAATCGGGGAACTCGTGAACTTCCCCTTATTCACCACCGTCTTCAGAGAGTCATATATATACGTATACAGAGATAATAGAGATACAGAAAAGAGGTGAGACATCCTACTTTCATTACCAATTATGATAGTAAGAAACAAAATGACGTAAGATGCCCACATAACATCATAAGAGTAATAAGCAGTAATCAAGAGGCAAATATTAAATAATTCAATAATTCCGGGCAGTTATACATTAGTAAGGCATCATTTCCAATTATCATAAGAATTAAATGCCAGATAATATATGGACTCACTATGCTGATGCATACAATATTAAAATCCTACTTCATGGAGCTAGACACAAACAGTCGGAGAGAAAGATCAGGAGACATGTCTGTAACTCGGCTGCCGCGGCCAAAGTGTTATAACTCATCAGTTTATCCACGTACACATCAAGGCATTGTACAGACATTCTTCACTAGATCGCGATATATGACAGTGTCTCGGTCTGGATCGTCAGTGCATTTACATCGGTCTGTCTCACGGACAGAAGAGCTACCAACTATTCATTGCGAGGTACCCACACCCCGACGCCTCCAAGGTCAACATCATGGCCTACACTAGTCTAATCGCACCCGCATTAAGGTGTGTTCAATCTCCTAGGCAACATGACCTTTATAACAGTCTATCGGACTTTCACAATGCATAATGACTCAATGCATATATCATGTATATTCAAAAGTAATATACTTTCCATAACATGCCACAATTCAGCCAAGATAAGCATCAACACATTAGTGGTCCCTCTCATGGACCCATAATATCATATTATCGGAATCTAAATGAAATAATACATTTTCAAGATTTATTATGAATTCTCACTTTAATGTAGCATTTCTTACAGAGTTCGTCTCTAGAGGAATTCTCTTGATTAATTAAGTTCTCTAATGTAAATTTATTCACACTCACTTAGAAATTATTCAAAGGGTCTCCAAGTCTCACACTCTCTTGTTCTTTCTTTAATTAAAATTACCCCAAATTTTATGACAAAATCTCATTCTTGGTTCTTTCCATTTTATGAATCCCTAATTGATTTCTAATTATCCAATTACCAAATTTCCCACTATATTATCAATAAATTAATCACTTGGTTATTTAAGTTCCAAGATTACCTAAAGTTACATAATTAAGCCCTAAATGGTCCTAGAGGCCGTGGGCCTCTCTATGGGATCAAGTACCCAAATTTTTCATCACCACATTACCTATCATACATTGGTTAATTATTTTTTCATCTTGATACAAAATTTCAATCATGGGTGCCCTATTCTAGGGTTATGGTTGTGAGCTATATTGAAGGGGGTAAGGAACCCTTGGCCCCATTTCATGCCTTCAATCAAACAAAACCAATCAAGATCAACAATTTATATATACATTTAATCAAACAAATCATATATGACAAAATCAATACATAATCATCAAAATCACACATTACAAAGAGTAATCCTAATAAGGGTTTCTCACAACCAACAAGCAATACAAGTCTCTTACTACCAAGAGAGGTTGAAGAGGATCATCTCCCTCTTACCTAGGGGAGAAAATAAGCCTAGAACTCCCTTGAAACTCCTAGTGAAATTTGATTTTCACTCCTCCAAAAACCCTAGAAATTACAACTTCATCAAATCAACACCAATGCTTGAAAAAGAGAAGATACATGATCATAAAGATGACCTTAAAAATGAAAATGGAGAAGAGGAGGTGAGGAATCAAGAATCTTACCCTAAAGCTTCAAACTTGAAGCTTGAAGAAGATGATGAAGATGGAAGCTTTTCAAGAAATCTTCAACTAGAAAGGTGTTTAGAATGTAGTAGAAATTAAGAAATTGTGGTTGTTTAAAAATTTTTTGATGGTGGAGGGCAAGGAGGAGGGTTGGCTGTGAGGTATGGTGTAGAGAGAAGGAGGAGAAAATGAGAGAAAGATGAAGGTAGAGAGAGAAGTGGATAGTAGGAAAAGGATGATGACTTTTTTTAATTTTTGAAATTAGAATAGAATAGTTAATTAAGTGAAGCACATTTTTGGCTCCAAAATGGAGCATGTTGCGGTGTGGGAGGGAGGAGAAAGAGAGGAAGTGTTTAGGTTCTTTGAGAAGTTTGGTAACTTTTTCAAAAAGAATGATTTGATTAGACATAAAGTGGATTACATTTGGATAGGATAATTAGGTGATAAAGTAATTAAAATAATAAGGTGATTAAGATTTTATTACAAGTTATTACCCAATGGATAATTGTTATAATGAACAAAGTCAGTATTAATTATTCAATGGATAATAGAGCGTATCGCAAAATTTTATTTAACAGTACGCACAGAGATTTTATTTATCAGATAAAATATTGAAAAATGTAAACCTCGTAAACTGTACCCAACATCGGGTTTAGTAAGATCCCTCGTCGATGTTTCCACTGTTCAAAGTTTACCAGCCTCAGGGAAAACATTTCGTTTTCCCGGCTCCGCTCAGCATACATGCAAAACGAAGAATATACTAAAATATTTGACGTTTCCAGAAAAATCCACAAAAATTTTTAAAAATCACAAATATTAGAAAATGACTATTCACCATGAAACAAACAATTTCCAGGGTATTTCATTGACTCTGCTCAATGTGTACGTAAAAACGAAAATATATTAAAATATTCAATATTTTAGAAAAAATTTAGAAAAATTTTCAAAAATCATAAATATTATAAAATGATTATTTATGATGAAATAAATAATTTTCAGGGTGTTACAGCTTAGATCACCCATATATGTCTTTTTAAGTGTATTGGGGGCACTAATGAGAGTATTTCATGGAGGAAATTACTACATTGTATATGTAAGAAATTGAGGAAACCTTAGGTATCTTTTGAGGTTGCTTTTGGTATTAATTGAGAAGTAAAGACAAGGTGTACTAGAAACAACTAGTTTGGGTTTGTTTGGTATGATATACCTATCTATATGCAAGGGTTGCTCCTTTAGAGTTAAAGTTGAGCTTGAGATGCATAGTTAGTGTATGCTTCCTTGTTTATCAAGGTTAAGCTTTGAGTTTTGCTAAAGACATGAGTTGGTTACTTTATGTGATAGAGTTGATCCAAGAGAGCATGTATTCTAGTTAAAACCTTTCACTTGGTTAGGGTGAACCTTGAGATAGGAATTGAGAAACCTTGAGCATCCTAGGGTTGTGGAATTCCATAGGTTAGTATCTAGGACCTTGGGCAATACGAGATTGTCTTTAAAGTCACTTGTGAAGTGATGAGGAAAATTTCTAGGTAAAGTATGCTTAGTTTGCTTGGCTAGGTGTTCTTATTGTCATGCATAGGTTGCTTCTTTGGGTATAAAGTAGAGCAAAGGGTGCATGAGTGACAATTACTTCCTTGTGTGACAAGGTTGAGTAGAGAAAAGTACTAGAAACATGACCTTGCTCCTCATGTGGTAAGTTGAGCCTAGTGGTCAAGTTTGCTAGCTTTCCTTTTTCACTTGGTTAGGAAGGACCTTGTGATAAGTGTAAGTCTTTTTATAATCACTTTGTATATTTGGTTTTCAAACTTGTTATTTGTTATTTCCTATGTATTGTAACCTTAGATGGTGTGCACAATCATATGACCTGAGAATGAGGTGTTGGATCTAAATTCTCCTAGTATTTATGCTATTATGGTCAGGGTTACCAGTATGGGGTGGTAGTAGTACTCTTACTATCATGAGGGGAAGGGATACACTTATTACCAAGTAGTCTAAGGGCTATCGTGCCTATCCTACAATCGATATACAATGGAACTTGGTTCTGGGGATTTAAGCAAGTAACATATGTTTTCTAAAACTAAAATCTGCATTTACATTGTATAATCATATTATTAAGACATTGTGTGAGCATAACCATACATCATAATATAAAGCATTGCATTTGTTGACAATTGTAAGGGTGGTTGTCTTGCTTGCTTGATGATATCTTACGATTGTATAGGTGATTGTTTGATATCATTGATTGTTATATGTTCTGATAGTGTTGAGCAATGACTCATTTATTTGTTGCAGGAAGATCTTAGGTGTATTATGTGGTTTATTCATTGCGAATGATTAAACTATGGTATTGGTTACTTATATTGAGAATTGTGTATTCTCACCCCGTGTGTTGCCATGTAAATTCAGGTGGAAGCTCTTCCAAGAGAAAGAAGAAGTTCAAAGATTAGAGTAGTTTTTTGTACTTAGTAGTTAAAGCTTGTATTTGTTTACACTGCTTTAAGTTTGTATAAAAGTTTATGTATTATAATGTGTCCCTTTTGAGGCAGTTATGTATATATATCCTTTAGTTTCCACAAGGCTCTTCATTATTATTTGTTTAAATGATATGGACTAGTTTAATATATAAGTAAGAAGTAACATAGCTAATACTACTTATCCAGGTATATGCCAGGTATACTTGGTTACCAGTATTAGGATGTTATGTAACCTATAATTGTCTATTCCTAGAAATTGTAGAAATTGAAGTGTTTATCACAAGTTCTAGGTTCGTGCACAATTTTTCCAAATCATACATAAACTATAAAATCATTTCAAGAATGGCCAAATCAAGAAAAGCATTAATAGAAAAGATGAACACGTAAATCATGAAATAAAAACTTAGATTAAACACAAAAATAAATTTACATCATTCAAGAACAAGGTTCATCATCACCCTAACTAGAGAAGTTTAGCTACACATGAAGAAAGAAGAAAACAAAAATGAAATTCCAACAAACTCTATGGAAGATAGGTGGAAAGGTTGAAGAAAACTCTGAATCTTCAAGCCTGGATGCTCCCACATCAAAATAGGGTTTGTACCTCCGCTTCTCTCTCTAAATCTCTCCTCAAAAACATCACTTTTTTATTTATAGACAAAAAGATGCGTCTAAATACATACTAAGCACTTAAGTGCTCAGTTTTTGGGCGCTTTGTCGCGCAGCCCTTAGCATTTTATGCTTGGGCAATTAAACAGTCAAATGTTAGGCACTTAAGCACCTAGCACCAAAATCTCCCTTTTAGCTTTTTACTTCTCGTTCAAACATCCAATCTTCTTCCTTGTGTAACCATCTAAGAAAACAAATTAAGCAAATAGTTAAAACAAATTTTAAAACATCAAAAGCATGATAATTTTAACAATAAAGCTCAATCAAAAGGAATTGGAAGAGGGTAAAAATCAAGATTTTGTAATAGAAAAACATAAGTTTTTACAGGTTCATCAAGAACAATTGATGTGAGTGCAAGTCAAATAAAATGTAGCCTTTAGTACCATCATTTTAACTAAGAAATACTGACTTTCTAGATCTAGGAGAAATTTTTTTGTGATTGGCTGATAGTGTACTTGCATATCCCATACATCTAAAAACCTTTAAATGAAGAAAAGTGGGAGGCTTTCCAAAAAGGAGTGCATAAGGAGTTTTATTATTCAGTAAAGGAGTTGGAATCCTATTAATGAGATGAACAGAATGTGCTATAGCATAAGACCAAAGATTATTGGGTAAATTAGCTTAGTAAAACAGAGCACAAGCCACATTTAAAATATACTAGTGCTTGCGTTTAACAACCCCATTTTGTTGGGGTGTTTCAACGCAAGTGGTGTGATACACAATCCTATTTTTGTAAAATTCATTCATCATGAACTTAGTCCCATTATCACTACAGAGTATTTTTAGTTTTGCATCAAATTGAGTTTCCATGTGAATGATAAAATTTTGGAGATGTTCCCTAGTTTCACTTTTTGTTTTCAAAAGTAAAACCCAAGTAAATATAGAGAAATCATTAATCAAGGTTAAGAAATATTGATGCCTATGCGTAGAAGGAATAGAAAAAGGAACCCATATGTCCACATATAACAACTCAAAAATCGATAGTCTTAGTATCCCTTGAAAAATGTGGCAACTTTCGTTGCCTAGCAAAGTGGCATATATCACAAGGATTTGTTTGATTATATGGAATAAAGGGAAACTGGGAAGAGATCTATTTCAAGCTATTATAGGATACATGGCCTAATCTCAAATGCCATATAAGAGAACTACTACATGAAGAAGTAGAGACATTACATTTGGGACTGCTGGACTGTGACTCAATGGAAGTGGAAAAAGCTTGGATATCTTGAGTGATTAAATTGTAGAGCCCATGCCGTTGTTCAGCTGAACCAATCGTCTTCTTGGTATGGTTTTGTTTAATTTCACAAATGGAACCATGAATGATTAGGTAATAATGAAGAGTATTAATCAATTTGGTAACAGAAATCAAATTTACACTATACTGAGGAATGTATAAGACATCAAATAAGATGAGGGATAAAGACAGTTTTAAGGTTCCTGAAAAGTGAGCAAATACATGGGTCCTATTTGGAAGAGCCATAGACAGAGGAATGTGATGTGATCGGTGGCACTTGTATCAAGGAGCCACCGATTGAATGTTTTACCTTATGTTGGTGAATCAGTGTTTATTATGGAAATATGGCCAAGATTGGAAGAATGCACAATAGGCGTAGCTTGACTAGACTACTGAATGAGAGAAAGGATGCTTTGATACTGCTCCTGTGTAAAAGAGACATTGGGACCTTGTTACTTCTCTTGTTTGGTGTTAACATCCATTGAAGCTTGGGGTTCAACAGCTACTGCACTATTGGCACAACCAGTCTTGGGTTTGTACCCTAGGGGAAAACCAGGCTTAAAGAAGCATGTGTCGATCATGTGATTGTGCCAGCCACAAAACGTACATAATTTATTCACAGAACTCTGTCCCCTGCCTCCATTTCGATGACCTCGTCCTCTTCCAAAGATTAGAAGTCGAGCAGTAGCTTGTTCAAAATCAAAACTATTGGCGAACACCTTGGGTTCGCTAGTGAGATCCATGTTGACCTCCATGTTCATTTGGCGTTCCAACTGGATGATCAGCGAGAATGCCTTGTTAACACTGGGCAAGGGACTCATAAGCATAATCTGTGATCGAACGTGTGAATATTGCTCGTTCAACCCCTTGATGAACCGAATCACTTGATCATTGTCTCTGTAAGATCGCATGGCAGAAAACGCACCACAAGCACATGGAATCGCACAGCTGCAAACTAGTAGCAGCTTGAAATTCTCCAATTCATCCCAAAGCATTTTGAGGTAGGTGAAATACTCAGCAATTGATTGATCTCCTTGTCTAAAGGTCATAGATCTCTTCTTGAAGATCTGAAACTCTAAAAATGTCAGCCTGCGAAAATCGATACGGAGATCATTCTAGGCATCGAATGCTCGATTAATTCAGTTCTGAAGTAGACTCAGAAGGTACTTGAGATAGGCACGTATGTGATGGTTTCCTCCTTTGGCAACAACGATCGAGCATGTTGAGACGGCGGGGTGGATATCTACAAAGGGACTCCAACGCTCAAGTTAGATTGTGCTCAAGTCAGGCTGTGTTCAAGTAAAGAGGAGTATATTGAGTGATTTACTGATACCTGATTAGGGTTACTTAGCCTTGTCTTTATAGAGTGTGTACAGAATCTTTACGTAATCTGTATTGAATGCAGGTATTTAGGATTAAGATCCTGATAGGAATTACTTTTCTTCTATTATTGGGATAAGTCCCTATAAGTTAGGAACTCTCAATATAAGAGTTACTTATCAATCTGTGATAATTATGGATCCTATAATATCTTAAGTAGATGTTTGGCAGTTACAAATATTTAGGGGTATATCTTTACACATATCTAGCGATCTTGATATTATGACCCAATGTCGCTCAATGTATATAGCTATGAGGCCCTGACTACCTTCAAGGCCTGCCAGGGAGGAGTCCACGTACACGTGTACAGGGTTGATCCATCTAGATGGGATCCCGGATCATGGTCCAGAACAGTTATCCCTAGCTTGACGCTTGGAAGGATAGCCAAGTATCAAGTTTTAATAGGATCATCCAGGCACACGATTATCACAAAAGTCCAAGAAATTAACACCAGACCCCGGATGTTTTACGTGTAATGCTGATGTCCATAATATATCGTTACATCCTATAGATTCTCTGCCCCCAAGCATTAATTTTCAGGATTTCCTTTGATGGTTTTCATGCAAACTCTGAGTAGAATCTTTGAAACTGCAGGTAGTAAACAGTCTGCAATTCTCTGGGGAGTGGTTACTTTGACTTCATTGGGAATTAAATATCCTTTAAAGAAGGTCTCAGTTTCATACTGTTTCTCAACTGCCTGATACTATGTAACAAATCAGAGACTGGAAGCACTAAACGTGACTACCATCATGTGATCAGATTACCTTTTACGGGGCCAATCAGAGCGCCTCATTTTCTCTATAAATACAAAATGTTTGTAGTGGAGTGGGCATCCTTTTCTTTTCGCTTTGTAACTCTCTGTGAGAATGCTTCTTCCTGAAAGAGTAGTTTTCCCTTCATCCTTTGCACTTAGATGGAGGGTTTTGCCCCCTATAAGGGTTATTCTCTTAACATTTTTGAAATTCTTGAAGGTAATTGATCCTCTGCAAGCAGCTTCCTTTCTTCAAAGGATCCTTTATTTCTTGGCATAAAGTGAAGTAGCCATGCATTTAGGGAAGTGAGAGCTTTTCTATCTTGGCGTATATGGGGATGTCTAACCCAACATATTGTTAGGATTGAATGATGCTTTCGTTAACCAATGCATGGGGACATTAAGGAGCACATTGTTCCCTCCTCCACCTTTTCTTGGGTAATTTGGAGGTACCTAGTCGGTCTTCTTCGTAGTGCAGCTGGATATACAAGAATGCTAGCTCAAAGGAAAGGAAAACCCTCTGGGAGCAACGTGGGGTGGTCTGCTTTCTTCGACTTGCTTTACAAAGAGATAACTGTGGTTGGCCTCTATTTATATTGTGAAGGATGCAGGGAAGAAGAAATGGAGTGACTTCATTCTGTTCTGGTGAAGAGAGTGGAGGAACTGTGGATATGACTGTAGATGTGACAGCATAGCAAGATGCTTCGATCGTGACATTCCATCCTGATACAAACCAAGAATGATGTCCAATTTAAGGTCAAATTGATTTTTTGATGAAAATTTTATTTTCATTAGTGAGGAATTCGTTGACTTGTTTTGGCTTTATCTTGCACTACAGAACTCGGATTAGTGCATTCTTTAACTCGTTGGAAAGCTAAGGAAATTATCTACAAATCATATTTCAAGCTTCTTGACCAGAATCGGCCTCTATCATGGTGAAAAATGGGATGGAAATTTAAGACGAATTATTGGACGGAATTTTACTTGTATTTTGGGCTTTCTATTATGTTTCTTTTATATTTTATTATTTTCAAGCCTAGAGCGTCTTTAATGTTCCGAATTCCTAGAGTTTCTTTCGGTTCAGCTACTTAGTGGAATGGTTAATGTTTTTATTAGCCACTTAGGGAATAGTTATTTTCTTTTATGAGGGATTTTAGTCACTTTATGGTGACCTTTTGTTTGCATGATGTATGCAGCCCCTAAACTCTATATATGTACACATCTATGATGAATAAAAAAAAGAAGGGTTTGATGTTCAATTTGGTTTGTCCAATTGTGAGAGTATTCCTCTCTTAGGTTCTTGACTGAGCCATAGATCTTATCAAGAGTTTCTCTTGTGGTGATCACTAACTTTGGTTTATCAATCAATCCTTGATTGTGGCACCAATCCACTTCTTATTTTCATCTCTCGTCTTAACCATTTTCCTTTTTTTGGTTGTTTGGCGATTTTCTAGTTCTCAAATTCTATTAGTTTTCTCCGATTCGTATCTCATGATTTACTCATCTTTTTCTAGTGATTCTTAAGCCTAATTTGCATTTCAGAACGTGATCTTTCACATCGTTTTGGAATCGCTCAATTCTGAGTTGTATAGTGCGAGATACAGCTGTTTTTAAACAAGTGCATCATTTTGGTTAGTCACTCAAGGATAGATCCGAATTTTTACATGATCTTTCTAGGATCATATCATGTGGTATCTAGAGCCATCCTTCCTAGAGTGACTTTTGGTCTCATTCTTCCCACCACCTATCATGGAGTCTCTAATGAAGAAAAATGATGCCAAACAAAGGGATGATCTTTTCTATTCTAGATGCTATGTGAAGGACAAGACATGTAGCTTGGTCATTGATAGAAAGGGTTACACTAACCTAGCTAGTACCACCATGGTGCAAAAGTTGGGACTTCCTATTCTACAGCATCCACAACCGTATAAGCTTTGGTGCATCCCGGAGTTTAGCGATCTCGGTGACGTGATGGTGAACAAACAAGTGCGAGTTTCATTCCGGATTGGGAGATATGAAGATGAGGTATTATGTGATGTGGTGCCCATAGAATCGACACACTTGTTACTTGGGCGTCCTTGGAGGGTCGAACGACAAGCGAGATATGATACCTATAAGAGTAAGTACTCATTTGTATTTAATAATCGCCAAATTACTCTTGTACCATTCACCAAAACAAGTGTATGAAGATCAAATGCACTTGAAAATCGAGAGTGAGAAAGGAAGAATGATTGAGAAAAAAATTGAAGAAGGTTCGGTGGATGAGGTAAAAGTTGAGAGTACATTTGAAGAGAAAGAAAAGAAAGATGAAAGTATGGAAAAGAATGAGGAAAAAGAAAAAGATGAGAACAAAAAAGAAAGTGTTGTGAAAAATGAAAACTTGAATTCTTGTTTTGATGTTATTCCTAATTCTTTGCCTAGTTGTGTTGAATCTCTTTTCAAGGAAATTGAGTTTGTTCCTCCAAAGGAAGCTTGTAAGACAATTGAAGATATGATTCCAAAGGAAGAATGCAAAGCATCCATTGGCTTTGAATTGCAAAAGGAAAGTAAGGAAGTTGAAGAAACAATTCCAAGAGAGGTACCCCATGGATTCAAAAGAGTTGTGTTTGAACCCGGAGGGTGAAGACGATTCCCGAAGGTAATAAATTTGAGGTCGAATTTTTCTTCAAGAGGGAGGGAATGATACAAACCAAGAATGATGTCCAATTTAAGGCCAAATTGATTTTTTGATGAAAATTTTATTTTCATTAGTGAGGAATTCGTTGACTTGTTTTAGCTTTATCTTGCACTACAGAACTCGGATTAGTGCATTCTTTAACTCGTTGGAAAGCTAAGGAAATTATCTACAAATCATATTTCAAGCTTCTTGACCAGAATCGGCCTCTATCATGGTGAAAAATGGGATGGAAATTTAAGACGAATTCTTGGATGGAATTTTACTTGTATTTTGGGCTTTCTATTATGTTTCTTTTATATTTTATTATTTTCAAAGCCTAGAGCGTCTTTAATGTTCAATTCCTAGAGTTTCTTTCGGTTCAGCTACTTAGTGGAATGGTTAATGTTTTTATTAGCCACTTAGGGAATAGTTATTTTCTTTTATGAGGGATTTTAGTCACTTTATGGTGACCTTTTGTTTGCATGATGTATGCAGCCCCTAAACTCTATATATGTACACATCTATGATGAATAAAAAAAAGAAGGGTTTGATGTTCAATTTGGCTTGTCCAATTGTGAGAGTATTCCTCTCTTAGGTTCTTGACTGAGCCATAGATCTTATCAAGAGTTTCTCTTGTGGCGATCACTAACTTTGGTTTATCAATCAATCCTTGATTGTGGCACCAATCCACTTCTTATTTTCATCTCTCGTAACCATTTTCCTTTTTTTGGTTGTTTGGCGATTTTCTAATTCTCAAATTCTATTAGTTTTCTCCGATTCGTATCTCATGATTTACTCATCTTTTTCTAGTGATTCTTAAGCCTAATTTGCATTTCAGAACGTGATCTTTCACATCGTTTTGGAATCGCTCAATTCTGAGTTGTATAGTGCGAGATACAGCTGTTTTTAAACAAGTGCGTCATTTTGGTTGGTCACTCAAGGATAGATCCGAATTTTTACATGATCTTTCTAGGATCATATCACATCCTTAAGCTCTCTTACAGACACTATTTTCACTTTCCTTTTAATGTATTTTTCTTTCTCCTTCCGTGGGGGTTGACGATGTATGGAATGAGATTATCAATAAAATTTTACTGATGTTTCCCTTTCTTCTTTCCACCTTATTTTACTTTTCTGCTCTCTGCCTTATGTTGTCCGGGGTAGGTTTAATGCTTACCCCGTAGTTGTGTTGCCCCCAACTCGGCTTTAGTTGTTAATACGACAAAATGGCGAGTTTTAACTTTGATTTTTTCTATACTTCTTGATTGTACTGGCCTTTCTTGGGAAACTGTTGTCTCAACTTTATTGGGAATTAACAAATCCATTAATAGGGTAATAAATTTGTACTATTTCCTAACTACCCATTTACCTCTCCGCCAATCAGAAACATAAAGCATCAAAGATGACGTTTATCTCGTATGATTAGTTCACCTTCCCAAGGACCAATCAGAATGCTTCACTGTGCCTATAAATTATGGAATGTTTGCATTTAAGCTAGCATTCCTTTTGCTTCATTCTTCTCTTTTTGCCATTGCATTCTGGAATACAACTCTTCATGGCTTTCTTCTCACTATATTCAAAAAGGGTTTCGCCCTCTGTGAAGATCATTTTCTTGCTTTTTCCAAAATCTGTGAAAAGGTCCTTCCTTTCATTAGCCAATAACTTTTTCAATGGGGACTCTTCTTTCTTAGCGTAGAAAATGATAGGCACTTTTCTTTCCCAGTGTACGAGGGAACATTTGAAACATACTCTACTGCTGGGAAAATTAATGACTTCTGTCACGTCGGACAGTCCTACTCGGAGAAATAGAGCTTACACTCCTCCTCCTTTCTGAGAACTTAGCAGGTGCTTCAGTTTGAGCCTTGCTGGTTTTTCAGATAAGTATGAGGGATTACTGTAGCAGCTCCACAATTTGAGGCAACTTGGTGTAGTCATGAAGCTGGTGGAATGATCTTCTTCATGAAAGACTATACCCCATTCGACAAAGTAAAAGAGGAGCCGATGCTCTTCCCTTATACATTTCATATCTTAATATTTTCTTTTCATTCTTTTCCAGATGTAAGATGATGTATGGAATGAGAACAAATTAATAAAAGTTCATTTATTTTGTGCGACGCCCACTTCCTTCTTTTAGCTTTTTATCACTGCTCACATATTTTCCTTTTAGCCGGGGTAAGTCCAATGCTTATTCCGGCATCATATTACTTTGCCCTGGCTTAGTGCTCATTTTGAATAAGTAGCAAACTCTCTAATCTGAGATTCAGATAATTTACAATCTATAAAACGTTAGTCGGGGTCTCACTCCATTGCTTTAACAATCGTGATCCAAAGCAATAACTCTTCATCGAATAAGTATCACAGCTAAAGCCGAGGTTTGTGAAAATAATTCAAACTTTAACTTCAAAAGTTGGATGATGTTTGAGTTGTTGTACCACTGTCTTTTCAAATGCCTTAATAACTGTATGAGCCACATGACATATTTTCGCTGGAGGGACGTGCATAGTGCTTCGCGCGCCATAATGAGCATTCTTTTGAAAACTAAGATGTAAGGACAACAATGCCTCCTAACCGCTTAGCCTTTATAAATAGGGGTTTAGGGGTTCATAGTCTCTATTTTACTATTCCCAAACGTCTTCCAGAGAACTCTACGCAGTAACGAAATGGGAGCCCTAGAGGATCTTCGATTATTTTCATCTTCAAAAACTCTAAGCTTTTCTTATACGATATTTTCCTTTCTCTTTCTTCCACTGAATTGCAGAGTAGTTATGCATTCCTCATAGGAGTGCGTTTTTGGTTTTCCATTTCATAGAGTAAATTTAGGATTTTCAATCCTCTTCACATGGTCTTATCCTCTTGAAACACCCTTTCTACCATTGTAAACATGGTAAAGGTGTCTCTTCTGAAGTTTCAAACTTTGGAGGGAGGACCGTTTTGTTCACCCTTCAGTGTGTCTAAATCTTTAATTTAATTGATTCTGACATTTACTTATTGGCCTCTTTGGGTGTTCTCAGGATCTTCATGGCCAGAGGTAAAAGGGGAGCCAAAGCCCAAGCACCTGTTGCTGAAGCTCGTGAACCAAACGAGAAGGAGCAAATCCAGATCTGGCATGGTCCAGGAATAGTATATCCGTGGGTAGGGGACGATGTCTGGGAGCGTACATCAGAAATTTCTTCTGAAAAATAGCTTAGACAATTAGTACAGTTTCTGGAGCTAACCGAAGGGAGAAACCGCGATAGAGAATTCCAGGTTCTATGCCCGAAATGGAACGAACGAGTTTGCTCATCTCGGGAGGCAGGTTCATATTTCATGTTCTTCTACGAGCCCCTTTTCTTCAAATTGGGGCTTAGGTTGCCCTTTACTGAATTCCAAATTGTCGTACTCCAGACTTTGCGAGCAGCCCCTACCCAGATTCATCCTAATGGCTGGGGTTACATCATTGCTTTTGAAAGATTTAGCCGAATTATGGGGTTGCGGTATTCAACCAACACCTTCTTTTATTTTTATACCCGAATAAATCCCTAAGGGTCAGTAAAACAGAAAAGCTAGCTCACAATTCGATTAAGATTCGGTTACAAATCCTTTGATGTTTTTCAAGATAGTTTCAAGGGATTTAAGACTAGGTTCTTCAAATTGATGGTAGCAGGGGGGTTTCACCTTTTTTTCCTGAAAGACGATAGTGAGCCCAAGTTCCCTTTATACTAGACTAAGGATGCTTGGTGTTTCCCCGCTATGCTGCTTTAAAAAGAAAAGAAAGACCTTACTCTAAACGAGGTCAGCTGTGTCAAATTTATAACCCAGTATTATGAAAAATACGAGTTTATCAAAATCAAATATGTCCTTGATACCCCTAGTGATGATCTTCTCTTTATTTTATTAGGTAGGAATTAGGATATTATAACTCGTAGTTTATTCCGTACTCTTTGCACTTTGAATTTCACTACATCACAATTTTGCTTGTCTAACTTCTATCTGTTGTCTCATTTCAGTGAGTAACATGGCGTTACGAGGATGACAGAAGAAAAAAAAATGAAGAGGCCGCCCGAAAGTTGACCACAGCTCTTAAGCTGAATGAGGATGCCCAATCCCGGATTACTGAGCTGGAAGCGGCATTGGCTTCCTCCGACCTAGCCAAGAAAGTACTTGAAGCTAAGGGGACAATACCATCAGCACCCTCTAGGCTCAGATAACTCAGCTAGAGAAGGATGTGGAAGAGTTAGACACCATTTCGGGGAACATCGACGGGGAACAATTTCAGAATGCCATGGTCCAGATTCAGCATTTCAATCCCAATGTTACTCTTACCTTGGAGGAGCTTAACTCAGAAGAAGTCTTCTATGATGGTCAACTTGTTTGGGCACGGGAGCTTGCCTAAGTTGATTCCGCTGGCAACTCGAATGCAAATCCGGTTCCAGAAGGAGGAGGCGTTGACACTTAGGTCTTTTTCCTTTTTCTTCTTCTTTGCCCCTTGTGTGGGGTTCTTTTGTTTTTTGTAAGAACAATTGCCCCACATCTGGGGTTTTTTTTTTTAATTTTAAACCAGAGACTTTACTTTCTGTGTATGCTTTTCCTTGTAAATTTAATTTACTTCCATGGTTCGTTTTGGGTCCAACGCCCAAGATGGAATGCAGTAATTCCTTTATGCGGACTTAGGAGGTCGTTTTCTTATATCGAGGTGACCATGGTCTAGGATCCCACACCCATATAATGAGTGTATGACATTCCACTTGACTTAGGTAAAAATTACGCCTTAGTCTATAGTCTGGTACTTATCATAATCAAGCGTTTTGGAATTTGAGACTTAGGCAAATATAACACCTTAATCCATAATCCAAAGTTCATACTAACGAACATCTAAAATCTTAAGATTTAGGCAAATATAACACCTTGCCTGGGGCATTTAGAACCCCTTTTTAGCTTAGGTATAATTTAAAACCTTAGTCCGAGGTCCGTATGTTCATCTTATCGAACATGTGGCATTTCGGTCATAGGTATAATTTAAAACCTTAGTTTGAGATCCTATGTTCATCTTATTGAAAATATGTTATTCCAGACATAGGCATAATTTAAAACCTTACTCGAGTCCCATTAGGGTCCCATCTGGCTTAGGTATCATTGAGGACCACAGATATTAATTTCGTAATGTCTTTTGACTATGTGACCGCTTGATAGTCACTGCCAAGTGTTAAGGATGGGTATTGACCCTTGCCTATGACTTGGGCTTGTTGATATGTCTCATAATGAATAAAATCTGCATAACTCTGTTTTTATTGATGATTCTTGGTGGACCGAAGTCCGTAGAGAGTGTAGGATTCAAAATGAAGGACAAATTAAACTTTAGCTTTACTAACAGACTAGGCCGTCAAGGGCATCTAGTTGTAGTATTTTCTGAGTTTATCCCCATTCCAATAATTCTTAATTGGGGTGCCCGTCAGAGTCTCTAATGTGTAGGCTCCTTTGCCAGTGCTGACAATAATACAGTAGGGACCTTCCCAGTTAGGGGCTAACTTTCCTTGAGAAGCATTTTTCCCTCTAATATATGCTCTTATGAGCAATAAATCACCTAGTTGGAACTTTCTATTGGCTACTTTCTGGTTGTATTTGACCGCTGTTCTTTGTTTGAGGGCAACATCACGTATGTGGGCCACGCATCTCCTTTCTTTGATCAAATCTAAGTTTTCCTTGATCAAACTGGGGTTGTTATCCTCTGAGAATTACTGATTGCGCAGACTTGGCTCGCCTATCTCTACCGGAATCATGGTCTCACACCCATAGGTAAGTTTAAAGGGAGTCTCACCCATAGTGGAATGGGGAGTGGTCTGGTAAGCTCAGAGAACATGGTCAAGTTGCTCGGGCCAATTCCTCTTGGCATCATCCAATCTTCTTTTAAATCCTCACACCATAATTCTGTTGGCTACCTCGGCCTGTTCGTTAGTTATGGGGCTCTCCACAGAACTACAGTGGTGTTTAATTTTTAAGCCTGTTAGAAGCTCTTTGAAGCCCTTATCCTTAAACTGGGTTCCGTTATCCGTTACAATAGATTCCAGAATTTCAAACCTGGTGATAATGTGGTGCCAAGTAAACTTCTGAATACGTGATAAAGTGATCATGGCCAAGGGTTCTTCCTTAATCCACTTCGTAAAATAATTCACTACAACCACCAAGTACTTCAACTGACCTGGGGCCTGATAAAACGGGCCTATGATGTCCATGCCCCATCTATAGAAAGGCCAAGGTACCAACATTGTAGACAGTTCTTCAGAGGGAGCCTGGTAATGGTTCAAGTGGCGTTGACACTTATCGCAAACCCGAACATGTGTATGGGAATCAGCTTCCATCGTTGGCCAATAATATCCAGCCCTGAGCACTTTCGAAGCCAAGGCCTTGCCTCCTAAATGATGTCCACAACTTCCTTCATGAATCTCAGCAAAGACATATTCGGCTTCTTTCGGAGTGAGACATTTAAGGAGCGGTGAAGAGAAACCACGACGGTATAACCGTCCACCATAGACGGTGTACCTTACAGCTATCTTGATCAACTTAGAGGCTTCTTTAGGATCAGAAAGCATAATCCTGGACTGCAAATACTCCATGATTGGGGTGATCCAGGACGAATTCTCCTCTTGTACTTGAAACACGACATGATCCGCGATAGAAGGCTGGGAAAGGGTTTCTTGAATTACTGACCAGTTATTTTCGGGGCCTTTAGTTCTGGCTAGCTTGGACAGAAGGACTGCCCTGGAATTTTGTTCTCTTGGAATGTGCTCAACCTTTGTCCCTTCAAAGTTCTTAAGGAGCTCTTGCACTTTAACTAAGTATTTCTACAGGAGGGGTTCCTTAGCTTGATATTCACCTCAAATTTGGGAGGTTACAAGTTGGGAATCACTACAGAGTATGATCCTGGTTACCCCTATGTCTTTTGCCATTATCAGCCTGGCAATACACACCTCATATTCAGTCTGGTTGATCGAGGTTAGAAATTTAAACTTTAGGGAATGATCTAATGTTAGTCCCTTTAAGTTTTCCAAGATTACCCCGGCGCCACTCTCTTTGGGGTTAGAGGATCCCTCAACAAAAATGGTCCAAGAGATTTTTGCTGGGTTACTAGGGTCCAATGTGAGTTTCGCTACAAAATCAGATAATACTTGGGCTTTTATTGCTAGTCATGGTTGATAAATGATCTCAAACTCATAGTGCTCAATTGTCCAGGCAATCATCCTTCTGGTTAAATCTGGCTTATGTAATACCTAGCAAATGGGCTGATCTATTCTTACCACCACCGGGTGGCATTGAAAGTATTACTGTAATCTTCTAGTCGTGATGACCAGTGTGAAAGCAACATTCTCAACTTTCTGGTAGTGGAGTTCAGGTCCTTGCAGAACCTTGCTCACAAAGTAAACCGGTTTCTTCTCTTCATTTGTTTCCCGGATTAACATAGAGCTCACTGCTTCCTCATGAACCGAGAGGTATAAGTAGAGTGTCTCATTGGGCTCCAGTCTTGTCAGAATAGGAGGGGAGGAGAGCAACTTCTTTAAAGATAAAAAAGCATCCTCACATTCCTTGGTCCATTAGAAACTTTTTCTTTTCTTTAGTTACTTTAAAAGGGGAAGAGATTTGTAGGCTACTTGAGCAAGGAATCTCGTGAGGGCTGCGATGCAGCCTGTAAGTTGTTGAACCTCATTAACGCTTTGAGGACTTCTCATGTCAAGGACCACCTAACATTTGTCAGGATTTACTTTAATCCCATGGTGGGTTAACATAAAAACCCAAGAATTTCCCGGCTTGGACCCCGAAGGCACACTTCTCGGGGTTTAGCCTCATGTTATATTTCCTGACCTGGGCAAATACTTCTTCAAGGTTTGTCACATGTGATCCACCTTGAGGGGTTTTCACTATCATGTCGTCTATATACACCTCTAGCATCTTCCCCACTTGGCCTTCAAGGACTCTGTTCATCATCCTCTGATAGGTGGCTCCTGCATTTTTCAAACCGAAAAGGCATGACCCTATGGTAGTAGCTCTCCCTGTCAGTGATGAAGGCAATTTTATCCTCATCTATGGGATACATAGGAATTTGGTTGTACCTGGAATATGCATCCATGAACGACAACCACTTGAAACCTAAGGAACTATCCACCAACTTATCCACATTGAGGAGTGGGTAAGGATCCTTAGGACAGGCCTTATTCAGATTTGTATAGTCTACGCACATCCTCCACTTCCTATTGGATTTCTTGACTAGGACCATGTTGGATAGCCATGTGGTATAGGAGATTTCCTTAATGAAGTTGCAACTTAATAACTCCTTAACTTGTTCCTCAATGACTTGTTGCCTTTCTGGGCTGACTTTTCTTTTCTTCTGAGCAACCAGCTTCACACCTTCTCGGATGGACAGGCAGTGACAGATGAAACTGGGGTCGAGCCCCGGCATGTCAGAGGATGTCCAAGCAAAAAGGTCTTTATTCTTCAGCAGTAGTTCTGTCAGTTGCTATTTTTCTTTATCTTCCAAATGTGCTCCAATCTTATTGACCTGATCTAGCTTGGCCCCAAGTTGGAGAGGTTACAACTCACCCTCAGACTGAGGCCTGGTACCACAGATTTCTTTCCTAACATTCAGTTCGGTCATAAGTATGTTGACCTGATCCAGGACTGGGCCCAGGGTGGTAGATTTTCTGCTTTTGGTAACTCTACAAATCTTCAAGCTCTCGTTATAACATTTTCTAGCAGCTATTTGATCTCCTTTGACAGTAACGACCCCATTATTCTTGTTCAAAAATTTCATCACGAGGTGAGTAGTGGAGACCATGACACCGAAAGCATTTAAAGAAGGATGACCTAAAATAATGTTATAAGCCGAAGGGCAGTCTACGACCAGAAACTTTACTTTGACCATCTTGAAGACTTTGGATGACCCCAGAGTCAGATGGGTTTCATAGTAGCCTACCAGGGTGATCTTCTCACCCGTAAAACCTGTCAGCTCTCCCTCATGAGGAGTCAAATCCGATGGTGGTAGTTCTAACTTTTGATAAAGATCATGGAACATAATATCTGTCGAGCTTCCTTAATCTACAAAAATTCGGCAGACCTCGGCATTTGATATTATTCCTGAGATGATGAGTGGATCATCATGCTCCGGGATAATTTCGCTGTAGTCCTCATCCGAAAAAGTGATGGTAGGCGTTTTCCTATTAGCAGTCTGCATTTTGGGTTGGGAATGGGACACACTGAACACCGTCATCCTCAAGGCTTTTTTTCGGGATCCGTTTGATGACTCGCCACCTGCGAAACCACCAGCAATGGTATTAATCGTTCTATTCAGCTCAGAATGTCTGTCACCATTATCATCGGCGAGAGCATCCCTATTCCTATCCTGCCAGTCGTTCTTGTCCCAGCGAGGTGGAGTTCGGGATCTTCTCCTAGGACTATGAGTCCTTCTTCTGCGGTGGGGGGATGGGCTCCTCCGCGGGCTATGCTTATCATTTCTCCACTTGCCATGATGTTCTTCTTTTTGGACCCGGAGGATGTACTATTGTAGTCATCCAGCCTTGATTAAAAATTCGATGGCATCACAGAGTTGATAACAGTCTTCAGTATCATGTCCATAACCCTTATGCCTTGTGCAGTGCTTAGAATGGTCCTTGTGCTTGCCTTTCCTGATGGGAGGTGGTCTCCGTATATTCTGAAACTCAATGTGCATTACTTCCCTCGGGATTATTTCTCGTGTGGTATTCAGTGGAGTATAAATGGAGTATCCAGCCCGAGGTGGACTATCTTTGGAAGATCGGGGCCGTGAAGAATCACGGTTGGGCTTCTGGTGAGAGGATTCACCTTTATCCCACCCCCTCTGGTCCACAGTAGCTTCCTCTAAGTCCACATACTTCTGGGATCGCCTCTGGAACTCGCTCAGGTTCTCCGGTTTCTTTTTGACCAGAGAAGCAAAGAACTCAAAATCAACCCGAAGACCGCTTCTGGCATAGTGGAGGGCTATTCTGTCATCAAAGTTTTCCACGTTAGTGCAAGCCACCATGAAACGCCTTACATAATCGTGGAGTGGCTCATGCTTCCCTTGGCGGAGTTTTGCTAGGGATTCAATAGACTTGGGTTGTTCTTTACTGGTGGTGTATTGGAGAAGGAAACGTTGTTTGAGATCCGGCTAGTTGACCACGGACCTTCGTGGCAGGCTCAAAAACCATTTAAGGGCTCCCTTCTTCAGGGAGAGAGGAAAAGCACGGTATAGCAACTCCATGGATCCTCCGTGAAAATAGAGAGATTGCTCATAAACGTTGATGTGCTCTTGAGGATCCGTGGTTTCGTCATAAATCTCCAAGTTTGCTAGGAATTTAAAATTCCTAAGAACATGATATTCCATTAGTTGATAAGAAAAAGGGTGCTCCTCGAATTCGCGGTGCGAATTGTCATTCCGAATATTAGCCATAGAAGTGTTGGGATGTGCCCTCCTCTGATTGTTCCTCGCGCTAATATTACCATAATCACGGTGAGGTCTGGGTCAGCTTTCATGCATGGCTCATTACATGTCTTCCAACCTCTGATATTGCTTGTTCAACATAGCCATATGCTGTTGAAGCATGTCTTGAAACTGGAGTTGAGATGCCATGGACCGATTCGTGTATTGAGAGCGGGATGCACGATCGCCTGTTTCACTATTAAGCATTCCCAAACGCTGGTGAATCGGGATTCTACGCTGTTAGGCATCTGAGTTGCCTCCTTGCGCTGGGATTCCAAGCCTATCTCTCACAAGAATCCTACGCGGTGAGTTTGAGCTTTCATCGAAAACTGAGGTGGCATACCCATCACGTTAGTTCTCTGCATTGAGTGCTTGGTTTCTCGCAGCAGAGGCCTCAGTAGCGGGCAGAGGGGTAGGAAGAGGAGGGAGCTGAGCGGCCTGATCTTGTCTTTGGTTGATGGAGGCCTGCCCAGCATCTCTCCTAGAATTCTGCCTCGTGTTTACCATGATTGGAGTGAGATTATAAGTTTATCTTCCCCACAAACGGCGCCAATGTTCTGAAATAGACTCAGAAGGTACCTGAGATAAGCACGTATGTGGCGGTTTCCTCCTTTGGTAGCAACGATCTTGCGTGTTGAGATAAGGGGTGGATACTTGCAAAGGGACTCCATCACTCAAGTCAGACTGTGCTCAAGTAAAGAGGAGTATATTGAGTGATTTACTAATACTTGATTAGGGTTACTTAGCTTTGTATTTATAGAGCGTGTACAGAATCCTTACGTAATCTGTATTGAATGCAGGTATTTAGGATTAAGTTCTTGATAAGAATTAATTTCCTTCTATTATTGGGATAAATTCCTATAAGTTAGAAACTCTCAATATAAGAGTTACTTTTCAATTTGAGATAGTTATGGATCCTATAATATCGTAAGTAAATGATTGGTAGTTACGGATATTGAGAGGTATATCCTTACACATATCTAATGATCTTGATATTATGGCCCAATGTCGCTTAATGTATATAGCTATGAGGTCCTGACTACCTTCAAGGCCTGCCAAGAAGAAATCTGCGTACACGTGTACCAAGTTGATCCATCTAGACAAAATCCTGAATTACAGTTCAGAACAAATCCAAACAATGGATCTTGTGATGGTCTCTGTAATCAATCGATTGATCCATGAGAGGACCATAGTGTTGCACCTCTGCCATGCTTCAAACATAGGATCTATAACCAGAGAAGGTTTCATGCTGCCGCCGATGAACTTCAATTTATTCTTAGAAAGAAGCGCAACCTTCATGGATCGTGCCCATGAATGATAGTTTTTCTCATTCAATGACCGTGAAACGAGCATCAGCGAGGAATTCTCACTTGGATGTAGAAAACAAGGATTTGCGCGGTTTGTGAGATAATCCGGAAGCATATTCTGATTTGCCATGGATGAATTTCAGAGAAAATACTCAAAATAGCAAAAGAAAGGCAAAGGAAAAACGAGAAAATGGATTTCACAGCGAAAAGGAAAACGCGGAGGTGATGAACCAAAGATCTCTTAGAATATGCCACGTGTAAAATATCAGTAACCAACTTTGACTAATTATACAAGCTAATCAACAGTGATACTAACTAACTGAATCTAATACTAACTGAATTAACGTCTAGAAGTTTCTGCATAGAGGCACATGAAGAATCATGATGTACTAGTAGCTTCCTGCTCCTGCTGTAGGTGTGAATGTGATGGATAGTGGAAGAATTATACCTTGTATCTTTTAAGTCCTTTAAGGATATTAGAGATTAGAATTATGATTTTAAATTGTGATTGTAATGATAGTTATATTTACATTGTGTTGATTATAATTATAAATAATTGAAAAAAAATAGTTGATATGATTATAATTACAGTTGTGATATAAATTATAAAAATTATTAAAATTATAATATTATAATCACAATTATAATTATAAACCAGTAATTTAAAATCATGAATAGAACAACTAGCTTGCAGTGACAGATTATTAAATAAGTAAAGGAAAAATGTTAATTCATAAAAAAATTGATTATACGAATTTTTACGATTGACGTGGCAACATGCTTTTCCTCTCAAATTGAGGATAAATACAGTGTGACTCACTAAGTTGGTTGCGGAAAACGTGGGTGAGGAATGGTCATATGCAAAGTGATTTTTATGATGTACTCTTTAAATTTGCGTCCACCAATTAATCTCTTTAAAAATTGGTGATAGTGGATTTTCTTATTTTATAAAAATGACCTAATATTTCTTTTGGGAATGAGTCCTACAAAAATATATTATTACAATTACATCCTTTTACCCGAATCAGATCCGTAGGACCTGGATGAATTTTCTCCATCTCTGACAGCAAGATTTGAAACCATTCAATGTGCCTCAGAAAATAGAAGAACAAATCAGATCGCTCCTGTACATAATCTAAAATGAAAAACAAATGTACAAATTTAAAACTAATCACATAAATCTAGGAAATAGACTTGAAAAATAAAACAAATATTCAGTTAAATTAAAGATTATCCTAATTGGAAGTTCCAAAATCACACCAGTTTTCAAGATTATCCAGGAACTTGGCCACCGTACAAAACTACACCAGTAATTGAAGATTTTAACGTTCCAAAATTATTAAAATTAGTATATTCAAATTTACACAAAAGTTATTAAAATTGAGCACGTTAATACTAAATTCACGTCATTCTTTGTTAATCAACCTAATCAACATACTATGTACATATATAAGTATTGGGAGAGAAAAGCAATATATACATATGTGGAAAGTGTATTCTATACTGATATAAATAGTTCATACAAACTAGTATATCAATGTATAATAATACATACTAAGTTTGTTCGAGCACAAGTACACAGAACATAGTTACAAAACTACTACATATCTATAGAAACAAAATAATAGTCAAAATTTATAAATAATTCTATGTCACATCAACATCTTCTCTTATATTCTTTGAAAAGATTTTGCTCTAAAATTATCATAGAAATAAAAGATACAAGCGATAAAAATTCTAAAATCCTCATTAACTATACACATAATATGTCATCATAATAACTTAAACTACTTTGAAGAAATAAAGTCATAATTGTAAATATCATATAAAAAGGTGACTACAATCAAAAGGGTTTCCTTTCTCTTACCGAGACAAGAACTTCATTTTTTATCATTGAATAATAATTCACAATCAACTATTATATCTAAAACTAATACATCACTAATATATCATAAATTACATCATCAATATATCAAACATGAGTCATAACTCACTATCTTTAGAATATTCACATTCTCTCATAATGTAAACATTCATTAACATTTCCATGATCTATGCAATTATCATATTCATGATGATGTGATAGTGTTCATTCATGTATATATCTCTTTTTAGTGCTCATTTATCATCATCTTTCAAAGCATATTCCTAGGAATTCGGTTCCTTATATCTCTTGATAGAGAGGGAATATTACCTCCTCACACTAGCAGTAACCATGGCCACATCTGATGAGAAATCTCATACTAGGAATTTATGATCACCTTCCCTATCGAGGTTCATCTCTTGAAATTCACATTTTATAAAGAAACAAATGAAAAATCTCATACTAGGAATTTAGGATCACCTTCTTTATCGAGGTTCATTTCCTGAAATTCACTGGCCAAAAGATTGTGCACATCTTACTAAAATTATAATATTTTGGGAATAACAAGTATGGATAACCTCTATTCAAGGATCTTTCCAATGTCTTTTAGTTTGAGCTCATTGCACATTCTTATCAATTCAATTCTAGCTCAACTTCAAAATTTAAAGGAGAAATTCATCATTCAATATCCAATACTAGCTCAACTTTAATTTTATAAAGGAGCAACACATTTTCTACTACACATCATAAGCAAAACAAGTGTACAATTTCAATTATCTCATCACATTGACATATCTAGTGCACTACATTATCATTCTACTAATTTATCAAGTGCACATTCATAATATAAGTCACTTCATTTAGTGAACTCAGTCAATTCTCTTCATATTGTACAATATGAAACTCCATTTACTCAAAACAGGGGTTTGATAATCAATTATCATGGTTTAGTAATTGATTATCAATCACCAATGTTCTTATTTTGTAACTAGATAATCGATTAACACTCTGCTCTAATAGACTATCACTATCCAGCAATGGCATTCTGCAAGTCCATAATCGATTACCAACCGATTACCAACCCTAGCTAATCAATTATGACTAGCTAACATTGTATTCTGGAAGTTAATAATCGATTAGCACCATTGGTCTAATCGATTATCACTCAAAATCTTGGTATTTTGGAAATTGATAATCGATTAGCACCCTTGGTCTAATTGATTATCACTTGCAAATATAGAGTTTCTGGGCGTGGATAATCAATTATTACTTGCTAATAATTGATCATGTGGTGCATTTCAAGCCATAAAACAGCTAAAAAACATAGCAACTGCCATTTCTTCTTTTCCTCTTATCAACTTATCATCAAAACTTTATCATACATCATTCAATCAACAATCCGAGTGATAATCCAATAAGAATCAACCCTATAGAATTCTATTCATATCATAAATCTCAAACTCATAAGGTTGTGTATATATCTATACTTTAAGCTCATTGATTCCATATACATACTACCAAATTATTATAGAAAATCACAAGGAATTCTCCATCAATTCAACATGTAGAATTTAAGAAGTAAATAAAGAAAGAGCATAGTAGAGATACACAACAACTCCTACCTATACTTCTTTGTTAGTGATGTTATATTTCTTTTCTTGTTCTTCTTTTGTTTCTTCCTTCTTCTTCCTTTCTTTTCTTTCTTTCGTTCTTTTTTTTCTTTTTGCTATGTTATTTCTTATCTCTCTTGTCTCTATCTTTTCTCATTTCTTTTTTCTCTTCTTTCCTCTATTGCAGCCCATGTGAATGAAGAGAAAATGAAAGATGAGAATGTAGCAAAGTCAAAGATAGTGGAGAAGATAGTTGGAGGGATAAGGTCATTTAACTTTCTTGGCTAATTGACTTTCTTGGCTAATTGGAATTTTTGTATCTCTTAAGAATACTTTGATCTTCCATTGATGAGTTTTCTATGTTCCATAAATATTAGGGAAAATTCTAGAACTTCATTCAATTTCCTTACTCGTCATTTAAAGATTATTTTTATACACCATTAACATTCACTAAACTATATTACTCTTCCTGTCTTGCTAAAAATACTAAACTAATTCAGTTGATTATTAGAAATTTACCACATCTCATTCTAAGTATTTGTAACCTAGAAATAAAGTTTTCATATTTATTTCTATCATCTAAACAATTTATGCCAAGTTCTGAATGAATATAAGTTATTTTCCACATCTAGTGTTATAACATACTTAAACTAGCTCAGAAAATCACCAAAATTAACAGGTAACTCATACAAGTGTTTTTGAGCTTCTATAACAATAATTAAGGCTAATAGATTAAGGAGGATATTACAATTCTCCCTTCCCTTTAAAAAATTTTGTCCTCAAAATTTAGTTACCTGATATGAAAAGTTGGGGATAGTCTTGCATCATGTTGGACTCTAGCTCCCAAATGGCATCCTCTGAGTCAATTCCATCCTATACCACCTTCACCAGTGAAATTTGTTTTTCTCTGAGTTCTTTGACTCCTCTATCCATGATCCTTACAGGTCTTATCATGTAAGTTAAATGATTTCTTAATTGTATTGATTCGTTTTCCAAGATGCGTGAAGGATCTGGATTATATTTTCTGAGTTGCTAGACATAAAAGACATTATGAAGGTTGGACAAATTGGGTGGAAAAGCTATTTGATAGGAAACTTGTAACGTCCCAGTACTAATTCCACAGTATATTCAGAATATACACATATAAATAGAATTAGGCATGTCACTTCTAACTTATAAATATCATGCTACTACATAATAACCACACGCGTTATTATATATAGCCTTGAGAGGGGAAATGTAATATTTACATGAGCTTTATACTTCTAAAATTACAAGCTAAGCCTCAAAGGACATAAGTATAATACACAAAACTTAATACAATCATATGGGAAATCAACAATGTACAAAGCATTGAACAAAAGAGTAAATAAAACTATTCTAGATCTACATCTTCATTTCTTCTTCTTGGAAGAATCCTTGGCTGGATTTATCATAGAAACAAACAAAGGAATAAGAATTCACAAATTCTCAGTAGAATAATCACATTTAATGGCATCATGATAAATCTAGCTGCTTCGGGAAAACCAAGTCTTTTAATAATACATAGAAAAGTGGCAAAAACCAAAACTTTTCCTTTCTCTTCCTGAGACAGAACATATAATTATTACTATGGCTTAATTATCTCATAATTAACCATTCAAATAAAATCATCATGGAATTAATAGATCATGGCAATCTCAAGTATATGAGTCATATAAGAGTCATCACTTACTAGCATCAGAATATTCACATACTCTCTTATGTAAACATTCATATTGCACATAATGATCTATATACCTAGTTAACATCTCTTTAATGATAAAATAATTGTCCATACAATTATAATTCCAATGCAAATGTTTATGTAATGTCAAATGCTCTTGACTATGAAATACCCTATAATAATGCTTATGGAATGTTCCATGACAATGCTTACAAAATGTCATGCCTCTTGCATATTCCTAAGAACCCGGTTCCTTGTATTATCTGGGTAGAGAGAAAAAATGACCTCCTCACACTACCTGGTAGAGAGGGAAATGATGTAACATCCTCTCTAACCAGTTAGTCTTAATTAGGGTTATAGGAGTTCAGTAACTCTTGTAAGAGTTACCTGTTAACTTAGGTAACCTTTTAAGTTAGTTGGGTTATTTTGATAAACCACTGTGTGTGTAATGTAGCTGTTAATAGCCCAAAGAGTAGCATAACTTGCCAAATGAGGGAAATAAATATGAAGGATTTATCTCTAGGTCACAAATAAATAGAAAGTGATATGATTAATTTTAGAGAATTAATTGAGTTAGTTTAGTATTTTTACTAATACTGAGTAAGTGTTTAAAAATCATATTAACTAGTTAGATAGCTTAAAAAATTGTGAGAATTTGAGAAGATATCACATCAAGAATGGAGAATTTACTGATAATGAGAACATGTTAAGATGGATACCTGTAAGCTTATTAGTTCATTCTCTTAAGGTTTAATGTAACCTAAGGAGGAGTAATAGAACTTCAATGATAATTTTAGGTGTATGAAAGATTATGAAATAATGAGAATATGATTGAGATGAATCCTAAGATTTTTCATAACACCTATGGAAGTTAGGAAACTTGGATTGGTAAGATCAAAGTATTTCCTAAGAGATATAAAGTTTCTAGCTAAATATCTAGTCCATCCTTATCCCTTCACCGTCCTTCACTTTCAAGCCTTTATCTTTGATTTTTGTCCTTGCTTTTCTTTCATTTATCACGTTCTGGAGCAGCAAAAAGGGAAGAGAAGAGAAAAGGAAAAAGAAAGAAAAAAAGAGAAGAATGAAAGGGAGAAGGAAGAGGAGGAGGAACCAAGGAAAACCAAGAAGGAAGCTTGAGCTTCAACCACACAACTTGAGGTAGGGGTGTTTGATTTTCTAGTTCAATCCTTTTCTACACTTTCTTGATACATGGAGTATGCTTGATAGGTTATAAAAATGGGTTTCAAGGTGTTTCTCAAAGATTTAAGTTGGATGAACTCATTAGGAACTTGAGAAGTGATTGGTATTGAGTTAATACATGTATGGTTGTGACCTAGAACATGTGAGCATCCATAGAATTCCATTAAATTGTGTTGAAGAAAAATTGGTTTTAGGATGAAGGTTTAGCATACTTGTTCTTGTGCCACTAGTTGAGTAATTTGTGAATGTTTATGAGAGTTTTAGTATGTTTAGAGACCATGTATGAGGTTAGAAACCATCCAAGACTTGTGATTGGGAGTCAAGGATTAGTTAGAAACTCAATAGAATAGGGCATCTAGTTTGATGTTGGGCGCTTAAGCACCCAAAAGTTGGGCGCTTAATTGCCCATGGCCAGAGAGCTTCAGCGTGTTAGGCTCCCAAATAGTAAGCGCCTAAATGCGCAAGACCAGAAGGCTCTGGTGCTGAGCGACTGATCGCTTAGAAGCTGGTCGCCTAGGCGCCCAATAACAGATGAAACAGGGGAGATTTTCTATCATGGAGCACCTAAGAGCCAAGAAAGTGAGCGCTTAAGCGCCCAGATATAGAATTTCATAGGCTTTTTATGTTGAGGAATTAGAGTTCCTTACTTGTAGAGATCTTTTATGCATGTTTTTTAGTGTGAGTTAAGATACTATTAGGGATATTTCATGAAGAAAATATATACTTAACACATGTGTAAAAGAATAGGCCTTTGTACATCCAATGGTAGTAGATTGACATAGGTAAGTTGCTAATCATTAAAGAGCAATGATGTTGCACTGGTTATCACTTGTGATGTGATGTACTAGATGTAAGTATTCTGAATAAGTTAAGAATGGCTCCTTTACTAATTAAAGTTGAGCTATAGCACAATTTATTCTAAGACAAAGGAGCGAGAAAAGCAATTTGCTAAGGATGAATTTGTGAGACAAGGGAGTGAGAAAAGCCCTTTGTCATGGTAGAAGGGTGAGATAAACACTCTACCAAAGATAGTAGAGAAGCGAGAAAAGCTATCTACCAGAGGCAATAGAGTGAGTAAGACTCTTTGTAATGCAAGGGAGTGAGAAAAACCTTTTGCTAAAGAATAATGATATCTCACAATTGTATGGGCATTTGTTTATCATTATTAGTTATGTTTAGGGATTAGGGATTGCTTGTGAATGTTACATGAGAGAGTATGTTAATATTCCATCGATAATGAGTAGTAGCTCATTTATGTGTTGCGATCTTAATCCTTTGTTGTTGAGTTTAATTACTAGTAAGTGTTTAATTAATTAATTAATTGAATGCTCTGCCTCGGGAAGAGAAAGAAATAGTATTTGGCTTTTGCCACCTTTCTAAGGTATAAGTTGAGCTTTATAACCAGTTTTTCCCTAAAGCAGCTGGAGTTAGCATAGTGACATTTATAAGCATTTATTATTGAGAAATGTGAAATCTCACCCCTTTTGTTATTTTCATGTTAAATTTAGATAGAGACTCTTCCAATGGGAAGAAGAAGAAACGAAAAGAATAGATAGTTTTTATTTACTTTGAGAAAAGTTTATACATTATTATATTTGTTTTGGTTTGTATAAAGGTTTATGTATAACATTATGCCCTTTGAGGCTAATGTTGTGTGTGTGTGTGTATATATATATAATCTTTTCTTTCTTTCTTGGCTCTTTATAATAACGTGTAAGATTATTATGAATCTAGTTTAATGTTTTAAGTTAGAAGTGACATGACTAATATTGTATACTATTGTATATTTAGTATATACTAAGGTATTGATATTAAGATGTTACAAATGACCTTCTCACATTACCGATAACCTTAGCCAAATGATTGTGTGCATTAAATAAGGTTACAATACTTAGGAATAACAAGTATGGATCACTCCATCAAGAGGTCCACATGTATGTAGTGTCATGTATATTAAGCACACACCACATTCATTCATCATAAGCTCAACTTTATGAACATGATAAATATATATATATATATAATATATATATATATATATAAGTCAAATTCACCTCTTATGTATTTATCTAGTGTTCAATGTTCCACACATCAAGTGAACTCAAAGCATAATTCATCACCCACAAGGGAACTAAATACATAAGCCTATCACTGCTAAGTGAATCAAGTGTTAATTGTAAACATCATTACATAGTTCTACAATTACATTAATCCTCCAATGAACTTGGCACATATAACTAATATTTCACAAATATAATGTTTGTACAATGTTGATGCAGATTAAAAGTTGCAAACTCAAGTGCAGGTTACTTCAAGTAATAAATTTTTAGGAGTCTGAGGTCGATCCATAGGGAATTGATGAAGAAAAATTCTTTGACGTAAAGTAAATATTTTGTCACAATAATAAAAGTGATAAAACTTAGTCACAAATAAAAAAAACTTACTTGGGTTAGGAGATTTACTTTTGGTAAATAAATTAAAGATAATATTAAATTATTTTTATAACTCAATTAGAATCCACACATAATGGAGGTTCCAATCAGAAAATAAAACATTCAAAGTTTATTAAAAATTATATACATAATTATATTATGATTCCTTTAATCAACTATTAATACCACCACTTATAAATGGGTTCAAGCATTCATTGTGCTAATATCTTATCTACAATAAATCAAGATCTCCACTTTACAAGGAGGATTTATAAATTGATTAGAAACAAAATACAACACGTATAATGGCCACTTGAAAATATATCATTTAAGCACAAGAAAGAAATGAATTTAACCTTATTTCATTACCAAGAGCTTCACCTTTTCACTCAAGTAAAATGAAACTTAGTTACTCATAAACAAGAAGAAAGGAAGAGAGAAGAAGAAGAAGAAGAACATGACTTCAATTTAGAACACAAGAAAAACTACAACAAGATAAACAAATAACACAATAGCATGATCTTGATCTCTAGGACCAAGACTCCACAAATGATCAGCCAAGGCTCCTTTTTATAGAGGATTAGAGATACAAAATGACAAGGGGGCTGAGTCATGAGTGAGTGAAAGAGTGAAAAATGAGTAGAAAATGCCAAATGACTTTTGATGAGTGGAAAATTATGGAGATTCTTTGTCTCCGAAATCATTCAGCTTTGAAGTCATTGCATTCATCATTTTTTTCACCAAGTAGTCTCATGAAAGTTGTAGGCCTTGATCTTAACTTTCAAATTCCATTAGTTTGAGCCCAAAATCACTCCTACAACTCAAGATATGATTTGATTACTGCATACTGCTCAGGCCCAGCTACAGCTCCTCTGTTCTGACTTCCAAGCCCAATATAACCTCTAAGGAGTCCGATCTGGGTTTTTTATTCTTCGTGAAAGTTGTAGATATGAGTCGTAACTTGCAGATACTAAAATTTCAACCCAATCCAAATCTTAGAGCCCGAGTTATGCTCTGATTACTGCACACTATTTAGGTTCCAATTACAAAACTTGTATACTAACTTCTAAGCCCAATTAGTTCCACTAGATGTCTGACTTTGACCTAGAGATCTTCATAAAAGTTGTTGAGCTCTCTCCTATATTTCAAATGCCACCAGAATCACCTCAAAAGGCCACCTACAGGCCAAGATATGACCCAAATATAGAAATAGCTTAAGATATAAATCATGCTAAAAAAATCATTTAAGTTCAATTTGAGTTCAAACTTACAAAACATAACCAAAATCAATCAATTAAGTATATGGAGAGTGTAAATGACTAAAAATGAGGACTTATTAATGTATAAATATGTGATCATCAAATGTCATTCTTCTTCATAAATATGTTGGATGAGAATTAACATAAAAAAATACTCCAATACATAGTATAAATATCTGTTACATATGGTCTCACAAGACAAAAAAAAATTATTTTTTTCTCCAAAATAAAGGGACTAGTAATCAATTACCACTCGTGGTAATCGGTTACCATAAGCTAAAATCTCAAAACAGAGGTATGGTAATCAATTATTCATTCTTAGTAATCAATTACCAACCAAAAATTGAGAAATCAGTGGCTTGGTAATCAATTACCAACTTGTGGCAATCAGTTGCCACATACAAATTTCATTTTCTAGAACATTGGTAATCTAAAATCTGTTATTCGAATAACTCACCAAATCTATTCGAATAACATCGAAAACATGTCGTTCGAATAGAATCGAAACCATGTCTTTCAAATTGTGCCACTCGAATAGCTCACTTAATTTATTTGAATAGCATAAAAAACATGTAGTTCGAATTATGTCACTTAAATAACTCACTTAGTCTATTCGATTAGCCTAGAAAGAATGTCATTCGAATTATGCCATTCAAATAGATCACTTAGTCTATTTGAATAGTAGCCACGAAAATTACATTCCAAAAGCTTAGTGATCGATTACTAAGCTGTAGTAATCGATTACCATATTCATTTCTCGTATCCCAGTAGCTTGGTAATCAATTGCCACTCATGGTAATCGATTACCATATGCCATATATCAGAAAACGTAATTTTCTCAATAATAAAAAAATCACTTTTAAACCTAAACTTCAACCCTACTCGTCATATATTATCAACCAACAACAAGAAGGGTTTGTTAACAAAGACCAAATCATGAAAACCATATTCACAATTCCTTATTTATAAAATTTCAAAGCTATTTCTAAGCTTAACATTTATAAACATAAACGTTCATATATCATCTATGCTTCATCTATCAAAAATCTACACCAAGTTCCTCAACACAATCTCTTGGTTACAAAAGGAAAAGAATGAAGTAAAAGAAAATAAAAAACTCCCTACCTTAACTCCTTTGTTGATAGTATTCTATTTCTTTCCTTGTTCTTCCTTTATTACACTTCTTCTTCCTTCTTTCTCTTCTTTCTTTTACGTTCTATTGCTCTTTCTCTCTTTCTATTTTCTTTTCTTGCTTACTTATCCTCTTTCTTTGCTTTCAATTGTGTGATTGGAGAGTGTGAGAAAAAAAGAGAGGAAAAGTCAAAGATGAAAGGGGTAAGGGCGGTGGAGAGAAAGAAAGGAAAGATAAGCTCATTGACTTTCAAGGCTTCTAGGAACTTTTGTATCTGTTAAGGATATTTTGATCTTTTATTGATAAGTTTTCTACTTTCTATAAGTATTAGGAAAAATTGTAGGACTGCTTACAATTACCAAATTCATCATTTCATGATTATTCTTATACATCGTTAACAGTCACTAAGCTATTTTACACTTCCAGTGTAGGTAAAAATATCAAACTACTTCAGTTGATTCTCAAAATTTTACCACATCTCAAATTAAGTATTTAAAGTCTAGAAATAAAATCTCAACTAATATTAGCTACTTTTCACATTCAGTGGTATAACAACATACGCAAACTACCTCTGAAAGTCACCAGAATTAACACGTAACTCATACATGTGCTACTGAACTTCTATAAGCTCAATTAAGACTAAATAGGTTCAGAAGAATGTTATATTTCTCCTCTCCTTTTTAAAGTTTTGTCTTCAAAATTGTTTACCTCATGTAAAAATCTCTGGATAGTCCTGCATCGTGTTAGACTCCAGTTCCCAAGTAGCCTCCTCCATACCAATCCCATTCCATTTGACCTTCACCAAAGGAATCTGCTTTTCTCTAAGCTCTTTGATTCTTCTGTCCATGATCTTTACAGGCTTTATCACATATGATAAATCATCTCTTAAATGTACTATTCATTTTCCAAGTTGTGTGAAGGATTTGGATTATAATTTCTGAGTTGTGGCATATGAAAAACATTGTAAAGGTTGGACAAATTGAGTGGAAGTGCTATTTGGTAAGCAACTAATCCAATTCTTTTCAGAATTTGAAAAGGATCAAGAAACCGAGGATTTAACTTTCTAGTTTTCAATGTTCTGCCAACCTCTATAGTAGGAGTGACTCTCAAAAACATGTTCTTCTTCCTCAAATTCTAGAAGTCTTCTCCTTTTATCAACACAGATTTTTTGCCTACTTTAAACAATAACCAACCTATCCTTGATCATTTTTATCTAATTTATGGTTTGTTGTACTAATTTAGGACCTAGGATGGTTCTTTCTCTTACCTTATACCAACATAGAGGCGATCTACATTTCCTACTATACAAAACTTCATATGGTACCATACCTATGCTGGTGTAATAGTTGTTATTGTAGGCAAAATCCACTAAAGGTAAGAATCTATTCCAACTACCATTTTGCTCAAGTACACAAACCCTAAGCATATCTTCTAAGGTTTGGATAGTTCTCTCTGTTTGCCTATTAGTTTGTAGATGGTAAGCTATGCTAAAACTTAGCTTAGTCTCAAAGGCCTTTTGCAAGGCTCTCCAAAACCTAGAAGTAAATCTAGGATCTTTATTAGATATTATGATAGTGGGGATTCCATGCAACTTGACAATCTCTCACAAGTATAACTGAGCTAATTAATCCAGAGAAAAAATTGCTCTTATTGTAAAAAAGTGGGCAGATTTGGTTAATCTATCCACTATGACTCATATGGCATCATACCTTGGCTGGGTTCTAGGTAGTCCTATTACAAAATCCATTGAAATACATTCCTATTTCCACTCAGGAATCTTTAAGGGTTGTAAAGGTCTAGAAGGTTTCTGGTGCTCTATCTTAACATTTTGACAAGTTAGACACTTGGACACAAATTCTGCTATATCTACTTTCATCTTAGGCCACCAAAACATTTTCTTAAGATCCTGATACATTTTTGTGGCTCCAAGATGGATGGTATACTTACTCTTATAAGCTTATTCCAAAATCCTTTCTCTAATTCCAGATTCTTTTGGAATGCAAAGTCTATTTCTAAACTTAATCACCCCATCATTTGCTTTATTAAATTCCTTTTGGTTCCCAACAAAAATTTGCTCACTTATCCTTGTTAAAGTCTCATCTCTCTCTCAAGCTTCTTTGATTTGAGTCCTTAAGTCACTTACTATATCTATTTTGCTCATACAAAGACTGTACGATAACACAGTCACTACTAGACTCAAGTTCCTAAAATTCTCTAAAAGTTCTATTTCTTGGACCATTATTTGAGACACATGTATGAATTTCCTACTACGTGCATAAGCCACTACATTGACTTTACCTATGTGATACTTTAATTCGAATTCATAATTTTTCAAAAACTCCATCTATCTTCTTTGCCTCATGTTCAATTCTTTTTTATCAAATAAGTATTTTAAGCTTTTGTGGTCACTAAAAACTTCAGACTTAACTGCATAACGATAATGTCTCCAGATTTTCAAAGCAAACACAATAGCTGCTAATTCCAAGTCATGGGTAAGGTAATTCTCCTCATAAGGTCTTAGTTGCTTGGAGGAATAAGCAACTACCCTCCTATTCTGCATAAGAACACACCCTAACCCATTTTTTGAAGCATCATAGTATACTTCAAAGTCCTTTTGAGAATCTAGAATTACTAGGACAGGTGTTGTAGTCAGTCTTTGCTTTAACTATTGGAAATTATCCTCACAATCTTGTGTCAAGTCAAAATAATTACCTTTCCTAATTAACCTAGTTAAGGGTAGAGTTATCTGAGAAAATCCCTTTATAAACCTTTTATAATACCCAGCCAGTCCTATGAAACTTCTAATCTTAGTCATAGTGGTAGGCCTCTCCCATTACACCACTACTTCTATCTTGCTAGGGTCCACTGATATTCCTCATTGAGAAATTACAAGACCTAAAAACTATACTTCCTTTAACAAGAACTCACACTTGGCCAACTTAGCAAACAATTGCTTCTCTTTAAGGATATCTAAAACCATCCTAATGTGTTGTTCATGTTCTTCCATTGTCCTTGAATAGATAAAGATATCATCTATGAAAGCAACGATAAACTTATCTAGGTATGGTCTAAAGATTGTGTTCATGTAGTCCATGAATACTGTGGGTACATTGGTTAAACCAAAAGACACCACAAGATATTCATAATGTTCATACCTAGTCTTGAAAGTGGTCTTAGGGATATCCTCTTTCCTTACTCTAATTTAATGATAACCAGATCTTAGATCAATCTTTGAGAGAACCATAACTCTTCGTAATTGATCCATCAGATCATCTATTCTGGGCAAAGGATACTTATTTTTTATGGTCACCTTATTCAACTACATATAATCTACGCACAGTCTTATACTACCATCCTTCTTTTTCACTAGGAGCACTGGTGCTCCCCAAGGTAAAATACTAGGTCTGGATAAAAATGTTTGTCTAACAACTCCTCTATTTGTTTCTTGAGTTTTGCCAACTCTAAGGGTGCTATAGATATAGATATGGTTCCTGACACTAAATTTGTAGTGAACTCTATTTCTCTGTCATGTGGCAACTCAGTTATGTCACTAAGAAATACTTCAGGGTACTCCTTCACCACAGGTATATTCTCTAGGTTTTGCTCAACTTCATCATTTAAAGAGAAAAAAAGAACATATCCTTGAGCCCCTTCTACTAAGCAGTTGTGAACTTGATTAGCATTTAAGCAAACAGACTCAGAAGAAACAACCTTGGAAGGCATATCAGACATAAAATGTCAAAGTCTTATCTGAATAGTTCAACACAATATGATTTGTGGATAACTAATCCATAGCTAGAATGATATCAATATCAATAAAAGGTAAACAGATAAGATTTACAAAGAAAATCTTATCTTCTATTTTTACACAACAACCTAAACAAACATTGGAGGTTGTCACTGGCTTTCCTGTGGGTGTAGACATATACAAGTCATAAGAAAGCTTAGACATAGGTAAATCTAGCATCTTCACACAATCATAGGAACCAAAGGAGTGAGATGTTCCTAAATCATACATTACAATTAAGAAATGATTGTTAATTATGCATTTACCTTGTACAAGATCGGGAGATTGAGCCACCTCTTTACTACTAAGAGTATACACTCTTCACTACAAGAAATTTATAATTTAGCAAAGGAATTTAGCGATAGATATTTCCGTCGCTAATCCCTTGCTAATTAACGAGGGAATTGTGAGGGATTAGTGATGAAAATTATAACCCTCGTTAAATTAAAAAAACACATATAAAGTTGAAAAAACTAATGATTAGTGAGAGATTTGCGACGAAAATTTTCTCTCACTAAAAAAGCTGATTAGTAGAGAGGGATTTGCGACGAAAAAGTTTCCCTCATTAAAAAAATTTACTCGCTAATAGATTAGCGTGGGAAATATCACTTGTTAACTTGTACATATTTTAGCGAGGGATATTTCCGCGTAAAGCTCTTGCAAAACCTCATAAATAAAGAAATGATAAACTTGGCAGAGTTAGGGTTTAGAAAGTGAGAAAGTCAGAAAGAAGAGCAAGGTAGTGATGCGAGGCACAACCATAGCAGCGCAAGTGACGAGCGAGGCAGCGATGCCACCACGCAGCCACAGCCACATCGACGCGACCACCAGGTAAGCCTTCTTCCATTTTCCTTCTTTCTCCCACCCGTTCCCTCACACTGGAACCACTGGAAGTTGAGCTAAATTACTTCATGACAGTTTTAATAAGTGATAGATGAGCTAGTTTGAAGTGATACGATGAGCTGGTTTTACCTAACCAAATGCATAAGGCAGTTTTCAGTACATTCCATTTGCTCTATCATCGTAAAAAATTGTTCTTTCTATTGGACCAACAGGTTGCACACTGCTCGTGTTGATGACTCCGATGAAAATAACAGCTAAATACATAGCTCCAAGGAGATTCAACAACTATTGTTCCTTTTTCCTGCAAACATGATATTTTGTTCTCACATAATATATACAATTATGAATCCATTTATATGAAAATACCTCTATCATGGACATGCTGATAAATAAAATTGTTGATTGCGTCTTTCTTAGATAATGAAAGCAAGAGTTCTAAATGATGACCTGTAACTATAAAGAGTACCAAGATGATTCTTTCTAAGAACAACTTCATTTGAAGGCATTGAACATTTAGACCAATATTTATATATTGCTATTATTTAGTTTTTTTTTAACTTTTTTCTGGATTTGACAACTCTAGCAAATATCATTGACTGTTTATGGCATTTCCTTTTCGACAAAAATTGGAAAATTGTTGCAGAATTTTTCTGGCCTTAACAATTTCATGTTTGTTAGCAGTTGGGTTTGTTCTTTCTTTACCCAATTTCTGTAACGTTGATTCTTAGGATTATCGTTTTTCACTACAAAGGAGCAGGTAAAGATATTGTTTTCTCCATTCGGAGTAGTTACAGAAGGTGTGCCGTGTTTTCTTTTCTCTTCTCAAATGTTGCTTTTTCCCCATCGCTCTTTGCTCACTCTCTCTGCTATTGGGTTGTTTCAAATACTTGCAAGCTTGTTATCTTATGTTACTGTTTGTGTGTATCATAAGAGAGAGAGAGAGAGAGAGAGTATGCATCTCCGCTGCTTTGAGCTATATATACTACTATTCTGATTTTCCTTGTTTGTATGAAGCTCTCTTTATGAATATATATTGTATTTGTGTTTAGGTGGTGACTTCATATATATGTTGATCCCATCAAGTTTTAAGCTTGTAAAAGAAAAAAATTGAATCTTCTGTTAGATCTATCATCTATATATGTCATGGTTTTGGCTAGAGTTTTCTGCTTTTATCAGGAATGATTTTCTGAAACATCATAACTATGGTGACTAGAAGATATATTATATAGATGTAGAATATTATTGAATCCGTTCTTCAGAACCCATCTACACCCAATCAAAGTGTTTTCACACTGAACTATTGGGTTTTTTTTTTCACTGTGTTTCGTTTGTCTCTTGACCCATATCTTTTGGGTATGGGACATTGGGACTAATCTCTTTCGGGTATAGAACTAATCTCTATTTGGACATTCGATGCTGTGGCTCGGCCACAAGATGCTTTCTAGCTAGTGTGTTTGATTATGATTTCAGCTCCTCTACTTTTCTTGATCTTTATTAATCAATTTACTTAGTGATTTGTTAATATTAATCTGTAAAATAAAAATTGAAACTTAATGAAAGCTAATAGATTTAGATCACAGTTAAGTGTCTAAGCTCAAACTAATAACATGAAGACATCTTGAGAATTGTCATTACCAATTGGGCATGTTTTGAAAGTTAAGCTGACTTTAAATGTTTAGATAGACGAAATACAAGGCATCACTAGAAGTTATGGGCAAACAACCTGCTAACAGCTCCAACAATAAATATAAGCCCACTAGAGGTTTTAGAGGCTATTTTTTTCATGTACTGTTCCACTAGTGAGAGCATAACTCACTAGTAAAAAAATATACACAGAAGTGAAGCATTTGGCACCATGAAGAGAAGAGTAGCATGTGTGCCCCAGAGACAGACAGGTTCCCCAACACAAAATGAAATTTTTAGTAACACTGCTTTTTCCTTCAAGTTGGTAACATAAACAAATGTTTCGAGGTATGTAGTAGAATGTAGTAAAACATAATTCTTTCTCCAATGATTATTCATTTCTAATCTACATTTGTCATATACATCAAACAGAACAAATGAATTTATTTGCTCAGTTATAAAACTGTATATAGTGAGTCACTGAGTCAACTGGTCATGTTAGTATACTAACGTCATGAACACTGGCAAAGAAACTACAAGTAGGATTTAACTCCAGATGTTCACATCCATGATCCACCATTTGTGGTTGAACACTGAAGTTATGCATATACAATTTCCTGTGGAAGTCAGGTATGGTTTATTTACATCAAAGATAATCCTGAAACAATGCTTTAGAAACAGAACCACATGTTTGACTCCCATCAGCCTGGTAATTGTCATCATGTGTATTGTTTATCCATTGGCATGGACACTTGTTTCCAGTCATTGGTGTCTCACGTACTGTGTCATAGCTTGCCCTTTGGTGCTCCTTCCTTTTTGGTAGCTTTTGAAGGGGGTCTGACTTGTGTTTCACACCCTTTTGTACTTTTGGGGCCCAAACTCTCTGCTAATCAGGCATCCAGCTTGTGAAAGATGAAAATCTCCTTGCCCTCTCTCTCCTCTCCTTAGCTTCAATTAGTTTTCGATCATAATCCTCTTGTTTAATCCCTTGGAGTCTTCCACTATCCTTGTTCAATAGCTGAAAGGGCTCATTTTCTGCTGACATATGTCCATAACTGACATTGTTTTCACCCATCTCATCTCGGTCTAGTCTTTCTAGTCTTTCCTTCCAAGATTTGTGGCTATCCTCACTGTTGAGTAAATGATTAGGGGTTTCATTCTCATCTGCAAACAGCAGCAAGTCCATTTTGTTGTAGATTTTATGAACCACATCTCCAAGGGTGTGAGAATACCTGAAATTTCAGGGATTTCAATGTCATAAGTCTACCCACTTTCTTTTCTTTATGCAGTATCAACTTTATTCAATGTTGCCAGGACAAAGAAAGAACTCAGAAAACTATATTTTATTTTTGTCTAAATTAAATATTTCTAGTTAGACAATTAAAAAGACAACTAGTGATAAGATGATAGGTATTCTGTAATAACTCAAAAGTCAAAACAAGTAGACATTATTACTATCATATTGAAGTCATTCTTTTCTGGAAACAATGCCCTTCATTTGGAGTCCATCTCTGGTAGAGATATCAGAATAGCAGGCAAGCACCACAAATGCTATATTTTGAAATAATGGCAGCAAATGATAATAAACTGAGTTATTGCTCACACTCCAAAAAGAACTAGGAATTCCTTAAAATCCTGTAATTTGTATTTAAGAATATTATATAGTTCTGGTGTACAAACTTGTACCTGCTTTTTATGATCTTTGACACATAATTGTCAAGGTTCCAATCACCAAAGAAACCCCCTTCCATATGGCACTGAATGTTCTCCAAAAGCATATTTGTTTGACAAACTTCTGTTTGCTAGACTCTTCAACTCCACTTCCAACCTCTGACTATAAAATCTGCAGTTCATATCTTAGGCTGACTAAGGAAGAACATGAAACAAAAGAAACCAAATTTTACAGTTGATTAAAACAATGAAACATCAAAAGAAACTAATCTAGAAGCCTCAGTGTTTGTTCCAGCTGAGGTAGATAAGGAGATTGGTTGTTCATCATTTTGAACTAACTCAAGTCAATCTATGTTTATTCTCTTCTGAAATTATCTGATTTGGTTTGGACTTGTCTGACAAAGATAAATCACAACAGCCAGGTTTCTTCATCTGTTTCATCCAGCATTTAAAAAACTTCAACTTTTTTGACTTGTTACAATCCATGGTGTAATAAACCTCAAATATGTCTGTCTCAAAATGATCATACACAGCATTACAGAAGGTGCTCCATGTAAGGTTTTGAAGTGTATTCAAATCCATCACTTTCTTTTTTGGATGACCCTCAATCACTGTAGCACTCTTCTTAGCTTGAGAATCCAAGAAATTCTTGTGCTTCATAACTTTGCTATCAGGTTTGCAAATCTCAGCATCCAATGTTCTAATATATTGAGCCATACTTGCTCCACCAAATTCACAAGCCAAATCTGGATTACTTAATACAAATAAGAGAGCAGAAGAAAGTGTGAAAGGCCTTAGAATACCCATACACAAACCACCATTGTCATTGCAAAGAGAGACCAATGCCCAGCAACCTTCTTTATAAAGAAAACTTAAGAGAATTTGCCAAATGGGTACAGATTTTCTCTGCCACAGGTAACCAAATTCAGCTGCAAGAATTTCAAGAACCCTATCTGCAAAAAAAATCATTTGAGCTTTTATTCGTCCAATGCTCATGTCAATGTTAAGATCCTTGCTCACTTAATTTTGTGTTGGCTCACCAAACTAATATGTGATTTGATGAATGAATGTTTTTGTGCTCTGTTATTAGACATCGTAATAAAATAGAAAGGGAGAAGGAGCATGTGATGAATGTTGATGGATATGTATCGTTAATGTGGGACTGTATGAGTCAATTTGGCTTTATCATGGAGTGTTGGTTGGATTGTCAACCTCATGCGCAAGTAGTTATAGGTATGCTTGCTAATGAAATGGACAAGTGGATTGGTTTTTATGCTTAAAGGAATTCTGAATATATGCTTTGGGTTCTGCTTGTTGAATTCTGAATGTGTGCTTTGGGTTTTTTCTTGTTCTTTCTCTGCAGTTTAATAACATGATCTGTTTTTCTTTTGGATGTTGAATGGAGCCTTTGCTATATTATTATTCTAGCTGTGTTTGTGTAGACTTTGAGATTAGTGGTGCGCAATGGTTGTCTAATTGAATGTTCTTTGGATCATAATTTTGTCTTAGTGTGTTCCAATGGAGGTTCACAGCAACTTATTTTTCTTCCTTCTGGTCATGCAAATTTACTTTGATTTTGTTGAAGTCAACTATTGTTCCTTTGACTTTACTTATTTTCTGCTTATATCTTTACTTCGTATAGGCATTCTCTTGTGGTTCCTGAATTGAGTATTATTATTTTTCTAATGTTGTTCATCTATTCATATAAATGTATGCCAATAAAATGCTACATGTGGCATTCCCTTTTTTTGAAAAAATAAATATGATTAAATCATTTTTTTATCTAATACAAATAAAAAGCATTAGTGGTCTCAAGTAATCAAGTACTCGTTGGCCAATTTTTGGGTTGCTTTGTGATCTAGTACCATGTCTAGTTGTTCCCTACTGCTTAGGACTTGCAAAGGAGAACTTACCTTCCATATTGATTCATTTATTTCTATTGTTGCTTGCCCTGTTCTATTTGCATTTTTTTTGCCTCCACTACTTTAGATACATATTAAACTTTTTTATAACATTCTCACTAATATTCTTGTTTAGGAATTCATTCATTTAATTTATGCCATGCATGGAATCTATTTGATTTTGTTTTCCTCATGACTTGAAAATGTGTACCATCCATTTTTATTGCACCTGCTTTATTTGTTGTTATTCTTATGATCATGAGTACATTTAATCTTCCCAGTTTAGCTTGAAGACTCAAGTGTGAGAAAGAGTAAGAGTGGAGAAGTCGAAGAGGGAAACAACAACTTGCTCATCTCATTCTATTTGCAAGTAAGAACTCTCCCCACTTTCATTTTTGTTTCAGATTTTAAACCATTTTTAATGATGCAATGTGGAATGAAATTTAGGCATGTTTTGTGTTGATTTGCTACTTGAAAATTGTATCCTGATCAAATGTACTCACTTGCACAGAAACAATAAAGAACTTGAATGGTATGGACCAGAAACATCAAGCTGAAAAAAAAGAAGAAACAAAAATCTCTCCTACGATTTCATACCCCTTTTCCAGAACCTAAAAGCAAAACACAACTCCAAATCATAGCACCAGCAAATTGGGATCTCCTACACCACAAAACAATCGACAAACATGGCATCCCCATCAACCAAACTCAAGCCAAACGACAATCAAAGAACTCACCATCCCAAATCAACACCCATAACAACAACCAACTCTAAGAATAGAAACCCAAAAACCCCATCCACCACCACCAGGAATCAGTAGAGCCACAAGCCATGCCAAATCCGTGAACCCCTATTCCCATAATAAGACCAGAACCACATTTCATCAACATAGCCGAGCTATTGGTCGCCATCACATCATCCCACATAGCCGAACCACCACAAGACCCCTTCAAGTTATACAGAACCATTTTTTGTGACTCTTAGGCTAAGCTTCTTATCAATAGTATCCTTGATATATTAATTGAATTGGTAAGCTCTCTCACATTTTAGCATCCTACTTTAAAATGAGTATGTGACACAAGCTGCCTTGGCTATATATTAATTGAATCACTAATCTCTTCAAGTTTTACTCTTGCTACTATTGAATGAATGGTTGTTTAGGCTTTCGGATTATGTTTGTGAATGTTTCTCCTCACTATTGAAGATTTAATTACAAAAATTAGTGAAATTAAGTATACTTTCTCTCTCTCACACACACATCAACATAAAGGTGATGTATCCTATGGAGATAGGATAATTAGAAGTAATAACTTTTGTGAAATTAAAAAGGAAAGGACAAATGGTAGTATCCATACACTTTGTTGAGTTCCACATGAACAAAGTAATCAAGACTCTTAGGAGGGTCTTGAGAGGGTCCACGGGTTTACTTTTCGAGATAGTATCCATACTTTTTATCGTCACCAAACTTTATTTATGTTGTTTTTAGCTCATTGCTCTGTTTCCTTTCCTTTTGGTTTATTGGTAACAGTGGCTCTGTTTTTAGCCACCGTTATTGGTAACTCTTTTGGCATATACCCTGTGAACTTGAATTTCAAGTACTTAAGGTAAAATTATCTCATATGGTTAAAGTTTTATTTTCTTATTCGAGTAAAAATTTGTGCAAAACCTTAGTCTCCCGTTTGAGATTCAATATTAATGAGCATGCGTACCTTGTTAAGGTACTGTTCATTATATTGAATCTTGAATTGTCCAAGTGGGACAGTTTGGTAAGAAATTTTTTCTTCACTCGGTTAATAGTTATTCTTTAAGTCTCATATCTTATACTTGTTGAAATTTCAGTCTACTACATTTCCTTTTGTTCTCTGGGTGCATACTTAAATGCGGTAGATCTCACTGCGTTCAAGTCGTGTACTTGGAGACCAATGGGAAATGCTGTTGAATTTTTGTCAAGTATAAAATATGAGATTTAAGGAATAAATATTAACCAAGTGTGGAAAAAATTTCTTATCGAACAGGATAGGGCCATACCATGTCAAGAAGGAGATGGAAGATTTAAGGAGCTTTAGTTTCTTCAATTTGGGAAGAAACTTTTTCTTTAATTTATTTTTGAAAATGATTGTATTAATGTGCTAAATCAATTTCAGCAATCATGAGACCTAATCGACGTTGGATGTTACGTAGAAATGATCCTATTGGTTATGTAAGTGAAGAATTCATGAATGAAGTTGATGATTTCATTAAGCTTGCTCAAGGAGACCCGACTGTTACTGATGTATTAAGTCGCATCCTTTGTTGCTAGATGTAAGAACTGTGTTTGGAGGGAGTCATTTGATGCAGAACAACATCTGTATAAGTATGAATTTGTGGATGATTATGTAAATTGGACCATTTATGGTGAGGACAGATGAGGGGATAGCGGCTTAACATCCATTGTCCATGATAATCCTATGGAGACTAGGAATCTATATGTGGATATGGTTATAAATGCCGTAGGTGATAGATTAAATCCAGAAGCTCAAGATTTAGAAGATGATCCAAATCTGCCAGCTTCGATGTTTTATGACTTGCTAAGAGATGTTGACGAACCTTTATAGGATGGTTGCCATAAGCACACGACATTGTCAGCTGTAACTCAACTTTTGAATTTGAAGTTAGAGTTCAACATGAGTGAGAGTTGTTATGATAGAATGATTGTCATAATTAAGAGCATGCTTCCAGAGCTTGAAAGGTTACCCGAAAACTTTTACAAATTGAAGAGAATGGTTCGTGAGTTGGGATTAGGATATGAGAAGATAGATGCATATCCTAATCATTGCATGTTGTATTACAAAGAATACAATGACAAGAGACTCTACTCAATTTTCTTAGTGTGTGGACACCCACGATTCAAACTGAAGGCTGGACGCTCATCGAATGAGAAGGATATGCCGCACTTAGTGTTGTGATATTTTTTCGTTATTCCTAGAGTCGAACGTTTGTTTATGTCCAAAAACACTGCACAATATATGAGTTGGCATGCGGATGGAGTGCGTCAAGATGAATCAGTGATCACGCATCCAGCTGATGCTGAGACTTTGAAACAATTTGACGCTACCCATTCAACATTTGCGCTAGAGGCTCGAAATGTTAGGCTTGACCTTTGTACAGACGGTTTTAATCCTTTCAGCGGTTCAGCCACATCATATTCATGTTGGCCTATTTTTGTTACACCGTACAATCTACCCTCAAGTATGTGTATGAGAAGGGAATGCATATTCCTCACTCTTGTGATTCCTGGACCAAAGTCACTAGAAAAAAGTTTAGATGTCTATCTTAGACCCCTAATTGATGATCTAAAGATATTGTGGGACAATGGGGTGCACACTTATGATACCTAGAAAAAGCAAAAATTTCAATATGAAAACGACTTTATTATGGACAATAAGTGACTTTCCAGCCTATGGAATGTTTTCTAGGTGGAGCGCTCATGGAAAATTTTCTTATCCGCTTTGTATGAATCACAGTAAGTCATTTGTATTGAAGTATGATAGGAAATGTTGCTAGTTTGATTGTCATCGTCAATTTCTACCTTTTGATCATCCATTTTGCTGAGATTGAAACTCTTTTAAGAAATCAACAGTGGAAAGATCTAATCCACCGCCACGGCTGAGTAGGACAGATGTCTTGAATAGAGTGACTCAACTTAAAGAAGTCATTTTCGGCTTGAAATCATGTAAATAAAAACAAGATGACTTTGGTATACACCACAACTGGGTGAAGAAGAGTATATTCTAGGAATTGCTTTATTGGTCCACTAATCTAATACAACATAATTTAGATGTTATGCATGTCGAGAAGAACATGTTTGACAATATCTTCAATACTGTCATGGACATTAAGGGTAAGACAAAGGACAATGCAAATGCAAGAGAAGATTTGAAGATAATATGCAAACGTCCCACATTGGAGCTAATAGTTGAGAATAGCAAGTGTAAAAAACCAAACGCGACATATGTCTTGGATGCCAATCAAAGGAGGATGGTGTGTGAATGGATAAAACAGTTGAAGTTTCCAGATGGGTATGCGTTGAATATCGCACGTTGCATCAATGTAGATGGTAGGAAGATATATGGAATAAAAAGTCACGATTGTCATGTTTTTATGTAAAGGTTAATTCCTCTGGCATTTCGTGATATCTTGCCAAAACCTATGTGGGGACCATTAACAGAACTCAGCTTGATCTTTAAAGAAGTTTGTGCAATTGAAATTCGTGCTTCCATCATGGATAATGCTGAACTTTCCATTATTGAAACTATTTGCAAGTTAGAGAAGATTTTTCCTCCAGCATTCTTTGATGTGATGGAACATCTAGTCGTGCATCTCCCCTATAAAGTTAAGGTTGGAGGACCAGTGCATTATAGGTGGATGTACCCCTTTGAGAGATGTATGTTGTACTTGAAAATGAAGGTTTGAAATAAGGCGAGAGTTGAAGGATCTATTTGTGAAGCATATATTTTAGAAAAAATTTCCAATTTTGCTTCCATATATTTTGATCCTCACCTACAGACCAGGCACACTCAAGTTCCTCATAATGACGACAGTGGGGAAGATACAATTATTGAACGGTTGTCTGTTTTTAAACATCCATGTAGTCCTATCGGGAGAGGTCGAAATAGATTCTTGAAGGATGTGGAACTTCAGATTGCTGAGACATATGTGCTTGTAAATTGTGGAGAAGTAGAACCTTATCTCCAGTAAGTCTACTCCCTAACTATTGAATTTGTTAATTTTTAACTATGTTATGCTAAATATTAATTATTGTATTAATTAGACAATTCGAGGATTCGTTAAGGGAAACATATCCCAATATAATTGATGATCAAATATTGAAAGCTCGAGATAAGGACTTCAGTAGGTGTCTAAAACATCTAGTGAGTCCTTTTATCCATAACCACATTTATCATATTAAAGTCAATGATTATTATGTCAAATGTTACAATTATCTATCATCTATGTAATGATACAGATTAATATAGGTCAAGTTGAGGATCAAATGATATGAGAGTTAAATTATGGTACATCCAAGTCCGTGACTTATTGGTTAATGGGTATAGATTTCATACTAAGAAGTACGGGCAAAATAAAGCTACCATGAATAGTGGCGATGTGTTAGAGGTAGTATATATGGTGAGAATGACTTCAACTATTATGGCATCGTTGAAGAGATATTGGAATTGTCATATTTAGGAAATCAACATAGAGTATTTCTTTTACAATATCGTTAGTTTGACCCAATTAATGGAGTCAATATTGATAAGAGATATGAGTTGATTGAAATCAAGCATAAATCAAGACTTCACTCAAAATGAGCTATTCGTCTTAGCTAAACAAGCTCAACAAGTGTACTATACAAGATACTTACAAAGCGGGAATAGAGCTAATGGTGAATGGTGGGCAGCTTGCAAGGTTAGAGCAAAACTCTTCGTGACTGAGACATTGAATGATGAAGGTGATGAATAGAATGAGCTAGCTGCTACTGATTATTACTAAGGTGATGGGTCCCTTGGAACACACAATATTGTCATTGATGATGAAGCAATTTCTTTGTTTGGTGCACATGCCCAGATGGAAGAAATGAACATACATAATATACAAAATCCAATGGACGTTCTGCTTGATGATGAGTTCATTGATGACAACGAAGATAATGAAATTAATGAATTCTTAGATGAAGATGGGGAGTCATATGCTTCAGATTCTAGTTATAGTTGAATCTTGTTTAATAAATTTCTTTAATAGTATTTACACCAAAATATCATTTTCACAGGTTGAGGTTTTTATTGACATGTAGTTTCTTAACTCGACATGTTTCATTATGCAGATATTCATCATGGTAACTCGAGGTAGAGGCGTTGGATGCGGTTGTGGGAGAGGCCATAATGTTCCACCCCAACCTTCTCCATCTTCCCATATTTCTCCACCACTATAGCTTCCTCAACGCTCCCTAGGTATAACTGTAGGATAATCTTCTTAATTATTGTTAACTCTTAGTTTATATAAATGATATATAACTCTATTTTTTTGTTTATCTGTAATTATATTAGGTGCAACTTCAACTACTGGCCCATTGACCAGTATAGGCATACCACTATTTGTCCCATTGACCAATAGAGGCACATCAGTTTTTGTCCCACCCCTTATTGACCCACCCCTTTCTATGCCAGCCCTTGCTGACCTACCAACTAGTAGCTCGAATGTGGTGCCTTCACGTGGAGAATCTCATATAGAAACTGATAGCAGGGAACTTATATATATGGTGCTTGTCCCTGAATCATAAGTAAAAGTGATTGTCATCTCTTATTACATTTATTTACTTTTACATTACCAATATTATCTTCTTGTACTTACAGGAGGAGGTTTCTCTCACCAAGAGTGACCCATGACATTATATACAGTGTCATGACAAGGATGCCTATTCCGGCTAGTACGTGGAGAGAGTATCTTGCTGACATGAAGGACATACTATTTAAGGATTTTATGGTAAGTAATTGTGTTTCTAGAATTATAAATTATACGTTAATTGAAAAATAAATATACTTACATAACATTTGTGTAGGATAAGCATTGGTTCGCATCCGATCATGATCGCGGCATGGCGAGAACTGTCTAGGAACAGATTTACATGGACCGCTATCCAGACTGTAATACCACTCGATTTAGTAACTATGGCACAATCTTCATTATACTACAATAACTAAATTTTTTGGCGTGCTACGACTCAAATAACAACTTTTCAAAATTTAATCAATGTGCATATAAAGAAAATATGAGCCACGAATGAATAGATACACATGTCATCATTTGAAAATATAATTTAATAAGATATACTCAAAATACAACACATAACATTGGATAATTACCTTAAAATATACATAGCGCAACACATTGCTCATACCACTCAAAAACACTTAGATATACATCAAAATGCAGTTATACTCAAAAGAGTCATTATACAGATAATGCAAAAGAAACATAAATTATCCATAATGACACCATGACTAAGGAGTTGGGCACTCCATTGGATCCACCTCGGGATCCTCTCCCGGTTCATCTGAAGACACAAGGACAGGACAGATTGCGGTCTCACGGGCAGGTGCCCTAGCAACTGATGCCATAGAATCCTCGTCCTCTTTAGGGTTGTGAAGCGGATCACCCCAAAGCTCTCGAATGGGCAATGCAAATTCCAGATGCACAGATGTAGTGAGAGTCAAAATAGGATCTCCATCGCGGGTCCTCCTCACGATCAAGATCAGATCCTCAACATACCGTATACGCTCGCCGGCCTAGTCGACTCGCCAAGCATTGGCACCTCTGGTGAACACAATCCTAACGAAACTAATTGAACCCCTTCTTGACGCCATCACCAAACGCAGGAGACCCAACCAAGTCAAATTTAAGAGAATCAACCTCGTCCCCTCTACAATCTTTAACCAAGTTTCACAGAACAAGAATAGTATAAACAAGAGGTGAGATATCCAACATCATTGCCAATTATGGTAGTAAGAAACAGAAACGGCGTAGGACGCTCACGTAGCACTACAAGAATAATAAACAGTATCAAGAAGCAGATATTAAACAACTTAACAATTTCAGGCAGTTATAACATCACTAAAATAGCAATTCCAATGATCATATAAATTAAATGTTAAGTAATGTATTGACTCACTATGCACATGTACATGATATCAAAATTCTACTTTATGGAGCTAGACACAAACATCGGAGAGAATGATCACGGAGACATGCCAGTATCTCGTCAGCCTAAAACAAGTGCTTTCCAAAAAATCAATAATTTTGTGCAACAAGGCTTTATACAGCGGCATTCCCACAAGATTGCGATATAGGACAGTGTCTCGATCCGGATCGTATGTGCGTTTGCATCGGTTTGTCCCACGGCCCAGAGGGGCTACCAACTGTCCGCTGTAAGACGCCCGCGCCCCGATGCCCCCCAAGGTCAACATTATGACTTACACTAATCTATTCGCACCCACACTATGGTGTGATTCAACTCTTAGACAACATGGCCTTAACAATAGTTCAACGAACTTTCACAATGCATGATGACTCAATGCACATTTATGTATATTCAACAATAATATACTTTTTCATAACATGCCACAATTTAACTAAGATAAACATCAACACATTCTTGGTCCCACTCATGGGCCCACAATAAATATTATCAAGTTCTCAAATAAGACATTACACTTTTAGGATACATTATGAAATCATGTCTTAATTTCTACATTCTTCTTAATAAGTTTCTATTTAGAGAAATTCTCTCACATTATTCATTTAATCTTTATTATCTTAATTAAACAAGTTCATCAATTAGTTTTAGACTTAATTCCCTTAAGATAATTTAAATTGAGTTATTCAACATTCTTACTTACACTCATGGTCTTCCTTTAATTAAGAATTACTCTTAGTTTTAGGATACGATCTCATTCTTGATTCTTTTCCATTTTTATGAATTCTTAATTAATTTCTAATTATCCAATTAACTAAGCTTCACTTTAATTTAGCATTTCTTATGAAATCCTTCTCTAGAGGAATTTTCTTGATTATTAAGTTCCTCACTTTAAGTTTATTTATATTCACTTAAAAAATTAATCTAAGGTTTTTCCAAGTCTCACACACTCCTGTTCTTTTCTTAGGTCTATAGAATCACTTTAAGTTATCAATTAGATTTCTTTCCATCACATTGTTAACTACTTAATCACTTGATTAATTAAAATCTAAGGTTACATTACACGATTGAGCCCTACAATGGTCCTAGAGGCCGTGGACCTCCCAAGGGTAGAAACCTTAAATTTTCCTTTACTCCATTACATTTTATTCACTTGATTGGTTATGTCACCACTTGTTGCCAATTTCAATCATGAATACCCTAATTAAGGGTCATGGCAGTGAGCCACATAAAAGGGGAGCAAGGAACCCTTGCTTCCATTTCATATATCCAATTCAACAAAATCCATCCAAGGTCATTAATATACATATACATTTAATCAAATAAATCATACAAGGTAAAATCAATACATAGCCACTAAAATCATACATCAAAGAGAGTAACCCTAACAAGGGTTTCTCACAACCAATACAAAATCAAGTCTCTCACTACCAATAGATGTTGAAGTGGACCATCTCCCTCTTACCTAAGAGGAAACAAGAAAAGAAATCTCCTTATTTGTTCCTTGTAAAATTCGGCCAAGCACCTTCAAAACCCTGGAAATTATAACTTCATCAAATCAACACCAAGGCTCGAGAAAAAGAGGGCAAATGGTCATGATGAAGACCATTAAAACGAAAATGAAGAAGAGAAGATGATGAATCAAGAATCTTACCCTAAAACTTTAAACTTTGAAGTTTGAAGAAGATGATGAAGATGAAAGCTTTTCAAGTAGATTCAAACTAGAAAGGTGTTTAGAATGTGATGGAGGTTAGGAAAATATGGTTACTTGAAATTTTTGAAATCTTTGGAGGCTTGGAGGAGGTTTGGCCGTGTGGGGGGTAGAGAGAAGGAGGAGAAAATGTGAAGAGAAGATGAGTGTAGAGAGAGAAAGTGATAGTAGAAAATGAAATGAATTTTTAGGGTTTGAAAATAGAATAGAAAACTTAATTAAGTGAAAGCAAATTTTTGGCTCCAAGTAAGCCTCATGGCCGTGTAGTGTGAGAGAGAAATGGGAAGGAAAATTGTCACAAAAAATTAGGGTTAGCTTGTTGGATTTTTCAAAAGTAGATTTGATTAGACATAAAATGGATTTCATTTAGATAAGATGATTAGGTGATAAAGTGATAAAATAATAAGGTGATTAGGATTTTAACTACAAGTTATTACCCAATGGTGTTACAATTCACAAAGCTAGTACCTATTGTCTAATGGACAATAGCGCGTACCACAGAATTTTATTTAATAGTACGTACAGAGATTTTATTTATCAGATAAAATCTCAAAACGTAAATCTCAGTAATCGTGTAATCCTACGGTGTAACATCCCAAAAATTCACTTATTTCATTATAAATAATTGTTTTATAATATTTATAATTTTTGAGAATTTTTTTGGATTTTTTCGAAAACATAGAATATTTTAATATATTTTTCATTTTGCGTGCTACGTATGGTGAAATGGATAACGAAATGTTTTCCTTGAGGTTGGTAAACCTTGAACTGTCAACGTGTCGACGAGGGATCTTACTAAACCCGAGGCCGGGCACATTTTGCGAGGTTTGTGTTTTTTGAGATTTTATCTGATAAATAAAATCACTGTATCATAAAATCATCTGATAATAATAAAATATTATTTTCATCAACTGTAACTTTTATTCACTGGGAAAATAATTCTAACAGTATAATTAATCATCTGTCAGATGTATTTAATTAAGGAGACAAGCTTACTATGTACTTTATCGAGAAGCGCGCGAAGCTTCTCAAGGAAGCTTTGAGGGAAGCTTCTAGGAAGCTTCCTCCAATCACTATTCACACTCTCCTCCCTCTCATTGTGCAGCACAGTTTTGGGGGGAATATCACAATTATTCCCTCCCATTTTCTCTCATTCACGTTGCTCTTTCTCTCTTCCTCTCACTCTCTTCCTCTCTTCTCCATACGGCTACACACCCACAACCACCATTGTTAAGCTTTCAAGCTTCCCTTGCTCAAGCTAAACTTAAACCATTGTTTTCCCTCACCATCTTCAAGCTTTCTTCTTTGTGGAACTCACCTTGGCCCCTCCATTTTCGTGGTTGGCAGCCCAAGACCAAAGCTTCAAGTTTTAAGGTAAAGCTCTCAACTTTCTTCTCCTTTTCTCCCCATTTTCGTGTTCCATGGTCACATTGGTGATTATGGATGCCATTTCCACTCTTTGATCTTGATTTGTTGGATTTGGACACCCAAGGATCTTGTGGTGGTGAAGCACTAAATTCCAAGGACGAAAGGAGCTTGCTTTCCTTGTTCTTCACTAAGGTAAGAGGAAGACACTCCTCCTCAACCTCTTAGCATTTAGAAACCTTGTCTGTGATTGATTGTGAGGAAACCCTATTGAGGGTTATCCTTTGTTTGCATGTTTATAATGTGTTGTGCTATTAGATTGTTTGTTTGGGTATATTGATGTATCTGAATGGATTGGAACATATAACATGGAAGGAAATGACGTCAGATTGGTTCTCGGATGGCCACGGTTTTGAGCTCAAAATTTGGGGATTCTTTTTGTGATTGAACTTTTGACCATTTAGTAGAATGTCAATGTCCGTCGAATTTGATATTCTGACCATTTAGTACAATGTCAATATCCGTCGAATTTGATCTTCTGACCATTTAGCACATTGTCAATATCCGACGAGTTAGGATGTCAATATTCGTCGAGTTAGAATGTCAATATCCGTCAAGTTAGAATGTCAATATCCGTCGAGTTAGAGTTTCTGACCATTTAGTGGAGAAACTTCTCCAATGTGAATATCCGTCGAGTTAGAATGCCAATATCCGTTGAGTTAGAGTTTCCGTCGAGTTAGAATGCCAATATCCGTCGAGTTAGAGTTTCTGACCATTTAGTAGAGAAATATCCGTCGAGTTAGAATTTCTGACCATTTAGTAGAGAAACTTTTTCAATGTCAATATCCGTTGAATTAGATCGTCGGTTTAACACGAGAGAAACTTCTCCAATGTCAATATCCGTCGAATTAGAATTTCTGACCATATAGTGCTTTCGTGGGTTCAACACTTGGAAGATTTCCCCAACATCTACACCCATCCGTCGAATTAGGATTTCTGCTGACCTTCTAGTATATTCGACAGTTTTTGATCTTCATTCGACAGAAATTGATTTTTTGCCATTCTTGTCAAAATTGTAACTCAGCCATTTCCGTCACCAAACCACCTCATGGCTGATATCTTTTATCATTTTGTCATGTTATTTTTCGTCGAAAGGTAGCCTCAATTGTACACTAGATACATTGTCTCCGTCGAATCCAAGTATAATTTATCACCTAATACCTAGTGATTAAATTAATGGTAATAGGATGCAAGAATTAGTAAATTGGAAATTAAATTATACTCTTGAGATTCATAAATTTTAAAGAACCAAGAATGGAATTTTCATAAGACTTAGGATAATTTTAATTAGGGTAAGAACAAGAGAGTGTGAGACTTTGAGATCTTAGAATAACCTTCTAAGTGTATGTGAATAAATTACCTAAGAGAATTTAATTAAGCGAATTCCTTTAGAGACAAACTTTGTAAGAAAAGCGAACCCTAAGCAAGAATTTCATAATACACCTTAAAAATACATTAATTCATTTAATTCTAATATTATGATATTGTGGGTCCATGTGAGTGACCAATGATTGTGGTGATTCTTGCTTTGGGCCAATTGTGACATATTGTGGAATTGTATGTAATAATGATCATACATGATTATGCAGAGTCTGTATGCATTGTGAATGTCCGTTGGACTTTGTTAAGACCTTTAGCCTAGGAGTTGAATCACACCTATGTGCGGGTGCGAATAGACAAGTGTGGTTCTGTAGTTGACCTTGGGGACGTCGGGTCGCGGGTGTCTCACAGGAGGCAGTGGTAGCCCTTCTGGATCGTGGGACAAACCGATGCAAACGCACCGACGATCCTGACTGTGACACAGTCCTATATCGAGATCTGTGTAGAATGTCTTGTAAAATGCCATGATATGCACGTTGATAAATTGAGAATTATAGCACTTGAGGGCCTCGGCAGCCAAGAATACAGACATACCTCCTGATCGTTCTCTCCGATTGTTGTGTCTAGCTCCATGGAGTAAGATTTTGACTTTGTATGCATGTGCATAGTGGGTCTATGAATTATCTGGCATTTATTATTATTATAATTGAAAATGTTGTATTATTGATATATATAACTGCCTGGAACTGTTTGGTTGATTGTTACTGCTACTTAATGTTTATTATCATTATTGCTGTAAAAAATGCTATGTGGGCGCTTTGCGCCGTTTTGTTTCTTGTTGCTATAATTGGTAATGATAGTAGGATGTCTTACATTTTTCTTGTACTTTTCTTGTTCTATGTAAATTCCTGGTTAAAGACTGTAAGTGGGAACAAGGTTGGATTCTTTTGGACTTTCTTGGTTTGACCCACTGTATCCGGTGATGTCGTCGCGAAGGGGGTTCTATTGGGTTCGTTCGAATTGTGTTCACTGGTGGTGTTAACGCATGGCGAGTCAACTGGGCCGACAAGCGTATGCGATATATTGGGGATCTGACCTTGACCATGAAGAGGATTGCAATTGAAGACCTTATTCTGTATTTCTCACTACACTGGTGAGCTCGGAGTTGCCCCATGCATTCGGGATCCGATGGAGTGCCCAACTCCATGGTTGTGGATATGTTGTGGGTAGTTTATATTTTATTTTTACATTACCTGTATAAAGTATATTCTGGGGTATATGTATGTTTTAAGGTGATTATTCAGTCTTAAATGTTGTAAATTGAATACATCTTATAATTCACATTTTCACTGATTGTATATGTAACTATTCATTCGTGGCTCCTATTTTCCTCATATGCGAAATGATCAATATTTTTGGTAAATTTATTATTTGACAATTGTAGCACGTCGAAATTTAGTGACTGTGACATAATGACGATTGTGCCGTGGTTATTAAATCGAGCGGTGTTACATCGGGTTTAGTAAGATCCCCTGTTGACGTTTCCACAGTTCAAAGTTTACCAGTCTCAGGGAAAATATTTCATTTTCTTGACTCCGCTCAGTGCACACGCAAATAAGAAATATATTAAAATATTCAACATTTCTGAAAAAATTCAGAAAAATTCTCAAAAATCATAAATATTATGAAATGATTATTTATGATGAAACAAATAATTTTCGGGATGTTACAACTCTCCCCTTCTAAAAAGAAATTTCGTCATCGAAATTTTCATATCTTAGAATACATGCGGATATTGTTCCTTGTAGAATGTGTCCAGATCTTTAACGCAATCCCAACAGTTAACTTTGAGTTTTTGTGTAGAGTAACTCTTCTCATGTGCTTTTAGTTGTCTTAAAGCATACGCTACTACTTCTTCTATTCGCACAAGCTCACGTTCCAAATTCTAACGTGAAGCATCAATAGGTATTTCAAAAGGTTCGTTGAGATTAGGCAGAATCATCACTGGTGAAGTAGTTAAGTGTTTTTTCAGCCCTTGAAAATTTTCCCCGTATGCATCGGTCTATACAAAACTTGACTCTCGTATGAGTTAAATGAGAAGTCTTGCCATATTGGAAAAATTCTGCGACGAGTCTCCCGTATTAACTAACTAATCCCATCTGGCTACGAATCTCCATTATGGTCGTCGGCCTTTCTCATTGAAGAACTGCTTCGACTTTCGACGGATCTATAACAACTCCTTCCTTTGAGGTCACGTGACCCGAAAGTTGAATTACTTCTAACCAGAATTTGCACTTGGACAACTTCACGCATATCTTCTTCTCCTTCTTCAAGATTTGAAGAATCACAATGAAAGGTTCGGTACGTTCCTCCGAACGTTAAGAATAGGTCAGAATGTCGCCAACAAAGACAACGACAAATCTATTTTCAACAGGGAAGAAGATCCCATTTACGAAATCGATGAATGTTACCGAAGTGTTCGTTGCATGGAACGACGCCACTAAACACTTGTAATGCCCATAACGCGTCCGAAAAGCTGTCTTGAAAACGTTCTTCTACCTTCAAATGAACTTGATGATAGTCCAGAACACAAGTTGATCTTGGAGGAAACAGCGGCTTCCTTCGGTTGATCTATCAAACCATCTACCCTCGACCTTAACAGGAAATGTCTCATAGGGCAAGTTCTTACCTAATTGTACTGTATTTGGCGCTATTTTATGGTTTGAATTCAGGAACACATCTCCTCAATCGAAGCACACCAGAAGCATTATAAAGGTTAGAAGGAAAAGATAGTGAAGTCACTTGGTATACTACCGGACCCATCCGACGAAGATTTGACATGGTTTAATAAAATTTAGTATTGAGCTCCATGGATCCAAATCCAGAAATCTCTGTCTCAAGAAACACTAAAGTTTGATTGGAACAATCTAACAGGATATAGTTGGAAAATAGCCAATCCCTTTTCAAGATCACATCAAATTTACGAAGAAGGTAAACAAATCTAATTAACAGAAAATATTCAGTCTTTAACAGGTCATAGGATAATTTAAACGACTTGGTTATCAACAATAAGTTCTTAGTAGCCGAAGTAGAGATAACTTAGTCAAAAGATGACGAAGATACAAATGACCCTAATGGACTCATACAGTCATGTGTCATAAAGGAATAGGTTACCCCTATAATTATACAGCATAATCAAAGGGTCATCTCTTGTGGCACAATCTCCATTGTTTAGATCCTCAGTCTGAGAAATTTTCGCTCCTCCCAAGGTACAAACTTCTCCTCCGGCTTGAGGTCTCAAAGCACGTACCTCACTAACGGAAGGCTTCATCTTATGCAAAGTACAATTTCTAGCCACATGTCCTAACTTTCCGCACTTGTAACAAATTATTCCTCTGATCGTACAGTCCCTTGTTAAGTGACCCTTTCCGCACTTCTTATATTTTGGTAAAGATACCACAGTCGGATTAGATTTACTACCACTCGCACCTCCTTCATGTGTTTGTTGTTGCTTTTGCTTCCTCGGTCGTCGTGAATATGGTTTCTACTGAAATCGGTTAGCCTTACGCTTCTTCCCTTTGTGGACCCTCGATGGCCCAAAATTACAAGGTCTCGCATCCGAAGATTGATCCACATTTGACAAATTCTGAATCTTCGCTATCAGTTTCTGCTGCCGGGCGGCTCTCTGCATTACACATGCTGCCACAGTCGTATCATCATCTTCACTCCCTGCATTCACATGCTTACGCCTACCCCGAGCCATTGCCTCTCTTTAAGGACAAACAAATCGAAACATAAGGAAAATCAAAAGCAATCGATTCAAATATTATTGTCTCCTTTCAGAAGCCAAACACAAAGTCACACAACACAATAAGATAAACCTAAAAGACTCTAACTTGAGCTCCTTCATTCTGCCTTCTATGGCGCGATTTCCTGTAAGTCCTTAACTCCCACACAGCTCCTCAAACCTCATTTACGCCAGATACTCTTTTCCTAAGAAAATCGATTCTCCAAAACCTCTTGGATGCCCCAATCCGCAGACCTTGCAAGTCCTATTTAACTACCTTTTTTCTAACCCATTGGCTCAAACAATTCTAGAGGTAACACAACAAGGGTGTAAATGCAAATAATTCCTAAATAAATTCAGTCATACTAGCTGAGCTTCTTATTAAAAGAACTCCTATTCCTTTAATACGCCTAGGTGAAGTCATAGTTTCCCGTCCACACAGAACAATACACATTGAGTGAGCTAATACTCAATATCATGTAACTATGCAACAGTAGCTACCAACATTCAACCTATGGCAAGCCATGCCTTACTTTCCCAAACATCTCAATCAAGAGACAAGGAAGTGCACAAGATACAAAGAATCTCCTAACATGTCTAAGCATAATCAGTCCATACCCCGGCTCAATAGGATGAACTGCTCTGATATCACCGAATGTAACACCCCTCGATTTAGTAACCACAGCACAATCATCATTATACTACGGTCACTAAATTTTTTGGTGTGCTACGACTCAAATAATAAGTTTCCAAAATTTAATCATTGTGCATATAAAGAAAATATGAGCCACGAATGAATAGATACACATGCCGTCATTTGAAAATATAATTTAATAAGATATACTTAAAATACATCACATAAGACTAGATAATTACCTTAAAACATACATAGCGCTGCACATTGCTCATACCGCTAAAAAACACTTAGATATACATCAAAATGCAGTTATACTCAAAAGAACAATTATATAGATAATGCAAAAGAAACATAAATTACCCATAACGACACCACGACTAAGGAGTTGGGCACTCCATCAGATCCACCTTGGGATCCTCTCCCGGCTCATCTGAAGACACAAGGACAGGATAGAGTGTGGTCTCACGGGCAGGTGCCCTAACAGCTGATGCCATAGAATCCTCGTCCTCTCTGGGGGTGTGAAGCGGATCACCCCAAAGCTCCCGAATGGGCAATGCAAATTCCAGATGCACAGATGTAGTAAGAGTCAAAATAGGATCTCCATCGCGGGTCCTCCTCACGGTCAAGATCAAATCCTCAACATACCGTATACGCTCTTCGGCCCAGTCGACTCGCCAAGCATTGGCACCCCCGGTGAACACAATCCTGACGAAACCAATTGAACCCCTTCTTGACGCCATCACCGAACGCAGGAGACCCAACCAAGTCAAATCTAAGAGAATCAACCTCGTCTTCTCTACAGTATTTAACCGAGTTTCACAGAACAAGAATAGTACAAACAAGAGGTGAGATATCCAACATCATTACCAATTATGACAGTAAAAAACAGAAACGACATAGGACACCCACGTAGCATTACAAGAATAATAAGTAGTATCAAGAAGCAGATATTAAACAACTTAACAATTTCAGGCAGTTATAACACCACTAAGATAGCAATTCCAATGATCATATAAATTAAATGCCAAGTAATATATTGACTCACTATGCACATGTACAGGATATCAAAATTCTACTCTATGGAGCTAGACACAAACATCGGAGAGCATAATCAGGGTGACATGCTAGTAACTCGTCAGCCTAAAACAAGTGCTTTCCAAAAAATCAATAATTTTGTGCAACAAGGCTTTATACAGCGGCATTCCCACAAGATCGCGATATAGGATAGTGTCTCGATCCGGATCGTAGGTGCGTTTGCATCGATTTGTCCCACGGCCCAGAGGGGCTACCAACTGTCCGCTGTAAGACGCTCGCGCCCCGATGCCCCCCAAGGTCAACATTATGACCTATACTAATCTATTCGCACCCACACTAAGGTGTGATTCAACTCTTAGACAACATGACCTTAACAATAGTTCAATGAACTTTCACAATGCATAATGACTCAATGCACATTTATGTATATTCAACAATAATATACTTTTTCATAACATGCCACAATTTAACTAAGATAAGCATCAACACATTCTTGGTCCCACTCATGACCCCACAATAAATATTATCAAGTTCTCAAATAAGACATTACACTTTTAGGATACATTATGGAATCATGTCTTAATTTCTACATTCTTCTTAATAAGTTTCTATTTAGAGAAATTCTCTCACATTATTCATTTAATCTTTATTATCTTAATTAAACAAGTTCATCAATTAGTTTTAGACTTAATTCCCTTAAGATAATTTAAATTGAGTTATTCAACATTCTTACTTACACTCATGGTTTTCCTTTAATTAAGAATTACTCTTAGTTTTAGGATAAGATCTCATTCTTGATTCTTTTCCATTTTTATGAATTCTTAATTAATTTCTAATTATCCAATCAATTAAGTTTCACTTTAATTTAGCATTTTTATGAAATCATTCTCTAGAGGAATTCTTTTGATTATTAAGTTCTTCACTTTAAGTTTATTTATACTCACTTAGAAAATTAATCTAAAGTTTTTTCAAGTCTCACACACTCCTATTCTTTTCTTAGGTCTAAAGAATCACTTTAAGTTATCAATTAGATTTCTTTCCATCATATTGTTAACTACTTAATCACTTGATTAATTAAAATCCAAGGTTACGTAAAATTACATGATTGAGCCCTACAGTGGCCCTAGAGGCCGTGGGCCTCCCAAGGGTAAAAACCCTAAATTTTCCTTTACTCCATTACATTTTATTCACTTGATTGGTTATGTCACCACTTGTTACCAATTTCAATCATGAATACCCTAATTAAGGGTCATGGCCGTGAGCCACATAAAAGGGGAGCAAGGAACTCTTACTTCCATTTCATTTATCCAATCCAATAAAATTCATCCAAGGTCATCAATATACATATACATTTAATCAAATAAATCATACAAGGTAAAATCAATACATAGCCATTAAAATCATACATTAAAGAGAGTAACCCTAACAAGGGTTTTTTTACAACCAACACAAAATCAAGTCCCTCACTACTGATAGAGGTTGAAGTGGATCATCTCCCTCTTACCTAAGAGGAAACAAGAAAAGAAATCTCCTTATTTGCTCTTTGTAAAATTCGGCCAAGCACCTTCAAAACCCTAGAAATTACAACTTCATCAAATCAACACCAAGGCTCGAGAAAAAGAGGGCAAATGGTCATGATGAAGACCATTAAAACGAAAATGAAGAAGAGAAGATGAGGAATCAAGAATCTTACCCTAAAGCTTCAAACTTTGAAGCTTGAAGAATATGATGAAGATGGAAACTTTTGAAGTAGATTCAAACTAGAATGATGTTTAGAATGTGATGGAGGTTAGGAAAATATGATTACTTGAAATTTTTGAAATCTTTGGAGGCTTGGAGGAGGTGTGGCCGTGTGGGGGGTAGAGAGAATGAGGAGAAAATGTGAAGAGAAGATGAGTGTAGAGAGAGAAAGTGATAGTAGAAAATGAAATGAACTTTTAGGGTTTGAAAATAGAATAGAAAACTTAATTAAGTGAAAGCAAATTTTTAGCTCCAAGTAGGCCTCATGGCCATGTAGTGTGAGAGAGAAATGGGAGGGAAAATTGTCACCAAAAATTAGGGTTAGCTTATTGGATTTTTCTAAAGTAGATTTGATTAGACATATAGTATATTTCATTTAGATAAGATGATTAAGTGATAAAGTGATAAAAGAATAAGGTGATTAAGATTTTAACTACAAGTTATTACCTAATGGATAATTGTTACAGTTCACAAAGTCAGTACCTATTGTCCAACGGACAATAGCGCGTACCGTAGAATTTTATTTAACAGTACGTACAAAGATTTTATTTATCAGATAAAATCTCAAAAAACGTAGACTTCGTAAACTGTGCCCGACCTCGGGTTTAGTAAGATCCCTCATTGACGTCTCAACAGTTTAAAGTTTACCAGCCTCGAAAAAAATATTTTATTTTTTCGACTCCGCTCAATGTGCACGCAAAATAAGGAATTTATTAAAATATTTGACATTTTCAGAAAAATCTAAAAAAACTCTCCAAAATTATAAATATTATAAAATGATTATTTATGATGAAATAAATAATTTTTGAGATGTTACACAGACCATTTGAACAGAGCAAGGGATAAGGCATTTGGTAAGGCAAATTCAAATAACTTGGCTGACATTAAGGGTCATGGGCCCAGAGGAATGAGGACAGAAGTGTGGGATGACCTGGTCAATGTTTGGCTGACAGAAAAATGGATGAGGAGGTCTGAAGCTGCCTGAAGGAACAGGGCAGCCATGCCTGATGTCTTGAAGCATACAGGAGGGTCAATAAGCTTTGGTCAACATAAGAACAAGATGGTAATATAAAAATTATTTAAAGTTTTGAGTTGTGAATTTAAACTTGTTAGAATTTCAAACTGAATCAAAATTTATATATTATCTTCACTTATGAATTTACCTTTTCATTGTTTTGTGAATTGTTAATTGCAATTTATTATTAGAAAGTTGGTAATACAGTAGAATCACATGTAGTGGGATAGGTTTGGTTCTTGGTTGTTGTTGTTATTGCTGCTGCAACTATCGGTGTTTGATTTTGTGGTGTTGACAGTTAGGAGTGTGATAACGGGTGCAGGAGGCTGAACTTTGAATTTGTGGGTACGTGTTTGTGTGAGTTGACTTGCTGTTATGGGTGTGGTGTGATACTATTCGTCTTTATTTTGATGGTTTTGAGTTTGTTTGGTTTTCACTTTACATATGATTTTCTTTTGTACTGTTTTGGACTAGAACCATAGCATATACTTACGAATCCATAGGAAAGGAGCATATTAGGGTTGAGTTATTTTTATTGCCATTATTTCCATTGCATATTTGTTATATATTATTTTGTTGAAGTTTTTGATATATGCATTAATATGGTATAGCTTTCCTTCACTTATCTTTTTTCTTTGATTGTATGATTTTTTGATTAGTTGACATGAGTGAGTTTGTGAGTTTGACTAACTTTTGAGAACTGGATTTGTTACATATTATTTATTTTGATTTAAGTTAAATTGGTCTACTTATAGTTAGTGGGGACTAAAGGATTAGGGTGTGCAAAAGATGACCTAGACAGCTCTGCTTGATCATTGACTACATTGAGGAAAATGGCACTAATAATTACTAAACTTTGCAACCATGTTGTGGAATTGATTGACTACCTTAGTGGCATAGGAATGCATTCCTTATGTAGTATGAGGCCATTGATTCTCTAAGATAAATTAATATTTTTGTTTGAATTAGAGGAATCAATAGCATCATTGTGTGGTGTGGTAACTGAGCCCTGTGCTGAATTAAGCATAATTTTTAGTATCAAAACACCGAGACATCAGGGTTGTATTAAGTTCTGAAATTCTTGCTCTTTATATTATCTCAACTTGCTACTTTAAAAATATTGAATGAATCCTAGCAAATGTTTGTTTTATTCTCCTTCTCTCTGCTCTCATTACATGAAATACCTACATTGCAAAGCTCCAATTTTGAAGGCTAGGCTAGGTTGGTTTGAAAAAGTACTGTACTTCAAGCTTACGTTCAAATTGGTTAAGGTTCCCAAATTTGTTGTACCAAAACTAATTAAAAGTTTATTCTCCTAAATTAATGAATATAACACATAATGGCTAGCTTCCTATATGTTCATTATTTCTTATATAAATTGTTTATTATATATTCTTTCATATGTGATTACAGGAGACAGAGTTAAAGCATCCGGTTTCTTACAGAGATCTCTATGCCAAAGTTCATAAGAAGAAAGATGGAAGCTTTGTCTCCGAGCGCTCAAGGAACTTCGTTGTAAGTGTCTTTAAAATTTAAAAGTCATTTATATTTGTTAAGTTATTGATTTTTTTTTGCTAACATTTTTCTTGTTTTATTGTTTTAGGAGTCATATGACACCGCGATGTCAAAAAAGTATGGAGAAAACTCTTCGATTCATCCTATGGTTGACCCGGAAGTGTGATTGGATGCAGCGAGTTCTAACAAGAAAGGACAGGTGCATGACATAGGTAACAACTTGCACATTGACATTAATAACACCATGCATAGTTCATCCTCTAAGGTTGCGGGTCCTACCTACTCTACACCTTTGACACAGGACATAATTGAAGATGTAAATGCAGCAGTGACAACAACGATGACTTCCTTTGCCCAGACTCAACTAGTCCCTATGTTGGCTCCCATCCTATCTACAGTCCAATCGGCAAATCTTGCTCCACAAGCACCATCACAATGTCAAGCAGTTGGGGAGGGTCGAGAGGATGACTATGACGAAGACAAAGAAAACTTAGACTGATTACCTATTCTTTTCTTGTTTTGTACCACATTTTATGAACTATTTGTATAATAACTTTGAACTATTTATATAACTTATAACTTTGATTCATTAATAATTTATTTTGGATTATTTGTATAACAATTTTGTTGATTTTCATAAATTTATTTGTTGGATTTTTGTCTTGATTGAGCTTTTTATACAACTATATTTAGGATATTAAAAGTTGTCTTTTATATTATTTTAAAATTGACAAAAAAATATTGATTAGCGAGGAAATAACGAGGGAAATTAGAGAGGGATTAAACAAGAAATAGAAAGGGAAATTAGTGAGGGATTAGCGATGAAATAACGAGGGAAATTAGTGAGGGATTTGGGAAGGAAATTAGTGAGGGATTTGTGAGGGAATAACGAGGGATTTTGGTACAAAATTGATATGGATTTGCAAACTTTAGCGACAGATTAGCGACAAAAATTCCCTTGCTCATTTGCGAGGGAATTTCCTGTATTTAGCAACGAATTAGTGAGGGAATGTGTAGCACCCATCGTAGGGTGTCACATTTTATGTTATTTATTTATCAAATTACCCCTTTATGTACTATATGCTTTGTAATGTAAATACGAGTTGTAAAATTTCTTAATAATAATAAGATAAACTTAGCAGAAAATAAAAATATTACATCATCTCAAATAATTTACATCATATATATAAATACGCAAGTCTTAGCATTGTCATATTTTAATATTTACAAACTAGACTCTCAAAATATTTAAAACATTATTTAAACTAACATACTCCCCAAGTATTCCTAATTAGCAGAACCCTCAGACTGGTCCTCCTCAGATTTCTCAGAAGATAGGAATCCAGGCTGACACGAAGTCCTACGGACAGGTGTTTGCGCAGACGACACAATACTGATCTCACTAGGGATACGGTAATAAGTCCCCCAGTACTGCCTAATGGATATTGGAAACTCTAGGTGTATATAAATATTCACACTAAAGTAAGGGTGTCCAAGATGTTGTCTACTCAAAATAATATTTAAGTCTCCTATGTAGTAAATATGCTCTCTCTCTAGATCAACGTGCCAAGCCTCCAATCCTCCACGAAACGTCAATCTCATATACCCAAGGAAACAAGGCATCTCCATCGTCTCAGAACTCAGCTTCCTCTACAGGAATCTGCTCCTCCTCAGCCTCTTGCTCAAGTCCTCGCTCAACGTCTTTAAAAATATAAATACAATACAGAATGAGCATACAAAGACGTGATGTAACACCCTCCTTAGGGCGTCACACTTCGTGTTGCTCAATTACCAAATTACCCCTTCTTTGGAAAACGTGCTTATAAAATAAATACGAGTTGTAATAATTCCTTGATGATAGTAAGATAAACTTAGCAGAAAATAAAAACATAACAACATTGTCACAAAATTATTTACATCGTATATACACAAGTCATAGTATTGTTATATTTTAATATTACAAACTAGACTCTCAAAATATTTAAACTTTAATTTAAACTAACACACCGCCCAAGTATTACTACAAAGCGTAATCCTCGACGGGTCCTCCTCGGACTCCTCGTCAAGTTCGACTTGACGCGAAGTCCTACGGACAGGTATCCGCGCAGACAACACTATACTAATCGCACTAGGAGTACGATAGTAAGTTCCCTAATGCCGCTATGTCATGTGGTAAATACATTTTCCAACAAGAATGACGCACTACGCCTTCGGTCCTCATATACCCTCAGAAAACTCGGTATCTCCATCTCTTTAGAACTTTACTTCTTCTACAGAAATCTGCTCCTTCTCAGCTTCTTGCTCAACGTCTTTAAAATTATAAATATAATACATAATAGACATACAAAGAGGTGAGATCACCTACGCCAATACCAATATGGTAGCAATGAAGATAAACACATACAAATTCTCATACCAACACATCATACATAATTACAATTATGTCACCAATATCATTCATCCTCATAATTCATACAATAACCATAATTACGATCATGTCTTTATCAATATTCAATTATTCAATAATTCCATTATCATAAACAATAATTATGATAATACCCTCAGTATCTATGCATATGCACCTAGACTCAATTTTCCTACTCCATGGAGCTACAACTCAGATCGGAGAAAGTGATCGAAAAGATCATATCGGTACAAAGGTGCCTCAGACCACGTGCTCAATTTTGCACACACATACTCGATAGTCTTTATCAGATCTTGATTACGGATAATGTCTCGGTCCGGATCATTGGTGTGTTATATCGGTCTAACCCACGTACAGAAGAGCTACCAACTGCACATTGTAGGCAACCCGCACCCCAATGCCCCCAAGGTCAACGAAAGACCTACACTACGCATATCGCACCCACTCAGGAGGTGTATTTTCTCCTTCCTAGGCAAATAGCCTTATCCAGTTCATCGGACCTTTTCAATGCATATACAAATGCACCATTCACAGTTCATTTTCTTTATCTCATATTCTCAATTCATTTTCTTTATCTCATATTCGGGGTCCTTAAAATTGGCCCAATAGTATCATTACTGTATTTTCATCGCGAAATCATATTTTTCACATTTTCTCAATCACGTATCAATTTTTCATCGTTTCTCAATCGCGTAAAATATTTTTCACACGTTTTAAATAAAAAATACTGTTTTCCTCATTTAATACCAAAATTCAACTTCATTTTTCATATTTGCATAATAACCCCTTAAAACATAATATTGACATTTTAGTCTTCACTTAAATAATATTTTCACAACAGTCCTTCATAAAATTCACATTTATGAAATAATCCCTCGTAAAATTCATATTTATGAAATCATCCCTCATAAAATTCATATTTATAAAATAATCCTTCATAAAATTCATAATTACAAAATAGTCCTTCCAAAATATAATATTTACGTTTTAGTCCCTCAAAATTTGTTATTTACAATATGGCCCAATTAAAAATAAAAATTACTATTTTGCCCCTCTAAAAATCATAATTACAATATTACCCCTCTAAAAATCACATTTATAATATGGTCCCTTTCAAAAATGAAAATTACAATATTGCCCCTCAAAATCATATTTATAATAATTCATTTTCCCAAAAATCATTTTACTTTGCTATACTCAAATTTGTCCCAAATTCATTTAAATCTCTCAGTTCTCATTTTAATTCATCAGTTTAATTATATCCGATTATTATTTTTTTCACAACTTTCAAACTTGTTCAAAATCATTTCTTTTTCATTTAAATCCTTCATTTTCAATTGAATCTCTCATTTTCGTGGACTTTGGTCCTTTCTAGCCTAGTATGGTCAGTAAGCCTCAAGCTCTTTGGAGCTCTCATAAATCGGTTCATCATATTATTCATATCTTACTTTACTCATATATTTTCATGCACACAATTTCATACATACATACATATATCAAAACAATAATTTCATACATACATACAAACATATATCAAGACAATAAACATAATATCACACATGCAAACACAACAACACAACCATACACCACAAACACAATCAAATAGCATCAAACAATCGGTGAAGAACCCTTATGGATTTTTCCACCGTACACAACCATCCCACACCACCAAAACATGGTTGGTGAGGTTAAATCTCCCTCTTACCTCTTGAAGAACCTCCAAAGTTCCTTGTATGTCTCCTTCAAGTAAACTTCCTCCACCAAGAGCTTCTTGAAAAAGAGAAAAAACATGCAATATTAATACCTAAGGCTCTAAACTAAAATAATCATGGATTAAAATCATGATTAGAACTTTGAAATGAAGAGAAATATGAAGATTAAAGAATCCTACCTTCAAGGCTTCAAACTTGAGCTTTGAAGAACAAGATAAAAAAATAGATGATTTAGGCTTAGGTTTTAACTACAAAATGTCTTGAAATGAAGTAGGAAAGCAAGAAATAAGGTAGTTTAGAATTATAGAAGAATGATTGATGGAAAGAGGATGGAAGGCCGTGAGGTTGGAGAAGAAAAGAAGAAGGAAATTTGAGAGCTTTTGCTATTTGGAGAATTTTGGAGAAAGATGAAGACTTTGACTATGCATGGCCATAAACCATTTTGAGAGAAAATGGAGTGAAGTCTTTGGGTGAGAGAAGGTGAATTTGTGAGGATGAAATGGAGAGGAGTCTACTCTTTTTTTCTGTAGTAGAAGTCCAAGGCCAAATGAATGGATTTACTTGAACAAAAGTCTAATAATTCAAGTGCACATGGCTTGGTCATGTAGGGGTCCACATGGAGGGTTCAAGAACCTTGGAGAAAGCTCTCCAAGCTGCTGAAAACTGTGGCCAAATATATTTTAAATAGGTAAATTGGCTTTTATTCAAATGCATGGCCGTAAATGCATTTGAGAGAAAAATGAATATAAAATGAAATAGCTAATTGTAGGATTTCACCAAGGGTGAATTGTAGTAGAAGCTAAATGGAGAGCCACCAAAATTGACTAGTTTTAGGAAATTAAAATTAACTTTATTTCCTTTTTGAAAAGCATGACCGTAAAAGCACATGCAAAAAGCCACTAAAATTGACTTTGTCTTACTTGGTTAATTAATGAAAGATAGGAAAGAATTAAATTATAATATTTTGCCTTCCAAAATTTAGCTTGGCCGTAGAAATCAAATGAAAGGCCACCAATATTGACTATTCTTCATTTGTTCAATTTGGCTTTTTAAATGAATTTCCTAAAGCATTTCTCATGAATTCACTTTGTGAATTGGCTATTTAGAGAATTTTACTCTTCTCCTTCACCGTAGCACACCAAAATTTCAAGAAGCCTATATTTGTTTGATAGCTTGTTTTCTATTGGTTCTTAAAAAGTCAAGCTACTATTCTTGACCAATTTCTATTGGTTAGATATTTATTAACTTGATTTCTATTGATTGCTATTTTTGTTGACCAATTTCTATTGGTGCACACTGTATATTTTATAGTATACTTTAACCAATATACAATAATTACTATTTATAAAGTCAGTATTTATCGTCTAATGGATAATAAAATATACATAGATTTTTATCTTAGACTAACAGGGTAGTAATTATTTTTTATCATCATTTTTCTACTGATTGCCCTTGATGAGTCATAAAGCGAGTCATCAAAGAGAAATTTCTAGAACATGTGACTCACTACAATGAGTCAGTATGATGAGTTATCGTGGAACTTTCTAAAACGGGTGAGTCAGCATGGCGAGTCATCAGCCGAGTCACTGTGCTGAGTCATCAATGGTGAGTCACAGCGATGAATCATCATGGTGAGTCATCAAGGAAGCTTCTGGAACAGGTGAGTCACTATGGTGAGTCACAGGCCGAGTCATCACTTCTGGAACCTTTTGGAATCTGCTGAGTTGTCACGCCACGTGTCGACTTTCTATTGGCCCGTTGCGATGAGTCACAGCCACCAATTTTGACCAGCTCCTCATTGGTCCATGTGTATAGCATTGGATGACTAAATGTGAGTCCCGCAAGACATTTCCGGATCTGCTGTCACTTATTTGTACTTGACTAATAAAATAATATTATAATAATATAAAATTATTTTATTTGTGATTAAATCCTAAAAATTAAAAGATTAACAACAAAAAGATCATTCAAATTGGGTTTAGTAAGATCCCCAGTTCCGAATAATTAAAATAAGATTTCCCAGATCGAAAAATCATTATTTTCCGTCCCGAGCAAATCACACAAAAAGTCCAAATAAAATCACAGACAAGTAATATTGCCCACATCGTATCACATAGAAAAATTGAAAACAAGACATTCGGGACGTAATGGTCATTTTTCCATTTTTCCCCATCACGAAGCAAATCTTTCAAAACGCTCAAATAAAATTACAGACAGTATTATATATCGGTATTTCATACAGAAAAAATTAAAATAGTAATTTGATAAAATTTTTATTTTACAGTCTCAAAGCAAATTATGCAAAACGACCAAATAAAATTTGAGCACTGTAAAATATATTTGTATTTCACACAGAAAAACAAGAAACAGTAAAATAGGGACACAACGGTCTTTTACCCAAAAGTTGGGGTGTTACACGTGAGATCACCTACGCCAATATCAGTATGGTAGCAATGAAGATAAACACATACAATATTCCATACAGCTATCATACCATAATTACAGTTATGCCGTCAACATCATTTATCATCACAACACATGTAATATACAATAATTACAATCATGCCATTACCAATAACCAAATATTCAACAAATCAATTATCATAAACAATAATTATGATAATGCCATCTATAACTATGCAAATGCACAGACTTAATTTCGTACTCCATGGAGCTAAAACTCGGGTCAGATAGAGTGATCGAAAAGATTTATCGGTACCAACATGCCTCAGACCACGTGCCCAATTTTGCACATCTAGCATATACACGACAGTCTTTTTCAGATCTTGATTAAAAATAGTGTCTCGGTTAGGATCATTGGTGTGTTGCGTCGGTCTAACCCACGGTACAGAAGAGCTACCAACTGCCCATTGTAGGCAACCTGCACCCCAATGCCCCCAAGGTCAACGAGTGACTTACACTACGCATATCGCACCCACTCAAGAGGTGTAGTCTCTCCTAGGCAATTAGCCTTATACAGTCCATCGGACCTTTCCAATGCATGTACTATGCACCATTTACAGTTCCAATTTATTATCACATATTCGGGGTCCACTCAATAACCCAATAGTATTATTACTGTATTTTCATTTCAAAATCATATTTTCGTGTTTTCTCAATCGCGCAACAATTCTGTCACATTTTCAACTCGCATAACGATTTTTCAACATTTCTCAATCGCGTAAAATATTTTTCATACGTTTTAAATCAAAAATACGAATTTTCTCATTTAATACTACAATTTGACTTTATTTTTTATATTTGCACAATAGTCCCTCAAAAACATAATATTTACATTATAGTCCTTATTTAAATAATATTTTCACAAGTCCCTCATAAAATTCATATTTACGAACTATTCCCTCTTTTATAAAATATTTACAATATGACCCCTCTTTATAAAATATTTACAATATGACCTCTCTTTAAATAATATTTACACAATGGCCCCTCATTTAGATAATATTTACAATTTAGTCCCTTCTTTAAAAGTATTTATAATATAACCCCTCTAAACATCAGTATTTGTACTATTTTCCAGAAATTAGTAATTCTTTGCTTTACTCACAATCTTATAGCTCAAATTTTTCGGACGCGCTTCAAAATCCATAGGGTGAGCTATACATCAATAAACTTCAAGTATTGACCTCCATTTTATTTCATAACCCATTTATTTAATTATATCGAATTGTTTTCCCAAAACCATTTTGCTTGCTTCATTCAAACTTGTCCAAATTCATTTCCTTCTCATTTAAACCATTAACCTCAATCTGAAACCATCATTTTCAGGACTTTGGTCCTCTTTAACCTAGTATGGCCGTGAGCCTTCAAGCTCTTTGGAGCTCTCATGAATTCGTTTCATCATGTTATTCACATCCTAAATTACACATACACTTGCATGCATTCAAAATTATCCATACAAGCATATTATCAAAGCTATAGACATAATATCACATATGCAAATCACAAATATAAAACCATAAACACCACAATCACAAACAAAGAGACATCAAATAATAGGTGAATAAATCCTTATGGGTTTTTCACCACACACAACCATCTTCTCACCACCAAAACTTGGTTAGTGAGGTAAATCTCCCTCTTACCTCTTGAAGACAAGAATCCTCAAGCTCCTCCTCCTTCTTTAATTTTTGTATGACACTTAACAAATCCCTAATAATTCTTAAACAATTAGTAAAATCACAAACAAGCCTTAATAATGAAGAACCATGGAACAATCATGGTTTAGAAAATCAAAAACTTAAATTAAAACCATAAAATCAAAAGTTTACCTTTAGGAAAGTAAACCAAAGCTTGGATTTTAAGCACTTAGGATAGGATTTTGACAAAACTTCCTAAATGAAAAGTGTTTAGAAGGTTGTTTAGGTTTAGGAAATGTAAAGAGGAAAAATTATAGAAGATGGGTGGTGATCTTGGGTGTTGGGGCTGAAACTTAAGAGAGAAAAGGGAAGGAAAAGTTTCTCTGTGTTCTTGGAAATTTTGAGAGAAAATGATGCTTAGCTTTAGGTGAGAGAAAAGTGAATAATGAGAGTGAATTTGAGAGAGTGCAGCCGTGTGAGTGTGTAGGGAAATTAGGAGATTTACTTGAACCAAAATATCACAATTTTGTGTTCACATTGAGAGCACATGGCTTGGTCACCATTTGGTCATCAAAGTGTCACATGGATGAACCTAGAACCTTATAGAACTTGGTAGAAATTGGCCTCTTGGCCGTGGGACTCTAGGGGGTTTAGGGACTAGATTTGACTTCAATTAAACTTAATCACATGCTAATTAGATGGCTAGTTAATTAGGTTAGGTTTCCTAATTACACTTAATTAACTATCTAATTACATAGCTAATTAATTAACTAGCTCATTGCATATGTCATGCTTAGTCATGGCTTCTAGATGAAATTAGGATATCTAATTAGTAACTAGATTATAACTAATTAGTAATTAGGTTAGCTCACTTAGTTTCTTAATTAGGCAATTAAGATAACCAAATTAAGTTTAGTTAACTACTTAGTAATTAGTCAAACTACTATTATTGACTCAATCCTAACCATTGAAACTAACTTCATTTCCTATCCATTGATTTAATCTAAGGTGGATATCACTTAGTGACTTTATCAGGATTGTTCTCACACCATTGATATGATCAATGGTTATGATCAAAGACATCTTAATCAAGCTTTTCATCCAATGGTCCACAATAAAGTCTATGCCCCATTATTTGACCAATTCCTTTTAGTTTAGAAAAGTCCAGCCATCGTTTTTGACTGATTCCTATTGGTTCATTCTAATTTAGGTTACAGAAAATATTCTAAGCACATTTTTTGTCAATTAAAATATATCGGGTCCAATAATTTATAACAGAAGCTGCTATAAATAAAACAACAGATATTTATCAGTAAAATATTTTTATTTCACAGATAAATTCTAAAAATTAAAAGATTATTTTCTATGTCACTCAGATTTGGGTTTAGTAAGATCTTCCGTCTCTGAATAAATCATATAAGAATTTCCCCGGCCCGAAAATTATTATTTTCCTGACTCGGAGCAAATCACACAAAACAATCAAAAATAGTATTGGAACAGTCAAATTATTTTTATAACACACAGAAAATACTAAACAGTGAAATTCTGTCATTTCTGCTAACATAAACAGAATTTAGGGTATTACAACTCTCCCTCTCTAAAAGGAAGTTTCGTCCTCGAAACTTGACATACATTTAACATAAATATGGATACTGTTCTCTTATCCTATCTTCCAACTCCCATGTAGTTTCACCACTTACATCGTTCCAAACCACTTTAACTAACGCAATTTCTTTACCTCGAAGTTGCTTTGTCCTTCGATCTTCAATCTTGACTGGAAATTTCTCATAGGTTAAATTCTCCTTTAATTGTACGGTGTCTGGTTCGATAACATAAGTCAGATCAGAAATATATTTCCGTAGTTGTGATACGTGAAATACATTATTAAGATTTGATAGAAAAGGTGGTAGTGCAATTTGATAAGCTACCGGACCTACCCGACGGAGTATCTGATATGGCCTGATAAACTTCAGAGTGAGTTTCCTCGACTTGATCACTCGTCCAACTCCAGTCATAGGTGTCACACGTAGAAACACATGGTCACCTTCTTCAAATTCAAGCGGTCTTCATCTTTTATCAGCATAACTCTTTTGTCGCGTCTGAGTTGTCCTCATCTTGTCTTGAATCATCTTCACTTTCTCAGTTGTCTGCAACACGAATTCTGGTCCTACCACAGTAATTTCACCATCATGATACCAACACAACGACGTTCTACATTTTCTCCCATATAATGCCTCATAGGGTGCCATCCTTATGCTCGAATGAAAACTATTGTTGTAGGTGAACTCTATCAATGGTAGAAATTCATCCCAACAACCAGTTTGCTCTAGAACACAAGCTCTCAATAAGTCCTCCAATGACTGAATTGTCCTTTCGGACTAACCATTTGTTTGTGGATGGTAAACAGAACTTAAACGTAGCTTTGTTCCCAACGCTTCTTACAAACTATTCCAAAATCTTGATGTAAATCTTGGATCTCGATCATAAATAATACTGGATGGTACATCATGAAGTCTAACAATTTCATTAATGTACACTTGAGCCAACTTTTCCATTGAGTACTTAATATTAATTGACAAAAAGTGCACTGACTTTGTAAGCTGATCAACAATTACCCAAATAGAATCGTGACCTTTCTGAGTCTTCGGTAGTCCCTTTACGAAATCCATTGCTATGTCATCCCATTTCCATTCAGGAATAGGCAAAGGTTGCAACATTCCCGATGGGTCTTTGATGTTCCACTTTAGCCTTTTGACAGACTAAACAGGATGATACATATTCAGCGACATCCTTCTTCATTCCTTGCCACTAATACAGCTATTTCAAATCTTGATACATCTTCGTGGCTCCTGGATGTAGACTCAACTTACTCCTATGAGCTTCATGCAAAATCAATCTCCTCAGTTCTGAATCGTTTGGCACACAAACTCTTCCTTTGAACTTCAGAATTCCATCAACACCTTCGCTGAATTCCAATTCTGCTTCTTGGCTTCTTGCAAATACTGATCACTGTTTCGTCCTACTCGTATTCTATCCATCAAATCATTCGAAATAGTGATCATGTTCAAACACATCTTCCCCGGTGTCAACTTCGTAGATAGACACATATCCCAAAATTCTTCTATTAGTTCATTCTCCTTAATCATCATAACAGAAGCACTAAGCATTTTCCTACTTAACACATCCACTACGACATTCGCCTTCCCGAGATGATACTATAACTGAAAGTCATAATCCTTCAGAAACTCTAGCCAACGCCTTTGTCTCATGTTCAACTCTTTCTGGTCAAACAGATACTTCAAACTTTTGTGATCACTAAAAATAGTGAACGTTGCCCCATAGAGAAAATGTCTCCATACTTTCAATGCAAACATTACTGCTGCCAACTCTAAGTCATAAGTTGGATAATTCCTCTCATGCACTTTCAATTGTCTCGACGCATATGCCACAACCTTACAGTTCTGCATAAGTACACAACCCAATCCTTGGTACGAAGCATCACAATACACTTCGAAAGATTCGTTCGGATCAGGTAAAATCAAAACTGGTGAAGTAGTCAGTCATCTTTTCAGCTCCTGAAAACTTTCTTCGCATGCTTCAGTCCATACAAACGGTTGATTCTTTCGTGTAAGTTGGGTAAGAGGCCTTGCTATTTTCCAAAACCCCTCAATAAATCGTCGATAGTAACCGGCCAATCCGACAAAACTAGGGATTTTCAATACAATCTTTGGTCTTTCCCATTCAACAACTGTCTCCACTTTTGAAGCATCTACTTCAATTCCATCCTCCAATATAACGTGTCCCAAAAATTGAACTTCGCTTAACCAAAATTCACATTTGGACAACTTGGCATATAACTTATTCTCCTTCAGAATCTGGAGAACCACTCTGAGATGCCCAGCATGTTCCTCCTGGCTTTGAGAATAAATCAAGATGTCATCCATAAAGATAACAATAAACTTATCCAAGTATGAACGGAAAATTTAGTTCATGAAGTCCATAAATATTACAGGTGCATTAGTCACACCAAACGGCATCACTTGATACTCGTAATGCCATAGCGTGTCCGAAACACAGTTTTGGGAATATCCTCCGCCTTCACACATATCTGGTGATAACCAGAGCATAAGTCAATCTTAGAAAATATTGCGGCTTCTCGCAATTGGTCCATCAAATCATCAATTCTTGGAAGCGGATATTTATTCTTGATCGTAATATTGTTCAATTGTCGGTAGTCTACACATAGATGAGAAGTCCCATCCTTCTTCTTTACCAAACATACTGGAGCTCCCCATGGTGATACACTTGGTCTCACAAATTGCTTTTCCAATAAATCCTCCAGCTGTTTCTTAAGCTCTGCCAACACCACTGGCGACATCCTGTAAGGCGCCATAGATATAGGTCCAGCTCCAGGTACTAAATCAATAGAGAACTCAATTTCTCTTTCTGGTGGTAGTCTAGGTATATCTTCAGGAGATACCTCAGGAAATTCATTAACTATAAAAATATCCTTCAAAACGTTTTCACACTGAACCTCCAAAGAAAACATTAACAAATACCCCTAATCTCTTTCCTTCAAACAAGCTTCTACTTGAGTAGCCATTAGGAATCTAGAATCCTTAACCTCAGGAAAGACTAATGTCTTACTGGAACAGTCTATCAAGATATGGTTAGAAGACAACCAATCCATTCCTAAGATTACATTAATCTTGGAAAGAGGCAAACAGATCAAATCCACATAAAAGATTCTATCCCTAACACATACAGGGCAATTCAAACATACTTTTGTAGTTATCAAAGGCTTATCAGTAGGAGTAACAACACTCAAATCATACGGCAATGTAGTCACAGTTAATCCCAAACGTTCCACACAATCACATGTAATGAAAGACTGTGTTGCTCCCGAATCATATAATACTATTAAAGGATTACCTTCAATGGCACACTCCTCCATAATTAAGTCATCGAATTTAGCAGCTTCTTCCCCACTCATAGTATACACTCGACCACCCGCTTGTGGCCTTGTAGTACGAACACTTCCTACAGATGGTTCCGCCTTCTGTTGATCACACTCTCTAGAGAAATGTCCAGGCTTCCCACATCTATAACAAATGATCCCTTTGTGCTGAAAATCCTTGGTGAGATGATTCTTCCCACACTTGAAACATTTATATGTAGAAGTTCCAGTTGAAACCGCCCTGCTGCCACTAGAACTTCCCCCAAAAGATTGTTGCCGATTCTGACTTCCTACTGGTTTGGTATATGGTTTCTATTGATAACAGTTGCCACCGCTACTCTTTCCCCTTTGGAACCGTGTAGGTCCAAAGTTCTTATTCCTCGCTTCACGGAGATGATCAATTTCTTCCACCTTTCGGCACTTATCCAACAATATCGGAAACTGATCAATATCCACAGTTGCTAAAGCTCGCTTGATGTCAAGCCTCAACCCCTCTTCAAATTTCCTGCACTTCCACTCCTCATCTGGGTGCATTTGGAAATACCTCGAAAACTTAGACAAGCTTTCGAACCTTGCCGTATATTCACTCACAGACATCCCCCCTTGTTTCAAACTAAGGAATTCCATCTCCTTAGCATGACGAACACTGGCTGGGAAATACTTCCCTAGAAACTTCTGCTTAAAGAGCTGCCATGTTACAACTCTCTCCTCAGCTTGAATCAATCTCCGGGCTCCTGCCCACCAAACCTCTCCATTACCGACTAACACAGATGTTACGAAAGTAAGCTTCCACTCATCAGTACAACCCATGCCTTCAAATATATTTTCCAATTCTTTGATCCACATATCTGCTTTCTCTGGATCAAACTCTCCATGAAACTTCGGTGGATTGTTCCTACGAAATTATGACAAGCTGTGAGCATCCTCAATTGCTCTTTGGTTTTGCTGTGCAACAACCTCAGCCATCCGTTGTATTGCTGCTACAGCTGCAGCCATGTTTTGATTGTCATCGCCAATATTTCCAGCTCCTGCCCTTGTATTCACGCGTCCTCTTCCTCGTCCAACCATTTTGTTTTCTCAAATAGACTGAACAACACAAAGAAGAGTTGAAGTTAATCTTCCAAACAATATTGTTTTCTTTCAGAAAACAAACTCAAAGAATCACACAACTTAAACAAGACAGACCTAACCACAAACCCAAAAAGACTCTAACTTGGGCTCTGATACCAACTAATGTAACACCCACCATAGGGTGCCACATTTTATGTTACTTATTTACCAAATTACCCCTTTATGTACTATATGCTTTGTAATGTAAATACGAGTTGTAAAATTTCTTAATAATAATAAGATAAACTTAGCGAAAAATAAAAACATTACAACATCATCTCAAATAATTTACACTATATATATACATACGCAAGTCTTAGCATTGTTATATTTTAATATTTACAAATTAGACTCTCAAAATATTTAAAACATTATTTAAACTAACATACTACCCAAGTATCCCTAATCAGTAGAACCCTCAGATGGGTCCTCCTCAGATTTCTCAGAAGATAGGAATCCGGGCTGATGCAAAGTCCTACTGACAGGTGTTCGCGCACACGACACAATACTGATATCACTAGGGGTACGGTAGTAAGTCCCATAGTACTGCCTAATGGATATTGGAAATTCTAGGTGTACATAAATATTCACACTAAAGTAAGGGTGTCCAAGATGTTGTCTACTCAAAATAATATTTAAGTCTCCTATGTAGTAAATACGCTCTCTCTCCAGATCAACGTGCCAAGCCTCCGATCCTCTATGAAATGTCAATCTCATATACCCAAGGAAACAAGGCATCTCCATCGTCTCAGAACTCAGCTTCCTCTACAGGAATCTGCTCCTCCTCAGCCTCTTGCCCAAGTCCTCACTCAACATCTTTAAAAATATAAATACAATACAGAATGAGCCTACAAAGAGGTGAGATCACCTACGCCAATACCAGTATGGTAGCAATGAAGATAAACACATACAATATTCCATACAGCTATCATACCATAATTACAGTTATGCCATCAACATCATTTATCATCACAACACATGTAATTTACAATAATTACAATCATGCCATTACCAATAACCAAATATTCAACAAATCAATTATCATAAATAATAATTACGATAATGCCATCTATAACTATGGAAATGCACATAGACTCAATTTCCTACTCCATGGAGCTAAAACTTAGGTCAGAGAGAGTGATCGAAAAGATTTGTCGGTACCAATATGTCTCAGACCACGTGCCCAATTTTACACATCTAGCATATACACGACAGTTTTTATCAGATCTTGATTAAGAACAGTGTCTCAGTTAGGATCATTGGTGTGTTGCGTCGGTCTAACCCATGGTACAGAAGAGCTACCAACTGCCTATTATAGGCAACCCGCACCCCAATGCCCTTAAGGTCAACGAGTGACTTACACTACGCATATCGCACTCACTCAAGAGATGTAGTCTCTCCTAGGCAATTAGTCTTATACAGTCCATCAGACCTTTCCAATGCATGTATTATGCACCATTTACAGTTCCAATTTATTATCACATATTCGGGGTCCACTCAATAACCCAACAATATTATTACTGTATTTTCATCGCGAAATCATATTTTTGTGTTTTCTCAATCGCTCAACAATTCTATTGCATTTTCAAATCGCGTAATGATTTTTCAACGTTTCTCAATTGCGTAAAATATTTTTCATACGTTTTAAATAAAAAATACGAATTTTCTCATTTAATACTAAAATTTGACTTTATTTTTCATATTTGCACAATAGTCCCTCAAAAACATAATATTTATATTATAGTCCTCATTTAAATAATATTTTCACAATAATCCCTCATAAAATTCATATTTACGAACTAGTCCCTCTTTTATTAAATATTTGTAATATGACCCTCATTATAAAATATTTATAATATGACCCATTTTAAAATAATATTTATATAATGGCCCCTCATTTAGATAATATTTATAATTTAGTCCATTCTTTAAAAATATTTACAATATAACCCCTCTAAACATTAGTATTTATATTGTTTCCCAGAAATTAGTAATTCTTTGCTTTACTCACAATCTTATAGCTCAAATTTTTCGGACGCGCTTCAAAACCCATAGAGTGAGTTATATGTCAGTAAACTTCAAGTATTGACCTCCATTTTATTTCATAACCCATTTATTTAATTATATCAAATTGTTTTCCCAAAACCATTTTGCTTGCTTCATTCAAACTTTTCCAAATTCATTTCCTTCTCATTTAAACCATTAACCTCAATCTGAAACCATCATTTTTAGGACTTCGGTCCTCTTTAACCTAGTATGGCCGTGAGCCTTCAAGCTCTTTGGAGCTCTCATGAATTCGTTCTATCATGTTATTCACATCCTAAATTACACATACACTTGCATGCATTCAAAATTATCCATACAAGCATATTATCAAAGCTATAGACATAATATCACACATGCAAATCACAAATATAAAACCATAAACACCATAATTACAAACAAAGAGACATCAAATAATAGGTGAATAAACCCTTATGGGTTTTTCACCATACACAACCATCTTCTCACCGCCAAAACTTAGTTGGTGAGGTAAATCTCCCTCTTACCACTTGAAGACAAGAATCCTCAAGCTCCTCCTCCTTCTTTGATTTTTATATGACACTTAACAAATCCCTAATAATTTTTAAACAATTAGTAAAATTACAAACAAGCCTTAATAATGAAGAACCATGGAATAATCATGGTTTAGAAAATCAAAAACTTAAATTAAAACCATAAAATCAAAAGTTTACCTTTAAGAAAGTAAACCAAAGCTTGGATTTGAAGCACTTAAGATAGGATTTTGACAAAAATTCCTAAATGAAAAGTGTTTAGAAGGTTGTTTAAGTTTAGGAAATGTAAAGAGGAAAAATTATAGAAGATGAGTGGTGATCTTGGGTGTTGGGGCCGAAACTTAAGAGAGAAAAGGGAAGGAAAAGTTTCTTTGTGTTCTTGGAAATTTTGAGAGAAAATGATGCTTAGCTTTAGGTGAGAGAAAAGTGAATAATGAGAGTGAATTTGAGAGAGTGCAGCCGTGTGAGTGTGTAGGGAAATTAGGAGATTTACTTGAACCAAAATATCACAATTTTGTGTTCACATTAAGAGCACATGGCTTGGTCACCATTTGGTCATCAAAGTGTCACATGGATGAACCTAGAACCTTATAGAACTTGGTAGAAATTGGCCTCTTGGCCGTGGGACTCTAGGGGGTTTAGGGACTAGATTTGACTTCAATTAAACTTAATCACATGCTAATTAGATGGCTAGTTAATTATGTTAGGTTTCCTAATTGCACTTAATTAACTATCTAATTACATATCTATTACATAGCTAATTAATTAACTAGGTCATTGCATATGTCATGCTTAGTCATGGCTTCTAGATGAAATTAGGATATCTAATTAGTAACTAGATTATAACTAATTAGTAATTAGGTTAGCTCACTTAGTTTCTTAATTAGGCAATTAAGATAACCAAATTAAGTTTAGTTAGCTACTTAGTAATTAGTCAAACCACTATTATTGACTCAATCCTAACCATTGAAACTAACTTCATTTCCCATCCATTGATTTAATCTAAGGTGGATATCACTTAGTGACTTTATCAGGATTGTTCTCACACCATTGATATGATCAATGGTTATGATCAAAGGCATCTTAATCAAGCTTTTCATCCAATGGTCCACAATAAAGTCTATGCCCCATTATTTGACCAATTCCTATTGGTTTAGAAAAGTCCAGCCATCGTTTTTGATTGATTCCTATTGGTTCATTCTAATTTAGGTTACAGAAAATATTCTAAGCACATTTTTTGTCAATTAAAATATATCGGGTCCAATAATTTATAGCAGAAGCTGCTATAAATAAAACAACAGATATTTATCAGTGAAATATTTTTATTTCACAGATAAATTTTAAAAATTAAAAGATTCTTTTCTGTGTCATTTAGATTTGGGTTTAGTAAGATCCCCCATCTCTGAATAAATCAGATAAGAATTTCCCCGGCCCAAAAATTATTATTTTCCCGACCCAAAGCAAATCACACAAAACAATCAAAAATAGTATCAGAACAGTCAAATTATTTTTATAACATACAGAAAATACTAAACAATGAAATTCTGTCATTTCTGTTAACATAAACAGAATTTGGGGTGTTACAGAATGCATTCCATTGCTAGTTAGCGATGAAAAAAAAATCAATTGATTTGCCCCTCACTAATCCCTCACAAATATATTTTGCGAGGGATTAGCGAGGGAAGTTTCCCTCGCTAATTTGTAATTTTCTTGTAGTGTTCCTTTGGCTTAAGGTCTAGGGTTGGGTATTGCTTTCTGTCTTTGAGGACACGCCCTAGCAAAGTGCCCTTGTTTACCACACATAAAGAACACCAATTGGCCCTCCAAGCAAGGCTTGTTACTATGTTATCTCTCATATTTAGGACATTTAGGCCCCATGGTTCTATCTGAACTTGTTTTCCCTTATCTTATGGATATTTAGGCTGAGAAGCACCTTTCTTGTACTTATCATCCACCCTCTTCCTCTTTTGAAAACATTGTGATCTTTTCTCTGATTGAGGCTTGTCGTCATGACCTTATATAATTCTACACTTGTTTATCAAAGTTGGAAAATTCTTAATCTCAAAAGGCCTAATTGCTCTTTTTACATAATCTCTTAACCCTTCTTCAAATTTAACACACTTCCACTCCTAATATGGGTTAAATCTAAAGTAAGAGGAGAACTTAAACAACTCCTCGAACTTGGCTAGATATTGGCCAATGGCCAATAGATATATCATCTTATTCTAATCTCAAGAACTCCATCTCCTTGGCATTTTGTAAATTTTTAGGAAAGTATTTACCTAGAAAAGAAGTTCCGAACACTTCCCAAATGATTTGAGTACCAGATACCTCAAACAACCTCTTGGTATCTATCCACCAACTCTCAGCCCCCCATTAACATATAGGAGGCAAACATAACTTTCTGCTCAATAGAACAAGCCATAATCACAAAGATCTTCTCCATTTCCTTCAGCCACCCTTTTGCCCTAACTGGGTTGTACTCCCCCTTAAAGGATGAAGGGTTAGCCTTCCTAAATTCTAAAAGATCTTGGAAGTTTTGGTTCCTAACCATTGGTACCTCATATACTAATTGTATTAGTGGTGCTAGCTGTTGAGATGGATTTGCTTCCATTCTTTCTAGTACTCCATTGGTGATGGCGGTTTGGTTCCACATCGTATCTGCCATTTGTCTAAACACTCCTATCATGTATACAATATTTTTGTTGACAGATTCCCTGTTTCTTTGTGTATGCCTAGGAGGTGCCATAATCTTATGTACACACATAACAATACATATATGAGTGATATTAAATTAATATTGGATTTGGCTCTATTTAAATGAAAATGTGCAACGTATTCTTTGTTACATCCTATATAGAGTATATCTATTAGTAATTAATAAATGTCTTATCTGTATATATCTATAAAAGTCTTATATGCATGTTAGACTAACTAGAGTTATACATTTATGAATCATGCATATGAAGATATTGAATTATGAATTTGGACTAATTATGTTTGTTTAAGTGAACAATACTTTATAGGATAGTTCAAGTACCAAGAGTAAGCATTGCAATAAGAAAGTAAAAGGTCACAATTATGCTCAACTCAAGAAGAATGAGAATGTTAAGATGCTCTAAGCGTTTGCAAGATTTGAAAAAAAAATATTTTGGAAGCTTGAATTACATCAAGAAGCTTACAAACTAGAATTGATATATTTTTCTTTTAAGCTTTCTCTCTTATGTAAAGATAGAGGTTTTACAAGAAAAGATTTCAAATATATTTTTAAATCTTTACAAATGGTTCTTACATGCTAAAATATCCAACAAACATGTTTTGAAAAGCTAGTGATGGTGGTAGTTAAAAACTATAAAAAATAGTCTAGTTTGAGTTTTGAAAAATTGACCTTTAGTTACTCTTTTGATCATAACTTTCCAAATACTATGATTTTTGTTCTGAAACTTCTTTCATTTGAAAATAGACTCAAATATCTTTTCAATGAGTGTCATTTCCTTTAAATAGATGAGAAATGAAGAAGTTATGACTATTTAAGGTCAATTTTTAAAATCAGAGTGCAATAAATATTTATTCACTTGGCTTATTCGAATAAGACACGTAATTATTTGAATAAAACACGTCAGAATGTGCTCCCAACTACTATAAACGGCTAGTTTCATAAGAAATCATTTCTAAACACTATCAACGATTATTTTATCACTTGGGCTCCATATATAAGCGATGTTTGAATCTTTTACAACTCTAGATCACTTGATTTGATCCTTGAATCATCAAAATCATATTTTGAGCTCTTTATTGCAAAATCCTTCTATTTCTTTGTTCTCATGTTGTATATCTATTCTTGTGAGAGTTTCTAATATTTCTCTTCATCTTAAAATTATTGTAAGAATGTGAGGTATCCTTTGTAGTAAGGCTCAAACACAAGGGTGAGGTATCCCAAAGGTGTTGTGAGTGCTTTTGAATGTAAAGGTTTCTCAAGCACCTGTGAAGTTTTAAGAGTTGGAAGCTCTAGCACAAGGGTAAGGTATCTCAAGGTGTGAGGAGTGCTCTTGCTTGTACAAAAGTTTTCCTAGCACCCGTGAAGTCTAGGAGATAATGAAGAAAATCTCAAGTTAAGCTTGGGGACTGGATGTAGGCCACAAATGGTTGGTGGCTGAATCAGGATAAATTCTTGAGTTTGATTCTCTCTTCCTTACACTCTTTATATTCTATATTAACTTAATTTATGCATGTTTCACTACATTTATTAATTGAGGGCTTCAAAATGCTTAATTTTTTAATGTTTTAAAAGTTCGTGATCACCCAATTCACCCCCCTCTTGGGTGATGGTTACCATGACTAACAAATATAACTTCCCAATACTAATTCCATAGTATATTTGGAATATACGCATATAAATATAATTAGGCACGTCACTTCTAACTTACAAATATCATACTACTACATAATAACCATACATGTTATTATATAGAGCCTTGAGAGGGGAAATATAATATTTACAAGAACTTTATACATCTAAAAGTACAAGCTAAGCCTTAAAGGACATAAGTACAATACACAAAACTTAATACAATCCTATGCGAAATCTAAATGTACAAAGCATTGAACAAAAGAGTAAATAAAACTATTCTAGATCTCCATCTTCATGTCTTCTTCTTTGAAGAATCCTAGGCTGGATTTATCATGGAAACAAACAAAGGAGTGAGAATTCACAAATTCTCAGTAGTATAATCATATTTAATGGCATCATGATAACTCCAACTGCTTCAGGAAACCAAGTCTTTAATAATACATAAAAAGGTGGCAAAAGCCAAAATGTTTCCTTTCTCTTTTCGAGATAGAACAAATAATTATTACTATGGCTTAATTATTTCATAATTAACCATTCATATAAAATCATCATGGAATTAATAGATCATGGCAATCTCATTGCACATCATGATCTATATACCTAGTTAACATCTCTTTAATGATAAACCAATTGCCCATACAATTGTAATTCCAATGCAAATGCTTATGTAATGTCAAATGTTCATGCCTATGAAATACCCAATGATAATGCTTATGAAATTTGCCATGATAATGCTTATGAAATGTCATGCCTCTTGCATATTCCCAGGCTTGGTTCCTTATATTATCTGCGTAGAGAGGGAAAATGACCTCTCACATTACCGGTAACCGTAGCCAAATGATTATGTACATCAAATAAAGTTATAATACTTAGAAATACCAAGTATGGATCACTCCATCAAGAGGTCCCCATGTCATGTAGTGTCATATATATTAAGCACACACCACATTCATTTATCATAAGCTCAAATTTATGAACATGATAAATATATATAAGTCAAATTCACCTCTTATGTATTTATCTAGTGCTCAATTTTCCACACCTCAAGTGAACTCAAAGCACAATTCATCACCCACAAGGGAACTAAATACATAAGACTATCACTACTCAAGTGAATCAAATGTTCATTGTAAACATCATTACATACTTTTACAATTACATTAATCCTCTAATGAACTAGGCACATATAACTAATATTTCATAAATATAGTGTTTGTACTATGTCATTCTTCTTCACAAATATGTTGGATGGGAATTAACATCATAAAATACTCTAATACACAGCATAAATATGTGTTACATTTAGTCTCACAAGATAGAAAAACTCTATTTTCTCCAAAATAAGGGACTAGTAATCGATTACCACTCGTGGCAACCAGTGACTACAAGCTAAAATATCAAAATAGAGGCTTCATAATCGATTACCCACTCCTGGTAATTGATTACCAACTAAAAATTGAGAAATTAGTGTCTTGGTAATCGATTACCAACTCATGGTAATCAGTTACCACATGCAAATTTTGTTTTCTAAAACATTGGTAATATGAAATATGTTATTTGAATAACTCACCAAATCTATTCGCATAACATCGAAAACAAGTCTTTCAAATAGAATCGAAAACATGTCTTTCGAATTATGCCACTTGAATAGCTCACTTAGTCTATTCGAATAGAGCATCGAAAACATGTCTTTCGAATTGAGCCACTCGAATAGCTCACTTAGTCTCACCATATTCTTGATCTCACATCTCAAGCCAGTTTTGAATTTCAAACATCGTCAATTCTCGTCCAGATGGTAATGAAAATACGAAGAGAATTTTGACAATTCCTCAAACTTGACTGCATACTGGCCTGTTGACAAGCCTCCTTGTACTAATTGCATAAACTTCACTTCCTTATCATCATGTAGAGTTCGCAGAAAGTACTTCTCCATAAAGGTTGTCTTGAAAACTTCCCATGACATCTGGGTCCCTGCGGCTCCCATTGCCCTCTTAGTACTTTTCCACCAGTGCTTCACTTTTCCTTTCAACATATAGGAGGCGAAGGACACTTTTTGCTCTTCCGAGCAAACCATTACCTCAAAGATCTTTTCCATCTCACTGAACCACTCCTCAGCCTTAGCGGGATTATACTCGCCTCGGAAAGGTGGAGGGTTCATTTAATGAAAAGCTGTCAAGTCTTGTAAGTTCTAATTCCTTCTAACTTGTTGACTTCCTGTACTGGCTACATAGGTGGTGGAGTTTGATGAGGTAGATTTGCTTCTATCCTCTCTATCATCCTTGCTGTAATGACTATTTGCTCTCTTATGGCATTAGCCATAGCCATGAATGCTTCGGCCATATCTAGGCCTTCTGAGGTCGAGTTCCTTGTTCCCCTAGCTCGCCTTGGCGGTGCCATAGTTTTATGTATACACAGAAACAACATATATTGAACTGTAATCTCAACATCATGTAACTGTGCAACAGTAATTAACAACAAACTAACATAATGCAAATCATGCAATTCTATACAAACATCTCAAACAAAAGACAAGAAAAGCACAATTCCAAAAAATGGAACTCCTAAACATGCCTAAGCATAGTTAATCTATACCCCAACTCAACAGAATGAATTACTCTGATACCATGATGTAACGTCATAATACTAATATCTCGATATAAATAACATTTAGTGAGATAAACAACATTACAACGTCACTACATACAAAATAACCTGATCATATATCCATAATGTTCATTGGAAACATTATAGAGAGCCATATGAAATGCGGAAAACATAAAACTCATAACAAAATGCATATATACATATACAACATTAGCCTTCACAAAGGCTTGAAGTATTACATAATTCTTTACATTACAAAAGAAGTACTAAAAGATACAACAGTTATAACGTAACTACTTAAGACTAGAACTATTCTAATCTTTAGCTTCCTTTTTCTTCTTATTCTTAGAAGAACTCTCACCTGGAATTACATGGCAACACAGTGGGGTGAGAATCAACAAACCTCATTATGAGTAAACCAAAACCATCATACATAGCATAATAAACATAATCTTAACATATGCTAAATAAGATATGTTTAAAGCATCTACAAGGTTATACTTTAGTAACTAAAGATACCAAGTTAGTCATACATTTATACATACATACTTAGCTCAACCTAGAACAAGATGTTCAACTAGGATTACTGCCTTAGTGTACTATCTTGTGGTAAATAGAGGGAAAGCTCATTCTCACATTACACGTACCTTGGCACTATCGAGAAGCTAGGGCAAAATCCTTGTTCAAAAGAATCTTATGGACTCCCCAATTATCTCCCTTGGCCTAGATGATGGTGAACAACATCAAAGGATACTCACAAAGACTAATACTACCAGAACATCCTTCATACATATATCTAAAACACCACTTCATAACTTTTTACTCTTAAGTGATACACATTACCACAAAAGTGGCCTAAGGTGCTAGATGTCTACCTAAGGCAAACAAATACTCTTGAATGCTCAAAGGTTTTTAACTTTATCATATTTGATAGGTGATAATTTCTCCCTTGAAATATCCATATTTCTACCTTAACACACTTTAGGAAACATACACAAATGATTCCATCTAGTTAAGAACTTCAAAACAACAAAAATGACATTTTTAGAGGTTCAAGGGCTCACGCCGCGGCATGACATTTGGCACATTGCGGCACCCTGCTCTCGAGTTCCATGCTAATGCACCTCACGCCTCGGCGTGAACTTCCCCACGTCGTGGCGCACGTAGCAGATTCAACCTCACGCCACGGCACGGCGTTGGCACGCCATGGTGCATAGCAAAAATTGGGTTCTGCAGAATTACTACTCTATTGGTTTTCTTCATGAGATTAAGTTATTCCAAAACAGTTTCTAGGTGATCCTAAGTCCCTAATTAGTTCATTAACACATAGGAATCATATATCACTAACTTAAACCACTAAATTTGGATTATGAACCAAAATCACACATACTTGATCTAAACCCCTCTTTTGGGCATTAATAGTCTAAATGAGATGTTCTAAGTTTCTAACTCAAACTTAAGTTATGGGCAAGTCATAAACAACCATTGAAACACATCCAAGCAATTAAAACACATCACACACCTCTAGAACTCATTTTGACCTAGCATTCATGGTGAAAATGATAAAAAGAGATGAATAAGAACTTTATCCCCTACCTTTAGCAACTGAGATGAAGATTCAAGCTTTGGAGGATCTCAAATTTTAGCCTTCCCTTTAGCCTTCCTCTTTTTCTCCTCCTCTTCCTTGTTCTTTCCTTCCTCTTCTTTCCATTATTCTCTCACAGTTTCTGCTTTTGTTTTTGACAAACAAGAGCCATGAATGAGGAAATACAAATGATCCATTTAACTTATAAGTCCTTTAAGGCCATACACTGATAAATCCTGATATGCTAAAAACACTTAGATTTAGCTAAATCAAGATTTTCATCCTCCAACAACTTTGAAATAAATACTAAGATTTATTAAAATTGTTTTTTCACCATTATCTTATATTTCATATTTGCTACTAGTCAATCCGGTATAAAATGCACAACTAGTATGCCTAAAAATACCAAACTAACTCAGTTTTCCTTGAAACTTTAACCACATCTTGTTTCATACATTTGTAACTTAGAAATAAATTATTCATATTTATTTCCCTCATCTATGCAATTTATGCTATTATCTAAGTCATTTTAAGCTACTTTTCACCTTCGGAGTTGCAACAAAGTGCTTAAACTAACTCTGTCACAAAATTAAATAGACATGTTAAGCAAGTCATATGCTACCTTTGTACATATACACAAGTCTAACATTTCATTAAGGATATTACAATTCCTATCTTATGGAATGCTTAAAGACTTGAACTTCCACATATAGCTAGGTGGTTATTTCTTCTATGAAATACTCTTAATAGTGTCTTAACACACATTAGGAAGCATATATGAAGGATCCCACCAAGTAGGGAACTCTATTTCATCAAGAAAAACATCTTGAGAAATCTTGCTTTGGGCGCCTAAGCGCCAGCTACCCAGCGCTCAAACGCTAGAGTTACAGTATGTAGCCCTGTTTTCCTGCTGTTGGGCACTTGGGTAGTGGACACTGGGCACTCTGGCGCCCAAGCACCAGAAACTCCACCCTATTTCACACTGTAGCTAGCGCTCAGGCGCTCCACAATGGGCGCTCAGGTGCCAAGCTTGCAGCATCACACAGGGAGCCATTCTGGGCCGTGGGCGCCTGGGCACCCAACCTCTGGCGCCTAGGTGCCAGTGCACCAGAATTGAGTTCCCCGTTCTATTGGTTTCCAAACTAATTTCTAATCTCTCAAAATCAATTTTTAAAGGATTTTCAACTTTAAACACGGTCTCTAAACATGTGATAACTCTTATACACAAACTCAAATCACTAACTTAGTGAAACCATGAATCAAGGACTCATCAACCATACTCATTTTTCTAACTCTTAACTCATTAGAAAACAAGGATATGTACATGTTCTGAAGCACAACCAAGCATAACCTAGGTCATAAACACTCCGTGTTTGATTGTGGAAGGCAAAGCAAACCATAAAAATCCATAAAAACTCTCTAAAACCTATTTTCTCAACTTACACAAACAAGCTTCAAACAAGAAGTTAATGAAGGAAGATGAGTTTAAGGAATTAACACCCCAACCTCAAGTTATTTGGATGGTGAACCTTAAGCCTTGACTTTCCCCTTTGTTTTTCTCCTCTTCCTCTATTCTTCCTCCTTCTTTTCCTCTTTAAAATTAAGATTCTCTCATTTCCTTCATCTTCCACATATTTATGACTAAAACTTATCTATATTCATTTCCCTCAATTGACTTTATGCATTATTTGTCATTTTAAGCTACTTTTCACATTTCATGTTGATCGTGTGAGAAATGAAAGTGGGTGAGAAAATCTCCTATTTAGAGAGTGATTAATCATAAATGGCTCAAGAGTCAAAACCCAAACTGAAACAACCAGGGTTGTACACCATCCATTTCATGAGTCATAAAGTGACTCTAATACCAAGTTTTCGTACACTTTGATGTGCAGAGCTCATCCAAGAATGTTGAAGAAGGAAACTCTCTAATGGTTCTCATCCTTATTGTAACACCCTCCTTAGGGCATCACATTTTCGACTCCCGACTCATAATCTGAAAATAAGTTCGCACAAAGTTTGAGTTATAAAAGATGGGTTTCAAAATTTCTTCTTTACTGAAATGTAAATTTACTAAAAATATTAGTTAATATTGAAAATCATATTTCAGCCATTCATTATACAATATTGACACCAATTAATATCACAATTTAAAGAGAAATATAAATTAACAGACTTATATTTTTTTAACAGTAGCAAACCCCATGACGGGTCCTACTTAATAGCACGGTACAACACTAACGAGAAACTTTAACATACTTATTCCTTTTTTTGTCCATCTTGATGCATCAGACATCTGTTCCTTTATCAACACTACACACCTTCAAGTCCTGAATGTCCATTCCTTATTGTTGTCACCAATCTCAGAGTATCCATCGCCTGTTATGTCTAAGACAACTCGATCCTTCTATTATTTGATTTTAACAATACAGATAAAGCAAAACAATATAACAAAGAGGTGAGATCACCTACACCAATACCAACATGGCAGCACAGAGATAACACAAATAGTAATATCATACAGATAGATCATACCATAATCATGTTATCAGCATTAATCAACTATCATCATTTAATCATTTATCAGTTCAATCATCATCAAAGTACTCAAAACAATTGTCATAACCAACAATCAATATTCCTCAATTAATATATCACACGATATAAATGCTCGATTTATGTATATGCACAAAGACTCGCTTTATCAAAAACAACTCCATGGAGGTTTTCACAATTTCGAGAAGAATGCTCTAGTTAATTGTCACCTTAGCCCAAAGACAATCTCTCGGTCCGTTGAAAAGAATCGTGTTCTTGTCGGGTATCATCAATGCGTTGCAACGGATCATCACCAAGTGGCACAGGGTACTCGCTAACCGTCCCACTGGTCGACCGCTACGCTCGACGCCCCCAAGATCCATCATAGACCTCACTATCAATTCTCATTCCCTCTTCAACCACAAGGGCCATAATAGCTATTAGCTATATTTTATACAATGCACGAATATATCAGTGCAAGTCCAACCCCAAAGGGCCAAATCTTTTCAATTTCATTTGTTCAATGTAATCATATGCTTCAACGCATATTTTTCCAATGCACGTATAATGCACCAAATCCAATCACAGACATATCTTTCCAATGCATGTATAATGCACCAAATGCCAATCACAGGCAAAATATGTCATTTTCTCACACAGCATCCATATACTGGTTCTACAGTATTTATACTGTATTTTCAATAGGAAAATCATATTATCACATTCTCATAGTTATAAAACTCTTTCGTCATGTTTTCACAAAGTTGCGCAACATTTCCATTTCGTTTTCACAATTCCAAAACGTTTCTGTTACGTTTTCACAATACTGCAACTCTTCTGTTGCACCTTTAAATCATGTATTAAAATTTTTTAACATTTGTCTCAATCGCATAAAAATATACGTTTCTCAAATTGCATAATGATTTTCCATCATTTTCAAAATCGTGTAACTTAAAAATCATTCTTTTAAGTCGCATAAAACATTTTCTATCATTCTCAAAATATTTAAAACACTTTCCAAATCACATAATGATTTTTTGTCATTTTCACAATCACGTAAAAATATTCTATCACTTTTAAATCATATAGTGATTTTTCAACAGTAGTTCAAATTACATAAAATATTTAAACGTAATTCAAATCACTTAAAATGTTTCAACGCATCTCCAATCGCGTAGTAATATTTTATCATATTTCAAATTGCATAAAAATATTTTACTATATTTTCAAACACTTAGAAATATTTTACTGTATTTCAAACCACGTACTTTAAAAATTACATTTTTAAGATACATAAATAATTTTTTTCACCACAATTCCATTACAAAAATATTTCTCATTTCTTCAAAAATTCCATTTCCACTTTTCTCAAAATAATATGACTTTATACTTTATTTAACACATTTTCTTTACTCAAGAAAATCTTTTTTTTCACATTTCTTTACTCAAGAAATCCTTTTCCAAAATATAATTCACAAAATCACTTTTCCATTGATATAAATCAACGCTTCAAAACTTAACATTTTCTAACGTACTTCAAAACTCAAAAATAAGTTATACATTAGTAAATTTTCAAAATACCATTATATTCTCCATTTTTCCCAAATCATTTCCAAATCAACCTTCCTCAAAATAATATAACTTTATACTTCATTTAATATATCTTCTTATTCAAGAAAATCTTTTTCACAAAGATATTTCACAAATTCACAATTCCATTGAATTAAATCAATGTTTCTAACTTTAAAAATTACTAACGCTTTCCAAAATCCATCGAGATTTTAACAAAAATAAATTCTTTTTAAAACAAATCGAGGCTCACTTGCAACCTCTCTTTTCCATTTACATAAAAATTTATTTCTCAAGTGTTAAAATACTCTGATTCCCTTTTCAAATTCCTTGTATTAAATTAATTATATTTTCACTTAGAAAATTACTTTGTTTCATCAAAATCAATGCATTACAAGCCTTCGAAAATGTGGACATGACTATTGAAACCATCAAATATTTTTCCTTCTAAATTGATATGGTTTTACACAAACAAAACCATTAAAATTTTTGTTTTCAAAACCGCAAGACTATGGTTATAAAACCAAACCCATTTGTTCAAATTCACTTTTATTTTCTTTGCAAATCCTTTTTCACTTTCTTTGCAAATCCTTTTTCACTTTCTTTGTAAATTCTTAAAATCATCATTGCTATTTTTATTTAAATCTCATGTTTTGTAAAACACTTAGAAACTTTTTACACAAAATAAATCAATAAAAATTCCTCAAGAACCATGTTCTTGTACTCTTTGAAAAATAAACTCTTTGTTTATTTTCCTTATTTTCTAAACATCCATTTTCATCATTCATGAAAATATTCATTTATGAACACCTATCTTGAGGTGTCTTAACCGATATTCACCATGTTTCTAGGGATCAAAAATTAATTCCCTTGTTCTTGAAAATTTTTAATATGAACCCTAATCAAGGGCATCAAAACCGTAGTCTTTCCTTGGCCATTGGGACCAAAATTAATTTTCTTTCCATCACCAAATCATGGCATACACATACATACACATCATATATATATATCAAAAGCATGTCATATTATCATCATGCATAGTATAAGCATACCATCAAAATCATAAACTCATGCAAAGTATATATTAAGCATAAGCAATTAATCAAAGCTCATAAACACATATAAATTATTACATGACCATGGATATGAATCCTCACATGGATTCACCATCCATCAAATATAAGACAATTTCTCACCATCATACTTGGTTGGTGAGATGGATCTCCCTCTTACCTCTTGAAGATCCTCAAAAACTCTTTGTTTTGCTTCTCTTTCCAAGTCCTTCACCACTAAGGGCTTCTCAAATACAAAATAAAATACATAGAAATTAGTATACTAAGCTTGATTAAGAGGAACCATGGATTAAACATGGTTTAAAATATGAAAAAAAAAGAATAAATGAAGTTTCCTTACACTTCACCACAAATACCCTATAACTTGGCTCTTGAAGAAAGTCCATAAAGATGAATGATTTAGAGAAAGTCTCCAACATGAAAGTTGCTTAGAATATCATGTAGATTCAAGATCTATGGTTGGATGAAATTAAACAAACTTGAAGGGTGGTTTTAGGGTGGTTGACCGAATTCCTCACAAGAAGAAAAATATAAGCTTTTTGATCTTTAACTTGAAGAACAAGGTTGTAGATGATAGAATTTTGAGAAGTTCCTAACAATTCTAAAATAATTAGTAAAATCACAAACAAAACTCAATAATAACAACCCATGGAACAATCATGGCTTAGAAAATCATAAACATGAATTTAAACCATAGAAATCAAAGTTTACCTTCAAGGAAGTAAGGTAAAAGTGGGATTTTGAAGCACTTAAAGTGGGATTTTGGGAAAACTTTCTAAATGAAAAGTGTTTAGAATGGTGTTTAGCTTTAGGAAATGATGAGAGTGAAAATTATAGGTGAGTGAGGGTGCTCAAGGGTGCTAGGGCAGAACCATATGGTGTGAAAATGGAAGGAAAATATGCTTTGGTGTTCTTGAAATTTAGAGAGAAAAGCAAATATTGAGAGTAATATTGAGTGGTGTAGCCGTGAGGTGAATTGTGTAGTAAATAATAGGAGATATATTTGAAATAAAAGATCATAATTGTGTTCACACTTGAAGCACATGGCTTGGTCACCTTTTGACCACCTAATGTTCATGCAAGATTATTCAAGAACCTTGGAGAAGCTCTCCAAGCTGCATAACCGTGTGACTCTTCATGGAATTAGGGACTTAATTGTTTTCAATTAAAGGTTAATTGTATGCTAATTAAATAGCTAACTAATTAGGTTTAATTTCCTAACCAATCTTAATTAATTATTCAATTATATAACTAATTAATTAGACATATAATTACATATATTATAACCTCTAATTAAAATTAGGATATCTAATTAAGAATTAAATTATAACAATTTAACATTTAATTTAGTTTACTTAACTTGTTAATTAGGCCATTAGATTAACTAAATTAGGATTAATTAGTGACTAATCAAATTAAAGCTACTATTGTTGATTTCATCTTTTTTTTTGGCCTAAAAAGGCTACTCAAAATTGTCTTCTCCTTCCTATGCATTCTCGAAAATCATCCCCCCTCTTCCTAATGCATTCATGAAGTTGTCATCATTATTAGTCATCATCTAGAGCATTTCTAGCCATTGATTAATTCAATGGTTAGGATTTAGGTAGACTTTTGATTTAGAAGACTTAATCTAGGCCATTAGGTCTTTTTCCTTTAAATTCTAACCATTAGATGTGTTTCCAAAATGAAGGGTCAAGATTACTCCTTCTTACTTTTAATCCAAGGGTCATAATTAGTTTTTGCTACTTTTTAAGACCAAATCTCCACCTTTGATTAATTCTTCATCCAATGGTCATAAATGGCCTTTTTCACTTTTTAAGACTAAATCTCCACCCTTGATTAATTCTTCATCCAATGGTCATAAATGGTCTTTTTCACTTTTTAAGACTAAATCTCCACCCTTAATTTAATCTAAATCCAATGGTTATAAATGGTCCTTGTTACTTTACAAGATCAATTCTACACCGTTGATTAAATCTACGGTTGATATTGAAGCCTTTATTATTAAGTTTGTCTAGATTAAATATCTACCGTTGATTAGATCAATGGTTAACATCCAATGTTTCTTTATTAAATTTTTTTCTTAACCATTGATTAAATCAAGATCAAGTCTCCACCATTAATTAAATCAATGGTGGATATCCAAACCACCAATGTTGACTTAAACAATATAATTTCTATTTTTATCTACTAAAAACCCCACGAAAGAATATATTTACTGTATTTTTATCGCCCAATAATTAAATACAGTGCTAAACACAATACAAGAAAATTTCTAAAACTATTTTCGGATTCAAGTTTAGTAAGATCCCCTATCTCCGTCTAAACAGTACAAATTTTTCTATGCGTAGAAAAATTTTCACTTTACGGGACCCACCTGGGCCCACGTAAGGTCACCTGAGCCCACCTAAGACCACCTGGACCCACATACAGTCAAAAAAATTCATAATCATTCACAAAAATTATAAATATTAAAAAAACGTATGAAAATCAAGTCAGATTGTTAAAAATAATTAACAATCAAGAGAAATAAATACAGAAAGATTTTTCCCGACCTGAAAATTATTATTTTCCTGACACGGAGTAAATCACTCAAAACGATCAAATACAAGATGGAATAATCAAAATAATTTTACAGTATCCAGAAATTACTAAACAGTAAAATTTTGTTAATCAAAAAATTACTGTTTAAGAGATACGAAATTTGGGGTGTTACAATACTCCCCCTCTTTATAGAAATTTCATCCTTGAAATTTCATGACCATGATTTCACACCCTCGGAATAAATAATGACATCATTCCTCATTTATCTTATTTTTCAATTCCCATGAACTTCCTCTCTTACATCTTGCTATACTATTCTAACCAACAAAATCTTTTTGCTGATGTTCAACTTCTCCTAAACAAACAAATATCTCAGACTCCTATAATTACTGAAGATGTTGAATGTTACTCCAGAAGAAAGAATTTCCATATCTCTGATACCAACATAACGATAACCAATCTTCATTCATGCCTAGAATTCTAACTAATGTAATGTATTACTTAAAATTTCCTTATCCTCGTATCACTACATATTCTAGATTTTTGCTTTTAACAGTAAATATCTCACTAACCGAATTCTCCTTTCCACAGCACTATACTAAATACTTCTGTAAATTTTTCTTTCTACGATTTTCCATTACCATCTTAAATTTTCCTATAGAAGAATTGTTCTAATCTTTTGAAGAATTCACCACGCTTCTGCTGCGTTACTCAGATACGTTAACACGGATACAAATATAGAAATATCCTTTCTTGCAAGATATTCCTTCAATTGCAGGAGATGAAAGAAAACATCACGGAAGATAACAAAACGAATCAAACCTGTTATCGAACATATCCAGCAAAGAATTGGATGTAACCCGATTTTCAAGATTGAATTTTCTCTGGATTACTCACAGTCTGTTGAAATAATCTCATTGAATATGGTTGAAAAATAACCAATCCATTTTCAAAGACTATGTCTGTTTATGAAACAGATCAAACTAACACAAAAATTTTGAACAACAGATCAAACTAATACAAAGATTTGATCTATAACAACAATTTGAATAACTTGAATAGCTCGATTAGCTAAGAATAGAAACAGAAGTAAACAAATCAAAGGATAACGAATAACTCTAACATATAATTGATCTACTCAATCATATGTCATAAAGAATAGGTTATTCACAGAAATATTCAGTATGGTTTATAAGATTAGCTCCAATGACGCAATCTCCATTGATTAAATATTTCGCTTTAACACTCCTGCTTCCATTCGAGTAACAACTTCCCTTACTATCTAAAATTTTTACTAATAGAAAACTCTATTTTCAAAGAGCATAATCTCTGGGAAAATGTGTCCAACTTTTCCACAATTTGTTTCCTTGACGTACATTCATTCATTTAAGTACTTTATTTCACATCCTTTACTATTTTTGGTTTCCTCAATGGTTTTAAATACATCTTCCGTCAAAATCAATTACTTTCTCAATATCCTAAAAAAAATACCAAGTTCCAAAATTATGAAATCTTATATTCCAAGACTGATTCTCTTCCATCAGATCCTAAACTTCAACTTCCGCTTTCCACGAATAAATGGTCCTTTGTTCGTGGCAAATGGTTCGTTTTTCCACATTGCTCCCGCTTGTAGCTTCCGTAGAATTGCAAATCGCATTACTAGTAACATGTTCCACTTCCACACAAGTATAACTATCCCGAGCCATTTCCTTTTTTTAAGGCGTGCGGATCGAAATACAATGGATCTAATATCCATTATAAACAACATTATTTTCCTTTGAAAAATAAACACACAGAGAACCGTGCTCTGATACCAACTAATGTAACACCCTCCTTAGGGCATCGCATTTCCGACTCCCGACTCATAATCTGAAAATAAGTTCGCACAAAGTTTGAGTTATAAAAGATGGGTTTCAAAATTTCTTCTTTACTGAAACGTAAATTTACTAAAAATATTAGTTAATATTAAAAATCATATTTCAGCCATTCATTATGCAATATTGACACCAATTAATATCATAATTTAAAGAGAAGTATAAAATTAACAGACTTATTTTGTTTAAACAGTAGCAAACCCCGTGACGGGTCCTACTTAATAGCACGGTACAACACTAACGAGAAACTTTAACATACTTATTCCTTTTTCTGTCCATCTTGATGCATCAGACATCTGTTCCTTTATCAACACTGCACACCTTCAAGTCCTGAATGTCCATTTCTTATTGTTGTCACCAATCTTAGAGTATCCATCGCCCGTTATGTCTAAGACAACTCAATCCTTCTAGTATTTGATTTTAACAATACAGACAAAGCAAAACAATATAACAAAGAGGTGAGATCACCTACACCAATACCAACATGGCAGCACAGAGATAACACAAATAGTAATATCATACGATAGATCATACTATAATCATGCTATCGCATTAATCAACTATCATCATTTAATCATTTATCGGTTCAATCATCATCCAAGTACTCAAAACAATTGTCATAACCAATAACCAATATTCCTCAATTAATATATCACACGATATAAATGCTCGATTTATGCATATGCACAAAGACTCGCTTTATCGAAAATAACTCCATGGAGGTTTTCACAATTTCGAGAAGAATGCTCATGTTAATTGTCACCTTAGCCCAAAGACAATCTCCCAAATTGAAAAGAATCGTGTTCTTGTCGGGTATCATCAATGCGTTGCAACGGATTGCATCGCCAAGTGGCACAGGGTACTCGCCAACTGTCCACTGGTCGACCGCCGCGCCTCGACGCCCCCAAGATCCATCATAGACCTCACTATCAATTCTCATTCCCTCTTCAACTATAAGGGCCATAATAGTTATTAGTTATATTTTATACAATGCACGAATATATCAGTGCAAGTCCAACCCCAAAGGGCCAAATCTTTTCAATTTCATTTGTTCAATGTAATCATATGCTTCAACGCATATTTTTTCAATGCACGTATAATGCACCAAATCCAATCACAGACATATCTTTCCAATGCATGTATAATGCACCAAATGCCAATCACAGGTAAAACATGTCATTTTCTCACACAGTATCCATATACTGGTTCTACAGTATTTATACTGTATTTTCAACAGGAAAATCATATTATCACATTCTCATAGTTATAAAACTCTTCGTCGTGTTATCACAAAGTTGCGCAACATTTCCATTTCATTTTCACAATTCCAAAACGTTTTTGTTACGTTTTCACAATACTGCAACTCTTCTGTTGCACCTTTAAATCATGTATTAAAATTTTTTAACATTTTTCTCAATCGCATAAAAATATACATTTCTCAAATTGCATAATGATTTTCCATCATTTTCAAAATCGCGTAACTTAAAAATCATTCTTTTAAGTCGCATAAAACATTTTCTATCATTCTCAAAATATTTAAAACACTTTCCAAATCACATAATGATTTTTCATCATTTTCACAATCACGTAAAAATATTCTATCACTTTTAAATCATATAGTGATTTTTCAACAGTAGTTCAAATTACATAAAATATTTAAACGTAATTCAAATCACTTAAAATGTTTCAACGCATCTCCTATCGCGTAGTAATATTTTATCATATTTCAAATCGCATAAAAATATTTTACTATATTTCCAAACACTTAGAAATATTTTACTTGTATTTCAAACCACGTACTTTAAAAATTGTTTTTTTAAGATACATAAATAAATTTTTTTTCACCACAATTCCATTATAGAAAATATTTCTCATTTCTTAAAAAAAATTTCTACTTTTCTCAAAATAATATGACTTTATACTTTATTTAACACATTTTCTTTACTCAAGAAAATCTTTTTTCTCACATTTCTTTACTTAAGAAATCCTTTTCCAAAATATAATTCACAAAATCACTTTTCTATTTATATAAATCAACGTTTCAAAACTTAACAGCTTTCTAACATACTTCAAAACTTGAAAATAAGTTATACGTTAGTAAATTTTTAAAATACCATTATATTCTCTATTTTTCCCAAATCATTTCCAAATCAACCTTCCTCAAAATAATATAACTTTATACTTCATTTAATATATCTTCTTATTCAAGAAAATCCTTTTTCACAATATTTCACAAATTCACAATTCCATTGAATTAAATCAATGTTTCTAACTTTAAAAATTACTAACGCTTTCCAAAATCCAACGGGATTTTAACAAAAATAAATTCTTTTTAAAACAAATTGAGGCTCACTTGCAACCTCTCTTTTCCATTTACATAAAAATTCATTTCTCAAGTGCTAAAATACTCTGATTCCCTTTTCAAATTCCTTGTATTAAATTAATTATATTTTCACTTGGAAAATCGCTTTATTTTATCAAAATCAACGCATTACAAGCCTTCGAAAATGTGGACATGACTATTGAAACCATCAAATATTTTTCCTTCTAAATTGATATGGTTTTACACAAACAAAACCATTAAAAATTTTGTTTTCAAAATCGCAAGACTTATGGTTATAAAACCAAACCCATTTGTTCAAATTCACTTTTATTTTCTTTGCAAATCCTTTTTTACTTTCTTTGCAAATCCTTTTTCACTTTCTTTGTAAATTCTTAAAATCATCATTGCTATTTTCATTTCAATCTCATGTTTTGTAAAACACTTAGAAACTTTTTACACAAAATAAATCAATAAAAATTCTCAAGAACCATGTTCTTGTACTTTTGAAAATAAACTAGGAACTTAGAATTTGTTAGTAGGCTTGAATTTGGTTAGTAGCTAATTAAGCTTAATTTGACTAATCTAATTACCTAATTAGTAAACTTTGTTTATTTTCCTATTTTTTAAATATCTAAACATCCATTTTCATCATTCATGAAAATATTCATTTATGAACACCTATCTTGAGGTGTCTTAACCGATATTCACCATGTTTCTAGGGATAAAAAATTACCTAGCAAATTCAAACACTCAACCTCACCCAAAAATTACCTCATGGCAGCAGCCCTTATTTTCACTCTTCAATTTCATTTTTCACACTTATCCTAAATTTAAGCTATTCATTTTCTCTCCAAAAATACCAAGAAGCCATGCACACTTTTTCTTCCATTTTCTTCTCTCTATTCGGCCATACACCCCACCTACACCACCAAACCTCTATAATTTTATCCCATCATATTTCTTAAACCCAAATCCTATTCTAAACACTTTTCATTCACAAAGTTTTTCCAAAAACCTACTCTATCTAGTCCAAAATCAAACCTTTTGCTTACTTTTCTAAGGGCAAGTCTTGATTCTATGGTTCAAAATTTGATTTCTAATTTTTCTAACCATGATTGTTCCATGGTTTTTCAATCTTGATGCTTGTATGTATTTTTACTAATTGTTTAAGAATTTTAGGGATTTGTTTGGAAGATTGTACGAATTTGAAAGAAAGGAGGAAACTAACCGATTAATTGTCTTCAAGAGGTAAGAGGGAGATTTAATCTCATCAATCCTAAGTGGTGATGGGAAAATGGATTTGTATGTGTGTGAAGAATCCATAAGGATTCATTTGTGTGTTTGTTTTATTATTTTTATTATTTTTGTGATTGTTTAAATACTTTCCTAATTGTGATTGATTTAATTGCCATGTATGTTTATAGTATTTATTATTGATTGCTAATGCATATTTATAGCTTTAAAATATATTGTATGTGATTATATAATTGCATGTGTTTCTAATTATATAATTATTAAAGTAGGATGTGAATGACATGTAACGAATTACATGAGTGTTCCAAAGAACACATTGAGGCTCACGACCTTCTCATGAAAATAGAGAACCAAAATGTTCTCAATAATTTTCTAAATCACTGATTTAAGGAATCTAGGTAAAATAATCAAGTTAAGGATGATTTAAGTTAATTATGGCCAACATGCCATTTAGTGTATAATTGAATGCCATTTTATTTTCAATTTTGGCCAACATGCCATTTTATTTTCTAAGATAGGTTAGGTAATGGATTTACTAAACAAATCGATTCCAATGAATCATTGAGAAAATAAAAGGAATAAATTCAGTCTTAGAATTCTAAATTAGCAAAATTTAGTTTAAATAAGAATTAAATCAGACGCTTGAAAAATACTAACATAAAGCTCATTTTATAAATTTTGAAGTGCGTTAGCAAGTTTCAAAGCGTAATTATTGGGTAAAAATAAAATGAAACTATATTTAGTAGAAAACTTCAAAAATACCTTATACTGATTTTACAAGCAAAATGCTGTCAAAATTTACTAAAATCAAGCGAATAAAATGAAAAGATTCCTTACTATATTTAGAACACAAGGAAAATACTCTACGTATTTTAAATATACTATATATAGTCTATACATATTTAAAAGGATAATTTTAAGCTATTCGGTTAAGAAAACGAATTAAAAATCTTACACGATTGAGAAAATGATTTAAAAACATTTTGCGATGTTTAAAAATGTCAAAAATATATTTACGCAATTTTAAAACGTTTGTGAAAAAAAACAAAATTGTGAAAATGTGATAAAATTCCTACGCGATTGAACGATACTGTGAATTTTGCTGTCGGGCCAAAGTGGTGGACCCTGATATGTTGTGGTATAGTACTATCAGGTGAGACGTACTATACTTTGGCATTTTGTGACTAAGGGCATTTTTGTAATTTTTTCATAATTATGGTAAAATTTGGATAATAACGGTATTTTTGTAATTTTAGATCATGTTTAGAGTGTTGTGTCAATTTGGTTGATAATTGGTGATTAATTGATGAGGCGAATTACACCGTGATTTGGTGTGATAGGCGTAGTGTGGTTCATTTATTGAACTTGGAGGCATTAGTGTGCGGAGAATCCCATATGTGGACAGTGGTAGCACCTCTGGCCGTGGTAATGGGCAACACACTAATGATCTTGACCAGTACTATTCTTAATCGAGATCTTGAGGAGACTATTAAGTACTATGCCTGTAGTGCACGGTGTATTGACTGTGTACTGCTACACGATGTTTGGACTATGGACTATAGACATAAAGATTAGACAGTGCAATAGTTTGGTTGGGCAGCCATAAAGTATTATTAGTTTCTATTCGGATCATTCTCTCAGATATACGTGTTTAGCTCCATGGAGTAGGAACGAGTCGGCGTGTGTTCATGCATTATCTGCATTTTACTGTTCATACATCATCTGCATTTTACTGTTTACCATAATCTGTGATAAAATGAATGATTTATTGCTTTAATATATTATGTATGATATGTTGATATGTGTTATTTTAATATATATTGCTTTGATATATTATGTTTGATATGCTGGTATGTTCTATTGTGATAATTGTTTTGTATTATCGTTTTCTTATTTGCCATGCGGGTAATGGTGTAGATTGTCTCACCTCTTTATTACATTGTTCTATCTGTTTCTATTTTATGTTTATATCATCGAAGACTACAATGGCGGCAAGAGGAGGACAATTAGGTTTCTTTAGACTACAATTTCTCGAAGGCGCTGAGGCTTGGTATGTCCACTGGGATACAGGACACATAGAGTACAGTGGTAACGTGACTTTATCAGTAAGTAGGACTCGTCATGGGTTCGTTACTACTCGTTATACGGTTACTTTCATACATGTTATTTTGCCTATTAGGGAGTTGTGGGATGAGTTTCACTATACTCCTAGAGAGAACTTCGATATACTTTTGGGTCGAATTTCTATCGGTCAAGACATTCCCAACTAGGGAAATTGTCTTATGACAAGGGCTTATGTCTTAGGCATTATGTCTTAGTATCATACTGACTTTTTACAGCTTTATTAAATATTTTGTAGTTGTAAATTAATTATAGACTTTAGACAAAATCATATGTATATTATGGTGTGATGATGTTTTATCCCATTTCGTATTCCGCATTATTTTATTTAATATTATAAATATAAAAAGGAAAATTTTTACCACTAATATTATTTAAGTATCAAATATTTTTACAACTTGGGTAATAGTTTTACTTTATTTCATTTTATTGCATCATAAATGTGACATCCCCACAATGGTGTTACAGTTTTCGGATTTAAGTTTAGTAAGATCCCCTGTCTCCATCTAAACAGTTAAATTTTTCTATGCATAGAAAAATTTTTACTTTGCGGGACCCACCTGGGCCCACGTAAGGTCACCTAGGCCCACCTAGGACCACCTGGGCCCACATATAGTCAAAAAAATTCATAATCATTCACAAAAATTACAAATATTAAAAAAACGTATGAAAATCAAGTCAGATTGTTAAAAATAATTAATAGTCAAGAGAAATAAATACAGAAAGATTTTCCCCGGCCCAAAAATTATTATTTTCCTGACATGGAGTAAATCACTCAAAACGATCAAATACGGTGATGGAATAATCAAAATAATTTTACAGTATCCAGAAATTACTAAACAGTAAAATTTTGTTAACTGTCAAAATTACTGTTTAAGAGATACAAAATTTGGGGTGTTACACTTACCTCCTCAGTCTATTTACAGTTTCATGACTGGCACTTAAATTCTTGGTCCATTTCTCTATGAGTAATATCTATAACAAAGCATATGCGAGTCTGGTAGGCTTCAGATAGTATTAGGGATTTCCTCGCTCACTTTAATCAAGAAGCCCAGCAGATTAGAGACTTAAGCCCTACAATGGCCATGCTCGCCATCATAGTGTTAGGAAATCCATGAACAAAAAAAAAACAAAATGGAAAAAGGGATTCTCGCCAAGGATCCATGTGAAAAGGAGAGTCATAAAACATGTTTTTGTTAGTTTACCTCTTGAATTCAGACGAAAAACAATTGAGACAAATCACTAGCAATGTAGCAACGACAATGCCTCTATGTTGTCCACACGATCAGACTCATAAACGTCCAACATTCATAATCTTAGAGTCCCACATCTCCAGCACAGTGCTAGCTGTGAAGAGAAGAGAAATCTGTCACTCTCTCACTCACTGTTCCTGTTAGGGTGTAGTTAGGGTTTGTAATGTGTGTCCCTTAACAGCCTCTTAGCAGTGCTATTTATAATAGTGACTGCCTTATATGAGTGAGAGTAACAGCAGGGTTAGCAGTGCGACCTTGAACGCATCTTTTATGAGTTTGGCCCATGATAGAATCCTTGTCCAACTTGGATTCTCATTGCTCCAATTCAATCTATTCTATGTGTGTGACCTTGTAAGATCTTATGACGTTGGCGGCGTATAATTAATGTCAGTCCAAGGACATTCCTAATATGTATCCAGTAAGACTTGATATCCAATGCTCCCAACGATCGTGAATGCCTGGCATGGGTCATCTCCAAATGTATTATGTATGCAGTACATAAAATCCTAATTTAATATTACAAGCAGTGAGTCGCATCTAGTAACACATCGTTGCTACCCAAGTAATGAGAATGTCACTGATTTGACATAACATTTCCATGACCAATGTTTCCATATAGTTTAGTCCCTTTGTCTAGATATCTAGATTGAACACAATGCATGATATGTGTCACCCTTGTATAGTTCAATCTTTCGCTTCCTGATACTCGAGTAGACTTAGTAAAAACAAATGAGATCAATATCTCATATTGACTCATTTGAGCATGGCCATGCATTTCATAGTCTCACTAAATCAAGGGCCTCAAAGATATCGCTCCTGTTATGTAGGAGGGACAAATCTCATCTAGGTCACTCATATCCCTCTGCATGATTCGCGATATATCCAATAACCACCTTTATAATCACCTTGTTACAAATGATGTTTGATGACATTAAAACATACAACTCCTCATGTAGGAATCATAGTGATTTTAGGTCAAAGGACCATATACACCATTGTCACTTTGAGAATCGCTTATGACACTCACATAACGATTCACGTAGCGTTCTTATGGTGGGTCAGTCCAATACATCATTATTCTAATATGTATCCATGTGAAGACTTGATATCTCATATCCATGACCCGTGAGATGTGGCCGTCAGTCTACACACATACTAGTCTCAATGCATTATTATTGTCCTAATTAACAATAATACTTAACTAGGGACATTTAAGAATAGTGTTCTGTTTCTATCCAATAGGATCTCATGATTAAGTCATCCATTTGATGTCCTATGGCATTAAACTTACTATTCTAAGGACTTTATTATGTTTATAATAAATAACACAATAAATGAAATGCCTCATGTATTAAATAAATAGCATAATACAATGTATGTAACTACAGTCAAAATAAATTGGTCTTTAGGGCATACACCAACACATAGTGGGCCTAGAGCCATCCTATTTTCTAATTCATTAGCCTAACGACCTCCAGTAGACATGGATGAGTTGAGAGCCTACATCACAAAGTACATTAATTTAGAGGAAATGGCCCTAGCCAAGAGTGTCGTTGCCAAAATGCACGAGGCTGTAGGCAAATAGAAGGATAACACCAAAGGTGAAGTATCTCTTAAGAAATAGTAATTAGAGGGTAAGTTTGATGCTTACATCCCCCCTCATTACGTCCAAACAAAAGATCTTGGAGGAATGTACATAGCTAGCATGCTTAGGTTCTCACCATTATGAACCAAGAAGAAGATGAATGTCGATACCATATGAATTTGTGGATTCCATCATGACTTTTGATATAACAGAAAGGACTGCATGGACCATAAGGATAAGATTGAGCACAATGTGAGGCAAGGCAAGCTAGAGGCATATGTCAAGTTCCCAAAGAATGTAAGCTCCAAAACCCTTCTAATTTGTTCTTTGAGTTTTGATGATTAACAAATATACTTCTTGTGTTGAAATCTTTAACACTTAAATATAAGTATTACTTAGCTATCTAGTACATAAGATTGATTCATAATACTTTAGTTTCAAAAGGACAAGTGGTAACAAGTCTCAAATGCTTCTAAAAGAGTAGAAGTATTCCAGTCCTTGATAAAAAAATAGTCAACTAAACAAAAAAATCAAGCATCAATCAGAAGTCTGAAGACTAAAGTTCAATAAATCATCACACTTCATTAAGAAGACTAATACTGCTTTCAAAATAGGAGAACTCAACTCAGAAGCAAACAAGTCTCAGTTCAAAAGGAGCAATATTAGAAGCTTCTATTTTATATAAGGTAAGGACTTGGAAATCAAAGGATCAGAAGGATCAAACTAAAAAATGTCTGAAGAAAGCACCTTCTCTCTATCACTGAATAAGGACAAAATTCTGAACAAAAGCTATTTTCTACAAGACAAGAAAATAGTAACTGTCCTTTATAATCAGAAGATCTTTTTAGCTAAGAACAATAACTAGTTTTCAAAATCTAGAAATACCAAAGGTCTAGAAATGAAAAGAACAAGAACATTGTTATATTGCCAAACTTCTAATTGTATTCTGAATTCTCATTCCAGTCTTCTGAATTCTATTTTACACTTTGATCCATTTTTGAATATTTTCTTGAGTGTAAAACTTATATCTCTCTTTACTCAATTGCTTAGAATCAATCCTGGAGTGTTGTGAGAAAGCCTAAACACTTATTCATATTTTTCATCCTAATCCAGTAATGATCATTAAGAGAATCTAGCTTGAAAAGACTATGGTGGATCAGATACTACTTGTAATCTAGCTTGAAGAGGCTATGGTGAAAGAAAGAACACTCATGGTATATAAAATTCTTGGTGGTTTGCTTGGGACTAGGTGTAGGCAAGTGTTGGCTGAACTAGTATAAATTTTTGTGTGTTGTTTCTGAACTCTTTTTTTTTTTTTCATTTATGATAACTAAGATTTTCTATTTACACATATTCTGAGCTACAATCAGTTTATTTAAAGTTAAAAGAGAAGTATCTAAGTTAAAATTAAAATTTCATTAAATAATCTTTGGCAATCTATCTCAACTTTCTAAGTTTATGATATTAATCCTTGTTTGCATCCAAGTTAAGAAACTTGAGAAACTTATGAATTTATAGAAAGTTCAAAAAGTTAGAAGCATGATTCAACTTCCTTTCTCATGCTGATGCCACCTTCAATTGGTATCAGCACTCATCTTTTGGGTTGAGCACCTAACAAACGAAGAGGAAAAGATCTAGTAGTACAAATGGTGGATCCCAACATATATGTTGTTGGGAATTGTGGATTCATCACGCAGTGGAAAAACAAAAATTCCCACTAAAGATCCATGCGAAAAGAGACCATAATCTGTGTTTTTGAGTTTACCTCTTGAAGCGAGATGAAAAACAAACAACGTGAATCACCAACACTGTAACAACAACTATGTCTCTATGGTATCCACATGAACAGACTCACGAACGTCCAATGTCCGTAAAAAAGAGTCCCACGTCTCTGACACAGTGCTAGCTGCGAAGAGAAGAGAAACCTGTCATTCTCTCACTCACTGTTTCTATAGATGCGGCTACGGTTCTATTATGCATGTCTTGACAACTCCATTAGTAGTACTATTTATAATAGCTACTTCCTAAAGCGAGTGAGAGCAGCACCAAGGTAAGTTGTGTAACCCTAGACTCATCTGTTATGAGTTTGGCCCACGATTAAATCCTAGTCTAACTTGGATCCTTATTGCTCCAATTTAGTCTACTTTATGTGTGTGACCCTGCAGGTTCTCATAACGTTGGCAGTAATATTAAAATGGCATTTTAATATTACAAGCAGTGAGCGGTGTCTAGCAACACATCGCTGCTACCCCAAGTAATGAGAATGTCAATGATTTGACATAACCTTTTCATGACCAATGTTTCCATGTAATTTAGTCCCTTTGTCAAGATATCTAGATTGAACACAAGGCATGGAATGCGTCACCCTTGTATAGTTCAATCCTTCGTTTCCTGATACTTAAGTAGACTTTGTAATAACAAATGAGATCAGTGTCTCATATTGACTCATTTGAGCATGGGCATGTATTTCGCAGTCTTACTCAATCAGGGGGCCCAAAGATATCGCTCCTGTTATATAGGAGTGACAAATCACATCTGGGTCACTCACATCCCTCTGCTTGATTCACGGTATATCCAATAACCAACTTTATAATCACCCTGTTACAGATGACGTTTGATGGCATTAAAACACATAACTCCTGATGTAGGAATCGTAGTGATTTCAGGTCAAAGGACCATATACACCATTGTCACTATGAGAATCGCTTATGACACTCATGTAACAATCCATGTAGCATTCTTATGGTGGGTCAGTCCAGTACATCATTACTCTAATATCTACCCATGTGAAGACTTGATATCTCATATCCATGGCCTGTGAGATGTGGTCATCAGTCTACGCACATACTAGTCTCAATGCATTATTATTATCCTAATTAACAATAATACTTGACTAGGGACATTTAAGAATAATATTCTAATTTTATCCAATAGGATCTCACGATCAAGTCAACCGCTTGATGTCCTATGGCATCAAACTTACTATTCTAAGGACTTTATTATGTTTATCATAAATTACACAATAAATAAAATGCCTCATAAATTAAAAAATAGCATAATACAATGTATGTAAATACTGTCAAAATATGTCGGCCTCTAGGACATACACCAACATATGTTGCTAAAGGTTAGTCCATCGATAGACCACCTACCTTTGTTAGAGAAGACTGTTACTGGAAAGAAAAAATGAAGCTGTTCATAAAATCCATTCACCTTGATCTTTGGGAGATTATTGAAAATGGTCCTTTCATCCTAACAAGATTACTAGAAGATGGTACTTCACAACATACCCCACAACATCAATAGATAGAAGCAGAAAGAAACAAAGCTCAACTGAACTTTAAAGCTAAATACTTCTTCACATGTGCACTCAACAAGAGTGAATATGAGAAGATCATTGCATGTGAATCTACTAAAGAAATATGGGAAAGACTTGAAATATTACATGGAAGCACTAGTCAATTTCAAGAAACCAAAATAAGCATGTTGGTTCATCAATATAAACTATTCAAAATGATAGATCATGAAACAATTGATGATATGTTCATAAAAAATATACATATTATTAATCAATTCAAGGCTCTTGGAAAAACTTATTCTAAGCAAGAAATAGTCAGAAAGATATTGAGAAGCTTGCTTAAAGTATGAAGATCTAAGGTGTAATATCCCAGAAAAACATTTTAGGCTTGGAATTAGTTACAAAGGTAATATATTACTTGTTTGGCATGTTAGTTAAGTTTTGTGACAAACTGGATTAGTATAGGCACTTTGTTGTAATCCTGAGTGTGAAAAGTAGTCAAAAATGACCCAGCTAGTAGCATAAATTGCTTAGTTAAGAGAAACAGACATGGATAATTTGTTTCTAGGTCACAAATGAGCTAAGTATGATGTAGTTAAAGTTTCAGGACAATTAAAGTTAATTTGATATTTTTAGGCATACTGATTATGATTTTAATGTCGGATTGACCCTAGCAGATATGAAAAAATAGAGAAGTGGTGAAATAAGATTTTTAATGAATCTTAAGATTTATTTTAGACTTGTTGGAAGTTAGAAAACAAGATTCAGTGGAATCTAAGTGTTAATAGCAGATCAGGAGTTTTAGTACCACATTAGTGGTAATCTTTTAAGAAGTCAAAATAGACTTCTCTTCTTCACTCCCATGGAAGAGAGCAAAAATAGAAGAGAGAAAGTAAGAAAAGAAGGAAACCAAGGGAAAAAAGAAGAGAAAGAGGAGGGGAAAGGGAAGGAAAGCAAAGGGGAAGATCCAAGAACAATAGTAAGGCTTCAAAATCAAGTTGTTTACAAGAGGTAGGGTTTTTGTCATTCAATTCCATCTTTTTTCCTAAACCAATACATGGTTGAGGTTAGGTTTACATGTGGAGGAAAATAAGTTCTTATAGAGTAAAATCTATTTTCTTGCTTGAATCTCAGTTTCAATGGTTAGAATTGGTTATTTTAGCTATTTAGGATCAAGATTAGTGAGTTTTGTCCATTGACAAAGCTGGAAAGAGGATTAAATGGTGTATAGGTTATTAAGAAGTGTGTATATGATTTTGATCATTAACACAAGATTAAGTGAACCAATAGGTTGTACAAGTGTTACAACATTTTTAGATGTTGTAAGTGGTGTTAGAAATCACCTAGAAACAATTTTTGGTGGTTTGGATCATTGCCAAGTTCCAATGGAATAGTGGCAACAATCTATAAAATTCTACAGATTTACTGCTATGTGAGGAGCACTCAAGCGCTAAATGTAGAGCACTCAGGCACTCAAGGACTAGAGAGTGTTACACGCAGCAGGGCATTGAGCGCTTAGGCGCGTGTTGCCCAGTAGAACAGAGTTATGCTCTACCCAATAAGCGCTCAGGCGCTTACATAGGAGCGCTCAAGCATGCATAGAGTACTAAAGTGCTCAAGAAGAAGGCGCTTAAGCGTCCAGGCACCAGAAATGTGATTTTTGATATTTTTGTTTATCTTACTTGTTGGAACTCTCTTTTTATGCCTAGTAGAGTGTCTTGAGTCACTAGTAAGGGTAAATCCTAGAGAGAAAGACGATAAAGCATATAAGGGAAAGTGAGTAAAGCTTATGAATCCATTGGACATGGATTGCCATAGACCAAGAGTTAGTTTCTTAACTAACCTAGTGTTTCATAGATATCACAAGAGAGGTGATTAAAGAGTTAAGAAGCTACATACAAGTAAATTAAGTTTGATTGGAAATAGTAGAGTGCCACAAAGCTTAGTTGGCAAGAGTAAAGAGCCATAGTGCATGAAAGCTCTCATAGAGAGGAGGAAGAGTTAGTACTGCAAAGATAGAAAGTGTACTAAGTCTAGTTGGCATTGGTTAAGTGTCGTAGTGCATGAAATACTCTCATGGAGGAGAGGTAGAGTTAGTAATGCAAAGATAAACTTAGTATAGAGTTATGTGGTGATTATGTTAGAGTTAGGCATAACACCGCATTTTCATATACACATCTCACTACTCATAGACTTGTTATTCTTAGAGTTCAGATAATGGAGGCATCCACTCAGTTTTTGGTGGCGATATCCACCCAGTTTATGGTAGAGTACTTGGTAGACTACTTGGTAGGCTATAAGAGGTTACATGTTATGATGACAAACTCCCACCCTACTTGGTAGGCTATAGGAGGTTACGTGTTATGATGACAGACTCCCTCCCTACCCAGGGGAATAGTTAAGTTTCACCATACTGCACTCACACTAGCATACACTTTTCTTTGAGCATACATCATCTCATCATTGCATTATTTAATACTTGTTCTGATTGGAATTTGTGTGCCTTTTGGGTTTATGTTGCATTCGCCTTCGGTAATAGTTGTATAGGCAGTTATTTTGCTTGATGGTTTCAAACGATTGTATAGGCAGTTATTTGACATCATTGTTTGTTTTAGTCTGAGTTAAAGTTATAGATTATATTTTGAATATTACATAGAATTGAGGTATATATTCTTTTGTAATAGTTGATTTATTCATTGCGAATAATTAGACTGCTAGTATTGGTTACTTATACTGAGAAATGTGATTTCTCACCCCATTTTTTGTCATGTAAATCCTAGTGGAAGTTCATCCAAATGCAAGAAGAAAAAGTATGAAGACTAGGATAATTTTTATGTTAGTAGTAAAGCTTGTATTTATTTACTCTGCTTTTAGTTTGTATGAAGTTTATGTATACAATGTGCCCTTTTGAGGCAAGGATGTATGTATAACTTTTAGTTTTCACAAGGCTCTCCATTATTATTTGTTTAAATGATATGGATTAGTATGTTGATTAAGTTAGAAGTAGCATAGCTAATATTGCTTATCCAGGTATATGAATGATATACTAGGTTACCGGTATTAGGGTGTTACATTATGGTATCAGAGCAGTTCATCCTGTTGAGCCGGGGTATGGACTTACTATGCTTGGGCATACTTAGGAGTTCCTTTTTAGGAATTGTGCATTTCTTTGCTTTTTTTTGAGTTATTGGTATAGAATTGCATGATTTACCTTAGGTTAGTTTGTTTTTAGTTACTATTGCACGGTTGCATCATATTGAGACTACAACTCAATATTTATTATTTCTGTGTGCATAAGAAACTATGGCATCAAAGAGGCAAACTAGAGAAACAAGGAACTCAACTCCAAAAGGTCCCAATATAGCTGAAGCAGTTATCGCTATAGCCAATGCAATGAGAGATCAGACAACCATAACAACAAACGCCATCAGAGATCAAGCAAGAGATGAGTGACAAAGAAATGCCATGAGAGAAAGCGGCAAAGAGTAACCGCAAGGATGTTCGACCAAATGAGGGTAACCACTTATTCTCAGATAAATTGATCAATTTAGAAAAGATCAACCTCAGCCAGTACAAGAAGTACAAGTTGGAAGGAATAAAAAATTCTAAGACTTGGCAGCATTCAGATAGATGAAGCCTCCACCTTTTGATGGTGAGTATGACCCAGTGAAAGCAGAAGGGTAGTTGAATGAGATAGAAAATATTTTTTTAGGTAATGGTTTGTGCTGATGAGTAGAAAGTCTCTTTTGCCTCTTTTATGTTGAAGGGAGAGGCAGAGCATTGGTGGAAAAGTACCACAAGGGTAATGGTAGTAGTTGGAGCTTAGATGACTTAGGAAGTGTTTAGGGCGGCTTTCTTAGAAAAGTATTTTCCATAAACTTTGTGTGATGCAAAAGAGGTGGAATTTATGAAGCTAGAACAGGGAAGCTTGTCAGTGGGCCAGTATGTGGCCAAGTTTGAGGAGCTATCAAAGTTTTCATATCATTTCAGACATGACCTAAATGAAAACTGAAGGTGTGTGAAGTTTGAGTCTGGTCTGAGAACTGATATCAGGAATCCTATAGAGCCCTTAGAGATCAAAGATTTTTCTTCTTTGGTCAACAAGTGCAGGATAATAAAGAAACATGATAGGAGACCTATAGTGGATCAAGGGTCCCAAGGTTCTTAGAAGAGAACATAATGATCAGAAGTTCACAAAGGGTGATAAAGGTAAACTAGAATAGATGGACTCAAAGAGGGCTTAGAGTCCCAAGTGTGGAAGGCAGCATGGTGATAAAATTTGCTTGGCAAGGCAATCCGTATGCTATAAGTGTGGGCAGCCAGGGCATTTTACCAAAGAGTGTCCACAGAGGGAAGAAACACAGCTGAATAGTAGGCCCACAGCTTAGGGAAGGGTTTACATTTTGCAAAGTCAGGAGACAAAGCAACCTACAGGTTCAGAGAAAGGTTCGTGTATGATTTTGTTTCTTTATGATTTAGTTATGCCTGTTTGAAATATGAGTTGCATGTGATTTCTTGTATGAGGTAAACCAAATTTTGGGGACAAAATTTTAAAAAGGAGGAGAGAATGTAACATCCCAGAAAAAAATGTTAGGCTTGTAATTAGTTACGAAGGTAATATATTACTTTTTTGGCATGTCAGTTAAGTTTTGTGACAAACTGGATTAGTTTAGGCACTTTGTTACAACTCCGAGTATGAAAAGTAACCTAAAATTACTCATATAGTAGCATAAATTGCTTAGTTAAGGGAAACAGATGTGAATAATTTGTTTCTAGGTCACAAATAAGCTAAGTATGATGTAGTTAAAGTTTCAGGACAATTGGAGTTAATTTAGTATTTTTAGGTATACTGGTTATGCTTTTAATGCCGAATTAACCCCCAGCAGATATGAAAAAATAGAGATGTGGTGAAACAAGATTTCTAATGAATCTTAAGATTTATTTTAGACTTATTGGAAGTTAGAAAATAGGATTCAGTGGAATCTAAGTGTTCATAACAGATCGGGAGTTTTAGTACCACATTAGTGGTAATCTTTTAAGAAGTCAAAAAAGACTTCTCTTCTTCACTCCCACAGCAGAGAGCAAAAACAAAAGAGAGAAAGTGAGAAAAGAAGGAAACCAAGGAAAAAAAGAAGAGAAAGAGGAGAGGAAGAGAAGGAAAGCAAATGGGAAGATCCAAGAACAAGAGTAAGGCTTCAAGATTAAGTTGTTTACAAGAGGTAGGGGTTTTGGTCATTCAATTCCATCCGTTTCCTAAACCAAATCATGGTTGAGGTTAGGTTTTCATGTGGAGGAAAATAGGTTCTTATAGAGTAAAATCTATTTTCTTGCTTGAATCTCAATTTTAATGGTTAGAATTGGTTATTTTAGCTATTTGGGATCAAGATTAGTGAGTTTTGTCCGTAGACAAAGTTAGAAAAAGGATTAAATAAAGTATAGGTTATTAAGAAGTATGTATGTGATTTTGATCATTAACACAAGATTAAGTGAACCAATAGGTTTTACAAATGTTATAACATTTTTAGAGGTTATTAGTGGTGTTAGAAATCACCTAGAAACAATTTTTGGTGGTTTGGATCACTGCTAAGTTCTAATGGAATAGTGGCAGCAATCTGCAAAAATCTGCAAATTTGCTGTTATGCAAGGAGTGCTCAAGCACTCAGGCATTCAAGGACAAGAGAGTGTTACACGCAGCAGGGCATTGAGCATTCAGGCGCTCAAAGCATAGCGCTTAGGCATGCATCGCCTAGCAGAATAGAGCTATGCTCTACCCAAAAAGTGCTCAGGTGCTTGGATAGGAGCGCTTAGGTGCTCATCGAGCGCTCAAGAAGGAGATGCTTAAGCGCGCAGGCACCAGAAACGTGATTTTTGATGTTTTTGGTTATCCTACTTATTGGGACTCCTTTTGTATGCTTAGTAGAGTGTCTTGAGACACTAGTAAGGGTAAATCCTAGAGAGAAAGATGACAAAGCATATAAGGGAAGGTGAGTAAAGCTTGTGCATCCATTGGACATGGATTGCCATAGACCAATAGTTAGTTTATTAAGTAACCTAGTGTTGCATAGATATCACAAGAGAGGTGATTAAAGAGTTAAGAAGCTAGATACAAGTACATTAAGTTTGATTAGCAATAGTAGAGTGCCACAGAGCTTAGTTGGAAAGAGTAAAATGTCATAGTGCATGAAAGCTCTCATAGAGAGGAGGAAGAGTTAAAGTGTACAAAGTCTAGTTAGCATTGGTTAAGTGTCGTAGTGCATAAAATGCTCTCACAGAGAAGAGGTAGAGTTAGTAATGCAACGATGGACTTAGTATAGATTTATGTGGTGGTTATGTTAGAGTTAGACATAACTCCGCATTTTCACACACACACACCTCACTACTCACAGACTTGCTATTCCTAGAGTTCAGATAGTGGAGGCATCCACTCAGTTTTTGGTGGCGATATCCACCCAGTTTATGGAAAACTACTTGGTAAGCTATAGGAGATTACATGTTATGATGACAGACTCCCACCCTACTTGGTAGGCTATAGGAGGTTGCACGATATTATAGAAGATTCCCTCCCTACCCAAGGGAATAGTTAAGTTTCACCACACTGCATTCACACTAATATACACTTTTCTTTAAGCATACATCATCTCATCATTACATTATTTAATACTTATTCTGATTGAAATTTTTGTGCCTGTTGTGTTTGTGTTGCATTCGCCATCGATAACAGCTGTATGGGCAGTTGTTTTGCTTGATGGTTTCAAATGATTGTATGGGCAATTATTTGAAATCATTGTTTGTTTTAGTCTGAGTTAAAGTTATAGATTGCATTTTGAATATTACATAGTGTTGAGGTATATATTCTTATGTAATAATTGGTTTATTCATTACGAATGATTAGACTGTTGGTATTGGTTACTTGTATTAAGTAATGTGATTTCTCATCCCGTTTGTTGCCATGTAAATCTAGGTGGAAGTTCATCTAAAGGCAAGAAGAAAAGGTATGAAGACTAGGATAGTTTTTATGCTTAGTAGTAAAGCTTGTATTTATTTACTGTATTTTTAGTTTGTATGAAGTTGACGTATACAATGTGCCCTTTTGAGGCAAGGATGTGTGTATAACTTTTAGTTTCCGCAAGGCTCTCCATTATTATTTGTTTAAATGATATGGATTAGTATATTGATTAAGTTAGAAGTAGCATAGCTAATACTGCTTATCTAGGTATATGCATGATATACTAGGTTATCGGTATTAGGGTGTTACAAAAGGTGGCTGCCATACAAGAAGCCAAAGACTTAAACACTCTAAGTCTTGATCAACTTATGGGATCTCTTAAAACCTGTGAATAAGAACTAGCTGATTTGAATAAAGGCATCCTTAGAAAGGGTAAGTCCATTTCTCTAAAGTCCAATTAGAAGGGTGATTCTCAAGGATTTGCTTTAAAAGCATCAGAAGACTCTGATGATGATGAAGAAAATAATAGCGAAAATGATGATGAAAATCATTATATGTTGTCTAGAATGGTTGCTAGAATGTGGAGAATAAGAGGAAAGTACAAGAAATGCTTCTGTCCAAATAAAGATGAAAAAGGATATTCAAATAATCCAATCAAAAATCAAATAATTTGCTACAAATGTAATGATGCGAATTGATATGTTACAAACCCAAGTGCAGGTTGTCATAAGAAATAAATTCTTGGGAGTCCGAGGTCGATCCACAGGAAATTGATAAAGAAAAATTCTTTGAGGTAAGGAAAGAATTTGTCACAACAATAAAGGTGATAAAACTTGTTCACAATTAAAAAGGATTTGCTTAGGCTAGGAGATCCACTCGTGGTATATAAATTAAGGTCAATATTATTTCATTTTATAACTCAATTAGAATCCACGCATAATGGAGGTTCCAATTGAAAAATACAGCATTCAAAGTTCATTTAAGATTATATATGTAATTATATTATAATTCCTTTAATTATTTACTAACGCCAACACTTGTAAATGGGTTCCAGCATTCATTATGCCAATCACTTATCTACAACAAATCAAGATCTCCACTTTACAAAGAGGGTTAATAATGTAAACATTTATAAATAGGTTCAAGCATTCATTGTGTTAATATCTTGTCTACAACAAATCAAGATCTCCACCTTACAAGGAGGGTTTCTAAATTGATTGGAAATAAAATACAACACATATAATGATCACTTGATAATGTATCATTCAAGCACAAGAAAGAGATTAATTTAACTTTATTTCATTACTAAAAGCTTCATCCTTTCACCCAAGCAAAATGAGAATTAGTTACTCATAAACAATAAGAAAGAAAGAGAGAAGAAGAAGGAGATGAACATAATTTCTATTTAGAACAAAAGAAAACTACAACAAGAGAAACAAATAATACGAGAACAAGATCTTGATTTCTAAACTAAGATTATTCTAATGAGCAACCAATGGTGCCCTTTTATAGAGCATGAAGGGCACACAATGACAAGGAAATTGTTTAATGAGTGGGTGGATGAGTGAAAAATGACAATAGAGTTATTTAATGAGTGAGTGGATAAGTGGAAAATTATAGCCATGCTTGTCTACCTGCTCAACCTATTCACCAGTCTTCACATGACTATAACTTTATCGTAATGTCATTTATTGTGTAACTAGTCTTCATAAAGGTTGAAGGTTTTGTCTTAGTTTTCCAATGCCACTAGTTTCAGCTCAATCTAACCCTTACAACCCAAGATATGGCCCCATATTTGTATAATGTTTGGGTTCTAGTAACATCACCTCTGTTCTGAATTCTAGGCCCAATATGACCTTCTAGACATCTGATCCTGCTCTTATGTTCTTCTTCAAAGTTGTAGATTTGGCTCTTAGCTTTCATTTGGGCTTAGTTTGGTGTCCATCGAACTCTTATAGCTCAAGAAATGGGCTAATATGTGCACAGAGGTCAAGCTATCATGATTAGAATTCTGACTTTTGCTTCCACTTCAATTTAAATTATCCAAACATGTGATTCATCTCTTGAGGTCTTCATGAAACTTGTAGAGAATTGTCTTAGCTTTCCTACAAGACTAGAATAACATCAATCAAATATTTGTAACTCATATTATAGCCAATTTTCTGAATGCTCCCAAATAGACAATTTAAGGCCAATTCATGTAATAATTCCTTCAATGTGATCCAATTTGGCCTAATATCGTAAAATGTGACAAAACTAATTTAATTAAACCTAATTGAACCTTAAGAAGTCCAGTGAGAGGATTCTTAAATGAATAAAATATATTGCTATCAAATTTCCTCACACTTACTTTTGCATTCCCGGGCAAAACATATAAGACTAAAACTAGGGAACAACAAAAACTCAAAAGCTAAAAACTCTAAAAGACTAAATTTTTAATGATATTCAAGAATACAAAAGTTTATAAGCAAGAAGAACAACTAAAGATTCAAAGGATTAAAACATTTATAAGGTAACATTTCTTCACATCTCAAACTAAAACGCAAGGAAACTTCAATTAAAAAGCAGAGTCAAGAATGATAGATCCTCATAAGATTCACTCTCAATCCCTGAAGTGTTTAAAAGGTACGTATTTCACTCAATTCAACCTATGACAAATTACACTACCATAAGCGTGCTTATCTTCTACATCTCCACTACTCAAAACACATGCACACACACATCAAAAGGACTTTATTCAAGGTTGTAATGGGATAAAGGTAAAGGAGGGGGTAATATGGATATGACAGGTTAAATACCAAAGAGAATAAAAGAGCATTAGGGTTGAGGCTAAATAACAAGTATAAAAGTTCATCCCAACTCTACCTAATGCAAATTCCCTTTACATATTCTTTTTGCTTCCCCTTTTTACCTTGTTGGCCTTTCTTTACATTTTGTTTTTTTTAAGAAGATGTCTACTTTTTCCTTTTTCTTCAACTATTTTGCACACACACCCCCACACTTGTTCAATAACTCATCCAATGTCAATGCTTTCTTATTCCCTAAGTTTGGTTAAGAACATTTTTTTAAGGCTTGTAATGAGCTAAAAACAAGGAATGGTCAAATAAGGTGAAGCAAGGAAAAATATGCAAGGTTGGCTATTTGGTTAAAGTAGTTATTTCAAGAAAAATGTCTTAATCATGTTTATGTATGCATATGGAAATGTAGCCTTAAATAAAGTCAAAGCAAGTTCTAGAGTAACAATTCCATGACTGAAAATCACACAAGAAAGAAGGAAATGATACAAATGTTTAATCCATTCATCAATAGGCTCAAAATCTCACAAGACATACATCTATCATTCTTAATCCACCAATTCAACATCCATAACCAAGCATGTGAAATTTAAAAAAGAAGACAATTTATTCAATCATACTATGATCCCTGAATTTCAATTGCTTCAAAGGATGTGAGAGTGCATTTACTTGAATCTTTCAAAGGAAATCAAACAATAAAACTTCATTACTTCCACAAATCAACACAAAAATAATTACTTCCTCGATTTAGATGCATCTTAAGAGTAAATTTACCTCAAAGGCATAATTTACTCCTTACTCTGCCATCCTTATTTGGTTTTATTGTTAGTAAGTTGCTAACAACTATACTAATAAACATACTACCCCAATTTTTTTTTTCATTTTGTGTCAACTATCCTTCCCCCCAACCAAATCACAACATTGTCCTCAATGTTAAGATATAGATGAGTAAATGATAGAAGATATTACCTGTTGTGGCTATTATGGAAAAGAGAAACTTGACATAAATTTAAATAGAAACAAAGTATAATAAATAAAACCAAAGGTAAAGGTAAGTTATAGACAGAGTGTCAGATCAAATCCACATTCCTTGCTGCTTCCCTCTAACTAATCTATCTAAACTATTACAGGATCAGGTTTATAAACAAAAGCTTGTAATTTATCAATTAACTCATCGATAGTGGAAGCAGAGACAAGGATCTTCCTGGTTGAAGGTGTGATAAAGTTTTGTTCCACAACATGCTAAAGAAAAGATAACTAACAGTCAAAGAAATTTTTAAGATTCAACAAACCTATGGGTTTATGGTGGATGCTCAGTTGGGCCCAAGACACAATTTGAAAAATTTTTGTCAAAGTACCATAGCCACCTAGTAAGGCAATAAATGCATCAGAATTGTCAAGCATTTTAGCCATTCGTCCATGCATAGTTGATACTCGTAGTTCCTCCCCAATTGTCTTTCCAGTGATGTTCCTTTGAGTTAAAGCTCTAGGAATGATACCTAAAATCTAACTGCCTCCTAGATATGCAGAGATTGATATAACCCCCATTAACCCAATGCTACCTCCCCTATATACTACATGAATTTTCCTCACAGCAAGTGCTCGACCAAGAGTGCCTGCTGCTTCTACGAACTTTGTACCCTTCCCAAAATGTGACCCACAAAATACACAGATATTTGTAAATCAACGAACAAAAACTCCCTCCATTTCTACACTCACCCTCCCTTTGAATGATTATGAGTTGGAAGAAAATGAAGAAAATAGAGTGTTTAAATAGGAAAAAGAATGAAAAATGTAATGATAGCACTTATATAGGTAGGTTGGCTGTTGTTAGAAAAGTTTGAAATTAAGAAACACATTTTTTTAATATTATTATTTTATTTTTTTATTTTTTATTTCTTTGAAAGAAAACGAGAGCTGAAACTAGTCTAAAACTAGAGGCTGGGCTCTCACACCCGTTTATTCAACAAAGATGCCATATCTTTAACCTGTATGTCATCAGTACAGGGAATTGATGACATATTTTTATACTGCGTGTCACCAGTGCAGTAATACCAAGATGGCTCAAGCAATCTTAGAATTCTTCTCCCTTTCGCTTGTGAAATATTTTGGATTGAGTTACGACACAACTAATTAAAGTGCGTAAATCTGACAGACACCACCAACTACCACATCCAGTGAGATGTCTCTGGAGAGCCCATGACTTGAAATCACAGGATCCAGCCTAGTTGCATAGTCACAAGAGTATGCTAACACGGGGTACTTCTATCTGCCCATCATCTCAGCTTGCCTAAAAGGTAAACTTTGGGTCACTGAGAACGGCTCTCTATAGAGCATAGCACGAACCTTATTTAAAGACAGGCGTGCGAAGGTCCAACCCAAGTCAATGATGGGTCTAACCTTAAGGTTAGGGGCTCCAAACTCAATTAAGAGCATGGAACTCTTTCGATCGCCCTTTTTTTTAGATGAACAAGATAATAACACACATGTTGTTGTGATTGTGGCTCACATCTTCCTCTAGTTTTACGTCCAGTAATGGCTTAAACACTTTCTACGAGTTGAGGATAAGCTTCCCATCTAATTTTTTTATAAATTGGCAAACAGGGTCTTTTTGAGTCAGATTCCCAATAATGTAACACTTTTGCTCATCCTTGAAGAGATTCCACAAATTAAGAAGTTCACGATGCACAACTCCACAAGAATGCATCTCAAGAGTCAATAAGATATCATCTAATGACTCCTTACTCAGTCCATCCTTAATAAAGTATGTTACAATTCAGTTGCACACATTTATGACAAACTTGCATTCTTTTCGCTTTTCTCCTTTTAGAATACGAACTTTTACTAAGACCTGATATGTATGAGGCATATGAATTTGAGGATTTACCTGCTAAATGGACCTGTACTTCGATTATCTAGCATATATCTTCTGGGATTCCCTTATGCATTAACATTCTCAATCTTTCACACCTAACTTTGTATATTTTTGTTAAAGCATTTTGGGGAAGAGAAGGAAAATATTTTCTTAAATTCGAGAGAATGACATCCATTTTAAAGGAGAAGGAATTAGTTATTATGGGAAACTAAAAAAAAATTGACTTGAGAGTCACGGAGTACCGTTATCCCCCACTTAACCAGTGTCACAAAGAACTGTAAAAAGAAAGTAACAAAATTAAAATAAATTCTTCTCATAAGAATGATTAGAAAAGGAGATGGGTTCTACCTTAATAACTTGGATTTCTAGAAATGGTCTGAGTCTTTGTCCATTGACCTTAAACACATTACCATTCCTAGGGTTCTCAATATCTATGGCCCCATGAGGTTACACATGTTTGACAACAAAAGGGTCACTCTACCTAGATCTCAATTTTCAGGGAATATGTGAAGACGAGAATTATAAAGTAGAACTTTTTGACCATTTTAGAAGATTTCTTCAAAATTGATTTGTCATGAAAAGCTTTTGTTCTAACTTTATAAATCTTTGAGTTTTCATTTGCATCATTTTTCAATTCCTCAAGTTCATTTAATTACAATTTGTGTATCTTGCAAGTATCACTAAGGTTTAGGTTGAAACCTTTAATGACCCAAAATGCTTTATGCTCCAGTTCTACAGGCAAGTGACAAGGTTTTTCATAGACAAACCAATGAGGTAACATGCCTAAAGATGTTTTGAAAGCAATATAGTAAGCCCAAAGTGCATCGTTTACTCTTAAAGTCCAATCTTTGATTTTGGTTAACCATTTTTTCTAAAATTTGTTTAATCTCCCTATTTGTTAATTCTACTTGTCCACTTGTTTGAGGGTAATAAGGGGTGACAATTTTGTGTGTAATGTCATATTTTTTCATTAAGGATTCAAATGGTTTTTTGGAAAAAAGTGTTCCCCCATCACTGATGATACTTGAGGGATTCCAAATCGACTTAAGACATTTTCTTTTAAAAATTTAAGAACAATTTTATGATCATTGTGTCGGCATGGAATCGCCTCAATCCATTTTGAGATATAATCAAATGCAACCAAAATATACACAAATCCAAATTATGATAGAAATGGACCCATGAAATCAATTCCCCAACAATAAAAAATTTCAATGACAAGGATAGGGTTCAGAGGCATCATGCTTTGCTTAGAAACGGAACCTAATTTTTGATAGTTTTCACAACTTTTGCAAAATGTATAGCTATCTTTAAATAAAGTGGACCAATAAAATCCACACTGCAAGATTTTTACAGCTATTTTCTTTGAAGAAAAGTGTCATCCACATGCTTCTGAGTGATAAAATTTAATGACATTACCTACCTCACTGTTGGGTACACATCTCCGAATGATTTGATTAGGACAATATTTGAACAAATATGGGTCATCCCAATAAAAGATTTTCACCTCAGTAAAAAATTTCCTTTTGTCTTAGTGCGTTCATTGAGGCGGCATCTTTCCTGTTACAAGAAAATTGACAATGTTAGCAAACCAAGTCATATAATTGACAGAAAATAAAAATTTATTGGGAAAAGAATCATTGATATGTGTGATATCAAAATGTGAGTTCATCATAAGTCTAGACAAATGATCTACAACAACATTTTCGGCTCCCTTCTTATATTTTATTGTGATGTTGAATTCTTGAAGCAACAAGATCTACCGTATCAACCTCGGTTTGGCATCCTGCTTAGACATTAAATATTTAAAATTAGCATGATCGGTGAAAATAATAGTAGAAGAACTAATTAAATAAGCTCAAAATTTATCTAATGCAAAAATTACAGTAAGTAGTTCTTTTTTAGTAGTGGTGTAATCTAATTGTGCACTATTCAAAGTTCGACTTGCATAATAAATTACATGAGGCTTACCTTCCTTTTTTGGCCTAAACAGCACCAATAGCAAAATCACTAGCATCACACATTAACTCAAAAGACAAAGACCAGTCAGGGGGTTGCATGATAAGGACAAATGTCAAAAGACCAATTAATTTTTCAAAAGATTTTTTGGTATTCTTGAGTCCAATCAATTGGTGCATCTTTTATTAGAAGATTACATAATGGTCTAGATATGGCACTAAAGTCCTTAATGAATCTTCTGTAAAATCCTACATGTCCTAAAAATGAACGAACTTCCCTGACTATTTTTGGTGAAGTTAAATAGGCAATTAATTCAACTTTGGCCTTATCAACTTCAATTTCTTTAGAAGATATCACATGACCAAACATTAATCCTGAGGTAACCATGTAATGACATTTTTCCTAGTTTAACACAAGTCTTTTTTCTTCGCATCTTTTAAGAACTTTTTTCAAATTATCAAGATAAATTTCAAATGAATTTTCATAAACTGTCAAGTCATCCATGAAAACCTCTAAATAATGCTCAATCATGTCACTAAAAATACTTAGCATGCATCTTTGAAATGTTGTCGGAGCATTACAAAGGCCAAAAGGCATTCTTCTGTATGCAAAAGTACCAAAGGGACATGTAAAAGTGGTCTTTTCTTGATCCTCTTATGCAATAGGTATTTGATAATAGCCCGAATTACCATCAAGAAAACAGTAATAGGGATGTCTTGCTACCCTTTCCAGAATTTAACCAAGAAATGGCAATGGGAAATGATCTTTCCTAGGGGTAGCATTTAATTTTCTAAAATCATTATACATACGCCAATTGGATGAGACTCGCGTAGGTATTAATTCACCTTTTTCATTTTCAACCACTGTTATTCTAGACTTCTTGGCACAACTTGTGTAGGGCTTACCCACTAGCTATCAGAGATAGGGTAGATAATTTTAACATCAAGAGAACTTCAGCTCTAACTACCTCTTTCATGTGTGGGTTTAATCTTCTTTGAGGTTGAGATGTTTTAGCATTATCCTCTAAATGTATTTTATATATACAAATTAATGGATTAATGCCTTTTATGTCCTTTAATGTCTATCTAATTATATTTTTATGCCTTTTAAGTATTTCTATTAACATACCTTCTTGTTCTCTGGTAAGCGTCGAAGAAATTACCACTGGAAAGCTTTGTTCTTCTCCCAAAAATGTGTACTTCAACCCAGCAGGTAATAGCTTTAGTTCCAGTGTGGGTACTTTTTTATGGGTATTATCATTCATGGGTTTTAGCTCTTCAAATCTTGGCTTCTATCCTTTGTATTCCATCAACTGTGTACAATCAAGTAAAGAGCATATTTCAAAAATATCATCATCTAACTGCATACCTGAGTCAAATGAATTGATTAAACAAATTTCTAATGGGTTAAAAGAACTCCTGATTTGAAGATGATCATCTATAATGGCCTAAATCCCGTCAACTTCCTCCTTTTCATCATGGACTTCCTGTGGTTGCTTGCACATATTGAAAACATTAAGCTCCAGTGTCATATTTTCAAATGTTAGCTTCATCACTCCATTTCTGTAATTTATCAAAGCATTAGATGTTACTAAAAATGGGTGATCTAAAATAACATGAATTGACTTGTCACTATTAACCATGGGTTCAGTTTCGAAGACAAAAAAATCCACATGTTATATGAATTTATCAACTTGTACTAACATATCTTTCACTATTCCTTTTCGAATTTTAACTAATCTATCAGCAAGTAGAAGAGTTATAGAAGTTAGTTTTAACTTACTTAGGTTGAGTTGCCGATAAACTGAATATGGAAGCAAATTAACACTAGCACTAAGATCAAGTAAAGCTTGTTCAATTTTATGTTCTCCAATAATGCATGAAACTGTAAGATAACCAGGATCTTTATATTTCAGGGCATTATTATTTTGAAGAATGGAGCTTACCTGTTTAGCCAAAAAGACTTTCTTTTTCACATTCAGTTTCATTTTAATAGTGCACAAGTCCTTAAAAAATTTGGCACAAGAGGGAACTATTTGATAGCATCTAACAGAGGAATATTGACCTTCACTTGTTTAAAAATTTCAAAAATTTCAATGTTGTGGTTCAATTTCTTTGAATTGTTTGATGCTTGAGGAAATAGAGGTGAAGGCGAGAAATTAGTCTTCTTTTGGCTAGGTGACTTATCAATCTCTTCCTTATATTGGGGGATTGATTCATCATCTCTCTGACAAGGTTCAGGAATTTATTTTTCAATAATCTTTTCACTTCTAAGAGTTATTACTGACTTGACTTGATCTATTTGTTGGCTTTTTGAACTACCCTCATTTAGACTATACTAACCATTGAGATTTGGTTGAGGTTGAGAAGGAAATTTTCCTTTCTCATGAATGGTGAGTGCAGAAGCAAATTTAGCAAGAGTTTCTTTTATGTCAATCATGACTTGAGTGTTTTGGTTATTAATGGTCTCTTGCTTTTCCATGAATGCATGCAATGTTGCTTCAAGATTTTTCCTGTATGGTGGGATATAAGGTGCTCCTTGAGAATTTTGAGAGTGTAGTTGTTCTTGAGGAGGTGGTGGTTGCATAAATTGTGCTTGATTATTAGTTCTCTAACTGAAGTTCGAATGATTTCTCCATCTCAGATTGTATGAATCTAAAAAAGAAGAGGTGAATGGCTTTTTAAAATTATTCATTGCATTCACTTGCTCATGCACAACTTCTTTGAAGATAGGAATTTTTGGACATTCATTTGTTGAGTGTCCTAATTCATTACAAATGCCATAAATTTCTTTATTTTGCATAGATTTGATTTCTTTTACTTTGCCTAAATCCATGGCTTCAATCTTTCCAGCTAAACTGGAAAACCTAGCATTTAGATCTTCTTCTTGACTAAGGTGATATTTCTTTTACTAGTATTTGCAAGGTTAGATCTAATTGATTTTCAGAAGGATTAGTATCATGCTAAGATTGAGAATTCTCAGCCAAATAGTCTAAATATTCTAAAGTTTCTTCAGGTTCTTTATTAAGAAACTCACTATGGCACGTTGTTTCCACAAATTATTTAGTTTCAAGTGTTAACCCTTCATAAAAAAAACTTATAGTGTGCCATTTTTCAAAACCATGATATAGGCAAGAATTTAACAAATCTTTAAAACGTTCCCAATGTTGAAAATATGTTTCATTTGAATTTTGGGAAAAAATTTGGATTTGTCTTTTCAAAGCATTTGTTTTATGTGTTGAAAAAAATTTCTTTAGAAACTCACTTTGCATTTCTTGCCATGTGCCAATTGATCTTGGTTTCAAATCATTAAGTTAAGTTTTTGCTTTATCTTTTAAAGAAAAAGGAAACAATTTAAGTTTAACAATTTCTTCAATGTAATTTTGATCAATGAAAGTGATACATATTTTCTCAAATTCTTTTAGATGTAAATATGGGCTTTCAAATTCTAAACTATGGAAATTAGGATGTAATTAAATCATACCTGGCTTAAATATAAAATTATTAGCATTAAGTGGAAAGATAAAACATGATGGACTAGAATTTTGAGATGGTTGCAAATATTCACGCATGGTTCACAACAGTTGATTTTCATGTTCATCGTGTACACTTTAATTTTTAGCCATTGTATTTAATGTGTGTGATTGTAATTCAAACAGATCAATATATAAAGTACCAAGATTAGTTTTAACCAAACTACCAGAATTTGAATCATGATACCAATTAAGCATAAATAAATGACTTAAAATAGGAAAAAAATAAAAATATATACAGAGATCAACCTTCCATAATAAAAATATATTAATAAGTAGGTGGTAAACATGCCATTAAATATGATACAACTAGAAAATTAAAAGAGTAGGGAAAGAATATACCAAATGGTGAAGTTTATTTAAAGAAAGAAAACCTCAATAAACTTGTTCTTCAAATCAAGTCCCCGGCAACGACGCCAAAAACTTGATGCAGAATTGATATATTGCAAACCCAAGCGCAAGTTGTCTCAAGTAATAAATTCTCAGGAGTCAGAGGTCGATCCACAGGGAATTGATGAAGAAAAATTCTTTGAGATAAGGAAAGGATTTGCCTCAACAATAAAGGTGATAAAACTTGTTCACAAACAAAAAGGATTTACTTAGGCTAAGAGATCCATTCTTGGTATATTAATTAAGGTCAATATTATTTCTTTTTAAAACTCAATTAGAATCCACGTATAATGGAGATTCCAATCGAAAAATACAGCATTCAAAGTTCATTTAAGATTATATATGTAATTATATTATTCTTCCTTTAATTATCTACTAATGCCAACACTTGTAAATGGGTTCAAGCATTCATTCTGTCAATCTCTTGTCTAGAACAAATCAAGATCTCCACTTTACAAGGAGGGTTAATAACGCCAACACTTGTAAATGGGTTCAAGCATTCCTTGTGTCAATCTCTTATCTACAACAAATTAAGATCTCTACCGTACAAGGAGGGTTTCTAAATTGATTGGAAACAAAATACAACACATATAATGATCACTTGATAATATATCATTCAATCACAAAAAGAGATTAATCTAACCTTATTTCATTACCAAAAGCTTCACCTTTTCACTCAAGCAAAATGAGAATTAGTTACTCATAAACAAGAAGAAAGAAAGAGAGAAGAAGAAGGAGATGAACATAATTTCTATTTAAAACAAAAGAAAACTACAACAAGAGAAACAAATAATACAAGAACAAGATCTTGATCTCTAAATCAAGATGATTCTAATGAGCAACCAATGGTGCCCTTTTATAGAGCATGAAGGGCACATAATGATAAGGGAGTTGTTTATTGAGTGGGTAGATGAGTGAAAAATGACAATAAAGTTATTTAATGAGTGGGTGGATGAGTGAAAAATTATTGCCATGCTTGTCTCCCCGCTCAACCAATTCAACTGTCTTCATATGACTATAACTCTATCATAACATCACCTATTATATAAGTAGTCTTCATGAAAGTTGAAGGATTTTATCTTAGATTTCTAATGCCACCAGTTTCAGCCCAATCTAACTCCTACAACCCAAGATATGGCCCAATCTTTACATAGCATTCGGGTTCCAGGAATAGCACATCTGTTCTGACTTCTATGCCTAATATGACCTACTAGATATCCGATCTTGCTCTTATGTTCCCATGATAATTGTAGATTTGGGTTTTAGCTTTCCTTTGGGCTTGATTTGGTGTCAATTGAACCCTTATAGCTCAAGAAATAGGTTAATGAGTGCGCAGAGATCAAGCTGTCAGGATTAGAATTCTGACTCTTGCTTCCACTTCAATTTAAATTATCCAAATGTGTGATTCATCTCTTGAGGTCTTCATGAAACTTGTAGAGAATTATCTTAGATTTCCTACAATACTAGAATCACACCAATCAAATATTTGCAACTTAGATTATAAATAATTTACTAAACATTGCCAAATAGACAAATTAAGATCAATTCATGCAATAATTCCTTCAATGATCCAATTAGGCCCAATATCATAAAATGTGACAAAATCAACTTAATTAAGCTCAATTGAACCTTAAGAAGCCTAGTAAGAGGATTATTAAATGAATCAAATATATTGCTATCATGTTAGAAACCAAGCCACATCAGAACTAAATGTCCTCAGCTGAAGAAATCATTCAAAAAGTACATAAAGAAGAAAGACATGATAGCCACATGGGAAGACATGGATGATGACTCTTCTGATGAGAAATGAAGAAGCTGAGACAACTAACTTCTATATGATGGCTAACATAGAAAATGACGAGGATGAGGTATCTGATTCTAAACCCTTCATGTCTTATAATGAACTGCAAAATGATTTTGATGACTTACTTTGTGAAACAAAACCACTTTCATCTAAATATACCTCTCTCAAGAAAAAAAATTCTAAATTTATCTAAAGATTTTGATCTTCTAAATCTTACGATGGATATATTAATACATGTGAATGATGAATTTAAGGAAGAAAATGGTCATCTAAAGACCTATATCAAATTCAGAAAAGATTAATCCTTTTGATGATTCTTCTCATCTATCTTCTTCTAAGGTTGTGTTTTTGAAAAAGAAAGTTAGAGAACTTTCTGATGAGCTAGCTAAGTTTGTTAATGGAATGAAAAACCTTGACATTATACTTAGAAATCAGAAATGTACTTCTAATAAAGTAGGTTTAGGTTACAATATTTAAATCTCAAAAGCTCTATAAAAAGTACTTCTTTATCAAAGCTTCTAATCAACCTACATGTTCCTTTTGTAACAAGCTTTGTCATAAATCTGATATATGCTTTCACAAGAAGAAAGTCAAAACTAATGTTACTAGAAAGAAGGAAACTAACCCCAAAGGACCTAAGATGATATGGGCCTAAACAAAAAATATTTGTTTCTACAGATGTGTCTGAAGACATGTCAAAAGATATATAAATGGTATTTGGACAATGGTTGTTCAAGGCATATGACAGGAGACTGATCCATGTTTCTGTCACTTAAAGAGAAAGATGGAGGACTAGTTACCTTTGCTAACAACTCAAAATCCAAAATCATTGGTATAGGTAAAGTTGGTAAGGGTTCCTCTCCTACTATAAATGATGCACTTCTAGTCGAGGGGTTGGAACATAATCTTCTCAACTTTAGTCAATTTTGTGACAAAGGCTACAAAGTTATGTTTGAACCTTCTTAGTGTGTTATGAAGGATCCCAAATCTGGTAAAATCCTTTTTAATACTAAGAGATATTACAATACTTATATAATGTATCTAGATGACCTTTCAAATCAAAATGTAAAATGCCTTCTTAGGGGTGGGCAGGAAATCTAGTAAAACAAAATTGGACTATGAACTGAACCGCAATGATGCCAAAAACTTGTTAGTGATAACTACAAGTCTACGGGCAAGTAATATAAAGATGATAATAGAGTATCATCTCCATAGGAACTAGAGTAATTATGCACTAACGATTAATTAACTACTAACTCAAGTTTAAACAAACGATTAAGATGAAACTAAGATAAAACACAACTAAACTAGAAAATGAAAATAACACCCAAATCCAATGAGATGGAACTATGGTAAAGAGCCTAGGGGTCCTTTTTCACCCTCTATTTCACTTGGATACATACAATTTCTGGGAATTCGTATTAATTCCTAAGTTTTGCTTGCCAATACTCTCTTTTAGTTAAATGCCTATGTATGAGTCAATTAACCATGTGTCACTGCTTAACCCACTATGTGTTTATGTGAATTAGCACAATTTCACTCATTAACAACAAGTATTGAACACATGTTATGCAAAGCCAATATGTATGAGTTCGTCCCATTAGACAATCAACACACCTAACCCATGCAAGTGTGATTGAACAAGCAACATTCATACCATGCCCATGTTTCCAAATTCCTATGTCTAGTTCATTTGAAAACACTCAAATCATACAATTGGTGATTAAGCAATTATAAGCATTAAGCATAGATGTGAATGAACAAAATCATAGCATTAACATAGAACATCCTAGAAACAACATATTATTCAAGATCCATAGGGGGATCCTTGATACAAATCTAGAAACCCTAGAAAATAGGGAAACAATGTAACACCCCAAATTCTGGCTATATGAATAGTAATAGCAGAATTGCACTGTTTTGTATTTTCTGTGTGGTATAAAAATAATTTGACTGTTCTGAGATCATATTTGATCATTTTGTGTGATTGTTTTGGCAGGGAAAATAATAATTTTCAAAGCCGAGGAAATTCGATCTGCCTCATTTGGAGACGGGGGATCTTACTAAACCCGAATCTAAGTGATTCAGAAAAGAATTTTTTAATTTTTAGAATCTATCTATAAAGATAAAAATATTGTACTTGATAAATATCTTGGATATATTTATAGCAGTCGTTGCTATGAACTTTGGACCCGATAAGTTTTAATTAATAGAAAATGTGTTTAGAATATTTCTTGTAATTAAAATTAAAGTGAACCAATAGGATATAGTCAAAACAAATGGTTGGACCTTTCTAACTAATGAGAATTGGTCAAGGAAAGAAGCTTAGACTTCTTTGTGGACCATTAGATTTGAAGCTTGACTTAGAAGCTTTGATCTTCATCATTGATTCAATCAATGGTGTAAAACAAAGCTTACCAAAACTATCAAGTAATATTCATCATAGATAAGATTAATGGATAAGATTGAGTCAACATTAATTGCTTGACTTTTGCTTAGGAAATTAATTAACCTTAATTTAGTTGTTCTAATTACCTAATTAAGAAATTAAGTAAACTAACTTGATTAGGGATTAGTTATAACTTGATCCTTAATTTAACATCCTAATCCTAATTAGAGGTGACGATGCATGTTAAATATGTATTAGATACAAGCTAAATATGTTAAATTAGATTAGTTATATACTTGAAGGATTAAGAAAGAATGGTTAGAAAATTAAATCCAATCAAGTAGCTAATCAACTAACTAGTAATTAGGCTTGAACTAATAATTAATTAAGGACTTAAACTTACCTAAACCACTATGGAGCAGTAGCAGAATTGGAGGCCCAACAAGAAGCAATTTGGACAAATTTCAAAGAAGACCTAAACATGCCACGGTCCAAATGAATTGGAGCAAAGCAGAATTGAGCTTGAAATTAGCAACCAATTAAAGGGTTTAATACTTACCTAGCTCCACGGTCCAAATAGAGATTTGGAGCAAAGCAAAATTGGAACGACAAAGATGCGAAATTGGACACCCAAATGTTTTGGGAGCAAATAATTGGTGAAGGTCCAAATCAAATAGCGACACGGTTCAAGCAAATATTTGAAGCTTTTATGTAATATTTGAATGCTTAATTGTCATGCAAAGCCATGCAAAGTCAAGCTTGTGACCAATGAGAAGTGAGTGTCCTTGTGCAATTAATGCATGGCTACTTGCTCAAGCAAAATGTTCATTCACGTCATTCACAAAAACACAACACGGCAGCAGCTCATGTGGCAGTCTGGAAGGAGTGGATAACCATGCAAATAATCTCTTCAAATGTCACAAATTATCACACGGTTGGCAGCTGTCTTCATGCACTCAAAATTAGATAATCACACTCAAGTAATTTTCCCAAATATCACAAGTATTTACACGGCTTGGCAGCAGCATTCTCACTTCCTCATTATTCACTTTTTACTTATCAAAACATAAGCTTATTCTCTCAAAGTTTCAAGGGAAACTCACGCATCTCCCATTTCCCATCTTCTTCTCCCAGTCGGTCACCACCAAAAACTCACACCATCCATTCTTTTAAACACTTATCTCTTAGTTTGTTTTGACTCAAGCCATGTTCTAAGTATTTCTTCTTCACTATCTTACCTTGTTCAAAGCTTCTTTATCTAAGCTTCTTCAATCTTCTTCCTAAAGAGGTAAGCTTTGAGTTAATGATTCAAAGTTGATTTTTTTTGTTATTTTGTTAACCATGATTTCTCCATGGTTTTCAACCTTGATTCTTGTATAATCCTTTACTAATTTTTCTTGAAAAATTTTAGGGCTTGTTAGGAGATTAACAAAGTTTCAAGGCAAGGGAGGAAAGCTTACAAAACTTGTCTTCAAGAGGTAAGAGGGAGACTCAACCTTACCACCCATGTTCTGGTAGTATGAGGATGGTTTATTCAGTGAAAAATTCTTAAGGATTTATTCACCTATTGTTTGAGGTTCTTGGACTGTATTGATTGATCGTATTGAGATGTGCTTGATTGTGTTTCTATGTTTGGATTGTATTTGGGATGTGACTGCTTGTGTTTCTATGTCTGTACGTGTAGTATCTGTGAGATCTGATTTTATTTCGATTCTTGCCTGTATGCTATAATGCTTAAGGAACTGATAATATGTGTGTATGTGAAATATACACCGTAGCTTAAACTTATATCAGTATGTATGTGAAATTTACACGGTAAATTTTATGAGGAAGGGGCTCAATTGGAAATGCCATGGAAATATGGGGTCATTATGTAAATATAAAATTTTGAGGGGTTATAGTGAAAATATGTAATTATGTATTTTAAAGGACTATTTTGCAAATATGAGAAAAATACAGTAAATTTTAATATTAAAATGAGTAAAACAATAATTCGATTTAAAACGTATGAAAAATAGTTACGCGATTGGAAAACATCAAAAATCACTACGTGATTTGAAAAGGCGACAGAATTGAGTCGCGAGTGAGAAAATACGAAAATATGATTACGCGATTAAATTACAGTAATATTACTGTTAAATTATTATATGAACCCTGTACATGGGATATCAATGGAAATTGTGAATAGTGCATAGTACATGCATTGAAAAGGTCCAAAGGACTGTGTAAGGCAAGTTGCCTAGAAGAGATTACACTCTTGGGTGCGATAAGTGTAGTGTAGGTCACCGATTGACCTTGGGGCATTGCGGGTTGCCTACAATGGACAGTTGGTAGCTCTTCATGCACCGTTTAGACCGATGCAACACACCAATGATCCGGACCGAGACACTATCCCTAATCATGATTTGATACAGACTGTCGTGCATGTGCTAGATATGCAAAAATTGAGCACGTGGTCTGAAGCATGTTGGTGCCGACAGATCTGTTCAATCATTCTCTCCGACTTGAGTTGTAGCTCCATGGAGTAGGATATTGAGTCAGAGTACATTTGCATTCATAGAGGATTGAGTCAGTGTACATTTGCATTCATAGAGGATATATCATTGTAATTCTTGCTCATGTGTAATTCTTGCTCGTGACAATTAAAATATTAAATACTTGAGTATTGAAAATAGTATAATTGTAATTATTCTTATTTGTTTCCTGTGCAATTATGATATATGATGTTAGTGGCATAACTGTAATTATAGTATGACTGTTGTATGACATATTGGATGTGATTATCTTCATTGCTACCATACTGGTACTGGCGTAGGTGATCTCACCTCTTGCATATATATGTTGTATCATGTTTATATATTGTTAAGATACTGAGCCAGCCGTAGAGCGAGAAGCAGAGGAAGGTCCAGATTCTGTTGAAAATCTCGAGTTTTGATGGCGGTGGAGATCCCTAGCTTTCTGGGTTACATGAGACTGACATTCATTGGAGGAGACGAGGCATGGATCCTTGAGAGAGAGTATATATTATCCGAGAGATGTAAATATTAGATTGAGTAGGCTACAAAAATTACTTTTCTCGTTACTATTTATGTACAATTAGAGTTCCCTATATCCATTAGGCAAAGATTGGGGAGCGTACTATTGCACCCCTAGAGAGAGTAGTGTTGTATCGTCCGCTCGTACATTTCCTCCCGGACTTTACGTAGAGTTGGAATTCCTCCACCCGGGAATCGAGGAGGACCCATCCGAGGGTCCCATTTACTGAGGGCTCAGCTGCCTAGTAGTACTTAGGCAAAAATATCAATGTAAATAGTGTTTATAATTTTTTGGAGTGACTAGTTTGTAATATTTATAGTATGAGAGTGTTAAAGATTTGTATATGTTTAACAAGAGACTTGGATATGTATAAATGATGTAAATTATTTGTAATGATGCTGTGATGTTTTATTTTCTAATAAACTTGTAATTAAGAAATTTTGCAACTCGTATTTTTTCCCTACAACTTACGTTATCTAAATAAGGTTAATTTGGTAATTATGTAACATAAATGTGACATCCTAAGGTGGGTGTTACAAACAAGACCTAGAAAATAATGATTTTTCCAGCTGATATTCTAGTGGAAAATAGTGACATCATTTTGGTCATGTAGAAATATTTCTAACGGCCAATCCGTTGAAAATGTTGTTATTTAAAAAAAAATACTTAATTTATGAACTTGTATTATAAAATGAAAATAAATAAATGCATTCTAACATTACAATGAAGCAAAGGAAAAAATAATTGAAAGTGTGCTTTTTGCACAGGATGATTCTGACTACTACTAACAAAATATAGAATAATTCAAAAAGCAAATGCATCAAGAGAACAAACTTACAAAAGGGATTCTATGTCATCAACACCATTCTTCTACTTATTGCCCAACAACCTAAAAAAGAAACAAATACACCTTCCCGCCAACAATCAAACAAACCAATACCACATTACAAAGCACAAAGAAGAACACAATCAAAATAATAATACATCAAATCCAAGAAAAAAAACTTAAAGAAAAAATACATAATATAAACTTTGATAGCCATTGATGAAGTCTTCCAAGGTCTCAGTGCTTTGCTTTGTTAGATGTACAAAGCAACGAAGTTGATGGTAGTGAAATGGTGAGTAGCTCAAACCATATGTACTTAAAGTTATTTAGTTGTTGCTTCTACAAATATGACCTTCGCAAGTTGAGAATGACCGAAAAGGCAAAGAAAGTGATTGGAGAGGTAGAGAAAGTGATTGGAGAAAGAGAGGGAATAGAGGAAGAGAAGAGAAACGGGTAAGAAGTTTTCACAGGGTGTAGTTATAATTACATTTTGGCAAATTTTTCGGCGGCTCAATCTGCCACAAATGGACAAAAATTGCCATGTTGATTTCCATTCCTTTCCCATGAGATTTTCTAGTGGCTCAATCCATCGGAAACTAATTTTGGCAGATTTTCCCATGGAATTTATCCACAAGAAAAATTGAAAAACTACCACATCAATTTCTATTCCTTTTCTAGTGGATTTTCTCACGAAATTTATTTGCCAAAAAATTTGAAAAATTGCCACATTGATTTTCGCTCCTTTTCTAGCAGCTCAATCCACCGCAAACTATTTTCGATCGATTTTCCTGCAGAATTTAACCATCAAAAAATTTGAAAAACATTTACATTCCTTTTTGTTGGTGTATGCCCTAGAGGCTGATACATTTGTCTGTATTTACATATATTCTATTATGCTAATTTTAATATATGAGGCAATTCATTTATTGTGTTCTTTTTAATAAACATAATAAAGTCCTTAGAATAGAAAGTTTGATGCCATAGGACATCAAATGATTGACTTGATTATGAGATCCTATTGGATAAAATTAGAACACTATTCTTAAATGTCCCTAGTCAAGTATTATTGTTAACTAGGACAATAATAATGCATTGAGACTAGTTTGTGCATAGACTGATGACCACATCTCATGGGTCATGGATATGAGATATCAAGTCTTCATATGAGTACATATTAGAGTAATGGTGTACTGGACTGACCCGCCATGAGAACGCTACATGGATCGTTATGTAAGTGTCATAAGCGATTCTTATAGTGACAATGGTGTCTGTGGTCCTTTGACCTGAAATCACTACGATTCCTACATGAAGAGTTGTGTGTTTTAATACCATCAAACGTCATCTGTAACAAGGTGATTATAAAGTTAGTTATTGGACATACCGCGAATCATGCAGAGGGATGTGAGTGACCTAGATGGGATTTATCACTCCCACATAACAGGAGCGATATCTTCGGGCCCTCTGATTGAGTAAGACTGCGAAATGCATGGCCATGCTCAAATGAGTCAATATGATATATTGATTTCATTTGTTGTTACAAAGTCTACTCGAGTATCAGGAAATGAATGATTGGACTATAGAAGGGTGACGCATTTCATGCCTTGTGTTCAATCTAGATATCTTGATAAAGGGACTAAACGATACGAAAACATTGGTCACAGAAAGGTTATGTCAAATCACTAACATTCTTATTACTTAGGTAGCAGTGATGTGTTACTAGATACCGCTCACTGCTTGGGATTTTAATATTACTGATAATGTAATGAGAACCTGCAGGGTCACACACATAGAGTAGACTAAAATTGGAGCAATAAATCCAAGTTGGACTCGGATTCAATTATGAGCCAGACTCATAACAAATGAGTCTAGGGTTGCACAGCTTACCTTGCTATTGCTCACACTCACTTAAGGCAGTTACTATTATAAATAGTACTGCTATGGGGCTGCTAAGACATATATTACAGAACCCTAACTGCACCTACAGAAAAAGTGAGTGAGTGAGTGACAGGTTTCTTCTCTTCTCTTCACAACTAGCACTGTGTGAGAGACGTGAGGCTCCTCTTTGCAGACGTTGGACGTTCGTGAGTCTCTTAGTGTGGATACCGCAGAGACATTATTGCTATTATGGTGTTGGTGATTCACGTCACTTCCTTTTGATCCCGCTTCAAAAGGTAAATATTTTAAAACTTGGATTATGGCTTTTCGCATGGATCCTTGGTGGGAATCCTATTTTTTCGCTGCGTGATGTATCTGCAATTCCCAAAACCTTTTTGAGGGCCCTATCCACTGCAAACTGATTCCCGTCAATTTTTTTGCCTAATTTATCCGCTAAAAATTTGTTTCACTTTTTATATATATATTGAAATATTTCTTTTGTTTTCAGTGGATGTGTCCACTGGAAAGAAATTATTTACCTATGGATATGAGTCCGTCTAAAAATGTCAACAGTAATATGCAAATTTCTTAGTGTTAAATAAGGGTTAGTAAAAGAAAGAGAATTTATTTTTCACAAGTTAACAGAAATGATAACATAGACATTTCTTAAGTTAAGATTAGTAGCTCTTTAAGTTTCCAAAGGGTAGGTTATGCTTTGAAATACCCTAATTAGTATGATTAAAGGTTAATAACACTTGAGAAAATTAATAAACACAAACTATAAAAGATAGTGTGAGGTGGCCACATGAGAGGGAGTCGTATCCCTCTCATCATCCTCTATCTTGTATGTCCACTTGAGTTGCCACCAATACATCCTTTTCCTCTCTATTCTTCATTTTCGTGTGGCTTTAAGGGAATGGCATGTAGTAGGGCAGCTTCTAACATGTGTCACATTGCATGAACCTTGCATGAAAGGTGAGTTGTTGCCAATTGGTGAGAGAGCCACGTCTTTCTATCTCTCCATTATTTCGTGGCCAACGCACCATAGGTGGGTGTGTGATTCTTCTTCCAACCATAGCACATTAAAGAAGGGGAATTCTTATAGGGGGTTGAGGTGTATACCGAAACCAAGAGAGGGAGATAAACTTGAGGGCTTGCTTGCTTGGCCTAAAGCCATCGTTTGGTCTTATGGTAGAAGGCAAAAGTGAAGCTAAGGAGGTAAGCTACTATTTGAGCTCATTTGAAGGGTGTGGGGTGTTGTCTAGTGGGTGAAGGAGAGAGGGGTTTGGTGCTGACCTTGAAGGAAATAACATTTGAGGAGCTAGAAGAAGAGAATCTAAGTTAGTAGAAGCATAGGACTCATTTTCTACTTAAGATTTCTTGAGGTAAATAATTGAGATTAACTAATTGTATGAGTTTATGCCCCTATATTTATGTTGTATGAATGTTAAAGTCATGGACTATTTTGCTGTAACATGATGGATTCTATATGTGTAGTATACGCACATAAACTAGTGCATTTTTCATTTAAAATGGAATAAGTTTAGATTCTTGATTTATGTTAAATGCATGATGTTAAGAATCTCACATCAAATGCATCAATATTTTGGGTGCAGTTTATATATCTGTTAGGCCACTCCACTTAATACCAATTGGTTTTAGGTTAGAATCACACATAATATCAGATATAATATCTCATCTTTGTCGCTTACTTCGTTAGGCTTATTTCTGCCTACTTCGTTAGGCTTCTTCCACCTACTTTGCTAGGCTCGCCTATGTTGTCCAAGCATTTGTGAAGGGGGTATTAAGAATCTCACATTGTCTACCTTAATATTTCGGGTGTGGTTTATATATGTGTTGGGCCACTTCACTTAACACTAATTGGTTTTAGGTTAGAATCTCACACATGACACCATATTTTTATGATTATTTTTATGTTTGATCATGTAAGTTTCAATGTTTCTATCTGTTTAAACATATATCACTACTAGAAATTAGTAGTGATATAATATCTGATACTATGGTGTAGAGAATGATTTAATTGATCAAGTGATCAGTCCTATGGTGTCAGCAGATGATAACTTGATGCTTACCATTTTGCCTTCTCCTGAGGAAGTAAAGAGTGCAATTTTTGCTTTGAATGCCAATGGGCCCCCAGGACCTGATGGATTTGGAGGCATCTTCTACCAAACCTATTGGGACATAATTGGTAAAGATGTCTTCAATGCTGTTTTGTAATTTTTTCAGCAAGGGTGGCTCCTTCCAAATTTGAATTCTAACATGGTGGTCCTTATTCCTAAATTTAAAGGTGCTGATAGAATTGATCAATTTAGACCTATTGCCCTTGCAAATTTTCAATTTAAGATTATCACTAAAGTGCTTGTAGACAGGCTAGCAATAGTGGCTCCAAAAATCATTTCTGATCAACAAAGGGGTTTCATCAAAGGCAGACATATTCATGAGTGTATCTGCATTGCTTCAGAAGCTATCAATTTATTAGATAAAAAGGCTTTTGGGGGTAATATTGCTTTAAAGATTGACATCAAGAAGGCTTTTGATACTTTGAACGAATTTTCTCCTGAAAGTCCTATCTTCTTTTGGTTTTGATCCTCTCTTTTGCAATTGGATCATGTAATTTTACATTCTCGCTAAACTATCTTCTTTGTGAATGGTCACTCTATTGGTTTCTTCTCTTGCAAGAGGGGAGTAAGGCAAGGAGATCCTCTCTCCCCCTTGTTATTTTGTATTGCAGAGGATGTTCTAAGTAGAGGAATCTCTAAGCTCATTCAAAGTGGTCAGTTGTTACCAATGGCCAGTCCTAGAAGTTTCCAAACACCTAGCCATGTTTTATTTGTAGATGATATTATGATCTTCTGTAGAGGTTCTAAATCTAATATTCAGGCTATTATGCAACTCCTTGCTCAGTATAGTGAGGCTTCTGGTAAGTTGGTTAGCTCAGAAAAGTCTAAATTCTTCTCAGGTGGTATTTCAACTTCCAGACTTATTGAAATAAAGTCTACCTTTGGATTTGGTACAGGGCAGCTTCCTTTTACCTATCTTGGGGTACCAATCTTTAGAGGAAAGCCTAGAAAATTTCATTTACAGCCCTTTGTGGACAGAATCAAAGTCAAATTGGCAACATGGAAAGGCTCAATGCTTTCTTTGATGGGTAGAGTTCAACTAATGCAATCTATTATTCATGGCATGTTGATCTCATCAGTTTCGATTTACTCTTGGCCGCTTCTTTCTTTGAAGGATTTGGACAAATATGTTAGGAATTTTATTTGGTCGGGGACATATCCAAAAGGAAACCAATCACAGTAGCTTGGCACAAGACTTGCAAACCTCTTAATGAGGGTGGTCTTGGTCTAAGATCCTTCAAATCTGTGAATGAAGCTGCTATGCTTAAATTGTGCTTGGAATTGTTTTCTTCTACTGATCATTGGTCTGGTTTGTTGAGGGCAAGAGTTTTGAAGGGCAATGTTCCAATCAATCATCATATTAGGTCCTCTATTTGGGTAGGTCTTAAGCAATTCTACAATACTGTCAATGATAACAGCAGCTGGCAAATTGGATCGGGTGCTAGAGTTAACTTCTGGTGTGATAATTGGCTTGGTCAACCCCTTGTCCAGTTGCTTCATATTTCTGTGGATATGCAGGACTCCCTGAAAGCCAAGGTTTTCGAATTCATTAATGCTGGTGCCTGGCATATTCCCTCTTCAGTTGCTGTCAATTTCCCAGTGCTGCCTAGTTTACTTAGCAAGAAAGTAATTCCACTGGAGTCTTATGAGGATAGACTGGTTTGGAATCACAATGACTCGGGCGTTCTCACTCTTAAAGAGGCTTACAATTTCCTTCAGGTTCCCTCCCAAGTACAGCCTTGGGGAAAGCTAATCTGGAATAAATGCATCCCTCCATCTAAATCATGTCTACTTTGGAGGTTTAAGCATAATAAACTTCCAACAGATGACCATCTTTGGCATTGTGGATTTAATATTGTTTCTGTCTGTTCCTCTCGTAGCTCACCTATGAAACTTCTCAACATTTGTTCTTGCACTGTAGTTTTGCAAAGAAGTTTTGGGAATTGGATTAGTAATATGATAAGCATCCAAATCGACACTTCCTCCTAGATTCAGTTCTGCAGTTTGTTTAAAAAATTGGGGTCCTCAAGTCAAAGATGTTCTTCTTGCTGCTATTTCTTATGTTATTTGGGCAGTTTGGCTATGTAGAAATAACCTAATATTTGAGAATAAAAACCCCCCTTTTGAACATGCTTTAAACTTGGTCAAGGCTAATATCTTTCTCTCGGGCTCCTTGTCCGTTAGTTCAATGACTGCCAGCATCTCAGATTTCATGGTTCTTAGAAGATTTTCATGGAAGGGTAAGCCTCCCAAGTCTACCTTAATTAAGGAAGTTAGGTGGTATCCTCCAAAGTATTATTGGATAAAATGTAATACTGATGGAGCTGCTGAAGGCTCTCCTGGGTTAGGCCGCTGTGGGGTATTTTCAGAGATAAGAGTGCAGCTATCCTTGGTTGCTTTGCTCATAATCTAGGTGTCTCTTTTGCTCTCCATGCTGAACTTTATGGTGCCATCTTTGTTATCGAGATTGCTTTTAAGAAGGGTTGGAGGAATCTTTGGTTAGAGTGTGACTCGGCTTTGGTTATTAAGGCTTTTAAGTCTATTTCAGTGGTTCCTTGCGTTTAAGAAACAGTGGCTAAATTGTATAGCTTTGGTCAAACAAATGAATTTTGCTTGCACTCATATTTATAGAGAGGGTAATGTTTGTGTTGATAAATTAGCTTCTTTTGGAACTCATATACAAGGGTTAGTTTGGTGGGATTTAGCCCCCAGGTTCATTAGTGAGGACTTTATCCGTAATAGGATTGGTTTACCTAATTTTATATTTAAATGAGTCTTCTATGGGTAAGGTTAATGTCCCCCATATTTTTTGTTTTTTTTTTTTCATTCTTTTTAATAATAGTAAGGGTACTCTTTTTCCTTTATGATGCCTTTATCCCTATTTTGCATCATAAGATTTTAATGGGTTTTGCATCATAATATTATATATATATATATATATATTTTATATATTAAATATATATTTATATATATACTATAAATTTCTACTAGATTTCTAATTCGTAGATAGAATTTAGAGACGGAAAAAATTTCATCTCTAATAGAGACGGAAACAGAGACGGATTTGATGAATTAGAGAGGAAAAATAAAATTTAAAAATTAGAGATGGAATTTAGAGATGGAAATGATCCATCTCAGAATTTTCCGTCTCTAATTCCATCTCTGTTTGGTCAATTTAAAGTCAAATATACTTAGAGATAGATTTAGAGACAGAATTTACCCATCTCAGATTTTTCCATCTCCAATTCCATCTCTATTCGGTCAATGTGATGTTTTAAAAAGTCAAATATGTTTAGAGACGAAATTTAGAGATGAAATTTATTTGTTTCTAAAGTTTTCGCCTCTAATTTCATCTCTATTTAATCAAATAAGTATTATAAAAAGTCAAAATATTAGAAACTGATGTGTTCCATCTCTAACTTTTATATATATATATATATATATTTAATTAATATTTATTTAAAATAATTTAAAAAAAATAGAGACAAAGTGTTGTTTCCGTCTCTAATATTTCTACTTCTAAATCCTTAATTCCAACTCGAAACCCAATTCCTTCGTTCCTTCTCAACCTTTGTTCTCTTACCTCCATCTCCCACTCATTTTCTCATCCCTAATTCCTTCCTTCCCTCTCAACCTTTGTTCTCTCATCTCTATCTCTCACTCATCTTCTCATCTCCATCTCCCACTCGTTCTCTCATCTCCATCTCCCGAGCTCGTTCTCCATCTCTCCATCTGCTCGTATATAAGTTCTCCCTCCATCTCTAACCTTGTTCTCATTCATTCTCGCTCAACCTCGTAGTTTGTTCCTCGTTTCATTTCTCAAGTCACTTTGCACGTCTCCCTATCTCTCAGGTCATTCTAGCTTGTTCTTAGCTCTCAATCTCAGAGCTTTCTCTCAATTTTACACCTACAACTCAAGTCAGCTCTCAATCTCATAACTCTCTCTCAAATTTTACATAGTATGCTATCAATCAAATTTTTTATTTGGCTTCTCCTAGTTGCTTTGTAGTTGCAGTTTAAAGGGATTCTAGATTTGGATTTAGTGCTATTGAAGTTGAGGTATATGCTATACTCATGTCCATGCTTCTTGCTATACATTCTAATCTAAACTCGAGAGTGTGCATGTGTTTGTCTTTGTGTGTTTTATGTTCCTTTTATTGTCTTATGCAAACTGATTCCTCCCCTTTAACTCATGAATTACTATAGCTAGCATAATACGATAGTTTTTTTTATGAATCACGTGTAAACATCCTCTTAAATCATCCCATGCACCTGTTGATGAGAACCTTTGGGGACGAGGGAGAATATTGTAAGTAATATGTAAGGGATATTATTGGTTCCCCCCATTATGCATTCCCCTGCTAAGACCAATCTTCTTTGTATACTTGGTTTACTTCTTGGCAGTGTTTTAATGGTTTCTTGTTATTCTCGTCCCCCCTCACACACAACAACAACAACAAAAATTACTGGTATGCTATGGTAATATTCTTATAAATATATGTATGAACTTTTTTTGAGGAAATAAGTGATACTAGAGGAAAGTTATTTGGACATAATAGGGGGAGTGAGGGTTTGTGGAAGGCAGAGCGAGTTAAATTGTGGGCTAGGGTGTAAATATGTGAGAAGGCAATTAGAGTTGAGTCAAAAGGGAGGTATGTATTATTTAGTCTTTTAATTATTTTTCATTGGATGGAACATGGAATCAACTGTCAGTGTTGAAAGTGCTGCAAGGTGAAGTGTGCAATAATATCTGATAATTGCTGACCTAGGGTATCTGCTTTATTCCTGCCTTAGGTGTCTGGTGGGTTCAGTAGTTCAGTTTTATACAATGGAATTCATTGTATTACATTTTAAGTTATGATACTTTAGTTGGTAGAAGAAACCAGTTTAGTAAATGTATAGGTCCTTTGAGTCCATTCTTGTGAAGTTGTTCTAACAATGTGATAACTCATAATAAGCATTCAAATGCCCTGATAGAGTTGAATTATGTATAGCCCTATCCTGCTGTCCGGATGTTCATATTTTCTTCAATAGCCATACTTCCATCAATGAATTTACTTTATTGGCTACTTTTAGTTATATATGATTCCTTTACTGCACTGAGTATGCCACAATCATTCAGGTTCCTCCTTTTGTGTAATGTTGAAAATGGCGACTATATAGCACATAGTGTGGCATGGATGTTTATGTATAAGTACGTGATATTTGGGACATGTAGTAGCTCGTTTTGTTCCAATTTTTTGTATATATATATTCCAATCCTATTCCTTCATATATGCTGATCCAATTTTTTGTTTCATTGTCCATGACATGGACAGAATAGATCATTATTTCAAGATTGATTCAAGGGGGTAATTGAATAAAATGGCTGTGAATTGGGAGAATTTTGCTGCTTGTTCTTCTGCTCATGACCAAAAACCAATGTAAGGCTATTGGTGATGATGAGACTTTTAGGATTTTCCTTCTGGTGGGTTCCAATGGAATTTTCCTGATGGATTCTCATCATTTTGAATGATATTAAATATATCATTTTTTTAATATAATATGTGCCGTTTTTCAATAGCTGTGCCACACTATTAAGCGATAGCCATACAAGCCACCAATTGCTATAAGTGCTTTGTTTGCTATTAACAACTGTGAACTAACTGTATACTCCTTTATGCATTAGAGTGATACTGGACAATTTCTGTATGGGGTTTAATGAATCTATGTAGCGAAGAAAGTAGTAGGGATGTGAACATGACATGTGTATATCAATATTGATATTATGATTTTCATTTGAATTTTTCTTTTCTATTCAGAAATATTTAGTTCGGCTAGAGGAGGCTAAAAAGTATGATCACAGGATTTTGGGTGTGAAACAGGAGCTTATTCTTCATCATGAATGGAGGTACGGTGGGTTTATTGTTGTCTGATTGCATCTTTTTGTAATCTTCTCTGCTTGATGTGTCTTGGTCTGTCTTTGTTTATGCCAGTCCGGGAAGCTGGCTTTTTCTTCCACATGGTGCACGGATCTACAACAAACTGATGGAGTTCATTTGAAATCAGTACAGAGATAGGGGCTATAAAGAAGTTAAGTTTTAGTGAAGGAGTTTTGTCAAGTGACAAGAAGTTATCTTTTTCCAAGTACTTACATACTCAATCATCAGGTCATATCTCCAAATGTATTTAACATGGATCTTTGGGTGCAATTTGGTCTTGCTGCAAATTATAGAGAGGATATGTTTATCTTAGAGGCACATTTTTATATCCATATGTATATATGTATGTTTGTGCAAGAGTGTAGGTTGGACGGCATATCTGTTTATCTTGCTAGATGAATCAGATTTGTATTGATTAAGGTATCTATTAATCATGTAATAATTACTTCTATGAATGATCTACGTAGGCCTTGGATCATTTATCTAGAATTTGTATTTTACTGTATAATATCATATTGACATATACAACTACAACAACAACAAGAGCCTTTTCCCACTAGGTGGGGATCATATTGACATATAGAGCAAGAATTTTTCAGTCAGCTAGATGGGCTAAGCTGAAATTTTTTATATGAAATATCATATCACAACTTTTTAATGTTTCTGCAGAACTTCCTCTTTGTTTTGCTGATTTTGGGGTTTTGCATCGGAATGAGGCTAGTGGTGCTCTGAGTGGATTAACGCGTGTTAGGAGATTTCAGCAGGTAAACCTTTCCCCTGCACTAAACACACAGGAACATTAAAATGAAAATTTAGGGCGAAGGGAATCTAACCTTTTTTTTGTGGGCTAAGTTATATTTCCAAATAAAGTTAATTTATTGTTTTGTTTATTAAACCGGGGATCACATTCATGTTCATGTTAATGAACATTGAAGCAAGCGTTTATTTTTATGCTCTATATCAAAATTCTTTCAATTTTATGGGCATGCACACAGCGAATACTAAGTATTATGAAAATTTCTTCAGGGAATTTTAACTACATGTTTGAGTCTCATTAATTTTCTGTTGCAATTTGGTGCAGAAAAGCTGTTAGAGGGTCCTAGAGTTGGTAATGTTAGTTTTTGAAACAAACTGAGGATTAGGGATTGCAGTGTTGAAAATTCCATAGACAAAGATACAAGAAATTGGCTTGCTTATCTAAAAGTAAAACAACCGGAGTCGTATTTATATGCGAGTCATAATAGGGAAGCTAAAACGTCTAAACAACATTTTCCTAATGGTGAATTCTTTTTTTATTTTGTTCATTTCTCTAAAATATGGTACAATTACAATCAGAGGAAGATTGCAAGCCAGTGACCTTGATCATTCACCTTGTCTTTATTTTCTATTTTCTATACTGTTAGAGGTATTATATTATTAACATCATTTGCTTCAAATGTTGCACAGAATGATGCACATATTTTCTATAGGGAGTCCCAAGTGAGTTGAACTTTAAATTTATGCAACATAAATCTTTAAGCTCTCTTTTGTGCTGAAGTTGGAATTGTTGATTTGATTCATTTTACAGGTGAAGGGTGAAGTGAGAAGTGCCTTGAATTTCATCAATTATGTCTATGACATATTTGGTTTCACATACGAGCTAAAGCTTTCAACGGTATGCTATTGCTCTTTATTGTTCTTAATGCACATGTGCCTTTTTCAATGTTTTCGAAAACCCCAGTTTCAAAGCTTTGTCTTCAACTAGAGGCTCCCAATAGTATCTTAATTGCATTTGCCTTTGAAGCATTTTGGTTTTATTAAGAAATCCCATTGATTCTGACAATTGCCTGTGGTAAATGAAATTATAATTTTGACTACACTTTTAGCTTATTTAAATTTCTAAAGAAAGTATAGAAATTTGATTATGGTTCCTCTCTCGCTCTCGTATTGATAACTTGCCAGGGAAAGCTAGGCCAAAAAGATGGATATTATGTAACAAAATTCAAGACAAAAAGACTAACATTCAATTTCTAAAAAAACAGACAAAATCTCAGATGAAACACCTCAATATGTTGATAGTTTTGAATCTTTTTAATTGTTTGAAACATCATTAAGTTCAGACCCTATTCATCCTACTTTTGATGGCATGGTTTCTGACTAGCATAGATGGGCATCATTGTAATTTCGTGTGTTATCTAAGTCATATTCAAGCTTTAAACCTAGGATTCATCAAGCTGCATTTCCTGTCTATGTGTGTCTCTGCCTACTCTCCTGCCTTTTTGGGAATAATCCTAAAAGGCTAGTTTATATAAACCTTTTGATAGTCATCTGTGCTCGTGGGTTTCTTACTTGTTATTTTTATATAGTCTAGGACTGTCTTTCTTACTTGACTCTTAATTTTAGTTGCAACAATGTCTTGCTTTAACTTTTATGTTATGCTCTCTTGCACATGCATATATATATTCAAGAACTATATGTAGTGATGACTCGTAATTAGCAATATCTTTTGTATATACACTATCTTTTATTTGATTTTTGTTATGGAACTGATTGTCAATTCATGAGCACTATAAGAAAAACAATATTCTCATCATTTTGCATGCACCTTCCAAATTAATGGATCATTTGCAAGGAAGGCTATAAGAGAATTGATGGCTAGAGAGGTTCAATCAGGATGGTGCCCACACAAGTCAACAGATTTACACTAGGACTACAAACACCTAGATGTAGTACTGGTCATAGTTTATGTAGTATTGATGGGATTGGTTTATGTAGTATTGGTCATTTACAATGATTAGTTTTATTTTTATATTTTCATTGACAATTTAAATATTTCTAATTACTATTTAAACATTTGTAATGATAATTAATTATTATTTTACATTTTGGTATAAATATTTGTAATGATGTTAAGAAATTGTGATTTTTTATGCTACATGACTTATTGTGATGATTAATTGCATTAGGATTAGTTATAAAATTAAAAGGATATTAAAAAGAAAATTTTGAAAAATTTAATTTTAGAGACGAAATTAGAGATGGAACAGATTCGTCTCTACCTTTTTTTAAAAAAAAATTGATAACCTGATTTTGGATTGTTTAGAAATGGAATAGTGTCGTCTCTAATTTTAGAGACGGAAGAAGTTCGTCTCTATCTTTTTTTTAATTTTTTTGATAACTTGATTTTTGATTATTTAGAGACGAAATAGTGTCATCTCTAATTTTAGAGACAGAATTAGAGACGGAACAATGTTGTCTCTAATTTAATCATTATTATATTTTAAAAAAATTGACAATATCCGTTTCTAATTAGAGACAGAATTTTTCCATCTCTAACAATCAGAGACGTCACTTTTGACAATAAATCAAATTCCATCTCTAAATATTTAGAGACGGAATTTTTCCGTCTCTAAATATGAAGTTTCTAGTAGTGTATTTGCCACAAAGATTCCTTTGGATTAAAGGGAAATGTGTTAAGCAAGCTAGTAAAACTTCATAACAAGAAGTTGGATTAACGTAAAGTTTGCCACCACGAGATCCAAAATTTTGATCACATTAGTAATGGAACACTTTACCCTAATAACAAGAGCTTAAAGCATTACAAACGAAGCATATATGTTACATTTAGATGTTACATTTATGGTGTCAGAGCATTACTTTCTTGGCTAAAATGTTTAGGATATGTATAATTCGGTTAATTAGCCTATTCAAGTTATTGCACAAAATGGAAATACAGAATTAGGGCTCAAAATTCAAAGACTTGTTGCATTTTAAAGTTAAGGCAAAAGGATTTTTATAGTAAACATTTCATAATTTTAGGACTTATCAAGTGTATCAGTTTCTGTTTAAAATTGGGGTAAATCCTGCATAAAACATGTCCCTGACAGCCTATAGTTTTATGTGCATAACTTGAATTTTACAAATCCAATTGGCGTGCCGTTTATTTCATTAGAAGACTAAGGAACAAGACTATGCTTCGTTAGATTTTTAGAATTTTTCTCACGTCAAACCTAGTCTTTGATGCATAACCTAAGCTGTAGGACTCTAATTGACATGACAATGGTGGAATTTAAAAGCAAGATAAAATACTTTGTGATAAAAATTTCAGGATTTTAGGAGTCTTAATAAAGTCTCAATTTCTAATTGAAAACGAAACGTATGCTGCAGAATGGCATTCCTGACACCTTATAGTCCTTTCTGCATAACATGGGTCAAAGGGATCTAAATCCATTGCTTCTTTTTTCCATTTAAAGCTAAGAAATAAGATAACCAACTGTATAAATTTCAGAATTTATGTACACTGTGTGTGTTCCCAATTATGGCGTGAATTCAGTTTCTTTTCTACATAATAGATGCTGTAACAAAAAAATTTCTTGACTTCATAAGCTCAAATGAGGATCCAACTAACTCAATTCATGAAAAGTTGCAGACCAGTATTTTGATCATTAATTTAGGACTAAATTTATAAGTTTCAAAAAGTTTAAAGATGGATAACTAAGTTAACTTCTTCAGAGTAGTTAGTGTACCAAAACCTATAACAGTTTTTGGATAGTGCAGATGTGAATATACTGTTTTGCATGGACATAGTGTAAATAATTAAGGGAAACATTTCGAGGATGATCTCAATTAGCCCTACTTTATATGTTTCAATATAAATATCTATATATGTGTGTATCCAGCGTAAGTCAACCTTGAAATCAATTTCCTTATATTCTCTTCGTGACCATGATCTCATCACTTACCTTTAATGAATACTGCTGTTATTATGGGTTATCCGTTTGTTTATTAATAAGGAAATTGAGGGGCTTACAGGAAATTCTAATTATCTTTTATCAATTAATCTACGATGGGATTAGGGTAATGGAATTGTAATGCATGTCACCCTTATTAAAAAACAGTAGGAAGTTAAATTGCTATCTGAGTACTTCATCAAATGGTACCTCTACTTTTTAGGAGATAGTTGGTTTACGATTTTTCATGATATGGTGATTTAAAATATATTCATCTAATTACACCAATTTCCTTCAGTGTCCAAGCTCACATTATTAAATCTTTGCATAAGTAATTAAACTAGAGTAATCTCATAATTGTCATTTATTTCTTTGTAGTACTAAAAGTATAATAATCAGTACCTAACCTAAGGACTAATAAATATAAATTTCGGTATCATGTTTGTTATCATTCCTACCAAACTCCATAGAGAAAAAGGAGATTTAAATTATTTACCCCAAGAAATATTTTAACCTTGTTAACATCTTTTCTAAGCGATACCTATGAAGATGAAATCTTAGATTTTCCATCTTTTCCATTCCCCTACCATGATTGAAATCTCATTAAGGACCACCTAATAAAAATCCCTTTGATTGTCTACAATCTTAACAGATGTTGGATGTATGAAATTCATTTTCTTCTAGCTATTAATAAAACATGCTTAATTTATTTTCCTTTGAATAGAATCTTTTACCCATGTATTATGCATCATCTTGTGTAAATTTAAGTTTAGTGCTAAGAAAAAAAAAAGTTAGTATGCCATCTTTAGGTTCTAGTAATATTAGTCCTTGCTATAACCTACACGAATGAAAAGTATGTGTATTTAGAAATTTCTGGTTAAATTGATGAGTACCTAATTAGTGGGGACCTTGATCTGTAATTTATGTAAGCCACTATTTTGTTAGGAGTTTTGAGTATTTCGATTCATATATGTATAGGGATAGCCATAGTAAGTGTGGCTGAAAGAATTGTACAAGAATGAATTTCCTAAAGATTCTAATAGTAAGTTTATGTAAGCAGATGTGCTTAATGTATACAATACTTCTTATTGATTTATTAATGCTCTAAAGTCTTGACATGTGAAATACTGTATTACTTTGATATTTCCTCCATAAATTTAGTCGGTACATGTGGATTTCTCTATAATATATGTACATTATTTTAATCCCTGATGCTATTTTAATGTTGTAACATGATGAGTTTTGTATGTGTACTGTATACGCATATAAACCAATCCACTTTTGGTTTAAAATGGAACAAAGTCTAGATCCTTGATGAATATAAAATGTAAGACACCATGTTTTTATGTTTGATCACGTAAATTTCAATGTTTCTAAGTGTTTAAACATATATTTACGACAAAGATTCCTTTGGATTAAAGGGATTGTGTTAAGCAAGCTAATAAAATCTCATAACAACTAGTTGGATTAAATTAAAGGGTTTGCCACCAAGAGATCCTAAATTTTGATCACATTTGTAATAGAACACTTTACCCTAATAACAAAGCATTACAAATTAAGGGTAGGTGTTACAATTAGAAAATCAATTTAGTATTTAATTTGGGACAAAACTAAAGAAGAAGATCGTAAATGAACCTTGGACAATTAAGGAAAATATAATAAAAAATATATAATATCACAAAATTAATGAATTAATGTCCCAATTAATGAATATTTATTCTGAATTATTAGAAAATTAATTTAGGATTTAATTTGATACAATTCTAAAGAAGATCCTAAACGAACTTTGGACAGTGTTAGAAATTCTTAAGTATGTATTTTCGGAGCAAGATATTTCTCTTATTTTATATTAGAGAATATGGGTGTCACGTCATTTTTGTGACTATTGTTATTTCTCATTTAAATTACATTTTTTTAATGCTATCATAAAAATATCATTAAAGTGTAGTTAAAATTATAATTTAAATGAGAAATAATAATGACCTACAAAATTAACTTGACATGCACCTATTTAATGATACAAAACAAAAAAAATGTCTTACTCTAATAGTATATAAAAATCTCTCAATCAAGAAAGATATAATCTAACAAAATCAATTTAAGATATATTTTTACATTGTTTCATGATTATATGAGATAATGTTATAATGTTTCTCAATTATATGAGATATTGGCTAGTATTTAAATTTACACTCAATTTGTCATATTAAGAGAATGAGAAGAAGATAAGCCAATCTATGTTATTGGGTAGATGAACATTTTTTAAGCAGTTTTTTTGCTTTTTCTATGCTCTTACTTAGTCTACGAACATATATGTGATCCTACCAAACAAAAAGCAGAGAAGTTGCAAAAAACAAAAAAAGAGATGCCATTTCTTACTAATGAGTTTTCACAAAACAAAATACGAATTAGGTGGACCAACCAAGTTGGATGAAAAAATAAACATGACTAAATAGAAAAGTGAGCTTTAGAAGATACATGAATGGTTTGACGGTCAACTATAATATATACCTTCTAAAGGAGGGTGTATAGTATATCTTGACAATTTTAATCATTAATTATGTTAAAAAATATATTAATAACTAAGATCAGCGACTTGTAACTTGTTGATTTTTTTTTTGAACCACCAACACCATCACATCTGCCGCCAGCTGGTCACCACCTGTCGTCGACCACCTTCGGTTATCGACAACCGTCGACCACTTCTGGTCATCGCCGGCCACATTTTTCTAAGTTATACTGTTTATTTTTTTAAAGTTGCACAACTATATAAATAATATCAGTTAAAATTATATTAGTTCTTATATTTTTTTATAAAAAATTGTGCATATTGAAAACTTTACAAATTTTATTGTGTGTAAAGATTATCAATTAAAATTTGTAGAGTTTTCAGTATGCACAGTTATTTATAAAAAAATATAAGGCCTAGTATAAGCCTAGTATAGTCTTAATTGATATTATTTTAATTGGTATTATTTACACAATTATATAATTTAAAAAAATAAACAGTATGAAAAAAAAAAGTGACTAACGAACGGTGACCAGTAAGTGAGTGGACAGTTACCAACCAACAAGTAGTAGTGGTGAAGTGTAAAAAAAACATAAAATAAAAAATATAAAACAAAAAAAAAACTTACCAAAAATAATCAAAGATGTATGGTACATCCTAATTTAATAAGGTGTACATAACAACAGCCATGATTTGACATGTATGTTTCTTGAACTAATTATTGCATTTTTTTTCATACAATTTAACATTTCCCTGCAAAATATTATCAAACAAAATGGAAGATGTTAAAATTTTGCATGCCACAACTGCGAAAATTTTGAGGACTGCCACGTAGCCCAAGTTACAGAGCGTGTAGCATCCCGAGTGTGAATAAATAACTTTATTAAATATTTAAAGTAGAATAAAAATTAAAACAAAAAGGTTGTGTCCGCGTAGTGCTGCTACTGGGCACCTAACATTTTCCAAACAAAAAGTTTAATATCCTTATTTTCTTGAAGTGTTGATTCATTGACAGTTGTTCAAAATTCCTCCTATATTTTTGCAATTTCATTGAAACAATTCTTTTTTTCAACCTTTATCCGTAGTCAGTAGAATGCCTCTTTAGCCTTTTGAATGACTTAGTGGGTACATCGCCTTGCTCTAGCATTGATGCATATAATGGTGCAATGTCTTACATGCACTTTGAACAAAACGGTGCATCAATAAGAGTACTTGCATCTTTGTTGCGGTTTCATTATATTGCTTTAATTAACTCATTTGCAAAGTCAATGGTTGTGCTTGTTGATAGCCTTTATCTATAACTTCATACATGGAAGAAATTCTTAGATAGGCATTTTCTATTATAAGAACTTAAATTAATTATTGACATATATAAAGTTGTGTGGGTTATGTGTAAATGCATTATTTAGAGATAAGTGTATTTTTAAAATGACACACACAATCATAAGCCCTACCTAACAGTTTCTCCAATTGATAGCATTGTTGTGTAATTACTCTAAGTTTCACATTGCACAAGTTGAAGAAGTCTAAAGGGTGTTTCGTATATAAATAGGCCTCTCACTACTAGAAATTTGAGTTTTAGAGACCGATTTTTCGGTCTCTAAATCAAGGAAATCGGTCTCTAAAATAGCTAGAGACTGATTTAAAGATCGATTTAAATCGGTCTCTAAAAGTCTCGTCGCTAAATATTAGAGACCGATTTAGAGACCGATTTTTTCGGTCTCTAAATCAGTCTATAATTTTCGGTTAATTATTGGTCAATTATACTTAAAAAAAAACATATTAGAGACCGATTTAAAGACTAATTTTTTAGAGACCGATAAATCGGTCTCTAAATCAGTCTTTAAATTTGTCTCTAAATCGGTTTCAAAAAACATAAATATATTGTATATTGTACAAAATCGGTTGCTAATTCCGTCTCTAAACTAGAGACCAATTTATTAGACTCTAAATCGGTCTCTAAATTGATCTCTAAATCAGTCTCTAAAAGGCTAAATATATTATATATTTTATAAAATCGATCACTAAATCGGTCTCTATATATAAAAAAATAAAAAATAAAAATTGCTAGAAGGGAATTATTATGGAGTTCCAGTATTAACAAAAATCCTCGAGGCTATAGGATTTCCAGTATCTAGAGTATAAGCAACATAAATCCTTATTAACAAACTAAGCTAACATACTTTACAATGTAGCAAGGTTTATCAAATTAAATTCATCAGATATATGGAGAGCAATAAATTAGATAGCATACTAAACACTTCACAAGTTAAACTTTAGTTTATCCACAACTATATTATTCATTCAAAGAAGAAGAAAATACCTCTTGCAGTGCATCCTTGAACTCAGCACACAAAATATAACGGTCAGTAATTCGAAAACTTCTATAATCTCATAAAATAAGCAAATATACATATCTTTAAATATACATATGTTCATTTTCTAGTTACTTCATATGCATGTTTATAAACACAGTGCAACTTGAATTTATCCCACCACCACCTGCAATCAAATTTAATAATAATAATAATAATAATAATAATAATAATAATAATAATAATAATAATAATAATAATAATAATAATAATAATAATAACAACAACAACAACTTCTTATGAAGGCAAATCAACCAGCAGAGAGAAAGAGATATACAGGAGGTGCCCATAACTATATATATTAGGAGTTTGTGGCCAACATAGAAATACTCTAATCTTTAGGAAATAAGCTTGATCTCTTGTTAACTATAAACCATTGGGGGTCAAAATATATGCACGGATACAATAAGAACTCATGAATACATCAACTATAGCTTCAAAGTCACCAACATGATATTGAACACTACAAAAAAAAATGAATGATTATCAAGCAGAAAGATTCCTGAGTAAATCATAGCTACAATCATCATTTTGTTTTTATAGGATGATCATACATCACATAAGCACTTGCTTCTAGATAGCTTTTGGTCACAACCAAATATATGCAGAAAATTATGTCTCAAACAAAGATGATGCATACATTATAATAGAAAATTTTCTAATTATATATTACTTAAATATATATCATGCACATAAACAATGAATAGACACTTTCAACATTACAAGTAAATTTCTATGAGTACAAGTGCATGTGTACTTGTATATTTTACGAAGGAAAAAAGAGACAATAGATTGGACAACAAAAGAAGAATGTAATTGAGTTAGAGGAACCACAATGAATGCATAAAAATGAAAAGTATCCATGAACTAAGGCAGCTACTTAAGAGCAAATTTGGAAGCCGACAAATTAGCTGATTTAGAGTTCAAGAATACACTAAAGCTGCAAACAAAACACAGCAGATAAAGAATATTACATAGGAGATAAAAAGTTTTACTTTGATCATTTTGAAGTTGAGTTCCTAACTTTAAAGACATTGGGAATGGTTAATAGTTTAGAAATCACAATCATCCGCCAACTTGGCACCTTTATGGAGTCTTCATGCAAGCCCACCATGAGCTAGTGACTTTCTCAGCACAAGCTGTAAGGTTGTCATGATGTCCATATTCTCACCAAGGGGTGCTGCTGCCTCAGCAGGTGCTACATCTTCTCTGTGTATAACATGGAATTTTGTTTTTTCAGGAAAAAAAATCATATGAGAAACATAGTATAGTTGAAAACAGAATGACCATGAAGAATATACTTGTGAGTGTGTGCATTATCATCAAACTCTTAAATCAAAAGAGGCTCACAAATAGGCATATGCCTAGCAAAAGGTAGCTATGGATATTTAATTATCTGTTTTCTACTGTACAAAATGTTCACTCTCTACAAATGCTACATTGCCTAAAATACTATCACATACACATCCAGATGAACAAATATGCACTTAATGGTGGCGAACCCACCTAGTGGGAAAACTAGAAAATACTTTTATTGTTATTGTTGTCAAACAAGTATTGTATACCAAAAACATCATCAAGTTATATTGAGCTATTGCAAGTTTTAACAACAACGTCAAATCCGATTTCAAACTTGTCTATTCTCTATAAGATCTTATGTTCTACCCAACCTACAGTCCGAGATTTACCATTTACTCTTGCATATTTCATACTATTTAACTATTAAAGAACCTACTAAAGTTTCTAGGGTCCAAATTTTCTTAAAAACACCTTAATTTTTGCCTAAAAAGGCTGTTTTTCATGAGTGCGCCAAATGCACATACTAACTGTAGAAATTCTGAGATTTTACAATCATATAGCCTTCCCTCCTATATTTCAAATGCCACAAACCTCACCTCATTTGGATAAATGTAGCCAAAGTTATGCGACATTATGCAGAAGCTAAAACAGGGTATTCTCTGTTTTACCCGAAAATGACCTGACTTTGAAATGAAACTGGGAACAAAATAAGAGCTTAAAATTCTGAAATTTAACAGTCAAATAGCCTTATGTGTTAGCTTTCAAATGCCACTGGTTTCATGTAAATATGACATCGGAGTAAGAAATTATGTAATTTGGTTTAACAGGTGCCAGATTACTTTTTCTGCAGAATTTGGCTTGGCTTCAAATCAAAACTAGAACTAATTGGGTTGTTTAATAATTCTGAAATTTTTACTAATGAAGCCTTATGTCTTAGCTTTCAAATGGATCTGGAATCAAGTCAATACGATGTCTGTAGCTCAAGTTATACAACAAACATCACAGACTACTCGATGCTGTCCTGTTTCTGCATAATTCGGGTTTTGCATAATTTTGATTTCTAACCAAGTTCTAATCCTCAAATCATGGATTCTAAGTATTTCTCAACCCTAATCATGGTCTCTAATCATATTAGGATCATTAAAGACTAAATTCAACTCATCAATCATAGATTTAAACTCAATCAAGCAAGGAAATATCTTTTTTCTCATTTTGTGCATCAAGGGTCCAAACGAAGAGTTTCAAGTTTCTAACTCAAACTCCCATCATGAACAAGTTATAAACAACCATTGAAAACACATTCAAGCAAGAAAACACTTAAAATAGCTCAAAATTCCATTATGACCTATTATACCTCAACTAAGCATGATTTTTGGAACTAAATGCATCATGATTACATGGAAGTTACTGCCTAACATGTTATTTAGGATGTTACAATGTCCACAACCATCAAATATTACTACTAGTATAAATAAATAAATAAACACAAATCAGTATCCAAACTTCTACACAAGTGTACCTCAGCAGCATGCACCTCTTGATCTTGCACCATGTAGGCTACATGACATATCGAAGACATATAGATGTTGTTAGAGAAAAGTTAAGCGTACCTCAGCAGCATGCACCTCTTGATCTTGCACCATGTAGGCTACATGACATATCAGAAGAAAAAAAATAGAAAAAAAAATTAAGAGTTGAATATATGGTTAAAGGATGCAAACTATAATATTGTGCAACATTGAGAACCCACCGACAAATTTAATATTCATAGCATAAAGCAAACCGTTGAGACTTTGTTCAAACTTCAAAGTTAACTAGTTTAAACTACTTTGATAAACTGATGGAGTGTGATTTATGCAATCTTGTAGGAAGATTAGTATACATGGCAAACTGAATAAGAAAATGGTAAATGTTAATTCATGGTTTTTCCAGGTAATTTATCTCGTTAGACTGTTACACAATTCACGGTGGAGGTTGAGGAATATGTCAAAAAACAAAAACTAACACGAATAGGTTAAAAGAATAAGCATGGATTGATTACTTTAGAAGCTTGTTTGAAGTTTTGAAATTCGTTTATGATGTTGGGGATATAAAAGAAGTAATAAAGTCTATATACTAAATCCGAACCTTAATTTTATCCCCAAACACGCTACAAGATGCAGGCAATTGATGTAGAAGAGGTCCCGGAAGTTACAATGGAAAAGATAAGCAAGGTACAAGGCTCCTCTTCCTTTTCCAACAAACACACATTATCTACTATTATCTTGACACCCAAATTAGCATCTCTTTTTACTTACAGAGAAATAGTCTGCAATCTTGAATGATATTCAACTAAAGGGATTCTAATAGATGTTTTAATTTTTGTGAATGCAATGCTTTATCACTAGTTTACCAAACCCCAGAAACAGAAAAATGACCAAAAAAAAAAAATCCTAACAGTAATTTTCCTTCCATCAGGCCATCGCCAAATAAAAAGTGGAATACATTGCGCACATGGAGAAAACAAGGCTTTTGTACCATTATATTTCAATACCATTCATCATATATACCAATAAAAACTCGACTTTAGATGAACCTATAATTATTACAAAGCCCATTCAGTATACTCTATACCCTAAACCGTGAAGGTGAATTCACTGGGACACTATCATACACCTACAATCTCTTGATTCGATCCCTTTCTCATTTAATAAAAAGTCTGCATTCTGCAAGCTTGGTTTACTAGTCAGTAGTCAGTCAAATAATGGGCAATCATAAATTTGTTGAATGATAATCAACTACAGGGATTCTGCCTAACGTCAATGCCAAATAAAAGTAAAATACTTTGGGGAAAAAAATAGAGAAAACATGTCTATGTTTCATAACCAGCGATCATATCTAATATAAAATATAAATCAATAAACAACTCCACCTCACTCAGTATAATCTAACAGTGAAGCGATAAGCCAGTGAATAAAGCGAGAATTACGAGCCAGCAGTGGTAATAGCTTGCCTATACTTCTTGTCTTGAACATCCCCGGCGGAAAAACTCCCTCAACACTTGGTCTTTGTGGTCCCCGGCTTGGTCACAACGTACTCATCAGAATCCAGTTCCAGTGACCATCCAAGAACTTCGTTGCGAGTGCTCGTGCCCAATTGCAAAGAACAATCCAGAAACCTTCAAATCAGAGTCAACTCCAGTCACCACATTCTTCACCTTCAATCCCCCAAGAACCCTCTTGTTATCTCCATCCCCATATGCCCTAACCACCACCGAATTCCAAATCACCTTGATCCAAACATAAATATACATAGTAGTTCACAAACTGGTATGCACAATAAGATATAGCAATTCATAGCAAATATAATATGTATTTATTTGTCTTCATGGATTTAAACAGTAGCAAAAAAAAGTGAAAACAGAAAGCAGAATTGTTTCAAGAGTTAATCTTGTCCAAACCTGTAGCAGGAAGAGCGAGAGCTCCTGAAATCCATGTTCTGGATCCACTTTCAGAACCGGCCCTCCCATAATTTGAAGCAAAAAAAGGCACTTTGCTGCTGAATGAAACAGCTGCAGTAGCTGCTACCACGCGTCCTTCTGTAAAGATAATGATTTATGAGCTAGAGCGCACAAACGAGCAAGGGAGAATGGCGAGGGTGAACGAGTGAGGGAGAACGGCGAGGGCGAACAAGCTAGAGAGGACAAGCGGCGGCAGGGGCGACGAGCAGCGGCAAGCGCTCTGCTAGGTTAAAAATGGGAGAAAATGAAATGGATAGAAAAAAGGCAGAGGGAAAGGGTACACAGAAAGCTTAAAACGCAAAAAGGCTCAGCGACGCATTTTCGGTTGCTACATATTTTTCTTATTTTTTATTAATTTTTTATTTAGAGACCGAAATTTCGGTCTCTAACACTACTTTTTTTATTTTTTATTTATTTTAGCGACCAAATTTTTGGTCACTAATTATTTAATTTTTTTATAAATTTTGTTATTTAGAGACCGAAATATCGGTCTCGATAATAAGATAAATTTTTATTTTTTTTTTATTTTTTTTAGTGACCGAATTCGCGGTCACTATCTATTAATTTTTTTTTATAAATATTTTTATTTAGAGACTGAAATATCGGTCTCTAATTCGGTCTTTAAAAAATTTAGAGACTGAATTAGAGACCGATTTTATTTCAATAGCAAATTAGATTTTTGTTTTTTAATCGGTCTCTATTTCAGTCTCTATAGAGACCGAAATTAATCGGTCTCTAAAATCCAAATTTCTAGTAGTGTCTGCTTATTGGGGTAGAGCATCACCTAAGAGAGACAGCCTAGACACTTGGGGAGAGGTTGTGACTATGATATTAGGTGGTGAGTGATGCAGAATTGATATTTGTGTTGCAAACTCAAGTGCAGGTTATCTCAAGTACTAAATTCTCAGGAGTCTGAGGTCGATCTACAGGAAATTGATGAAGAAAAATTCTATAAGGTAAGGAAAGGATTTGTCATAATGATAAACATGATAAAACTTAGTCACAATTAAAAATGATTTGCTTGGATTAGGAGATCCACTCTTAGTAAGTAAATTAAGGTCAATATTAATTCTTTTTATAACTCAATTAGAATCCACGCATAATGGAAGTTCCAATCGAAAAATACAATATTCAAAGTTCTTTTAAAGTTATATATGTAGTTATATTATGGTTCTTTTAATTATCCATTAATGCTAATACTTGAAAATGGGTTTAAGCATTCATTGTGTCAATCTTTTGTCTACAACAAATCAAGATCGCCACCTTACAAGGAGGATTTTTAAATTGATTGGAAACAAAATACAATACATATAATGATCCCTTGATAATATATCATTTAAGCACAAGAAATAGATTAATCTAACCTTATTTCATTACCAAAAGCTTCACTCTTTTACCCAAGCAAAATAAAAAATAGTTACTCATAAACAAGAAGAAAGAAAGAGAGAAGAAGAAGAAGATGAACATAACTTCTATTTAGAACAAAAGAAAACTATAACAAGAGAAACAAATTATACAAGAACATGATCTTGATCTCTAAACTAAGATGATTCTAATGAGCAACCAATGGTGCCCTTTTATAGAGCATGAAGGGCGCACAATGACAAGGGAGTTATTTAATGAGTGGGTGGATGAGTGAAAAATTATTGCCACGCTTGTCTCCTCACTTAACCAATTCAGCTGTCTTCACACAACTATAACTCTATCATAACGTCACCTATTGCATAAGTGGTCTTCATGAAAGTTGAAGGGTTTTGTCTCATATTTCTAATGCGACTGGTTTCAGCACAATCTAATTCCTACAGCCCAAGATATGATCCAATCTTTAAATAGTGTCCGGGTTCTAACGTCAGCACATCTGTTCTTAATTCTAGGTCCAATATGACTTACTAGACATCCAAATCTACTCTTATATTCTTCATGAAAGTTGTAGATTTGGGTCTTATATTTCATTTGGGCTTAGTTTGGTGTCAATTGAACTCCAATATCTCAAGAAATGGGTTGATGAGTGCGCAGAGGTCAAGCTATTAGGATCAGCATTCTGACTCTTGCTTCCACTTCAATTTAAATTATCCAAACATGTGATTATGCTCTTGAGATGTAGAGAATTGTCTTAGCTTTCCTATAAAACTAAAATCACATCAATCAAATATTTATAACTCAGATTATAGCCAATTTATTGAATACTACCAAATAGATAAATTAAGGTCAATTCATGCAATAATTCATTCAATGATCTAATTAAGCTCAATATCATAAAATATGACAAAACTAACTTAATTAAACTCAATTGAACCTTAAGAAGCTCATTGAAAGGATTATTAAATGGATAAAATATATTACTATCAAATTCTCCCACACTTAACTTTTGCACTCTCGGGCAAAATACATAAGACTGAAGCTTGGGAACACGGAAAAACAACACAAAATCAATAGCTAAAAACTCTAAAAGACTGAATTTCCAATGATATTCAAGAATGCAAATGTTTATAAGCAAGAAGAGCAACCAAAGATTCAAGGGATCAAAATATGTATGAGGTAACGTTTCTTCACATCTCAAACCAACATGCAAGGAAACTTCAATTGAAAAACATGAGTCAAGAATGATAAATCCTCACAAGATTCACTCTCAATTCCTCAAGTATTTAAAAGGTAGGTATTTCACTCAATTCAATCTATGAAAAATTACACTACCATAAGCTTGCTTATCTTCTACTTCTCCATTACTCAGAACACATGCACGCACAAATTAAGAGGACTTTATTCAATGTTATAATAGGGTCAAGGTAAAGGAGGGGAGTAATATGGATATGACAAGTTAAATACCAAAGACAATAAAAGAGCATTAAGGTTGAGTTCAAATAACAAACATGAAAAGTTCATCCCAACATAATGCAAATTCTATTTACATATTCTTTTCCTTTCCCTTTTTCCTTGTTGGCCTTTCGTTACACAATCTTTTATTATATTCATTATTTTTTTTTGTTTGTTTGTTTATTTTTTTTCAAATGGCCACTCTTTCCTTTTTCACTAACCATTTTGCACACACCCCCACATTTGTTCAAGAACTTATCCAATCACAAAGCCAATGTTCTCTTATTCCCTAAGGTTGGGTAAGAACATGATTTTTCAATTAAGGCACATAATGAGCTAGAAACAAGGAATTGTCAAATAAGCTAAAAGTGGTTAAGCAAAGAAAAATATGCAAGGTTGACTATTTGATTAAAGTAGCTATTTCAAGAAAAATGTCTCAATCATGTTTATGTATGCATGTGAAAATATAGCCTAAAAAAGAATGAAAGTAAGTTTTAGAGTAACAATTTCATGAGTGAAAAATCACACAAGAAAGAAAAGAATGATACAAATGTTCAATCCATTCATCAATAGGCTCAAAATCTCACAAGGCATACATCTATCATTCTTAATCCATCAATTCAACATTCATAACCAAGCATATGAAATTTAAGAAAGAAAACAATTTATTCAATCATGCTATGAACCTTGAATTTCAATTGCTTCAAAGGATGTGAGGATTCATTCACTTGAATCTTTCAAAGGAAATCAAACGATAAAACTACATTACTTCTACAAATCAAATCAACACAAAATAGCTATCTACATAATTACTCCTTACTCTGCCACCAATTTAGATGCATCTCAAGAGTAAATTTACCTCAAGGGCATAATTTACTCCTTACTCTGCTATCCTTAATTAGTTTTGCTGTTAGTAAGTTGCTGACAATCATATCAATGAACATACTTCCCTATTTTTTTTTTTGGTCAACTATCCTTTCCCCCAACTAGATCACAACATTGTCCTCAATGTTAAAATATAGATAGGTAAAGGATAAAAAATATTACTTGTTATGATAATTACTGAAAAGAAAAACATAGCACAAATTTAAACAGAAACAAAGCATGATAACAAAAACCAAAGGTAAAGGAAAGTTATAAATGGAGTGTCAGATCAAACTTTTGTTCCTTACTGATTCCTTCTGACTAATCAATCTGAGCTATTACTGGATCAGGTTCATAAATAAAAATTTATAATTTATCAATTAACTCATTAACAGTGGAAGCAAAGACAATGAGTCGTATTGTCGAAGGTGTGATAAAGTTCTGTTCCACAGCATGGTCAAGAAAAGATAACAAACCATAAAAGAAATTATTAACATTCAACAAACCTATGGGTTTATGGTGGATGTTCAGTTGGGCCCAAGAGACAATTTGAAAAACTTCTTCCAAAGTACCATTGATGCGGAATTGATATTTGTTACGTGTTGCAAAACTAAGTACAAATTGTCTCAAGTAATAAATTCTCAAGAGTCTGAGGTCAAAGAAAAGACAATTGATGAAGATAAATTATTTGAGGTATGGAAAAGATTTTTCACAAAAATAAAGATGATAAATAAAATTATACATAAATGAAAATGAATTGTTTGGGTTATGAGATCTACCCTTGGTAAATAAATTAAGGACAAGATTAATTCTTTTATAACTCAATTAGAATCCACGCATAACGGAGGTTCCAATCAAAAAATACAACATTCAAAGTTCTTTAAAAATTATATTAGTTATATTATGGTTCCTTTAATTATCCACTAATATAACACCCTCCTTAGGGTATCACATTTCAGACCAACTTCTATTAAATTATTTACCCAAATTATAAAATATTTGATATTATTTTAAAACGGGTATCAAAATTTCTTTTTTGTGGATAATATAAACTTACCAAATTTTAGAAACATAGTATACAAGAACTGAATAATATACATCTTTAGTACACAACATAGATTAATAACAACTTAAATACATAAAGCTTACGTACACTACATAATATGTATAACTTCCATATAAAGACTGAACCTAACCAAAGTTCAAAAAAAAATTGAAGAGTAGGGTCCTAAACCCGATTTTCATCCAGATCTCCTTCGAGATCCCTAACAGACAAATTTTCTGGTCGGGGCATGTCACTACGAACGGGAGTCCGAGCAGTTGACTCCACAGAGTCCTCCCTAGGGGTAATTCTATGATTGCCCCATAACTCCCCAATAGGCATATAAAACCCCAAACAAACAGCAACGTCCAAAGAAAATGTAGCAACCGCATGCTGAGTCCTATTCCAAAGCAAGGTAACGTCTCCAACACATTGAATATGCCCTGTGTCCCAATGGACATTCCATGCTTCAATGTCCCCATGAAATCGTACGCTAACGAAACCTCGTGGATCTTGCCTTGCCGACATCGTAATCTTCATAAAATAATAGCATAACACAGAATGGGCAAAACAATAACATAAAGAGGCGAGGTCCCCTATATCAATACCTTAATGGCAGCAAAGAACAATAATGATAATAATGTCATTCATACAAAGCAATATCATAGGACAAACAAGTATAATCATGTTATCAATTAATAAATAATTCAGCAATATATATATATCACAATAACACGAATACTAACCATACTACAAAATAAATATACTAACTATGCCACAACAATATGTACACTGACGATGCACAAGCACAATGTGTATACTAATCATCCTTATGCACAATGCACTCATTTTCTACTCTATGGAGCTAAACAAAATTGCAGAGAGAATAATTTAGAAGATATGTTTGTACATAGGCCGCCTCAGACCAAGTGCTATAATTTATCAACGCGCACATATTATACAAGACATTCTACACCAGATCACGAAAGGAATAATGTTTCATTGAGATCGTTGTTGATACCCAATTTTATCCATTTTTTTATTTATTTTTATTTTTATTTTTATTTAATTTAATTTCTTTCTTTAAAAAGAAAAAGAAAAAAAAGAAGAAAAAGAAAAAATTTCACTACGGGTCAACCCAACCCATTTTTCATCTTAACCCGTAACCCAATTTCGTTTTTAACCCATGACCCAATTTTCATCTTAACCCTTCCCCTTCTCCTTTGTGCTGCTGCCACCCTAGCCATCAAAGAGCTGCATTGAACTGGTTTAAAAGTTTCTACAGTTTTTTTTCCCTTTGGCCTTCCTATCATTATTTCCAATCATTATTCTGCCTGTTTGCATTTCAATCGTGGTAAAATGGAAAAGCAAATTGATTATGAATGGGAACCACAAGACAAGAATAAAAGGGATTCAATCATTCAGAAAGGAAGAAATACGGAGCAATCACGGACCGAGAAAATTACAGAGACAGATTAATCAGAGAAATACATTTTGCACACTCACGCCTAAAGCCTCCCTTTGCAGTACCCACCTTCTTCACCAAACCAATTCCCTGCAACCACCATCTTCAACCCAACAACCAAAACACCATCATCTTCACCTTTAATCTCTCATAACAAAAATAAGAAAAGAAAAAACAACAATTAATCATAAATCTAGTACCCAAATAGACCCAACCGGCTCCTTCCCCGTTACCGTCACCGTCGAGCCAGAAGCCACCCACCACGGTGCCGTCGAGCACACCGAAACTGTGCTAGCTCCCGCAACTCGCGCGCCGTTCCCTCCTCTGCCACCGCAGCTGCACGAACGCACTAGTCCAGCCTCCACCCACTCGTTCTGACCCGCTCTGCGACACGCCAGATCCACGAGTCTAGCCGTGAACCACCGTCAAACCGGGACCCCGCACCCAGATCCAGAACTCGCTGCACGTCACCGGCGCCTCCGCCAGAAACACCGCTCCCCAGCCGTGAACCACCGTCAAACCGGGACCCCGCACCCAGATCTGGAACTCGCTGCAGGTCGCCAGCGTCTCGCTCGAACAGGTGCCGTTCCCCAACCGTACAAGTCACTGCTCTCCGCGTCCATCCACCGTGAGTTCTCCCTCTCTCCCTCTGCTTCTTTCTTTTATTTTCGTTTGATAGGATTAAGACTAAAAGCCTCTTTTTGTTTTGCTGTGCATTTCACTTTTTTTTTATGGCCTAAATCGTTAGTTAACTTTTTTTCTGATGGGCTTACAGCCCATTTCCTTTTCTTTTACTAAAATAGAAACAAGGTATGAAATAGAAGATCCAAATATGTTTTGAATTTTAGGATTAAGTACTTGTTTGATCATATTTATTTTATTTAATGATATGTTTTTATATTGTGTTTTGTGATTAATAAAAAATAAATAAATAAAATAAAAATGCATAAAAAATAAAAAAATCATAAATAAAAATGTAATGAAAGTGAACTTGTGATTTGATTTGATTTGACTATAGTTTGTCTGTCACTTTATAACTTGTAAATTTATCTTATTGATTAAGACTAGCCTATGACTGAAAAATTGGGAGAGGATCAGAGCGCCGATCAGATACACTCTTCCCGATAATCTTAAGGCTTTATATTGGATTTTGCCAAGAGCGCTGGCGAGGTCTAATTCTCATACTAAATTAAAATATTTTCTGTAAATAAAATACAACCTTTTTTTTTAAATTGAAATAAAATCTTTTTTTTTTGTAAAAAAAAAATCCTCAAATAAAAGTGAACAATTTCAAACAGTTTTAACCTCATGATTGTGGTGAATTTAAGTTTTATTTTTTATGAAGACCATTTTTTTAGAAATTATTATAAAAATCTCATTGTGCCTAAAAATATTTTTTTTCTTGATTATAAATGAGATTTTATTTGGCCATTTACTTTTAAAAAAAATTTCTCTTACCTCAAACAAATTTCTTTGAATTAAAATTTATTCATTGAAATAATGTTTTATTTGGCCATTTATTTTGAAAATTACTTCTCTCCAAAAAATAAAATTTTGATTCACCACTTTTATACAATATATTGTAGACTTAGAATTTGTTCCAAAATAATGGCTATTTAGCCACCCGTTTCTGGTCTTAGTCATTTATCATTCTTGATATTATGCTTGACAAAATGGGACATGTTAAAGTAAAAACAAAAAGAAAAAAATTCTTTCTTTTTTTAAAAGGACCGATTTAATTAATCTTGCAAATAACATTAGATTAAATAGGTAACCGTTCTTAGAACGGACGGTGTAGGGTGCTAACACCTTCCCTACCCGTAATCAACCCCCGAGCCTCAAACTCTGAAACGTAGACCATCTTTTAGGTGTCCAATTGCACCATTCCATTTAATGGATAAAGCGATTGGTGGCGACTCCCAACACCCCGAGGTCCTTTCCTCCTCTTTCTTTTTTATTTTCGTGGCTCCCTTCGAGACGGTTGCGACAACTGGCGACTCCACTGGGGACTGTTAGAGGGTTAAACCTTATTTTAATCTCATGTGATTTGCTCTTTAATTATGTTGGTCCATTTTTGTTTTATTCGTTTATTTGTTATTTGTTTCATATTATTGTATATTTTGTTTGCATTATATGTATTATATTTCTGCTTTGTAAATAAGTTCTCTCATGTACACCTGCACACACAAGCTCTATACCCGAGCTCAGTACCTTGTAGGCTTAGATAGAGGGTGAAGTAGTGTTGCTTTGTGGGACCGTTGGTCTCCGTTTAGGCACATGAAAACCCCTCGCTCAAATTGAACTCTTTTCGCTTGTAACCTATCATGGGTGAGGATGGAGGACTCTTGCTAGCCAAAGTGTTGGTGACAGCAAGGGACAATTTGGGGACCTTTTGTCTGATAGGGGTCTAGAACCAAAGCTATCACTTGTAGATATAATCTTAGAGCTACCAGCGTCCATAGAACTTATCCTGTTGAACGGGTACCAAGATTAGGTACCCCTTTTCCTCTAACATATGAGGAATTTCTGTTTGTCTTTTATTTTGTAGTTGTTAACTTTTTTTTTATCTTGCATTTGCATATGTGGTCCAATCCTGAAGATATCGATAAACCTCAAGCATGAATAAGGGAAAGATGACTCTAATGTCTGAGGCGGCAGAGAGTATCAGGACTGTCGGTGAAGAGTCTGCAAGAATTCAAGCCAAGGAAGGAAATAGTTTGCATCGCGAGGATGTTCCTTTACCTCTCTTAAAGGGGAGCCATGACTTTGAGCAAAATGACCTAAGGAGGCTCCGTAATGTGTGGTGTAGCATGAGAAGACAAGAAGAGTTCAATGACAAGTATGGAGATATTGCAGCTCTCATGTTCATCACCCCTGACCTCCAAATGTTGAAAGCTATGCTCCATTTTTGGGACCCCGCATATCGGTGTCATACTTTCTGACAATTTGACTTGGTGCCAACGATTGAGGAGTATGCTAGGCTTCTTAATAGAGATGACATGCCAAAGGACAAAGTGTACTCACATGACCCTAAGAAGACGCCAAGAAGGATGCTGTCCAAATTGATAGGGATTCATGCCAATGAATTGGACAAGTACATGGTGGATGAAGGAAGAAGTCTAGATTTGGAGTTCTTGCTTAGGATGGTTGAAGCTCAAGTTGATCAAAGTTTTGGTTTGGTAGTACTAGCCATCGCTATTTATGGGTTAGTAATTTTCCCGAGATGAAAAAATCAAATAGATGGACATGTGATCAATTTGTTTGAGCAGATCGAGCATGGGGTACACCCAGCCCCACCAATTTTAGCCGAGACAATTCGATCCCTGAATTATTGCCGAGTCCATCAGAAAAGAAGATTTTGGGGATGTGCACCATTACTAGCAGTATGGATGCTTAGTCATATACTAACCTTGAAGTGCTTTAACCATCCAAAAATTGATCTGAAACAGTATGTCATACTTAAGCACCCGCTCTCTCTATATGGTTGTGACAATTGGCCTCCCTGAACTCCGACGATGAGGCAATGGATCAGTTTTTTCATGGAAATAAAAGAAGTGGTCTGGAGGGCCAAGTGGTTTCCCCACACTTATACCATATATAGATGTGGAAGCAAACCTTGGGTTCCACTTATTGGCCCATGGGGAGTAGTGGGCTATGCTCCAGCTATGGTCCGAAGACAAATGGCATCTCTGCAATTCATTCCGATGACTCATGGACTGTCCAAATTTGAATTCTCGTACGGCGATGAAGGAACCAGTCATAAAATAAAAGAAGTCATTGAAGATTGGAAGGACACAAGAAGTGTGAAGCCCGGTCTCCCATCGTCGAAACGACACCGAATACTTAATTTGGCAGGCTAGTAGGAGGAAGGGTTTCTTGCTCCCAAGGTACGGGGTCCGAGTTACCAATGCACCAATTTAATGAACCCAATGACTACTATGTTTGAAGCGAGAGGGGCGGTACAAATCATTTATCGGGAGTGGACCACCGAGAGAAGGTCCTTGAAAGATCAACTTAGCACTTGCAAGAAGAAAAATCCAAAGTCAAGAACAGGAGACAAATTTCTAAAGATATTGAAATAGAGAGGTTAAGGAAAACATGTCAAGCCCTCGAAACAATCATTCAGGGGAAAGATGGTCAACTTCAAGAATTCAAGAATGAAGTTAAAATCTTGAATCAACATTTGGAAAAGCATGTTGAATGGTCTACTTTCTTGGAAAGTAAGAAGAATCGGTTGGAGGATGATGTTCTTTTCTTGACTAATGAAAAGAATTTCTATCTTAATGCAAGCCAAGAAATGGAGCGGAAAGCCGAAATGGTTATTGATAATATGAGGGAAATCTCCAACCATTCAAGAAAGAGGGCAAGAGAAATCATCAAAGTGGAAGCCAAGCTAGCACCAGGAGAAAACCAAGATATTCTGACTCGGGTTAGAAAGGACCTTGACTTCCTAGGAAAATTTCACTGAAATTAGTTTCTTGTTCTAGGAATGCTGATGTAATTTAGAGTTAGCATGACTCTTTTGTAAAGCTAACTCCTCCATCTGACTTGAGGAGTAGCAAGAATCAACATGTGTAAAACTCTCTATGACCATAGAGCTTTTCCCTTTAAATGAATGAGGTTTATCGATATCGCTTGCTACTTTGGATCATGTCTCTACATGCATAGTTTTATTTTTGTTTGCATTTTCTTTTTCTTTTTTCATGTTTTCTAATAAAAAAATAATGAATACAGAAAGGAAAACTGTCTCTACGACACCCATATAGGACTCGCTCTCAATCAAGAGTCATGGATGAACTGGGTCAGTCACAAGAAGAGTTGAGAAGTGAAGTAAGCCAGCTAAAGGAACAAATGGCCAAGATCTTGGAAATTCTGGAAAAAACAAGGAACACAGAGGGGACTCCTTCAAAGGCAAATGATGATCCTTCTACCACGCCAGCTCACCCGCCCGGCTTTACGCCAGTTCCTTGGCAATATCCTAGTGTCACCTCTCAAAAGGCCATGATGCCACTCACCATCTACTCAAATAATCTTGAAACACAAGCATCTTCATTCCCACCATATGGCCTACCACCCGGTTATGTGCCACCATTATCCACCAATATTCTTGAGGGCAGTACACCGACAGTCCCAACGACTTCAAACCCTCCCCAAGGATCTCAACCAAATACCAGTGAGATTCCTCAGTACCCTGTTTCTATTCCACCTTATGGCATTTCTCTTGGTTTTATGCCGTCCCAAATTACTAACCCTCTTGAGAGCGACTCTTCATTGGTAATACCTACTACAGGGCCACAAGGCTCGACTCAGGGCCAACCTCCTTTCTACAACATGCCACAGTTTTTCCCCATAAGGTCACTGGAACTTCTCTGCTAAACCCTTCAACTGAAGGCATTCAATCCAAGGAAAAATTAGAAGTTCTTGAAGAAAGACTGCGAGCCATAGAAGGAGCAAGTAGTTATGGTCTTCTAGATGCCGCAGAGCTCTGTCTTGTCCCAAATGTGGTGATTCCTCTAAAGTTTAAGGTCCTGTGATTTTGAAAAATATAAAGTGGAACTTGTCCCAAATGTGGTGATTCCTCCAAAGTTTAAGGTCCCGATTTTGAAAAATATAAGGGAACCACTTGCCCAAAGAACCATCGACCATGTACATCCGCAAGATGGCATCACACGCTCATGATGACAAGTTTGATTCATTTCTTCCAGGACAGCTTTAGGCTTTGGGCAGCTTCTAATTGGTACACACACTGAAACGTGCCCATATACGATGTTTCAAGGACTTGGCTGATGCTTTCTTGAAGCAATATAAGTACAACATCGATATGGCACCAGATAGGTTACAGATTGCAAAATATGGCTAAGAAAGGAGTGAAACCTTTAAAGAATATGCTCGTGGTGGAGAGAGATAGCTGCTCAGGTTGAACCCCCATTGACAGAAAGAGAAATTGTGGCCACATTCATTGACACCCTCCAATAACCCTTCTATGACAAGATGATAGGAAGTGTGTCATCGAATTTCTCAGATATGGTCATCATCGGGGAAAGAGTTGAATGAGGAATGAGAAGTGGAAAGATTGCTGAAAGTTCAACAGGGACATTTAGTGCCAAAAGGCCCCCAAGCAGGAAAGAAAAAAGAAGGGGAAGCTCATGCTGTGACTTTCGATCAGAGGAGTTTTGCCCAAGGGAGACATAGCCAAGCGCCTGTTAACCCTCAACCATCCTTCCAACCTCCCTACATGCCTTACTATCCATACATTGCTAATGCCTCTCAAGCTCCATACCCTCAACCTTATCATCCAATGATCCCTTATCGTGCACCATCTCCTATCCCAAACCAAACACTCCCTACCATGCCATATCAACCAACCCAACCATGGGCCCAAAACCCAAATACCAACTAAAGAAAACCGCCAGCTAACTAAGAAAAGAAACATGTCTAATTTGACCCAATTCCCATGACCTATACTGAATTGCTACCACAACTCTTTCGAAACTCCTTATTGGTTCCTTGCCCAATGAAGCCAGTGGAACCCCCCTACCCAAGAGGATTTGACCAGAATGCTAAATGTGAGTACCATGCTGGGGCTGTAGGTCACTCAACGAAAAATTAAGAGCCTTGAAGTTCAAAGTGCAAGACTTGATTAATGCCAAATGGTTAAACTTTAAGGAAAAAACTCCTAATGTAGGCTGCAATCCCTTGCCTGATCATGGAGGTCCTATAGTTAATGCCATAGAGAAGTCTTCTGGACGATGCCTTATAAGTCGGGTAGCTGATGTGAAAACTCCCATGAGAGTAATTTTTCAAGAGCTTTGCAAATATGGGTTGATACGAAACCAAGCTGAGATCAAAAAGGTCAATGAAGATGAAACTGTGTGTGAGATCCATGGGGAAGTCGGGCATTCTATTGAGGAATGTGATGAGTTCAAGCAGATCCTCCAAAGTTTAATGGACAGTCACCTAGTACAAATAAACAATCAGTACGATAATGGTGATATCTATATGGTTAAAGAAGTTACACCTCCACCAGTTCAAGAGGCTGCTAATACATATTCAACGCATCCAATCATAGAGCAAGCTCCAGGTATACCAAGGCCATTGACGATTCATTATAGTAAAGAGGTGTCTCCGTAAGTCTCTCTTGGTCGGAATCCTATCACCATCCAAGTGCCGACTCCTTTTCCCTATAAGGACACCAGAGCTGTGCCTTGGAAATATGATGTGCAAGTCATTGTAAATGATCTCCAGGACAATCAAATAAAAATCCCATCGGCTATCTCTAGCATATCTGGGATCGGTGGAATGACTCGGAGTGGTCGTATTTATACACCTGAGGATCTGCGTAAAGACTAAGTAGAGGAAGTGGAAAGAATTCAGAAAGGGAAAGGCAAGATGGGGGAAACTTCTACTGAAAAAGCTTTGAAAGAAAAGGAAGAACCAAAAGCAGCACAGCAAGAGGTCTATAAAAAAGAAGTGACTAAGGAAGAAGCTTGTGAGTTCTTAAAATTCATAAAGCAAAGTGAATACAGGGTGGTGGATCAACTGAACCGCACCCCTGCAAGAATATCACTCTTATCCTTATTACTGAACTCTGAGCCACACAAGAAGGTGCTAATGAAAGTGCTTAATCAAGCTCATGTTTCTCATGACATCACGGTTGACAAGTTGAATGGCGTTATCAGCAACATCACAGTAGATAATTACATAACTTTCACCGATGATGAAATACCCAATGAGGGAAGGGGACATAATAAAGCACTTCATATCTCAGTAAAATGTCAAGACCATATCATGGCTAGAGTACTGATGGATAATGGCTCTTCCTTGAATGTAATGCCAAAGTCGACACTCTCCAAGTTGCCTTTTGATGGGTCACACATGAAATCAAGTGCGATGATAGTAAGGGCATTTGATGGCACAAGGAGAGAGGTCATAGGGGAGATCGAAATACCAGTTCAAATTGGTCCCTGCACTTTCAACATACTCTTCCAAGTAATGGACATTGCACCATCCTACAGTTGTCTCTTAGGACAACCATGGATTCATTCTGCTGGAGCTGTGCCTTCCACCTTGCACCAAAAAGTCAAATTCATAGTTGATAACAAGATGATTATTGTCTTTGGTGAAGAGGACCTATTGGTGAGCAAGCCACTAGACACCCCTTATATTGAAGCTACAGAAGAGGCTTTGGAGACTGCCTTTCAAGCACTCGAGGTTGTCAATACCATTTATATAAAGGAAGGAGCTCCAATTCCTAAACTGCAGCCTTCTATTGTATCTGTAATGATGGCTAAAGTTATGCTAGAAGGGGGTTATCAGCATGGAGAAGGGCTGGGTAAGAAACAACAAGGTGCCATAGGACTTTTTCAACCCTTGGAAAACAAAGATAGATTTGGGTTGGGGTACAAACCCACCAAGGCTGATAAGAGGAGGATAATGGAAGAGAAAAAAGAGAAAAGGCTAGCTCACTTGGAAAATCGAGAACCTAAAGTGAAGGGAGTCCCCATCTGTGACATACGACAAAGCTTCTGAAGCGCGGGAGTTGTGTTCGTAGACCAAGTGACTGCAGTTGAAGATGATGATTTTGTCAGTCATACGGACCTGGTGTATGCATGTTCTTCAGATGCAAGACTCAACAATTGGAAGATCTCCGAGTTTCCCATAACCTTAGAGTCTCTTTCAAAGTAATTTTGTAGTGCTTTTCCTTTAGCTCTGCCCAAGGCTTTAGGATTTTCATTTGTAATGGGCTCACATGTTTCCTTTCCAATAATTGTTATTAATAAAATGTATTTTTGAGTTCTCTCATTTTTCATTCCATTAGCTTTCATCCCACCATTATCATGACCTTCTATTCATTTCATTTTTCTTGTGTCAACATCACTTATTGCAGATCTGAAAATGACTCTCTTGAAAGTGACAGTGTCAATATCTCATCATATAATTTTGAACACCCTGTTAATCATATTGATGAGGATAATGAGGATGATTGGGAAACTTCACCTGAGTTAATGAGATTACTTGAACAAGAAGCTAAAGAAATCCAACCCCATGAGGAACCAATTGAAGTAATTAATTTGGGGACTGAAAATGATAAGAAAGAAATCAAAATTGGTACCTCGATGAAAGAAGATGAGCGTAACATGTTGATTAAACTCTTGTTTGATTATAGTGATGTCTTTGCATGGTCATACCAAGATATGCCTGGGCTAGACACTGACATAGTTGAGCACAAATTGCCACTAAAACCTGGGTATCCTCTGGTTAAGCAAAAGTTGAGACGAATGAAAGCTGAGATGTCCCTAAAAATCAGAGATGAAGTAAAAAGACAGTTTGATGCTGGATTTCTTGCAGTTGCAAAATACCCACAATGGGTTGCCAACATTGTTCCTGTCCCAAAGAAAGACGGGAAAGTCCGAATGTGTGTGGATTATCGAGACTTAAATAGGGCCAGCCCTAAAGACGATTTCCTGTTACCTCACATTGATGTTTTGGTGGACAACACTGCTCAACATTCTTTTTTTTTTTTCCTTTATGGATGGTTTCTCGGATACAATCAGATCAAGATGGCACCTAAGACATGGAGAAGACCACATTCATCACTTTATGGGGAACCTTCTGCTACAAAGTGATGCCTTTTGGTTTAAAAAATGCTGGGGCAACATATCAAAGAGCTATGGTGACATTGTTCCATGACATGATGCACAAAGAAATAGAAGTTTATGTGGATGATATGATAGCAAAGTCAAAAATAGAAGAGGATCATATAATCAATCTGTAAAAGCTTTTTGAGCGATTAAGGAAGTTCAAACTCAGACTGAATCCTGCAAAATGCACTTTTGATGTCAAATCAAGCAAACTATTGGGGTTTGTGGTGAGCCAGAAAGGAATAGAAGTTGATCTTGACAAGGTTCGAGCAATACTGGACATGCCGGTCCCTCGCACTGAAAAGGAAGTTCGGGGATTTTTGGGAAGGTTGAATTACATCGCTCGATTCATATTCCAGCTCACAGCAACATATGAGCCGCTCTTCAAGTTGTTACGCAAGAATCAGCCAGTTAAGTGGAATGAAGATTGTCAAAGAGCCTTTGAAAAAATCAAGCAGTATTTACAAGAACCCCCAGTTTTGGTGCCTCCAGTGCCAGGGAGACCTCTCATTATGTATTTGACGGTGCTTAATGAGTCTATGGGTTGCATACTGGGGCAGCATGATGAATCCGGTAGAAAAGAACGCGCCATTTATTACTTAAGTAAAAAGTTCACCGATTATGAGGCAAAGTACTCATTGTTAGAGCGAACTTGTTGCGCCTTGGCATGGGCTGCCCATCGATTGAGGCAATACATGTTGTGTTACACTACTTGGTTGGTGTCCAAAATGGATCCTATCAAGTATATCTTTGAGAAACCCGCTCTCACTGGGAGAATCGCGCGATGGCAAGTTCTATTATTCGAGTATGAAATTGTTTATGTCACCCAAAAGGCAATTAAGGGAAGTGCCCTTGCAGATTATCTGGCTAACCAGCCTATAGAAGATTATGGGTCGATGCAATGTGAGTTCCCTGATGAAGATATAATGGCTCTGTTTAAAAATGAGGAATCCTCTGAAAAAGAAAAATGGACTATGTGGTTTGATGGAGCCTCTAATGCACTCGGGCATGACATTGGAGCCATTTTGATCTCCCCTGAAGATAAATATATCCCAATCATAGCAAGGTTGTGCTTTTACTATACTAACAATATAGTAGAATACGAAGCGTGTGCTTTGGGTATTCAGGCAGCAATAGAATCAAAAACAAAGATCTTGGAAGTATATGGGGACTCTGCCTTGGTCATTCATCAACTGAAAGGAGAATGGGAGACCCGTGATGCCAAACTGATCCCATACCATGTTTACATCAAAGAATTGATCGAACAATTTGATGAAGTCACTTTTCATCATGTTCCTCGAGAAGAAAATCAGTTGGCTGATGCTTTGGCCACACTATCATCAATGTTCCAAGTAAGTCATGAAAGGGACATACCACTTATAAAAATGGAAAGTCATAACTATCCTGTATACTGTCAAGTGGTCGAAGATGAGCCTGATAGGAAACCGTGGTACCATGACATCAAATGTTTCATCAAGAATAGGTAGTACCCTACAGGCACTTCAGAAAATGACAAGAGGACCCTGAGGAGGCTCGCATTGGGTTATTTTCTGAGTGGGGAAATACTTTACAAAAGAAACCATGATATGGTGCTTCTAAGATGTGTTGATGCAATGGAAGTAGAAAAGATTATTGAAGAAGTACATGAGGGCTCCTTTGGAACTCACTCCAATGGACATGCGATGACAAGGAAAATCCTAAGATCTAGTTATTATTGGTTAACCATGGAAAATGATTGCTTCAATCATGTGAGGAAGTGGCACAAGTGCCAAACATATGTTGATAAGATCAATGCGCCACCAGTCCCCTTGAATGTCCTAGCAGCACCCTGGCCATTCTCCATGTGGGGTATGGATGTCATAGGACCTATTGAACCTAAGGCCTCAAATGGGCATCGCTTTATCCTTGTCGCGATAGACTACTTCACCAAATGGGTTGAAGCTGCTTCTTATGCCAATGTGACCAGGAATGTGGTGATCAAGTTCATCAAAAGAGAGTTGATATGTCGTTATGGTCTACCAAATAAGATCATCACTGACAATGCAACTAACTTGAATAACAAAATGATGAAGGAAATGTGCGAGAATTTCAAGATCCAACATCATAACTCCTCACCATATCGCCCAAAGATGAATGGGGCTGTTGAGGCAGCAAACAAAAACATCAAGAAGATCATCCAAAAAATGGTTGTGACATATAAAGATTGGCATGAGATGCTTCCCTTTGCTCTGCATGGTTATCGCACGTCTGTCCGTACCTCAACTGGGGTAACTCCTTTCTCTTTAGTTTACGGAATGGAAGCTGTACTCCCTATTGAGGTAGAGATCCCCTCATTAAGAGTACTGATGGAGACAAAACTGGAAGAGGCTAAATGGGTCCAAGCTCGACTAGATCAGTTGAATCTTATTGAGGGTAAAAGGTTAACTGCTCTGTGTCATGGCCGGTTATATCAAAGGAGACTTATGAAAGCTTATGCCAAAAAAGTACACCCTCGACAATTTCAAGAAGGAGACTTAGTGCTCAAAAAGATCTTGCCAATTCAAAAAGATCACCGAGGAAAATGGACTCCAAATTATGAAGGACCTTATGTCGTGAAGAAGGCTTTCTCTGGAGGGTCCTTGATTCTCACAAGAATGGATGGTGAAGATCTACCACTTCCTATAAATTCAGATGCAGTCAAGAAATATTATGCGTAAAAGCACTACTTGTCAAAAAAAACAAAAACAAAAAAGAAAAAAAAGGGAAAACATGGCTCGCTAGGTGGAAAACCTGGAAAGGCTACCTAGGCAAAAGTTAGAGCGACCTGGTAGGTTGAAAACTCAAAAGAGCGACCTAGGCAAAAGTTAAGGTCCAAAATAAAAGGACAATAGTGCTTGATATGACAAAGGAAGTGAGACCTGAGCGGTTGAGTCTCCATGCTAGGGAGGAGCAAATCTCTGCTTTAGAGCAAACTAAGTTTCCATATTGGGGCAGGCCAAATGATCCTAACTGGGGCAGTCAAAGTCTTCATAGGCTGGTTAATGGGTGTTCGAAATCGGGTATGCAGAGGATTGACACTGATTACGATAAAGGGTTTCACTGGAAGAACTGAAGACCTTTGCCCTTATCATCTCTCTGTAAATTTTATGTTGATGACCACAATATTACTTTCTTTTCACCATTTCCATTTCAATACAATATCATCATGTTTTTACCTTTGCCTCTTCTTTGACTCAATATGCATTTTTCTAATAATCATATATTGGAATGTGAAATGTGTGACATTCCTGTCAAAGCATTGAGAATTACTAATGACTTGAAGGGTATGGGAAACACAATGATTCCTGATAAGAATGTTGATAAAAAGAAAGGACAACCAGGTCACCTCAAGGGTCATCTAAAGAGTTTTCCCATTGCTCTTGTGTGTCACATCTAAATGCACACCTCAAGGGTCATTCTGGTTGGACATTTCAACCATCGGCTGAATAGATAAATGAAAGGATGCCATTAAATCCTATTCCAGTTCATCTTTGAAAATGATTGCAATCATGTCCTCAGGGGTCATGGAGACACAAAAAAAAAAAGACAGGAAAAAAGTTTTTCGTACTCTCATACATTTGAAGCATGCATTGCATAGTGCATTTTTCATTTTGCTAGCCTTGAACTACAAAGGTCCAACTTGCTGTTGTCAGTCAAATCAGAGCCTTATGTCCGTTGTTTCTGGGTCCTCGTACCTATTGCCTTTAAGTTTTCTGTTAAGCTTCAACGGATACCCGACTCCGTAAGCTTCTTATGTTGTTTTTGCTAAGCTTCAGCGAATACCTGATTCCATAAGCTTTTTACCTTTTGGGTCCTCGTACCCGTTATTTTTGGGTCCTTGTACCCATTGCCTCTTTGTTTTTGTTAAGTTTCAACGGACACCCGACTCCGTAAGCTTCTTACCTTGTTTTTGTTAAGCTTTAGCGGATACCTGATTCCGCAAGCTTTTTACCTTTTGGGTCCTCGTACCCTTTGTTTTATGTTTTTGGGTCCCCGTACCCATTGCCTTTAAGTTTTCTGTTAAGCTTCAATGGATACCCGACTCCGTAAGCTTCTTACATTATTTTTGTTAAGCCCTCGTACCCCTTGTACCCATTGCCTCTTTGTTTTTGTTAAGCTTCAACGGACACCCGACTCCGTAAGCTTCTTACCTTATTTTTGTTAAGCTTTAGCGGATACGATTCCTTTTTGGGTCCTTTGTTTTTTGGGTCCTCGTACCCATTGCCTTTAAGTTTTCTCGTTGAGCTTCAACGATACCCGATCCGTAAGCTTCTTACCTTGTTTTTTTAGCTTCACGGATACGACTCATGAAGCTTTTTACCTTTTCTGGGTCCCCGCACCCATTGCTTTTAAGTTTTTGTTAAGTTTCAATGATCCCGACCCATTGCTTTTAAGGGTCCCCGCACCCATTGTTTTATTTTATGGGTCCTCGTACCCATTACTTTTAAGTTTTGTGACCGTTTTTCACCTTTTGACCTGAATCATTAAGTTTTACCTTTTCATTAAAATTGAATCAATTCCTTTGTTTTTCATTTATCCTAAATGTAAAACAAAGGGGGCAATTGTTGATACCCAATTTTATCCATTTTTTTATTTTTATTTTTATTTTTATTCAATTTAATTTCTTTCTTTAAAAAAAAGAAAACCTTGTTTTTGTTAAATTACGGTCAACGGCGGATACCCCAAAGAGGCTGCATTGAACTGATTTTTTTTCCGTTTGGCCTTCCCATTAAGCTTAAAACGGAAAAGCAAATTAATTATGAATGGGAACCACAAGACAAGAATAAAAGGGATTCAATCATTCGTATACGACCACGGACCGAGAAAATTATAGAGACAGTTAATCGGGTCCTCGTACCCATTTGTTTTGGGTCCTTTACCCATTGCCTCTTAAACCCAACAACCAAAACACCATCATCTTCACCTTCTCATAACAAAAATTAAGCTTCAACGGACACCCGACTCAGTAAGCTTCATTTTATAATATTATGTTTTTGTTAAGCTTTAGCGGATACCTCGATTCGATGCCTGAAGCTTTTACCTTTTGGTCCTCGACTACTTGTTTATGAGGTTTGCATTTTTCAAGGTTTTATCTGGTCCTCGTACCCATTGCCTTTTTAAGTTTATCGGATGTATTTAATTTGAGCTTCAAGATACCCGATTCCGTAAGCTTCTTACCTTGTTTTTTTTGTTAAGCTTTCATTTCGGATACTCCTCATTCACTCACTCTCCTCAAAGCTTTTTACCTTTTCTCTTTCACCCCACAAAGGTCCCCCACCCACACCTTTTTGTTCTTTTAAGTTTTTTTGTTAAGTTTCACGGATATCTTCACTTCTCCAAGCTTTTGGGTCTTTAAGGATCCTTGGAAGCCTGAAAACATAATTTCGACCAAAAGGACCCATTGTTTTATGTTATTGGGTCCTCGTACCCATTGCTTTTAAGTTTTCTATTAAGTTTCACTTTTGGACACATCGAATTGTTTAAGTCCGCAAGTTTTTACCTTTTCATGGATAAAATTGAATCAATTCCTTTGTTTTTCATTTATCCTAAATGTAAAACAAAGGGGGTAAAATGTTAAAATTGTTGATACCCAATTTTATCCATTTTTTTATTTATTTTTATTTTTATTTTTATTTAATTTAATTTCTTTCTTTAAAAAGAAAAAAAATCCGAAAAAAAAGAAGAAAAAGAAAAAAATTTCACTACGGTCAACCCAACCCATTTTTCATCTTAACTCGTAAACCCAATTTCGTTTTTAACCCATGACCCAATTTTCATCTTAAACCTTCCCAATTCTCCTTTGTGATGAATTTCTTGACCCGACGAGCCATCAAAGAGCCGCAGGCTTGAACTTGGGTTTAAAAGTTTCTACAATTTTTTTTTCCCTTTGGCCTTCCTATCATTATTCTCCGTCGAATGGCGCTTCAATTATTCATTATTGTCTTCGTCGAATTCAAAAGTATACCTATCACCCAACACCTAGTAATTGAAATACGTGATTTGCATTTCAATCGTGGTAAAACGGAAAAGCAAATTGATTATGAATGGGAACCACAAGACAAGAATAAAAGGGATTCAATCATTCGAAAAAGAAGAAATACCTAAGTAAGAATTCATAATACGCTTTAAAATGTAAATTTATTTAACAACAATATCAATCACGGAATTCTTACGAGAAAATTACGAGATGGAATTTGTAATCGATTATGCATGAAATACATTTTGCATGCATTCACGCCATAAAGCCTCCCACATTTAAATGTGCATTATCATTGTACATTGGGTCGACCTTATTCACCAAACCAATTCCGCAACCACTTGATCTTCAACCCAACAACCAAAACACCATCATCTTCACTTTTATGAATCTCTCATAACAAAAATAAGAAAAGAAAAATACAACAATTAATCATAAATCTAGTACCCAAATAGACCCATTCGGCCCCTCCTCCTTGTACCTTGCTCATGTTAATTTGTCGCTGACGTGGGAGCGAAGTTGGATTCCCCACCACGTCGCGAAGGTCGAGCACACCAAGACCTATAAGCCACCGGCTCTTTGGGGATCGCTCAATGCTGCGATTGAACCTTATCTTGCGCCGTTCCTCCTCACGCCCCGCGATGGAGTGCCCAACTCCCGTAGATATATTATGCACGAACGCACTAGTCCATGCCTCCGGACTTAAATGTCCACCCACTCGTCATATCGTTTACCGGTAAATTTGTTGCGACACGCGCGGATCCACGAGTCCATAATGACGAACCACCGGTCAAACCGGACCCCACACCTGATCCGGAACTCTAGCTCGCGCACCCGCGCGTTCCTCGCGCGCAGCCCGCACGAACGCACCGGTCCCGACCTGTCGCCGCTCCGCGACACGCCGCCACCCCAGCCGTGAACCACCGTTAAACCGGGACCCCGCACCCGGATCCGGAACTCGGCCGCACGCATCGCGCCTCCGCCCGAAACGCGTCTCCCCGAACAGTGAACCACCGTCAAACCGAGACCCCACCGTACAAGTCACCGCTCGCCGGCGTCTCACGAAGTCCACCCACCGTGAGTCACCGCTCTCCTCGTCCATCCACCTCTCCTTCTTTCTTTCTTTTATTTTTCGTTTGATAGGATTAAGACTAAAAGCCTCTTTTTGTTTTTTGTGCATTTCACTTTTTTTTTTTTTGGCCCGAATCGTTAGTTAACTTTTTTTTTTTCGATGGGCTTACAAATTTCATTTCCTTTTCTTTTACTAAAATAGAAACAAGGTATGAAATAGAAGATCCAAATATGTTTTGAATTTTAGGATTAAGTACTTGTTTGATCATATTTATTTTATTTAATGATATGTTTTTATATTGTGTTTTGTGATTAATAAAAAATAAATAAATAAAATAAAAATGCATAAAAAATAAAAAAATCATAAATAAAAATGTAATGAAAGTGAATTTGTGATTTGATTTGATTTGACTATAGTTTGTCTGTCACTTTATAACTTGTAAATTTATCTTATCGATTAAAACTAGCCTATGATGGAAAAATTGGGAGAGGATCGGAGCGCCGATCAGATATACTATTCCCGATAATCTTAAGGCTTTATATTGAATTTTACCAGGAGCGCTGGCGAGGTCTAATTCTCACACTAAATTAAAATATTTTCTGTAAATAAAATACAACCTTTTTTTTAAAATTGAAATAAAATCTTTTTTTTTGTAAAATAAAAAATCCTCAAATAAAAGTGAACAATTTCAAATAGTTTTAACCTCATGATTGTGGTGAATTTAAGTTTTATTTTTTATGAAGACCCTTTTTTTAGAAATTATTATAAAAATCTCATTGTGCCTAAAAATATTTTTTTTTCTTGATTATAAATGAGATTTTATTTGGCCATTTACTTTTAAAAAAAAACCTTCTCTTACCTCAAACAAATTTCTTTGAATTAAAATTTATTCATTGAAATAATGTTTTATTTGGCCATTTATTTTGAAAATTACTTCTCTCCAAAAAATAAAATTTTGATTCACCACTTTTATACAATATATTGTAGACTTAGAATTTGTTCCAAAATAATGGCTATTTAGCCACCCGTTTCTGGTCTTAGTCATTTATCATTCTTGATATTATGCTTGACAAAATGAGACATGTTAAAGTAAAAAGAAAAAGAAAAAAAATTCTTTCTTTTTTTAAAAGGACCGATTTAATTAATCTTGCAAATAACATTAGATTAAATAGGTAACCGTTCTTAGAACGGACGGTGTAGGGTGCTAACACCTTCCCTACCCGTAATCAACCCCCGAGCCTCAAACTCTGAAACGTAGACCATCTTTTAGGTGTCCAATTGCACCATTCCATTTAATGGATAAAGCGATTGGTGGCGACTCCCAACACCCCGAGGTCCTTTCCTCCTCTTTCTTTTTTATTTTCGCGGCGCCCTTCGGGACGGTTGCGACAATCGTCGATGCATTTGCATCAGTCCTCACGGTACAGTAGTATGACTAACTGGCCACATATGGGTTACCCGCACCCCGACGTCCCCAAGGTCATTCATAGACCTTCACTTACATAATTCTCACCTGCACAAGGTGTAATTCAACTCCTAGGCAACAATAGCCTTAACAGACACCAACTGACAAATAATGCATGATCAATGACTCTATGCACATTACAAGCCTTTACCGGCTATAACCATATGTTAATATATTTTCAGGTCAAATGCATTAGCTTGACAGCAAATTACTATATTTCTCAATTGTGTAACATTTTTTTTCATATTTTCACACTTGCATAACACTTTTGTTATGTTTTCAAATCGCATAATAGTTTTTCAACATTTTCTCAATCGCGTAAAGATTTTAAAATATTTTCTTATTCGTGTAGCTAAAATTCATTACTTTTAAATGGTGTAAGGGTTTTTCTACGTATTTTTAATCGCGTAAAACATTTTCTTAATATCCTAAGCTCAAATTAAAACTTTTCTTATTTAATATCAAAATTAGACTTTAATTCCAGTATTTCCTTAATAAATCACCTTTAAATAATATTTCCAACATTTTCTCACTAAACCTCCTCCAAATAATATTTCTTAACGTTTTCCACAAAAACTTATATCATTTAAATTAATTTAAGATATCTCAAAATCTTTGTTTTTTTACTCTTAATAAAACTTTATTAAATAAAATATTTTAAACTCCAAATTATCCTTAAAAATTATTTCCTTCTTTGAAACTCCTCTAAATAATATTTTCTAATATCCTTTTTAAAACTTACGTTTATTTTAATTAAATAAAACATTTTCCATCTTCCTCTTTAAAAATCCATTTAAATAAAATACTTTAAGTTTCCAAATTATTTCTCCATCCAATTCCTAATACTATGGCCGAAAATCACTCTTTTGCTTATTGATAAAATTTATTCATTTCCATTCTTATATCGAAATCCTTAATTAAATTTCTTAACATTAAACCACTAAATTCACAATTTATAAATCATTTTCATCTTTCCAACTAAAACTCTATCAAATAAAATACTTCAAATATCCAAATTACTTCTTAGTCCTGATTTCACTATATTAGCCAAAAATCACTTTTTAATTAGTAATAAAAATATATTCATTCCCATTTTTATTTTGTAATCTCTTAATTAGATTTCTTATCACTAATTCTCTAGGTTAACATTTAATAAAATATTTTGCATTAGATTACCCATTTGTGGGCATAGAGGTCGTGAGCCTCATGGTCTTTGGAACAAAAAATTATTTCCTCTTAATTACAATTTATAGCATACAATACAACATAGCATAAAAATCCTACTTAAACAAGTTCATGCATAATATCAAAGCAATAAAATCACATAACCAAAATAAATACAAATCACACAAGCACACACATATGGTGAATAAATCCTCACATGGATTCATCACCATCATACAATTTTGTGTACCTCACCACCATAATTGGTTGATGAAGTTAATCTCCCTCTTACCTTGGATGTAGCCTCCTAGCTCCTTGTAGGATCCTTTGTGTCAAACTTCCTCCACCAAGTAGTCTATTGAAATCCAAACAAACACATAAAAATTAACATTTAAAGCATGATTAAGGTAACCATAGATCAAATATGATTTTAGAATTTCAAGAATCAAATAAGAAATTAAGTTTCAAGATCTTTACCTTGAAACCCTAGAACTTGAATCCAAGAATCAAGCTTGAAGATGATGGAATCAAGGCTTGATCACAACTTCAAAGTTGCTTGGAATGATGTTTAGGATAGAGTGGTAAGGTTAGATGGAATTATGAAAGATTAGAAAGTGATTTTAGGCACCAAGGCCGTGAGCTAGAGGATAGAAAATGAGAGAAAGTGAGAAAAAAATGGTGTTTAGATTTTGAGAGAAAAGATGATAGCCTTTTGAATGTGATTGAAAAATGAACTTACTCACTTTTGAGCCTTATGGCTGTGAGGTTCAATAAGGAGAATGAGAGATATTTTGATTTGCTACAAGCCATCACAACTATTGGTTAAATCAAAGGTAAATATCCTAAGCTTCTTCACCAAGTTTTCCTTCACAACCATTGATTAGATCAGTGGTGGACATCCAAAGCTTCTTTACTAAGCTTGCTATCACAACCATTGATTAGATCAAGGGTTGATATGCAAAGCTTCTCCTCCAAGTCTTCCCATCCAATGGTTCAAACCAAACTCCATGCCCTCTTTGTTGACTAGTCTTAAGATATTTTCCAAAAGATATTTTCTAAAACATATTTTTCAAAAGATATTTTCAAAAACTATTACCCAATGGATAATAGCTACTGCTAGTTATTGTCCAATAGATAATAACATTACACAATGAATAAAAATATTACCTAATGGATAATAGCATTATCCAATGGATAATAGAAAAACTTAGATACAGAAAAATTTTGTCAACTATTCTCGGTTTCAGGTTTAGTAAGTTCTCTTGGCTCCGCATCAACAATCTGGAACTTTTCGGCCTCCAAAATTTTTTATTTTTCTGGCCCGCCCCGGGCCCACATATAGCCCAAAATAATATTAAAAAAAAAAAAAAAACTCAAAAAATCCACAAAAATTCATAAAATTCATAAAAATTATAAAACTCATAAATATCGAAAACAACGAAAAATCGGGGTGTTACAACTCTCCCCCTCTAATAAAAATTTCACCCTTGAAATTTCTCTTACATTTAGAACAAAGGAGGATATTGCTCCTTCATCTTGTCTTCTAACTCCCATTTCGTATCTCCGGTCCCGTCATTCTATATCACATTTACTAAGGCAATTTCTTTTCCTTTGAGTTGTTTCACCCGCCTATCTTTGATCTTAACAGGAACTGTCTCATAAGTCAAGTTCTCTTTTAATTCATACTGTATTTAGTACTATGACATGGGTTAAATTAGGAATATATTTTCTCAATTAAAATATATGGAAGACACTATGAAGGTTAGAAAGAAAAGTGGCAAAGCTATTTGGTAGATTACCGGACCTATCCGACAAAGAATTTGATATGGTCTAATAATTTAAAAGTGAACCTTCTGGATTCAAATCCAAAAGTTTCAGTCTCATGGAATACTAAAGTTTTATTGAAACAATATAACAAGATATAGTTAGAAAATAACCAATCCATTCCTAAGATTTTATCTATTTGTAGAAGAAGTAGACAAATCAAATCAATAGAAAAGTTTTGATTTCTACCAATAATAGGATAATTTAAACAGACTTAAGTAATAGTAGCAAGTTTACCAATGGAATAGTGATATTCAAGTCAAAAGGAAATGAAAACACAGACAACCCAAATTGGTTCACACAAACATAGGTAATAAAAGAATGAGTCACCCCTGAGTCAAACAGTACAATTAAAAGTTTACTTCCTATAGTACAATCTCACTTAGTTAGACCTTCAGATTGGGAGGCTTCAGCACCACTCATCGTGTAGACTCTTCCTTCTGCTTGAGGTCTTATTGCACGTATATTGATAACAAAAAATTCCTTCTCCGATTGGGTACAGTCCCTAGGAATGTGTCTGGGCTTCCCGCACTTGAAACAAATCATTTCCTTGCTCGTACACTTCTTCGTTGAGTGATTTATTCCACACTTCTTACAATGTGGTAAAAATTTCACAGTCTGACTGAGTTTATTGCCACTAGTACTCCCTCCATTTGTTTGTTGTTGTTGCTGCTGATTCCCCGGTGGCTGTGAAAACGATTTCCTCTGGGATTAATTGACTTTACACATCTTCCCCTTTTGGAACCTAGATGGTCCAAAGCTACGGAGTCTCACATCCTGAGATTGATCCAACTCTTCAATCCGGCGACACTTATCCAACAAAACTGGGAATTGCTCAATTCCCAAAGATAGAACTGCTTACTTCAAGTCATGCCTCAAACCTTCTTCAAACTTCCGACACTTTCACTCCTCATCAGGCTGAAGTTAAAAATAACGTGAGAATTTTGATAGGCTTTCAAACCTAGCAGCATACTCATTAACTGTCATTCCCCCGTGCTTCAGTCCAAGGAACTCCATCTTTTTCGTGTGCCTCGTACTAGCTGGAAAATACTTCTCCAAAAACTTACTCCGAAAAACTTCCCATGTGACAAACCTTCCCTCAGCTTCCAACAATCGTTGCGTTCCCACCCACCAATCCTTAGCATCCCTAGCAAGCATAAAAGTTTCATAAGTTACCTTTCTCACATCAGTGCATCCCATTCCTCTAAAAATTTTCTCTAACTCTTTGATCTAAAGATTTGCCTTCTCCGGATCAAACTCCCCTTTAAACCGCGGCGAGTTGTTATGACAAAACTCCGATAGATTCTGAGCTTCTACGGTCTCTTCATGTTGTTGAGCTGCCCTTTGATTTTGTTGTACAATCACGTTAGCCATCCTTTGCATTGCTGCCACTGCCGCATTCATACTGTCGTTGTCACGTCCTATTTCTGTAAGTGCATCTCAACCATGAGCCATTGCTTTTCTTCAACATCAAACAAACCACAATACAATGAAAACTAAATGTAACCATTTCAAACAAGGTTGTCTCCTTTTGGAAACCAAACAATATATCACCGCGTTCAGTGTTAGAGAAACACATAACACAAATAAGACAAACTTACCCACAAACCCAAAAGAATCTAAACTTGAGCTCTGATACCAACTAATGTAACACCCTCCTTAGGGTATCACATTTCAGACCAACTTCTTTTAAATTATTTACCCAAGTTATAAAATATTTGATATTATTTTAATACTGGTCTCAAAATTTCTTTCTCGCAGATAATAAAAACTTACCGAATTTTAGAAACATAGTATACAAGAACTGAATAATATACATCTCTAGCACATAACATAGATTAATAACAACTTAAATACATAAAGCTTACGTACACCACATAATATGTATAACTACCATATAAAGACTGCACCTAACCCAAGTCCAAAAAAACTTGAAGAGTAGGGTCCTGAACCCAATCTTCATCCAGATCCTCTTCGGGATCCCTAACAGATAAATTCTCCGGTCGAGGCATGTCACTACAAACGGGAGTCCGAGCAATTGACTCCATAGAGTCCTCCCTAGGGGTAGTTCTACGATTGCCCCATAACTCCCCAATAGGCATATCAAACTCTAAAAGAACAACAATGTCCCAAAAAAAACATAGCAACCGCATGCTGAGTCCTACTCCAAAGCATGGTAATGTCTCCAACATACTAAAAAATACGCCCCGTGTCCCAATGGACATTCCACTCTGCGATGTGCCTATTGTTACCAAGTGGCTTCCAATACTCAAAGGGGGTGAATTGAGTATAAAACTTTTTCTCAAAACCTCTTTTTATCAAAAACAAATATTAAAACTTAATAAATAAATGCACAGAAGGAACGAGAAGAAGAAAAGAAACAATAAAAGCAGTGAAAAATAAATATGCAGTAAATTAAAATTACATAAAATAAAGAGATTAAGAAGAGAGAAGCAGGCACAGTATTTATCCTGGTTCGACCACTAACCCACTTGTAGTCTACGTCCAGTCCTCGAAAGCAGAGATTTTTCACTATGTATACAAGCTTGAATAGGTGCTTGCAACTGTTACACAAAAGAGCACTTTTCACACACAGGGAAACTCTACGCTTGTGCTAAAGTCTTAGCCTGCAGGGATACCTGACCCTTATACAAACCTTGAGGGATACCTCACCCTCGATACAGAATAGCAGAAAGTAGATGAAGAGAAACTTTCATTCAGAGCAAGTAATACAAATTGAAGTGCTAATGGAGCTCTCACAGAAATATCTCAACGTTTTAATAAAAAATATAGCATAGAAAATAATTTCACAAATTAAAGCAAGCAGAAAATAATTCAAAGTTTTTGGGCAATTTTAGACGTGACCCAAGGCTCCTATTTATAGAGAAAATTAGAAGAGATAGCCGTTGGGTAGAATTAAAAGCCATTTAATCGAATTAAAAACCTGTTTGTTTCCATATCAGTGTTCGTGAGCAACGTGTTTATTCGAATAACTTAACATGTTATTCGAATAACACTGTTCCTGAAGCCATCATGAAAAAGTCATCTGATATGAGTTATTCGAATAACCTCTGTGTTATTCAAATAACACGGTTAAAAACTGTTCAGATAGAAAAGGGTTTATTCGAATAACGTTTGAGTTATCGAATAATTCACTTATAAAGATAGTTCAGAAAAAAACCATATATTCGAATAGTTGTCATGCTATTCAAATAGCATCTTTAAAAACAGAACCTCGTGAAAGGGTTTATTCAAATAGACTAAGCTCTATTCGAATAAAGCAATTCAAAACTGTTTTGGAGAAAATGTTTTAAAGACACTAAGTTTCTTTTAAAAACAAGTTTTATCTTTTCTTTAAAAAACAGAGGGATATCAAAGTGAGCTCTGTACAAAAGATCCTAAGTCCTGAAGCTAATTTTATATAAACTTGGACTTGGTCTTTCCATCATCTTCATTTAGTTTTCACGTTTGTTATCATCAAAACACGTCTTCAAAGGCATATGTTCAAACATATTCTCCCCCTTTTTGATGATGACAAACTATCAATGAGAAAAGAGTTAGTGCATATAATTGGAATTCACAAAGAGGTATAAAAGCTTACTCCTCCTCTTTAATTATAAGAGGTAATGTATATCAGATATTTGCACAGCTTCCCCTTTCAATTTGAATCCAATCTCGTTTTAAGTTTACCTGTCTTTTCTCAATTAAATTTCAAAATCTTCTCCCCCTTTTGGCATGAGCAAAAAGGAGGGGTAAGTCTCATAAACATATATTCAAGTATAAGTGCATAAAAAGAAGCATACTCATATCAATACAAGAATAGATCATCAAGAAACTGTATTTATGCATTAATCAAAAAAGGATTCAAATACAAAAGCCAGAAATAAATAACATAAGGGCAAAACAGAGATCCTAAGAACTAAGGTTTATAGAAATAGGTATCCAGAGGTGGTGGTGAAGAAGCTGGTGAAGCAGATCGGAGGGCAGCAACCTCACGTTCAACACCTTCTATTCTATCAAAAAGAATAGAGAAGGTATGTTCCATATAGGCTCTATTATCATGCAAGGTGCCATGATCTGTTCTAAGGTGACAGGAGCAGGAGCAGCAGCAAGGGCAGCAGGGCCGTCAGCAGGGTCTAGCTCATCCTCAGCAACCTCATCTGGGTACACCCAACCTTCATCGGTTTGGATCATCTTCATTTTGCGTAATGTGTGGGAGCCAAAAACATTGTGATGAGTCAGGGCAATGGCTCGCTCAGTCTCCAAGACCTGAGGATACTTGCTGAGCAAGGTAGTGACGAGAATACCATAAGACAAGTCAGATTTTTCCTTACCCTTGGCCCTCATCATATGTTTCATGATAAACACAGGCCAATTGATCTGATGGCCATTCTTCAGAATCCAAAGCATGAAGATGTCATCTTTGCTGAGGTAGGCGTAATTTCCACATCGGGGAGCCAGGATATGAGCAAAGGCGTAATGCAGAAGCCTATCTTGGCTTTTCAGCATGCCGTCCTTGAGACTCTTGTCAGGCAGGGCTAGACCAGGCTTCAGCAGGTCCTCAATTGCCTGAAACTTGTTGAATGCTTCAAGGAAAGGGTTGTCACCATCTTCAACGAGTACGCCAGTGACTGTAACCCAAACAGAGTCTGCCAGTCCTGCGGTGTGATCACAATGTTCTGATCACATACCTCGGAGAGAAGGTTCTGGCCATCAAATTCCAGATTACAGAAGAACATCTTCACCAGAGCTGGGTAGAGAGTTGCCCGATGAGAGTAGAGCTATAGAACTCCCTCGTTTCGCAGCAGGGTCAGAAAGTCAAAACCTCTGTGTTGCTGAAAGAAAGAAAGGTCAAGATACTTGGGCTGGACCAAGTTACACTCCCAGAAGTGCGTAATGAAGCAGGCACGGTGCTCTTCGTTGGATGAGAGCTTTCTCAAGTCAAGTGGATTATTACATGGAGCCGTCTTCGTGCATGGGCGCTTGCTGGAGGAGGAGGCCATGGTGATTAGAGATGTGGAAGAGAGAGTGATAGTAGGAAAATGGTGGATGAGAGTAGGAGAGAAAGAGACGATGGGCAAAGAAGAAGAGCAGAAGAGAAAAGAGGGAGTGAAACGGTTGGGCGTGCAGGGTTTATTTAAAGAGAGGCCCGTGTTTATTCGAATAAACAGAGGTTTATTCGAATAAACCTTGCTTAGAAACTGAAAGGACAGGCGTTGAAAGAGTATTTCTACTAGGGTTTATTCGAATAGAGAGAGTTTCTATTCGAATAGTTTATCTAAGAAGGCCAAACATTTTGCAGACTGACAGGATTTATTCGAATAACTGTAGGGGTTATTCGAATAGACTGAAGGCTATCAGTCAAGGCTGATAAAACAAGGCTCTGGTTATTCAAATAGCTTGAGTTGTATTCGAATAGACAGAGGGCAAAGACTGAAACTGATAAACTAAGGATTCTGGTTATTCGAATAGAAGGAGATTTATTCGAATAGACAGAGAGCATATCAAACACAGGATTAACACAGAAGCCAATTTATTCGAATAAACTAAGTATTATTCAAATAAAGCTGATATTCAACATATTATTTGATAATCTGTAAAGAATTTCATTTGAATAAAAACTTGTTTATTCGAATAAAACTAACAAAAACCACAGAAAAGCATACGTTCAAGAATTCAAGATAAAACATATATTCATGTGATTTAAAGATAGATAATATTCAGCAATAAAACATGTAATCATATATTGGATTGATTAATTATGCCCAATTCTCCTCGAATATAAAAGAATGCTTCTTTTGCTAAGGGTTTAGTGAAAATATCTGCAAGTTGCTTAGTTGTTTCAACAAACTCAAGAATGCAATCCCCTTTTTGTACATGATCTCTGATAAAGTGATGTTTTATCTTTATATGCTTTGTTCTGGAATGCAGAATGAGATTCTTAGAGATATTTATTACACTAGTGTTATCACATCTTATTGGGATGTGATCAAGCTGAAGACCGTAGTCTAAAAGTTGTTGCTTCATCCATAGGATTTGAGCACAATAACTCCCGGCTGCAACATATTCAGCTTCTCAGCGGTAGACAAAGCCACACTATTTTGTTTCTTGCTATGCCAAGAAACTAAAGAACTACTAAGCAAGTGGCATGTCCCACTAGTACTCTTTCTGTCCAATTTGCACCCAGCAAAATCAAAGTCAGAATAGCCTATTAGGCTACAAGAGGCACCTTTAGGGTACCACAAGCCCATTTGTGAAGTGCCTACTAGATATTTCATTATTCGTTTAACAGCACTTAAATGAGTTTCCTTAGGGTTTGCCTGATACCTAGCACACATGCATACACTAAACATAATATCTAGCCTACTAGCAGTAAGATAAAGGAGAGATCCAATCATACATCTATATTTCGTTATTTCTACTGATTTACCTGCTTCATCTTTGTCCAAATAGCAAGAAGTACCCATTGGAGTGGCCATGTGTTTAGCATTTTCCATTTCGAATCTCTTGAGCAATTCCTTGCAATATTTAGTTTGACTTATGAATGTCCCTTCGTTCGTTTGTTTGATTTGAAGTCCGTGGAAGAAGTTCAGCTTTCCCATCATTGACATTTCAAATTCATTCTACATTGTCTTAGGAAATTCTTTGCACAGGGATTCATTAGTAGCTCCAAAAATGATATCATCCACATATACTTGCACAAGAAGAATATCATGCTTTTTTATTTTTAATGAAGAGGGTAGTATCGACTTTTCCTCTTGAAAAATCATTTTCTAAAAGGAACTTACTCAACCTTTCATACCAAGCTCTAAGAGCTTGCTTTAAACCGTATAAAGCCTTTTTAAGTTTAAAAATATGGTTGGATAGTTCATGATTTTCAAAACCTGGAGGTTGTTCAATGTTTACCTCCTCTTGAATAAGACCATTTAGAAAAACACTTTTGACATCCATTTGATATAATTTGAAATCCATGATGTAAGCATAAGCAAGTAACATTCTAATAGCTTCTAATCTAGCTACAGGTGCATAGGTTTCTTCATAATCTATTCCTTCCTCTTGATTATAACCTTTAGCAACCAATCTAGCTTTGTTTCTAGTTATTAAACCATTTTCATCAAGTTTGGTTAGTGCCAATTATAGGGTGATCATTAAGTCTTGTAACTAATTTCCAAACTTGATTTCTTTCAAACTGATTTAATTCCTCATGCATAGCTAAGATCCAATGTTCATCATCAAAAGCTTCAATTAAATCTTTAGGTTCAATTTGAGAAACAAAAGCTAAGTGATTACATGCACTTCTAAGAGAATTACAAGTACTTACACCTTTTGATACATCACCGATAATCTGATCAAGGGAATGATATTTTGAAGTTCGCCATTCTTTGGGAAGTTCCAAAGCTTGCGAATCTTCTTGTCTTTGTTTATCCTCTTGCTCCTTGATTTCTTTTTCCTTGCTATCCAAATGTGTTTCCGCTAAGACTTCTGCAACATCATCAATAACAAGATCTTTTCTCGATCCATTTGGGTCAGTTTCATCAAATACAACATGTATAGATTCTTCAATAGTCATAGTTCTTTTATTATATACACGAAAAGCTTTACTATGATTTGAATAACCAAGAAATATACCTTCATCAGACTTAGCATCAAACTTGCCTAAGTTATCTTTTCTATTATTTAAAACAAAATATTTGCATCCAAAAACATGAAAATGCGAAACATTTGGCTTTCTTCCCTTATACAACTCATATGGGGTTTTCTTTAAAATAGACCTTATAAGAGCCTTGTTCATTACATAACAAGCTGTACTTATAGCATCTGTCCAAAAGTATTTAGGATGAGCAGCCTCATTAAGCATAGTTCTCGCCATTTCTTCTAAAGAACGATTTTTTCTTTCTACAACTCCATTTTGTTGTGGAGTTCTAGGGGCAGAGAAATTATGATTAATGCCACGTTCATCACAAAAAATTTTCAAAATCATTGTTTTCAAATTCGCCACCATGATCACTTCTTATAGAAGAGATTTGAAAACCTTTTTCATTTTGAATAACTTTGGCAAGTCTTTTAAAAGTTAGAAATGCATCATTTTTATTTGCAAGAAATAAAGTCCATGTAAACCTAGAAAGATCATCCACAATCACTAAAGCATAGTAATTCCTACCAAAGCTCATAGTTCTAGATGGTTCAAAAAGATCCATGTACAAAAGTTGTAAAGGTCTAGAAGTTGAAACTATATTTTTTGCTTTAAAGGAGACCTTTATTTGTTTACCCTTTTGACATGTATCACATAACTTATCTTTTACAAAATTAAGCCTGGGTAGTCTAATTACTAGCTCTTTAGAGACCAACTTCTTTAAGTGATCCATGTGAATATGTGCAATTCTCCTATGCCATAACCATGAATCATCATTCTTATTTAAAAGGCATTTCGCATCATTTGAAAATATATCATCAAGACTAATCATATAAATGTTGTTTATTCTATGACCAATGAATTTAACATGCTTATCATTTTTATCTTCAATTATGCAATAATTTGAATCAAATATTACCCTATTTCCTTTATCACATAATTGGCTAATACTAAGCAAGTTATGTTTCAAGCCTTTAACAAGTAATACATTTTCAATAGAGGAGTTAGGGTTCTTACCGACTTTGCCGATTCCAAGAATTTTTCCTTTGTTGTTATCACCATAAGTAATATGTCCATGATTCTTGGGAATAAGCATGATGAATTTCGAGTCGTCCCCAGTCATGTGCTTGGAGCAGCCGCTATCGAGATACCAATTTGAACTCCTAGCTTTCAAGCTGATAACTGCATGAAATGTAGTTATTTATGCCCCATATTTGTGCTTCATGGCATTCTTAGTCCTTGATCTTAAGCATATTTGGAAGGTTTTATGCTTATATTTATGGAATTTCATTTTAAGATCTTCCTTTATGTTTTCGAGCAATTTGTGCATATTTGTTAATTAATTAAGTTAATTTACAATTATATTTAACTTGGTGCCTTATCTAATGCAGGAAAGGCTCAAAAGAGACAAATTGATGCAAGCCAAGGCCCACCATTGGAGGAAAGAAGCCAAGGAAGCATTCCAGAGTTCCACGCTGAAGCGTGGAAATGTTCACGCCACGCCGTGAGGGTCTCAGCCAGCCACATACTGACAGGACAGACAGCCCCACACCGAGGCGTGGGAATGTGCACGCCGCGGCGCACGTCGGCGAGCTAAGCCTATTTATTCTATTTTTCATGCACCTTCTCACTCTCTCTCAGTTTCTCTCTTTTAGGTTTTTAGGTTTTTAGTTTTCTGGGTTAGAGGCTACGGCTAGATCTCTATTGGAGGTGGAGATGGAGCTTAGGGAGCTAAGGATGGAGCCCTCTTTCTATTGGAGGAGGATCCGAGCTTCAATGGCGAAATCCATAAGCTTTCTCCTTCTCTCTTTTCTCTTTTCTCTTCCTCATTTCTTGAACATGTATTTTGTAATTTGTTCTTATGTTCATTATATAGCTGAGCTTTATTTAGGGATGACTTTGAATCCTTTTATTAATATTAATGATTTGTTCTTTTCTGAGTTTGTGTGGATCTTTGATTTTGTTCAATCATATTGTGCTTAATGCTCTTGAGTGTTTGGCCAACATTTGAGTGATTTGATAAAATCTAATGAACCTAGCCATAGGGATTTGCATTTGAGATCATATGTATGGTTGATGCATGTTCGATTCTATTCCAATGGCGGGATGAGTTGATTCGCTAATGGGATAAACATATATCTCTTAGCCATGCATAACACGTGTTTGAGAATAGACCTTAAAGAGTGGATTTTGTGTTAGCTCTCAAGGATACTTAGAGAGTTAGGCAAATAAAACCATGGTTAGATGACCTAGACATAGACGTTTAGCTAATGTAGATTCTCAAGCTAACTTAATCATTGCATTCATATTTATGATGAGGATTGCATGTTGTTGGTTGATGTAAAGGGTGAAGGAGGATTTCCCTAAACTCTAACTGTTTATCCTTATTACTTTTTGTCTTTACTTTCTTTACTTTTATCCATTTTTATGTTCTTGAATAGAGTTAGGTAAGCTATCGGTTAATACTTAGCATTGGAAATAAAATTATCCTCGTGGGAATGATATCTGTACTCATCATTTTATTACTTGTGCGACCCGTGCACTTGCGATTAGCAAATGGGCAAACACGTTTTGACCCTAACAAGTTTTTGGCGCCGTTCTTAGGGGATAAGGCATTATTTACGTATTGCTAATATTGACAATGAGTTTGCTTAGTTCTAATTCAAGTTTTTATGTTTTGTTGTTGTAAATAGTTTTAATTCATGTTTTTATGCTTTTGTTTTTGGTTTGTTTAGATAAGTAGTTATAGTTTGATTTTGTGTTTTTGTTAAGTTTTTGTTGTACATTCTATGTTTTAAGTTTTTAGACATGTTTTGGAGGTGCTAGGGGCCAAAATGTAGCACCAATTTCAGCGGAGACAAGTTTGCTTTGCAGTCAGAGACTAACCTTCACGTCGTGGCGTGAGAATGTGCACGCCACGGGTGCCGGTCTGCTGATTAGGAACGCACCAGAGAGCTCCACGCTTCGGCGTGGAAATGTTCATGCCTCGGCGTGGCTCCTATTTTTGCATTTTTTTCTGTTGTTTTTCTCTATTTTTCTTTATTTAATAATGCTCAGTTCTAGTTTGGATGCTGTTTTGACTTGCTCAAGTACCCTATAGACCATGAACACCAAGAACACATATCACTTTGGTTTGGGGGAGTATCATTGCATGTTTTTTTTCCCTTAATGCTTAATGTTTACACATGTTTTGATACTTTAAGTATGTGCTAGTGATAGTCATCATACTTTCATGATTCTATCTTGTTTTGGCTATTGCTAGTGGGCTGTTGATAAAAGTTTCAATTTTCAACATTCTCTACATGATGTTATGCATGCTTGAATGAAAAATGATAAATCTTTTGAATGCATGATTTGTTGCCATTTGCTAGTGTGAGATGGTTGGCCAATGATATAAATGCTTGCAATTGTCCTCGATTCTTTTATGTAACCATTTGCGATCTTGAAGCATGCTTAAGCAATCTTGTTTGTTTTTATGCATGATGTGTTTCTCACTTAGATGCTTGTTTAACTTTGAAAAGATTTGAGTGTTTATTTAGAGAATGTTTATGGATTATGCATGTGGATGATTTCTACTATCCTTGAAATTGTTTTGCAACTCTCTTGAGGCGAAATCCTAGATTATGCATGATTGAGGAAGTGATTAGGGCATTGTTTGGACCGGTTGAGCATTTCAAGCTTACCCTTACATGATTATATCCCTAGGTCCCCTTTTGAAGTTTTCTAAATGTTTGGCCTTCTATGTTCTTCTTTCACCCTCATATTTCCTACCTTGTAACCATTCTAATGCATGCGAAAGCATTGTAATCTTTTCCTTCCCTTTATGTTTGTTGGGTGCATGATATGTTATTTCTTCACTTGAGTCCATTGTTTAGGGTGTTTATGTTGTTCAATACAAAAGTGGCTGGAAGGAACCGTTTGTTGCACAAAAAGTTATTTTTGTTAAAGAAAAAGAAAATACAAAAAGAGAAAAAGAAAAGAAAAGAAAAACAAATGAAAGAAAGAAAGCATAAATGAAAAAAGCATTGAGTGGTTCTGAATAGTGTTATTTGTTTCATTTTGTATACCCTTGTTGTAGTGACTCAAGTCTTGAAATATCATGTTATGTTTCTCAATGTTTGTATGTTTTCCATTCCCCTTTGTTCTTCACCCCATCACCTTGGCCTTACATTATAAGCTATTAAAGTCCTTCTTGATCCTCAATCATGTGTGATTTACATTAGTGGAGAGAGAGTTGTGCTACAATTTTGTGGAATCTTGATTTGTATCCATGTGTAGGTTCATAAACTTATCCGAATGAGCATGATTTGAAAAAGATAAGTTGAACTTGCATGTTTGTGAGAGATGTGATGTGCATGATTGGAAGCTTGATTGATGGCATGTTAAGGGTTGTGTATGTATTAAACTTAACTGAGAGGCATGCGTATTCTTTGAGGGCTATTATAATCATTGTGCACTGGTTGTGGTTAAAAGAAAATTGAATTTACCATTGTTGAATGCATGTGAGCATGAATTGTCAAAGTGAGTTCTCTTAGTCATACTTTGTGTTGCTCGAGGACTAGCAACATCTTAAGTTTGGGGGTGTAATAACTCCATGAAATGTAGTTATTTATGCCCCATATTTGTGCTTCATGGCATGCTTAGTCCTTGATCTTAAGCATATTTGGATGGTTTTATGCTTATATTTATGGAATTTCATTTTGAGATATTCCTTTATGTTTTTGAGCAATTTGTGCATATTTGTTGATTGATTAAGTTAATTTATAATTATATTTAACTTGGTGCCTTATCTAATGCAGGAAAGGCTCAAAAGAGACAAATTGATGCAAGCCAAGGCCCACCATTAGAGGAAAGAAGCCAAAGAAGCATTCCAGAGTTCCACGCCGAGGCGTGGAAATGTTCACGCCACGGCGTGAGGGTCTCAGCCAGCCACATACTGACAGGACAGACAGCCCCACGCCGAGGCGTGGGAATGTGCACGCCGCGGCGCACGTCAGTGAGCTAAGCCTATTTATTCTATTTTTCACGCATCCTCTCACTCTCTCTCAGTTTCTCTCTTTTAGGTTTTTAGGTTTTTAGTTTTCTGGGTTAGAGGCTACGGCTAGATCTCCATTGGAGGTGGAGATGGAGCTTAGGGAGCTAAGGATGGAGCCCTCTTTCCATTGGAGGAGGATCCGAGCTTCAATGGCGAAATCCATAAGCTTTCTCCTTCTCTCTTTTCTCTTTTCTCTTCCTCATTTCTTGAACATGTATTTTGTAATTTGTTCTCATGTTCATTGTATAGCTGAGCTTTATTTAGGGATGACTTTGAATTCTTTTATTAATATTAATGATTTGTTCTTTTCTGAGTTTGTGTGGATCTTTGATTTTGTTCAATCATATTGTGCTTAATGCTATTGAGTGTTTGGCCAACATTTGAGTGATTTGATAAAATCTAATGAACCTAGCCATAGGGATTTGCGTTTGAGATCATATGTATGGTTGATGCATGTTCGATTCTATTCCAATGGCGGGATGAGTTGATTCGCTAATGGGATAGACATATACCTCTTAGCCATGCATAGCACGTGTTTGAGAATGGACCTTAAAGAGTGGATTTTGTGTTAGCTCTCAAGGACACTTAGAGAGTTGGGCAAATGAAACCATGGTTTGATGACCTAGACATAGACGTTTAGCTAATGTAGATTCTCAAGCTAACTTAATCATTGCATTCATATTTATGACGAGGATTGCATGTTGTTGGTTGATGTAAAGGGTGAAGGAGGATTTCCCTAAACTCTAACTGTTTATCCTTATTGCTTTTTGTCTTTACTTTCTTTACTTTCATCCATTTTTATGTTCTTGAATAGAGTTAGGTAAGCTATCGGTTAATACTTAGCATTGGAAATAAAATTATCCTCGTGGGAACGATATCTGTACTCATCATTTTATTACTTGTGCGACCCGTGCACTTGCGGTTAGCAAATAGGCAAACACGTTTTGACCCTAACACAAGCACACCTACAACACATGTTTAGTTTTTAACCTTTGGTACTTAAACTTTCTTGGGTCCTTGTGTGTCAGTTTTGGGTTTAGTACCCTTGGGAACCCAAACCATTTTTGTTCCAATTTTTGTATTTATGTTTTTCCTTGCATTACATGTTGATGCACTATGTCCTTTCCTTCTACAATAAAAACATTGAATAAAAGGACTACTTGAAACACTAGAATGCACAAAGAAATTTTTATAGAGTTTTTGTTGATTTTTTGGGTTATAACCTATCCCGGCTTTTTGAAAAACCACTCTTTGTCTTCCTAATAAAATATTTAAGTTATCCCTTCCAAAGGTGAATTTAGAAAGAGTGTTCTTTACGTCTTCAATTTCTTTTTCAAGCATATGACATGAAGAACAAGATGAAGATGTAGAAGCATGTGAAGAATGATTTGTGCATGCATCAATGATTCCCGAAGTTTCATTTTCAACTTTCAATTCTTCTATTTCTTTATTTAAAACAAGAATTTGATTTTCTAAAGAAGATATTGTTTTCTTAGAAGAAGAGATTATTTTTGTGAAGTTTAAAGACTCTTCATGCAATTCTTCAAAGGCATCTTGTAATTCATTGTAAGAAGGCAATAAAGTAGTATTAGAACTTACCTCATTTTTGCTTTCTTCTTCTTCTCCTTTGGCCATGAGATATAGTTGAGCTTCCTCGCTATATGAGCTGTCAGTTGAATCCATATCGTTTTCATCCCATGCTATATAGGCTTTTCTTCCTTTTCTTTCCTTGAAGGGCTTCTTTTCAAATTTCTCTTTCTTCTTTTGGTAAAGTAGGCACTCCATTTTCATGTGACCAGGTTTGCCACATTCATAGCAAGTTGGAGTCAATGAAGCTCCTTCGCCTTTGTAATGAGTCTTCTTCGGAGGGAAGAGAGGTCTTCTTTGCGTTCCCTTTTTCCTGAGAAATTTACCAAATTTTTTAACTAACAGACTAAGATTTTCTTCGCTTACCTCGATGTTCTCTGAGCTTTCTTCATTTTCTTCATCATCATTGTCGAATGTTGAGGAAGTGGCTTTGAACGCTATTCCCTTTTTCTTTTTATCATTTTCTTCACTTTGACTTAATCTGCTCAGTTCCAGTTCATGCTCATAAAGTTTTCCAAAGAGGGTAGCTAGAGTCATTGATGACAAGTCCCTCGATTCTGATATAGCTGTTACCTTAGGTTGCCAAATCCTGCTAAGACATCTCAATACTTTGTTAATCAAATCTTCGTTAGAAAATTTTTACCTAAAGATGCAAGATGATTAACTATGTGGGTGAACCTCTTTTGCATTTCCTGAATGCTTTCTCCTTAGTTCATTCCGAATAATTCATATTCACGAGTTAGAGAATTAATTCTCGACCTCTTTACTTCACTAGTACCCTCATGGGTAACTTGCAAAGTGTCCCACATTTCTTTAGCAGTTTTGCAATTTGAAATTCTAAAAAACTAATCATATCCCAAAGCAGTAGTAATAATATTTTTGGCTTTTAAATTATATTGAACTTTTCTTTTGTCTTCATCAGACCATTTATTTCGTGGTGTTTCAGTCCTTACACAATCGACCTCATGTGTGGGTATAAAAGTGCCATTTTCAACAGCATCCCATACATCTAGATCAATAGCTTCGATGAAGATTTTCATTCTTTCCTTCCAATATGCATAATCATCCCCATTGAAAAAGGGTGGTCGATTTATGGAAGATCTTTCTGAAAAATCATTTGAAAAAGCTATATTCTCTTGAAGCTGCTAAGCTCTTTATACAAGAGTCTAGCTCTGATACCACTTGTTACCAAGTGGCTTCCAGTACTCAAGAGGGGGTGAATTAAGTATAAAACTTTTTCTCAAAATCTCTTTTTATCAAAAACAAATATTAAAACTTAATAAATAAATGCATAGAAGGAACGAGAAGAAGAAAAGAAACAATAAAAGTAGCAAAAAATTAATATGCAGTAAATTAAAATTGCATAAAATAAAGAGATTAAGAAGAGAGAAGCAGCCACATTATTTATCCTGGTTCGACCACTAACCCACTTGTGGTCTACGTCCAGTCCTCGAAAGCTAAGATTTTTCACTATGTATACTAGCTTCAATAGGTGCTTGCAACCGTTACACAAAAAAACACTTTTCACACACAGGGAAACTCTACCCTTGTGCTAAAGTCTCAGCCTACAGGGATACCTCACCCTTATACAAACCTTGAAGGATACCTCACCCTCGATACAGAAAAGCAGAAAGTAGATGAAGAGAAACTCTCACTCAGAGCAAGTAATACAAATTGAAGTGCTAATGGAGCTCTCACAGAAATATCTCAAGGTTTTAATCGAAAAATATAGCATAGAAAATAATTTCACAAATTAGAGCAAACAGAAAACAATTCAATGTTTTTGGGCAATTTTAGACGTGACCCAAGGCTCCTATTTATAGAGAAAATTAGAAGAGATAGCCGTTATTAAAAGCCATTTAACCGAATTAAAAACCTGTTTGTTTCCATATCAGTGTTCGTGAGCAACATGTTTATTCGAATTGCTTAACATGTTATTCGAATAGCACTGTTCCTGAAGCCATCGTGAAAAAGCCATCTGATATTGGTTATTCGAATAACCTCTGTGTTATTCAAATAACACGGTTAAAAATTGTTCAGATAGAAAAGGGTTTATTTGAATAGCGTTTGAGTTATTCGAATAATTCACTTATAAAGATAGTTCAGAAAAAAACCATATATTCGAATAGCTGTCATGCTATTCGAATAGCATCTTTAAAAACAGAACCTCGTGAAAGGGTTTATTCGAATAGACTAAGCTCTATTTGAATAAAGCAATTCAAAATAGTTTTGGAGAAAATGTTTTAAAGACACTAAGTTTCTTTTAAAAACAAGTTTTATCTTTTATTTCAAAAACAAAGAGATATCAAATTGAGCTCCGTACAAAAGATCCTAAGTCTTAAAGCTAATCTTATATAAACTTGGACTTGGTCTTTCCATCATCTTCATTTAGTTTTCACGTTTGTTATAATCAAAACACGTCTTCAAAGGCATATGTTCAAACACACTTATGACATCGTACGCTAACGAAACCTCGTGGATCTTGCCTCGCCGACATCATAGTCTTCATAGAATAATAGCATAACACAAAATAGGTAAAACAATAATATAAAGAAGTGAGATCCCTTACATCAATACCATCATGGCAGCAAAGAACAATAATGACAATAATGTTATTCATACAAAGCAATATCACAGGATAAACAAGTATAATCATGTTATCAATTAATAAATAATTCAGGAATATATATATCGCAATAACACGAATACTAATTATAACACAAAATAAATATACTAACTATGCCACAACAATATGTATATTGACTATGCACATGCACAATGCACTCATTTCCTACTCCATGGAGCTAAACAAAATTTCAGAGAGAATGATCCAGAAGTTATGTCTGTACATAGGCTGCTTCAGGCCAAGTGCTATAATTTATCAACGTGCACATCAGGCATTATACAAGACATTCTACGCCAGATCACGAAAGGAATAGTGTTTCGTCAAGATCGTTGGTGCGTTTGCATCAGTTCCCACGACACAATAGTGCAACTAACTGGCCACATATGAGTTACCCACACCCCGACGCCCCCAAGGTCATTCGTAGACCATCACTTACGTAATTCTCACCCACACAAGGTGTAATTCAACTCCTAGGTAACAATAGCCTTAACAAACACTGACAAATAATGCATGATCAATGACTCTATGCACATTACAAGCCTTTATCGACTATAACCATACGTTAATATATTTTCGGGTCAAATACATTAGCTTGACAGTAAATTACTGTATTTCTCAATTGCGTAACATTTTTATCGCATTTTCACACTCATGTAACACTTTTGTTATGTTTTTAAATCATGTAGTAGTTTTTCAACCTTTTCTCAATTGCATAAAGATTTAAAAATGTTTTCTTAATCGCGTAGCTAAAATTCATTATTTTTAAATGGCGTAAGAGTTTTTCTATGTATTTTCAATCGTGTATAACATTTTCTTAATATCTTAAGCTCAAATTAAAACTTTTCTTATTTAATATCAAAATTAGACTTTAATTCCAGTATTTCCTTAATAAATCACCTTTAAATAATATTTCTAATATTTTCTCATTAAACTTCCTCCAAATAATATTTCCTAACATTTTTCATAAAAACTTATATCATTTAAATTAATTTAAGATATCTCAAAATCTTTATTTTTTACTCTTAATAAAACTTTATTAAATAAAATATTTTAAACTCCAAACCATCCTTAAAAATTATTTCCTTGCTTAATCTCCTCTAAATAATATTTTCTAATATCCTTTCCAAAATTTACGTTTATTTTAATTAAATAAAATGTTATCCATCTTCTTCTTTAAAAATCCATTTAAATAAAATACTTTAAGTTTCCAAATTATTTCTTCATCCTATTCCCAATACTATGGCCGAAAATCACTCTTTTGCTTATTGATAAAATTTATTCATTTCCATTCTTATATCATAAATCCTTAATTAAATTTCTTAACATTAAACCACTAAATTCACAATTTATAAATCATTTTCATCTTTCCAACTAAAACTCTATCAAATAAAATACTTCAAATCTCCAAATTACTTCTTAGTCCTGATTTCACTATATTAACCAAAAATCACTTTTTAATTAGTAATAAAAATATATTCATTTCCATTTTTATTTTGTAATCTCTTAATTAGCTTTCTTATCACTAATCCTCTAGGTTAACATTTAATAAAATATTTTGCATTGGATTACCCATTTGTGGGCATAGAGGCCGTGAGCCTCATGGTCTTTGGAACCAAAAATTGTTTCCTCTCAATTACAATTTATAGCATACAATACAACATAGCATCAAAATCCTACTTAAATAAGTTCATGCATAATATCAAAGTAATAAAATCACATAAGCAAAATAAATACAAATCACACAAGCACACACATATGGTGAATAAATCCTCACATGGATTCATCACCATCATACAATTTTGTGTCCCTCACCACCATAATTGGTTGATGAGGTTAATCTCCCTCTTACCTTGGATGTAGCCTCCTAGCTCCTTATAGGATCCTTTGTGTCAAACTTCCTCCACCAAGTAGTCTCTTGAAATCCAAATAAACACATAAAAATTAACATTTAAAGCATGATTAAGGTAACCATAGATCAAATATGATTTTAGAATTTCAAGAATCAAATAAGAAATTAACTTTCAAGATCTTTACCTTGAAACCCTAGAACTTGAATCTAAGAATCAAGCTTGAAGATGATGGAATCAAGCCCTGATCACAACTTCAAAGTTACTTGGAATGATGTTTAGGATAGAGTGGTAAGGTTAGATGGAATTATGAAAGATTGGAAAGTGATTTTAGGCGCCAAGGCCGTGAGCTAGAGGAGAGAAAATGAGAGAAAGTGAGAGAAAATGGTGTTTAGATTTTGAGAGAAAAGATGATAGCTTTTTGAATGTGATAGAAAAATAAACTTAGTCACTTTTGAGCCTTATGGCCGTGAGGTTCAATAAGGAGAAGGAGAGATATTTTGATTTGCTACAAGCCATCACAACCATTGGTTAAACCAAAGGTGGATATCCTAAGCTTCTTCACTAAGCTTTCCTTCACAACCATTGATTAGATCGATGGTGGACATCCAAAGCTTCTTTACTAAGCTTGCTATCACAACCATTGATTAGATCAAAGGTTGATATGCAAATCTTCTCCTCCAAGTCTTGCCATCGAATGGTTCAAACCAAAGTCCATGCCTTCTTTCTTGACTAGTCTCAAGATATTTTCTAAAAGATATTTTCAGAAATTATTACCCAATGGATAATAGCTATTATTAGTTATTATCCAATGGATAATAACATTACACAATGAATAAAAACATTACCTAATGGATAATAGTAATATCTAATGGATAATAAAAAAACTTAGATACAGAAAATTTTCATCAACTCATCCCGATTTTGGGTTTAGTATGTTCCCCCGGCCCCGCATCAACAGTCCGAAACTTTTCAACCCCAAAAAATTTTTACTTTTCTAGACCCGCCTCGAGCCCACATAAAGCCTAAAAAAATATTAAAATAATCAAAAACTCAGAAAAATCTACAAAAATTCACAAAAATCATAAAAATTATAAAATTCATAAATATCAAGAATAACAAAAAATCGAGGTGTTACAACTCTCCCCCTCTAATAAAAATTTCATCCTCAAAATTTCTCCTACATTTAGACAAATGAGGATATTGCTCCTTCATCTTGTCTTCTAGCTCCCATGTCGCATCTCCGGTCTTGTCATTCTAGATCACCTTTACCAAGGCAATTTCTTTTCCTCTGAGTTGTTTCACTCGCCTATCTTTGATTTTAATAGGAAATGTCTCATAAGTCAAGTTCTCTTTTAATTCGTTCTGTATTTAGTACTATGACATGGGTTGAATTAGGAATATATTTTCTCAATTGAAATATATGGAAGACACTATGAAGGTTAGAAAGAAAAGTGGCAAAGCTATTTGGTAGATTACCGGACCTATCCGACAAAGAATTTGATATGCTCCAATAATTTAGAAGTGAACTTTCTGGATTCAAATCCAAAAGTTTCAGTCTCATGGAACACTAAAGTTTTATTGAAACAATATAACAAGATATGGTTAGAAAATAACTAATCCATTCCTAATATTTTATCTATTTGTAGAAGAAGTAGACAAATCAAATCAATAGAAAAGTTCTGATTTCTACCAATAATAGGATAATTTAAACAGGCTTGAGTAGTAATAACAAGTTTACCAATGGAATTGTGATATTCAAGTCAAAAGAAAATGAAAACACAGATAAAGAACCTAGCAGCATATGCACTAACCGTTATTCCCCCTTGCTTCAGTCCAAGGAACTCCATCTCTTTGGCGTGCCTTATACTAGCTAGAAAATACTTCTCCAAAAACTTACTCCTAAAAACTTCCCATGTGACAAACCTTCCCCTAGCTTCCAACAATCATTGCGTTCTTGCCCACCAATCCTCAGTGTCTCGAACAAGCATAAAGGTAGCATAAGTTACCTTTCTCTCATCGGTGCATCCCATTCCTCTAAAAATTTTCTCTAACTCTTTGATCCAAAGATTTGCCTTCTCTGAATCAAACTTCGTTTTAAACTGTGATGGGTTGTTATGACAAAACTCTGATAGATTTTGAGCTTCTACGGTCTCTTCATGTTGTTGAGCAGTCCTTTGATTTTGTTGTACAATCACATTAGCCATCCTTTACATTACTGCCATTGCCGCATTCATACTGTCGTTGTCACATCCTATTTCCGTACGTGCACCTCGACCATGAGCCATCGCCTTTCTTCAACGTCAAACTAACCACAATACAATGAAAACTAAATGTAACAATTTCAAACAAGGTTGTCTCCTTTCGAAAACCAAACAATATATCTCAGCGTTCGATGTCAGAGAAACATAAAGCACAAGCAAGACAAACTTACCCATAAACCCAAAAGACTCTAAAATTGGGCTCTTATACCAACTAATGTAACACCCTCCTTAGGGTATCACATTTCAGACCAACTTCTTTTAAATTATTTACCCAAGTTATAAAATATTTGATATTATTTTAATACGGGTCTCAAAATTTCTTTTTCACAGACAATATAAACTTACCAAATTTTAGAAACATAGTATACAAGAACTGAATAATATACATCTCTAGTACATAACATAGATTAATAAAAACTTAAATACATAAAGCTTACATACACCACATAATATGTATAACTACCATATAAAGACTGAACTTAACCCAAGTCCAAAAAAACTTGAAAAGTAGGGTCTTGAACCCGATCTTCATCCAGATCCTCTGCGGGATCCCTAACAGACAAATTCCCCGGTCGGGGCATGTCACTACGAACGGGAGTCCGAGCAGTTGACTCGACAGAGTCCTCCCTAGGGGTAGTTCTACGATTGCCCCATAAGTCCCCAATAGGCATATAAAACTCCAAACAAACAGCAACATCCAAAGAAAAAACCACATGCTGAGTCCTACTCCAAAGCAAAGTAACGTCTCCAACATACTGAATACGCCCCGTGTCCTGATGGACATTCCACGCTTCGATATCCCTATGAAATTGTATGCTAACGAAACCTCGTAGATCTTGCCTTGTCGACATTGTAGTCTTCATAGAATAATAGTATAACACAGAATAGGAAAAATAATAATACAAAGATGTGAGATCCCCTACATCAATACCATAATGGCAGCAAAGAACAATAATGACAATAATGTGATTCATACAAAGCAATATCACAGGACAAACAAGTATAATCATGTTATCAATTGATAAATAATTCAGCAATATATATATCACAATAACACAAATACTAACCATACCACAAAATAAATATACTAACTATGCCACAACAATATGTATATTGACTGTTCACATGCATAATGTGTATACTAACCATCCTTATGCACAATGCACTCATTTCCTACTCCATGGAGCTAAACAAAATTTCAAAGAGAATAATCCAGAAAATATGTCTGTACATAGGCCGCCTCAGACTAAGTGCTATAATTTATTAACGTGCACATTAGGCATTATACAAGACATTCTACGCCAAATCACGAAAGGAATAGTGTTTTATCGAGATCGTTGGTGCGTTTGCATCAATCCTCATGACACAGTAGTGTGACTAACTGGCCATATATGGGTTACCCGCACCCCGACACCCCCAAGGTCATTCACAGACCTTCACTGACGCAATTCTCACCCGCACAAGGTGTAATTCAACTCCTAGGCAATAATAGCCTTAACAGACACCGATTCACAAAAAGAGATTTTAGGCCAAGTTTATGTGGTTTTAGGTCCAAATTAAGAGGTTTAAGTTAGTGATTGATGATTCCTATATGTTAAAGAACTAATTAGGGACCTAGGATCACTTAGGAACTGATTTGGATTGGCCAAAATCCTTGAAGAGAACCAATGAAAAAGTACCATGGTTCTACAAAATTCTGTAGAACCAAGTTTTCTACCTGATGTAATCGATTACAGTGTCCAAGTAATCGATTACAAAGCTTCTAGAATTAATGTAATCGATTACAAGAGAGACGTAACTGATTACTAGGGTTCTAGAATTTGATGTAATCGATTATAAGAGAAATGTAACTAATTACCAAGCTTCTGACTTTGTTGTAATCGATTACAACAAGGGTGTAATCGATTACAAGTCCCTTATTTTTAGAAAAATAGAGTTTATGCACCCTCGAGGTTAAATGTAACCCTAGTAAACCTATGTATTGGTGATTAGTGATCCAACCGAGATTAATTAAAGGTGGTAGGAGCTTTGGAAGCTTTAGTATCATCCTTATGGTTGAAAAGAAGTATATGCTTAAAGAGTTACCCCTTTTCTTCAATAGTTTGGGTTAACATAGAAAGTATATACAAGTTTAAGTTTTAAACCTTTGAGCATTCAAGAGTTATGGTTTTCCTTAGGTAAGTATCTAGCACCTTAGGCCATTTTGTGGTAATGTATATCATTTAAGAGTAATGAGTGATGTGGTGGTGTTTAGATATAAGTATCATGAGAAGGATTGGTAGTATTGATCTTCGTGAGTATCCTTTGATGTTGTACATCATCATTAAGGCCAAAGGAAATAGGTGGGGAGGTCGTAAGGTTCTTTTGAACAAGGATTCAGCCTAAACTTCTTAGCATGCCAAGGTACGTGTGATGTGAGGATGAGCTTTCCCTCTATTTACCACAAGATAATACACTAAACTAGTATTCCTAAGTTTAGCATCTTGGTTCTAAGTTGGACTAAGCATGTATGTATGTATGAATGTATGATTAACTTGGTATCTTTAGTTTCTAAAGTTTAACCTTGTAGTTGCTTTAAACATATCTTATGTAGCATGTATTAAGATTATGTTTATTATGCTATGTATATTGGTTTTTCGTTTACTCATATTGAGAAATTTTGTTTCTTACCCCGCTGTGTTACCATGTAATTCCAAGTGAATGTTCTTCAAAGAATAAGAAGAAAAAGGAAGCTAAAGATTATATTATCTTTATAGTTTATGTTACAACTGTTGTATCTTTTTGTACTACTTTTGTAATGTAAAGGCTTATGTAATACTTCAAGCCCTTGCTAAGGCTAATGTTGTATATAGATATATGCATTTTGCTATGAGATTTATGTTTTTCGCATTTCATGTGGCTCTCTATAATGTTTTTAATGAACAATATGGATATATGTTATCAAGTTAATAGATATGTAGTGATGTTGTAGTGCTAAGTATCTCTTTGTACTCTAGGTATATTGTGATATTAGTATTAGGACGTTACATTATAGGCCTAGTTGGGTATTATAGAAGGTTCATTAAGGGTTTTTTCAGTTAGCGCTACCATTGACTAGATTAACTAGGAAGGGTAGTACTTTTGAGTCCATGAGAATAGTTTCCAAGAGTTGAAGAAGAGGTTGACCACTTTGCCAGTGTTGGTAATTCTAGATCCCCATGAGAACCTTGAAGTATACTGTGATGCTTCAAATATGGGATTAGGGTGTATTCTGATGCAAAATAGGAAAGTAGTTGCCTATGCATCAAGGCAGTTATGGCTACATGAAGAGAACTATCCTATGCATGATTTGGAGTTCGCAATTATAGTGTTTGCCTTAAAAATTTGGAGGCATTACCTCTATGAAGTCCAATTTGAGGTATTCAGCGATCATAAAAGTTTAAAGTACTTGTTTGATCAGAAGGAGCTGAACATGAGACAGAGAAGATAGATGAAATTCTTAAAGGATTATGATATTGAGTTAAAGTATCACCTGGGTAAAGCCAATGTAGTGGCTAATGCACTAAGTAGAAAATCCCTATATGTGTCCTGGATTATAGTCCAAGAGAGTTAACTTCTAGAGACTTTCAGGGATTTGAGTCTTGCGGTAAATGTGATGCCATGTAGTCTCTTTATGAGTAAAGTTGATATAATGAATGATTTAAGGATTTAAATTTTAGAACCTCAAAAGGAGGATGAAGCTCTAAGGGACATTAGTGAACATTTCTTTTTAGGAACCCAAAAGGATGTTGATATGACTAATGACAGAATGATAAAATTTAAAGACAGACTTTGTGTTCCAAGAGAGTCAGAAATCAAATAGAGGATTCTAAAAGAGGCTCACAAAAGTAAGTATACTATCCATCCTAGAGCCACTAAGATGTACCAAGATTTAAAGAGGATGTTTTGGTTGCCTAGAATGAAAAGAGACATAGCAGAATATGTGTCTAGGTGTTTAACTTACCAAAAGGTAAATATTGAACACCAGAAACCTACAGGACCTTTGCATTCTTTGGGAGTCTCTAAGTGGAAATGAGATAAGATCTCCAAGGACTTTGTAATGGGTTTACCTAAGGCTCAGCCAGTATATGATGCAGTTTGGGTCATAGTGAATATATTAACCAAATCTGCCTTTTTTTTTGTCAATGAGAGCTAGCTATTCTCTAGATAAGTTAGCTCAACTATATCTAAGAGAGATAGTTAGGTTGCATGGAGTCCCTGTAAGCATAGTTTCAAATAGAGATCTTAAATTTACATCTAGATTCTGGGGAGCCTTACAAAAGGCATTTGGGACTAAGTTGCGCCTTAGCATAACCTATCACCCGTAGACTGATGGGCAAACAGAAAGGACTATCCAAACCCTTGATGATATGCTTAGGGCATATGTTTTAGAGCAACAGGGTAGTTGGAATAAGTTTTTACTGTTAATGGAGTTTGCCTATAACAATAACTACCATTCTAGCATAAGTATGGCATCCTGTGAGGCTTTATATGGAAGGAAGTGTAGATCGCCTTTATGTTGGTGTGAGGTAGGAGAGAGAACCATCCTAGGTCCAGAGTTGGTCTAGCAGACCACAGAGTAAATTAAAATGATTAAGGATAGGTTAGTTACTATTCAAAGTCGGTAAAAGAGTTATGCTGATAAAAGAATGAGACCTCTTGAATTTGATGAGGGAGAGCAGGTCATCTTAAGAGTTACTCCTACTACTTAGATTAGTAGAGCATTGAAAACCCAAAAGTTACATCCTCATTTTCTCGGTCCTTATCAAATTCTAAATAAAGTTGGACTGCCTACCAGATAGCCCTTCCTCCTAATTTGTCTAACTTTCATGATGTTTTCCATGTGTCTCAGTTGAGAAAGTACAATCCAGATCCTTTGCATATCATAGAACATGAATTTGTACAGTTAAGAAACGATTTGTCTTATGATGTACAACCGGTAAGGATTGTGGACAGAGGGGTCAAAGAGTTTAGAGGTAAGTAGATTCCTCTGGTGAAGGTTATATGGGGTGGTAATGACACCGAGGAGGCTACTTGGGAGCTAGAGTCCTACTTACAATAGGAGGATCTAGAGTTGTTCTTACCAGGTAAGTAATTTTGGGGTCAAAATTTTAAAAAAGTACGGAGAAATGTAATACTCTTAATAACATGTTAGACTTGTATATGGTTAGAAAGGTAGCATGATACTTGCTTAATATGCCTGTTTAATTTGGTGACAAACTGAGTTAGTTTGAGAACTTTGCTGCAACACAGAAGGTGAAAAGTAGCATAAATTGACTCAGATAATAGCATAAATTGCTTAGATGAGAGAAATAAATATGGATAATTTATTTCTAGGTCACAAATGTATGAAACAAGGTGTAGTTAAAGTTTCAATATAATCAGAGTTAGTTTGGTATTTTTAAGCATACTGGTTGTGTGTTTTAATGCCAGATTAACTTGTAGCAGAAATGGAAAATCATGAAAATGATGAAACAACAATTTAGATGAATCTTAGTATTTACTCTAAAGTTATTGGAAGTTAGGAAACTTGAATCTGTGAGATTAAAGTATTTCTAAGAGATATAAGTTTCAGTGTATGGCCTTAATGACCTTATAAGTAAATGGTTTATGACTCCTCACTCATGGCTCTCCCATTTGCAAACAGAAACAAAAAACATGAGAGAAGAAAGCAAAGAAGAAGGAGGAAGAGGAGGAGAAAAAGAGGAAAGCCAAAAGGAAGTCCAAGGTGTAAAGTTTAGCTGCACTTCAAGAGGTAGGGGTTTCTAACCATTAATTCCATCATTTTCCTTCACCTATTTCATTGTTTGGAGTTAGGTCACAAAGGTGGAAAATAGGTTTGAGATGCCAAAAACCAATTCTCTTGTTAATTCTTGCTTTCATTGATTAGAATGAGTCAGTTTCTACTTAATGGATGCAAGATGCAAGAATTATTTTTGAGAAACATCAACTAAACCATAAAGTGGGAATTTATGCAATTAACAAGTAAGTATGTGTTTTTTTATTATTGATCCAAGTTTAAATGAACCATTAAGTTGTATAAGTGTTACAACATCTTTTGGGAGTGTCGATGAAGCTAGAAATCACCTAGGAGCCAATTTTGAATGATTGGAAGTGAGTATTGTTCTAATGGAACAGTACTCGGATTTTGCAGAATTCTGCAGAAAACTCCTTGCGTCGCGGTGTGACTAAGAACCATGCCAAGGTGTGAGAGTGGCCGAGAGTTGAGCGTCGCGACATGACTGAACCATGCCGAGGCGTGAAAGGGGTAGAGAGCTTGGCGTCCAAGCGTGATAGAGCTGCGGTGAGGCATGAGTTCTAGGAATTCTAAAAAATGCTATTTTTGATGAATTGAGTTCCCTACTTGTTAGGATCCCTTTTGTATGCCTTATAGAGTGTGTTGAGACACTAACAGAGGTATTTCTAAGAGAGAAAGACCATCTTGCATGTATAGAAAAGTAAGAGACCTTAGTGCAACCAAGAGTAATGGATTGTTATGGATAAGTATCTAGCACCTTTAGGCAACATAGTGTTGCACTTAGATATCACTTGAGATGCGATGATGTGATAGATACAAGTAAACTAGGATGGATTGGTTGAGTTTTTCCTATGAAAGTGACCTTACGTGATATTCATTGTCATTAGCCAGAAGGAAAGGCATCAAAAGTTCCTAAAGGAACAAGTCATTCCTAACCAAGAGCTAGGGTTATACATAGTAAAAGGTTATAGATCTTCCTCCCTACAATAGGTGAATGCAAGAAACCAGAGTTCCTAGTAAAACATGCTTAGGTCTAAAATGAACCAAGTGTGTAAGAATGCATGAATGTATGTTTAACTTGGTTTATCTAGTTTTAAATTTAAACCTTGTAGAGAATTTAAGCATGTCTTACTCTTTAACTGTTAAGTTTATGTTTATTATGATATGTTTGACTGGTTTTAGTTTACTCATACTGAGAATTGTTGATTCTCACCTCATTGTGTTGCCATGTAAATCCAAGTAAAGGTTCTTCAAAGAATTAAAAGAAGAAGGGAGCTAAAGACTTAGTTTAGTTCCAATTTACTTTGTTGTTATCACAAATCTTGTATCTATTTATACTTCTTTTGTAGTATAACATAGATATATTTTACTCTATGCCTTTGTGAGAGGCTTTTATTGTAAATATATGTAAGCATGTTTTCTACATTTCACAAGGCTCTCTATAATGACTCCATTGTGCATTATGGATATATTATTAGTTTATTATGTATGTAGTGACGTTGTAATGTTGTTTATCTTTGTAATGTTACTTTTATCAAGATGTCAGTATTAGGACGTTACCTGTTTCTCCTTCCACAATAGCAAATACAATTGGCAGAGGTTTTCTATCTCCGTCTTGTGTTGTTGCAATCAATAGTTTATAATGATATTTGCCATACAACTAAGTACCATTAATTTGAATAATGGGCTTGCAATATTGGAATCCAATAACACATGGTTTGAATGTCCAAAATAAGAAAAAAAATAGTTGTCTTGAACAGTCAACTTTGTTATGCTCAACAAATTCAATGATTTGCAACTCTACCATTATGCCTGACATGTCTCTTTGCATGACAAGTAATCATCTAGGAAACACCTTATAAGATTTATCCCAGTCCCCAAACACCTTCACATTGACAATTTGTTTTGCCTTTGAAGTTTTTCAATATAACACTTCATATCAAAATTAACTTCAAATCCTTTCAATAATTAAGCATACAGGTACATCTGGTTTTTGCTTAACTATCTCCAAAATGCAATAAAAAATCATAAGAGATTCTAATTTCTTATGATCTTGTGATATAGATGGGTTGACACAACTGTGAAGTTAATTATATTTTGTAATTTGTCACATGTTTGATTTCTTACTTTGAATGGCCATGACTCTCTAATTACAATCATCAGCATATATGAGGCATCTAATAGTTAGTCTCTGTGTATCAGAATCCTCAACCTTGTAGTTCTGATGTCTACTAATCGAATAATGTTTTAGGGCCAACTTGACAACATCTTTAGAAGGAAATTACAACCCAACATATAATTCTTCCTCTAGCCTCCAAATACCATGAGAATATAATTCAGGCAGATTATCGGGTGTACTCAATGCATCCCAATTGATTTGAGAAAATTGAAGGCATGGAGGCACAAACATAGATTCAGGAGTAACTAATAATGGAGGGACTTGTTGCTTTATATTTACTTCAGCGTAAAAGTAATCTTCTTCTAAGTTAGTATCTAAATCCTCACCCTCAGGCAGCTCTCCTTCATCTTCACTAGTGTCAGATAATGCATCTGTCATAATTAGGTTATCAGTTTCAAAGTCTAACCTAAATAATCTCCTTTCAAGCATAGCAAATGTACCAACTTCTTGAGATTGTAGTAAGGGAGCAGCATGTGTCATAGAGAATTGAGTGTTGATAGGGTACGATGATTTAAGAAGATTAGAAGGACTAACTTGGATTTCTATTTCAGAAGGACCTTCAACATGCTCATTGTTCTCACTCATTTCTATCTCAATATACAAATCCATGGAAGTTAAGCTCGGATGCTGATTAAAACAATCTATCATGTGATGCACACTTTTTAGTTGTTGCATTTACAAACCCAAGTGCAGGTTGTCTCAAGTAATAAATTCTCGGTGAGTCCGAGGTCGATCCACAGGGAATTGATGAAGATTATTTAAGGTAAGGTAAATATTTTATTACTACAGTAAAAATTATTTACTTGGGTAAAATGATCCACTCTTAGTAAATAAAGGAAAAGTAAGATTAATTCCTTTTATAACTCAATTAGAATCTTCGCAACATGGAGGTTCCAATTGAAAAATACAACATTAAAAGTCCATTAAAATAATATACGTAATTATACTATGATTCCTTTAATCATTTATTAACACAACTACCACCACTTGTAAATGGGTTAAAGCATTCATTGTGCCAATATTTTGTCTACAATAAATCAAGAACTCCTATTTATAAGGATGGAGTATTCCCGTCTGTCACTCGGGATTTTAAATTATCAGAATCAAAATATAATACGTATAAAGAATACTAGAAAGATAAATCATTAAAGCACAAGAGAGGAATAAATCTAACCTTATTTTATTACCAAGAGCTTCACACTTTGACCCAAGTAGATTAGAACTTATTTACACATAAACTAGAAAAGAGGAAAAGAAAGAGAAAAGAAATTAGAGGGAGGAGAAAATTCTTCAGAATTTCCCCTCCCCCAAGCGCTCGTCTCCGAATTCTGCTCTCTGCTCCAATTCCAAATCTCCAAAATGTACGTTGCCTTTTATAGGCAAAGAAATGGTTACTATGCAATGCACAGTAACCTGAATGATTAAGAGCAAAACGTCACGGATGACGTTTCTTTAATTTTTCTTTTCTTTTTTTTTTTTTTTTCAAATAATAATTGAGTAAATACACATGACCATGTGTCCAAATCATTTTTACATTTTTGAAAGAAGTGGTCTTCATGAAAGTTGTAGGCCTGAATATTTGCTTTAAAATGGCTTTAGTTTCAGTCCAAAATCATGCCTAGAACTCAAGATATGGTCCAATTATTGCACAGTATTTTAGGCCCGGTTTCAGCTCCTCTATTCTGACTTCAAAGCTCAATATCAACTCTAAGGCGTCCGATTTTGGAAAAGTGTTCAACATGAAAGTTGTAGGGAATTGTCTTAGCTTTCCTACAAGACCAAAATCACATCAATCAGATATTTGTAACTCAAGTTATATCCAGTTTACTAAACATTGCCAAAGAGATAATTACAGTTAATTTATGTAATAATTTATTTAATTGTCCAATTTGGCTCAAAATCATAAAATGTGTTAAAACTAACTTAATTAAGCCTAATTGAACCTTAAAAAGCCTAGTGAGAGGATTATAAAATGTATAAAATACAGTGTTATTAAATTCCCCCACACTTAACTTTTGCACTCCTGGGCAAAACACTAAAGACAAAAACTAAAGAAAAATGACACAGACTCAAAAACTAAAAACTCAAAGGATTCAATGACTCAAGAAGAGCAACTAGACAATCAAGGGATCAAAACAGTCATGAGGTAACATTTCTTCACATCTCAAACCAATAAGCAAGGAAACTTCAGTTGAAAAGAATGAATCAAGAATGATAGATCCTTACAGAATTCACTCTCACTCTCTCAAGTGTTTAAAAAGGTTAGTATTTTACTCTATTCAACTCATGAATAATTGCACTACCATAAGTTTGCTTATCTTCTACTTCTCCGCTACTCAAAAACAACATATATACACAAATCATGAGGACTTTATTCAAGGTTATAATGTGGTCAAGGTAAAGGTGGAAGTAATATAGATATGTCAAGTTAAATGCCAAAGAGAATAAAAGAGCATTATGATACAGTTAGAATGGAGAAGATGTTTGAGAACATTCAGTCTAAATTTCTCAAGAATTTCTTAGTTCTTCCTCATACAGGACAATGACCAATATCTGACTAATGTTTTGTTGAAGATCAATTGGTAGGTTGAATTCATTGTTAGGCTTGAACATTCTCCTTCTATTCCTGTTATTTCCAATTATCCACCCTCAATCTAGGTATGAAAATATCACATGGTGCATTTTTTTTATTGTAGCAATAATCAGCTCTTTTTTTTTTTATAGAAACATTTTTCCTTTTTTTTTATATAACCAATCTGCACATGCACCCCCACACTTGTTCAAGAACTCATCAAATAACAAATTCAATGCTCTCTTATTCCCTAAGGTTGGGTTAGAACATGGTTTTTCATTTAAGGCACGTAATGAGTTAGAAATAAAGAATGGTCAAATAAGCTCAAAGGGGTTAAGCAAAGGAAAATATGTAAGGTTAGCTATTTGGTCAAAGTAGTTAATTCAAGAAAATTTGCCTCAATCATGTTTATGTATGCATGTGAAAATGTAGCCTAAAAAAGAATCAAAGCAAGTTCTAGAGTAACAATTCCATGAGAAAAAAAATCACACAAGAAAGAAGAGAATGGTACAGATATTCAATTCATTCATTTATAGGCTCAAAATCTCACAAGGCATATATCCATCATTCTCAGTCCACAAAAATTTCAACATTCATAACCAAGCATGTGATGTTTAAGAAAGAAAACAATTAACTCAATCATGCAAATTTCCCTGAATCCATTTGCTACTTCCACACAACAAAGTTATCTACCCCAATCTAAATGCGTCTCAAGAGTAAAATTACAATTACAGCAAAATTTACTCCTTACTCTGCCATCCTTAATTGGTTTAACTATTAGAAAATTGCTGACAAACATATAAACACAACAAACAAACACACTTTCAAAAAAAAATTTTCTTTTTTTTTCAAGCATTTTTTTACACAATTATTCACACAATAATTATTCACACAACTATTTACACAACTATCCTTCCCCCCAACCAGAATACAACATTGTCCTCAATGTTAAAAAATAGAAAGGAAAAAGATAGAAGATAGTACACATTACATCTAGTAATTAAAAAAAAAAAAAAGCAACCTCACGCAAATATAAACAGAAACAAAGTATGACCAAAGATTGAAATTATTTATACAGATGAAGTGTCTTGACCGGCTTCCTTTTCTTACTGCTTCGCGCAACATTTCCTTCGGACCACTTCTAGTTTCATTGTTTGGATCGGTTCACATAAGAAGAAAATATATAATAAAATATATACATGTAGTTGTGAGTGTGGCTCACATCTTCCTCTGGTTTTACGTCCAGTAACGGCTTCAATGCCTTCTATGAGTCGAGGATAGGCTTCCCATCCAATTTTCTTATAAATTGGCAAATAGGGTCTTTTTGAGTCAGATTCCCAAGACTGTAACGCGCTTACTTGCCTTTGAAGAGATTCCACAAATTAATAAATCCACACTGCACAAATTCACAAGAATGCGTCTCAAAAGTCAAAAAGATTTCACCTAATGACTCCTTACTCAGGCCATTCTTTAATGAAAAATATTTTATCTTTTTTTTTATTTATGGAAACCATCCACAAAGAACAACTTCGCTTGTTACAAGAAAAATTGACAATTTTGGCAAATCAAACCATAAAATTGAAAATTAAAAATTCATTAAGATAATGATCATTAATAGGTGCGATTTCAAAAGGTGAGCCTATTGTGAGTATGGACAAAACATTTTTGGCTCATTTTGAATTCTTGAAGCAACAAAATCCACCGTATCAACATAGATTTACAAAAACTTGTTGAGAAAATTAACAAATGACCAAAAGGTCAAAATGAAGTTGACTATTTAAAAAGAAAAGAAAAACAAACACTAAGACACACGAAATTAGAAGAAAAAGAGAAAACAAAGTTTTTTTTTTGTTTTTTTTTTGTTTTTTTTGTTTTTTTTAAATGAAAACACATAAAATTAGAACACTAGGGATCAGACTTCACTTGATTCAATAATCTATCATAGACAATAGAATAGCTTTGGGACCTTTCTTCTAATCAATTTCTAATCATTTAATTGATGGGGAGAATCAGTAATTTAAAAATATTTAAAGGCATGACTTTTACTCTATGGATTCTCATAGAAAAATACCACAGTTCTCCCACACAATCTATAACCTCCATTCCTAGATGATTATAAATCATGGCACTTTATTATTTATGGTCTAGGTCATATGTAAACCTTTCGGGTTATACATATACCCACTAGATCAATTTATGAGTGGCCAATTCATAAAAGTATTATGAACCATAATAAGTACTCAAATTGAATAAAAAAGAGTTAATTAAAATTCCAATCTTAATACATGTCAATTGAATCAAGTTACGTCTTCACCCTAAAAACACACAAATTAATTACACGTGACAAAATAGAAGAAGAAAAAAATATTTACAAAGGTGTGGAATAAACCAACCACCAAATAAATAAAATAATAAAAAAATAAAGGTGGGGTAATAAACCAACCACCAAATAAATAAAATAAAAAATAACAAATGCGGGGTAATAAACTAACCACCAAATAAAAAAATTAAAAATGGTGTGGTAGAAACCAACCACCAAATAAATTAATAAGCAAAGGTGGGGTAATAAACCAACCACCAAATAAATTAATAAGCAAAAATAAATAAATAAATTACAAAAATAAATATGTTAAATGAATTAAAAATAAATAACTCTGAAATAAATAAATGACAAAAATAAAAAAAATAAAAAAATAAATAAAAATAAATGACAAAAATAAAATAAATAAATAAATAAAATAAATGACAAAAAATAAATAAAAAAATAAATAACAAAAATAAATGAAAGAAAATAAATGATCAAAAAATAAATAACAAAAAAAATAAAAAATAAAGTGCAGAAAATAAAATAAAGAAAATAAAGTGGAAAAAGTAAATTACAGAAAGTAAAAGGAGAGGTTCCCCACTGAGTTAATATATACAAAAAAAATAAATAAAAGGGAGAATTACCCCATCATGTTAGTAAAGATAAAAAATAAATAAATAAATAAAAGAGAGAATCCCCCACTGTAATATTTACAAAAATTAAAAGGAAGAATTACCCCACTTTTATCAAAAAAATAAAAATAAAAAGGAGAATTAACCCCACTATTAATATGTACAAGAAAAGAAAAAAAATAAAAGGCTTAACTTTTTTTTTTTTAACTTTCTTTTTTTTTTTTTTTATTTTTTATTTTTGTCGTGTTACCACTTTTTTTTTTGTTTTTCATTTTTTTTTAATTTTTTTTTACTTTTTTACTATTCACACATTATTTACCATATTTATACTATTCACACTACTTACCCAAAAAAAATTATTTTTTTTTCATTTTACTATTCATACTATTCACGCTACTATTCACACACTATTCATGCACTATTCACACACTACTCACACACTATTTACATACTATTTACTTTTTACTATGTACAAAAATATTTACACCAAAATTTTATTTTTCAAGACAAGTCCCTGACAACGGCGCCAAAAACTTGATGCACACTTTTTAGTTATTGTATTTACAAACCCAAGTGCAGGTTGTCTCAAGTAATAAATTCTCGGTGAGTCAGGTCGATCCACAGGGAATTGATGAAGATTATTTAAGGTAAGGTAAATATTTTATTACTACAGTAAAAATTATTTACTTGGGTAAAATGATCCACTCTTAGTAAATAAAGGAAAAGTAAGATTAATTCCTTTTATAACTCAATTAGAATCCTCGCAATATGGAGGTTCCAATTGGAAAATACAACATTAAAAGTCCATTAAAATAATATACATAATTATACTATGATTCCTTTAATCATTTATTAACACAACTACCACCACTTGTAAATGGGTTAAAGCATTCATTGTGCCAATATTTTATCTACAATAAATTAAGAACTCCTATTTACAAGGATGGAGTATTCCCGTCTGTCACTCGGGATTTTAAATTATCAGAATCAAAATATAATACGTATAAAGAATACTAGAAAGATAAATCATTAAAGCACAAGAGAGGAATAAATCTAACTTTATTTTATTACTAAGAGCTTCACACTTTGACCCAAGTAGACTGGAACTTATTTACACATAAACTAGAAAAGAGAAAAAGAGAGAGAAAAGAAATTGGAGGGAGGAGGAAATTCTTCAGAATTTCCCCTCCCCCAAGCGCTCGTCTCCGAATTCTGCTCTCTGCTCCAATTCCAAATCTCCAAAATGTACGTTGCCTTTTATAGGCAAAGAAATGGTTACTATGCAATGCACAGTAACCTGAATGATTAAGAGCAAAACGTCACGGATGACGTTTCTTTAATTTTTCTTTTCTTTTTTTTTCTTTTTTTTCAAATAATAATTGAGTAAATACACAGCCATGTGTCCAGTCATTTTTACATTTTTGAGAGAAGTGGTTTTCATGAAAGTTGTAGGCCTGAATATTTGCTTTAAAATGGCTTTAGTTTCAGTCCAAAATCATGCCTAGAACTCAAGATATGGTCCAATTATTGCACAATTTTTAGGCGGTTTCAGCTCCTCTATTCTGACTTCAAAGCTCAATATCAACTCTAAGGCGTCCGATTTTGGAAAAGTGTTCAACATGAAAGTTGTAGGTAATTGTCTTAGCTTTCCTACAAGACCAAAATCACATTAATCAGATATTTGTAACTCAAGTTATATCCAGTTTACTAAACATTGCCAAAGAGATAATTACAGTTAATTTATGCAATAATTTATTTAATTGTCCAATTTGGCTCAAAATCATAAAATGTGTTAAAACTAACTTAATTAAGCCTAATTGAACCTTAAAAAGCCTAGTGAGAGGATTATAAAATGTATAAAATACAGTGTTATCATCATGCAAGCAATATCTTCATCATCTTCTAATGGAAGAGTTATCCATTTCAGTACATTGCTCCATTGTGAAAATCTATAGACAACACTGGAAACATATTGATTTTCTTAGAGCCTTAATTTTAATTGAATTCTCCTTTTCAGAAGCTCAAAAATCGTATCACGTTTAATCATGATAGACTTGGGATGAGGACCTTCATACATTCTCCCATTGTAGTAAATGAGAACAAAAAGGTGTTTTGCCATCTTAATTCCTCTTCTCAAACTTCTGAATAATAACAATACAATAAGTATGAAATCAATCAATATATGTAGCGACGGAAAAAAAATTGTTACCCATAACAATGAATTCATAATATTAATTTTCATAAGAAATTTTTTCTATGCTCTACTAATTTCAATTTCAATAAACCCACAATTTCAATCAATTGAAAACAACAAAAAAATACATAATCATTAATAATTATAATAAACACATGTTAAGTTTTCCTATCAAGATAGGTACTCAAGTTTATTAATACAAGGGGAATTATGTCTCAAATGAAAGAGTGACAAAGTTGATGGAGGAGGTGGACCAGCTGAGGTCAGATCTCATAAAGAAAGGAATGACTTATAGGTTGTTGAGGACTTACATAGAAGTTCGGTTAAAGGAGTTGGGTCAAGAGAAGAAATGAAGGGTTTTCAATGAAGTCCTATCATTAGCAATCTATGGGTTGGTACTGTTTCCATCGGCTTTTGATTTAGTGGACTATGCTGCCATGGATGTGCTCTTCATATTTGAGATGTACAAAGTGAATTCAATCATTGCTATCTTGGTAAAGACTTTCTTGTCTTTTGGTTGCTGCCATGAAGGAAAGGGTGATAGGTTGTTGTGTTGTGTTCAGTTACTATATGTATAGATTATCACTCACATGTACCACCATCAATATCTGAATTATGCACCTGGGACACCAGCACTTGATCCACTGTGGGATTTCAAGTGTATACTTGTGCAGATACTGGGGGTATATGAGTGGTTGGAGAAATTCAAGGATTTGAAAATGGAATGATTAAATGGGTTTGTCCTTAGTATGATGGTGAAGATGTGGTTTATAGTTGTGGCTAGTTTCCCAATGTCTTGCTAATGGGCCCAAGAGGTTGTATTGCCTACACGCTCGCTATAACATCCGTGAAAACATGTTAGACTTATATATGGTTACAAAGGTAGTCTAATACTTGCTTAACATGTTTGTTTAATCTGTGACCTTCTAAGCATGTTCAGTCATTTTTTTGTAGCAATGTGTGTGAAAAATAATTGTTATTAACCCTGGAATTAGCTTAAACTACTTAGTTAATAAAAATAAATGTGGGAAAATTATTTCTAGGTCACAACTGTATAGAAGATGGTGTAGTTAAAATTTTTGGTAAATCAGAGTTAGTTTGACATTTTTAACCATAACGAGTGTGTGTTTTAATGTCGGATTGACTATCAGCAGATATGAAAAAATATGGAAATAATGAAACAATATTTTTGATGAATCTTAGGATTTATTTTAAACTTATTGGAAGTTAGAAAACTGATTTGGTGAAATCTAAGTGTTCTTATTTGATCGAGAATTGTATAAGTCACTTAAGTGACCAAAGAGCATACGACTCTCCTTATTTTTGTTGCCTTGATTATTTAGGCACCCAAATGAGATATTTTTCATCTCATTCTCATCTTTTCTCTCTGTTGCAGTAGGCAAAGGAAAAGGATAGAAAGAACACCAAAGGGAAGGATCAACCAAAAAGGAAGAAGAAGATAGGGAAGGGGTAGAGCTTCTCAGTGACTTCATTTCTGGCCATTAGAGGTAGAGGGAACTTGTTCTTGGCACTTTTTTTTTTCCTTTTCTTCATCTTGTTCATGTGATGGCTTGATGTGAGTATTGGGTTATGAGTGTGATTTTGTGTGTTCTAGGCCTATTTCTTGATATAGATCTTGAGTATGGCTTGGTTGTAGTTTGTTGTATGCTTGGTAATGGATTGTTCAAATCTTAAACACTTATGACTTCATTTGAGTTAAAAGTGGGGTCTTAGGTTTTTAAGTGGGTGAACGATTCATGATTCCTTGTTGAGTGAAATTAATGTTATATAAGAGTTAAAATATGTTAATGGATCTCATTAAATGTTGGAAATCACTTGGATTTAAGTGTTGAGTGCATGGAGGAGGGTTTTGTTCTAATGGAACAATACCCGTATCTGTAGAATTCTATAGAAGCTCCTCGCGCCACAACGTGACTGAGAGCCACGCTGAGACATGAATGAACCTGAGAGCTCAGTGCCGCGGTGTGGCAGGGCTACACCGAGGCGTGAGTGGGCAGAGAGTTGGGCACAGCAGAGTAGGAGGTGCTGCGCCGAGGTGTGACTTCCAGGCTTGAACAAAAAGTGTTGTTTGACACAATGGAGTTGGCTATTGGTGTAGATTCATCTTTTACACTTCTTAGTGAGTGTTGAGACTCTAATAAGAGTATTTGATGAAGTGTTTGCGTAGTGAATATAAATCAATTAGTATGTGATTTATTGTGATATTGAGCATCATTGTTGTTCATATTTGAGGTGATGGATGTAAATCAATTGGTATGCTATCTATTACAATAATTGACATCATTGTATTTCACACTTATGGTTATGAATGTAAATCAATTGGCATGCTAGTTATTGTAGTAATTGGAATCATTGTTTCTCATAACTTTGTTAATGAGGATGAGATCCTTATCTTTGGGTGATCATACATGATTATAAGTGAAGAGGTAATATACCTTCCATATCATAGTGATGAGCTGAGGATGGTTTATTTCCTCACACCTGGTGAAATGTCTGGAACTAGGTTCCAGTGTTTGCTCAAAGCTTATGGAACCAAATTCATTTGCTCTAACTAAGATTTATACATACATAATAATTCCAGAATGATTAGGATGAGTTCCCTAACTATGTCTAAGGAATCATGACATTATCTACATTCATTTTAGGATGTTGCATAGGCATGAACATAAGGTATAATTTGGCATAGCATGACAATTGTATGAGTGGTTGCTAAACATAACATATCCATGCATGGCAATTGTGCAACACTCCAAAAAATTTTTTTGTTAATTGTGATTTTTCTACGATTTTTATGAATTATTTAATTTATTTTGATTATTTTATTATTATTTTTGAACTTTTATGTGTTTGACTGTTAATGCGGGGTCGAGGGAGCTTACTAAACCCGAAATCGAGAACATATTTTGAAGTTTTTCTTCCTCTGAGATTTTATCTGACTGATGAAGTCTAGGTACTTTCTATTATCCATTGGACCACTGATTTTGCTAGCAGTAACCTTTGTCCATTAGTTAATAGCTACCGGTAAATATCTAGTTAGATGACTAATCATAAGCCTAGTCATGACCCTTCATCATTTCCATTCATGACTCACTTTATTGTGAGCCAATGGAAAACAAGCTTCCGAGGGAAGTTTGTAGGAAGTCAAGCATAGTGGCTATGACTCACTATGGAGAACTAATAAGGAGCAAGCTTCCAAAGTAAGATTGGAGAGAACTTAGAGAACAAGCTTTGACCAATCAACACCCTTTGGTGTTCACGGCCAAGAGGACCTTCTAGGACAAGCTTAGGAGACCAAAATGGTTACTTAACCTCTCTTAAGTTTATCTTGTCTTGTTTTAGGAAACAAACTATCAAAACTCTCTCATTTTCTCTCCTTAGCATTTTCGGCCAACACCTTTCAATTACACATCAATCTTGATCAATCCAAACTAACCTTATATCTTGAATCTAAACACCATTTGGAGATACTTTCATGTTGTGAGTTTCTTCAAATAAATCCATCTTCAATCACTTTCTCAAAGATTAAGTTTGAAGGTTTTTAGATGAAGTTCTTGATCTTCATTTCTAACTAGACCATAGTCTTGATCCATGGTCATCTTATTTCAAGCTTTAGATCTTAATAATTGTATGTTTGATTTGTTTTAAGGATCTTTTTGGTGGTAGAAGTTATTTCAAGAAGACAACAAAGGAGTCTTTGATCATCACTTAAGGTAAGAGGGAGCTTAACCTCATCAACCAACTTGGTGGTGAGAAACAAAATTTGTGGTTTATTAGTGAAAAATCCATGTGAAGATTTATTCACTTGATTGTGTGAATTAATGGTTTATGCTTGTTTGACTATATGTGATTATATGTTTTTGATGGTATGCATGAAATTGCTATAGTAGGAATTGATGTTTGATATGTTTTACATGCTCTGAATCATATATGAATAGCAAGATTTTTGGTCACAAAGACCATATATGGCTCATGGTCATTTAGCCTAAGAAGGGGTATCCAAGGAAAAAATATTTTATGGAATCAAAACCTAGATGATTAGGTGATAAGAATATGATTTAAGGATTTACAAGTTAAAAAGAAATGACCAAAATTTTATTATTTGAAAAGAGTTTATTTTTGGCCAAGATAATGTAAATAAGTTTGAAAGATGGTTTGAAATTTAAAATATTTTATTTAAGAAAGTTTTTAGTAAAAGTAATGGAAAGAGATTTTTGAAATGTTTTAATTTAATTAAAATAATATAGATTTTTATGAAAAACGTTAGAAATATCACTTAGAGGAGATTTGGTAAGAAAATATTGGAATTAAGGTTCAAATTTTATATTAAACATAGAAAGTCTAAAAATTAAGCTTAGAATGTCAATAAACGTTTTAAGTGATTAAAAAGTATTGATAAAACCTCACGCGATTCAAAAACATGGAATTTTGAGTTACGCGAATAAGAAAATGTTTTAAAATTTTTACACGATTGAAAAATGATGTGAAAATGTTACATTATTTAGAGACGTAACAAAAAGTGTTACGTGTTTGTGATAATACAGTAAAAATACTTCACATTTGAGAAAAATAGTAGATTACCGTCAGGTCGATGTACTGGACCTGAAGCCGTCAGTTGACGCTTTAGCCTAGTGGTGGCTTGATTTTACGTGGAAGTCACGTAGTTATTAATTATTGATTTATGAAGTCATTCGATCATGCATTGTGAAAGTCGTAATGACTTTGTTTATTAAGGTTGTATGCCTAAGAGATTAAATTACACCTTTGTGCGAGTACGAATTGCATAGTGAAGGTCAATAACTGATCTTGGGAGCGTCGGGGCGCGGGAATCCCACAAGTGACCAGTTAGTAGCTCTATTGTGCCATGGTTACTGATGCAAACGCACCGACGATCTCAATGAGACACTATTCCTATTCCAAATCTGGTGTAGAATGTCTTGTATAAGTCATGATGCGTACGCTGATAACATTAAAGCACTTGATTTGAGACTGACGATATACGAACATATTTCCCGATCATTCTCTCCAGTGTTTGGTTTTAGCTTCATGGAGTAGGGGTCGGTTCATTGTACATATGCATAGTCAGTAGACATGTTGTTGTGATATACTTTTGTTGAATTTATTTATTAATTAAAATAACATGACTATAACTGTTGATTCTATATTGAATGGCATATTGTTTATTACTATTTCTTTGCTTCCATACTGGTATGTGATGTAGGGGATCTCACCTTTTTAGGGTAATGTTCTGTCTGTTTTGTTTTATGTTTATGTTCTATGAAGACTTTGATGGCGGAAAGGCGGGATCTTCTGGTTTCGTTAGGGCGCAGTTCCATGGAGGCACCGACGCATGGTGCGTCCACATGGATATTGAGCGCATAGAGTACTATGGAGATGTTACTCTATCTTTAAGTTGGACCTGCCATGGGATTACTACTTTTTATTTTAATGCTACTGTTTATCTGGAGTTCTATATGCCTGTTAGGGATTGATGGGGTGATCTTCATTACACTCCTAGGGTGGATTCTGAGGTATCTTCTGCTCGGACTCCTGTCCGTCGAGACATACACTTACTGGGGAATTTGTCTACTGAGGATTCAGAGGAGGATCCAGTGGAAGACCCTTCCCTTTAAGTGTTTTGAACTTAGGCCAGTTTAGGTTTGTTATTATAGTTGTATTTATGCTTTTTGGTATGTAAATCTTATGTATTCATGTTCTCAGAAAACTATGTATATATGTATAAAGCGTATTATTCAGTTCTTTATATCTTGTGTTCTCTATATTTTGTTAAGTTTATGTTATCCACAAAAAGAATTTTTAAACCTGTATATTATAATATTAAATCTTTTATGACTTGAGTTTAGTTTTAAAATCGTTAGTTTGAAATGCAATTCCCAAAGAAGGGTGTTACATTAGTTAGTATCAGAGCCCAGGTTTAGTCTATTAGGTTTGTGGTTAGGTCTATCTTGTTTGTGCTATGTGTTTCTCTGTGTTTTGGTTTCTGGAAGGAGACAATATTGATTGAAATGATTATATTTAGCTTTCATTGTATTTTGATTAGTCTAACATTGAAGAAAGGCAATGGCTCGAGGTAGAGGTGTGCATGTGGACACGGGACGTGACAACGATAGTATGGCTGCGATGTAGCAACAATCCAGAGAATGGCTAGCGTAATAGTACAACAAAATTAGAGGGTTGCTCAACAGCAGGAAGCAACAACCGAGGCTCAGAATCTGTCAGAGTTTCACTGCAACAATCCACCATAGTTTAAAGGTGAATTTGATCCGGAGAAAGCGAACCTTTGGATTAAGCAATTGGAGAAAATTTTTAGAGGAATGTGATGCATAGATGAAAGGAAAGTAACTTATTCTACTTTTATGCTCGTTGGAGATGGTGAGGACTGGTGGGCAGGAAGTCAACGGTTGTTGGAAGCTGAAGGAAGATTTATCACATGGGAATTCTTTCAGAGCAAATTTCTTGAAAAATATTTTCCAGCTAGTACAAGGTATGCCGAGGAGATGGAGTTCCTGGGACTAAAGCAAGGGGGAATGACCATTAGTGAATATGCTGCTAGGTTTGAAAGCTTATTAAAATTCTCACGATACTTTCAACTCCTGCCCGATGAGAAATAGACGTGTTGGAAATTCAAAGAAGGTTTGAGGCATGATCTGAAGCGAGTAGTGCTACCTTTGGGGATAGAGCAATTCCCAATTTTGTTGGACAAGTGTCGCCGAATTGAAGAGTTGGATCAGTCTCGGGATACGAGACCCCGTAACTTTGGACCATCTAGTAATGTCAACCGATTCCAATGGAAACTGTATTCACAGCCACCAGGGAATCAACAGCAATAGCAAACATATGAGGGAGGTACTAGTGGCAGTAGATTTAGTCAGACCATGACATCTTGACCAAAATGTATGAAGTGTGGAAAAAATCATGTGACAAAGGAGTGTATGATCAAGGGAATAATATGTTGCAGGTGCAGGAAGCCCGAACACATTTCTAGGGACTATACTCAACCAAAGATAGAGCCTTTCGTTAGTAATGTACGTGCTTCAAGGCCTCAAGTAGAAGGGAGAGTCTATACCATGAGTGGAGCTGAAGCCTCCCAATCTGAAAATCTAGTTAATGGAGATTGTGCCATAGGAGGCAAGCCTTTAACTGTACCGTATGACTCGGGGGCAACCCATTCTTTTATTACCTATGACTATGTGAATCAATTAGGGTTGTCTATGTCTTCATTACCATTTGACTTGATAATTGCTACTCCCACCGATAAACCTGTTATTACTACTCAAGTCTATTTAAACTGTCCTATTATTATTAGAGATTTAAACTTTTCTGTTAATTTAATTTGTTTACCTCTTTCACAAATAGACGTGATTTTAGGAATGAATTAGTTATCTTCTAACCATATCCTGTTAGATTGTTCCAATAAAACCTTAATGTTCCCTAAGACTGAGATTTCTGGATTTTTGATGGCCAACCAAGTTAAACCTTCTTTGAGAGAAGGAGCTCAAGGATACATGTTACTGTTTTCCTTGGAAGTCAAGGGTGAGACTAATGTGAATACTATTCCTGTAGTCAATGAGTTTCCCGAAGTTTTTCTTAATGATATACCTGGACTACCACTGGAACGAGAGATAGAATTTTCTATCGTGCTTGTACTAGGATTTGGTCCTATATCAATGGCACCATATCGAATGTCACCATTAGAAATAGCTGAGCTAAAGAAGTAATTGGAGGAACTATTGGGAAAGTAATTTGTGAGACCTAGTGTATCACCATGGGGAGCACCAGTGCTATTAGTCAAGAAGAAGGATGAAACTTCTCGCTTATGTGTGGATTATCGCCAATTGAACAAGATCACGATCAAGAACAAATATCCACTTCCGAGGATAGATGATTTGATGGATCAACTGAAGGGAGCCACTATTTTCTTTAAGATCGATTTACGTTCTAGTTATAACCAGATTTGTGTAAGAGTTGAGGATGTTCCTAAGATGGCGTTTCGAACGCATTATGGGCATTATGAATATCTAGTGATGCCGTTCGGAGTGACGAACGCTCCTATAATATTCATGGATTATATGAATAGGATCTTTCATTTTTATCTAGACAAATTTGTCATTATTTTTAATGACGACATTCTGATATATTCTTAAAGTCAGGAGGAACATACTGAACATCTTAGTGTGGTTCTCCAGATTCTAAAAGAGAAGTAGTTATACGCTAAGCTGTCAAAGTGCAAGTTTTAGTTGGAGGAAGTTCAATTTTTGGGTCACGTAATTTCAAAGGAAGGAATTGTGGTGGATCTGTTAAAAGTTGAAATAGTTCTTCAATGAGAGAGACCGAAGATCGTAACAGAGATTCGTAGTTTTGTGGGATTAGCTAGTTATTACCTAATATTCATCGAGGGATTTCCAATATAGCAGGACCTCTTACCCAGCTCACACGAAAGAATCAAACTTTTGCATGGACTGATGCATGTGAAGAACTACCCTACTCATGATTTGGAGTTAACTGCTATTGTGTTTGCAATGAAGATTTGGAGACATTTTTTGTATAGAGCAACGTTCAACATTTTCAGCGATCATAAGAGTCTGAAGTACCTATTTGACTAGAAGGAGTTGAATATGAGGCAAATGAGGTGGTTAGAATTTTTGAAAGATTATGATTTCCAACTTCAGTATCAACCCGGAAAAACAAACGTCATAGCAGATGCTTTGAGTAGAAAGATACTCAGTGTCTCTGCGATGATGATTAAGGAAAGAGAATTGATAGAACAATTCAGGGATAGGCAGTTGTCTGTAGAATCGACACCAGGAAGACTTTGCTTGAATATGATTACTATTTCGAGTGGATTCATGGATGAAACTCGAGATAAGCAAAGGAGTGATCAATATTTACAAGATGAGAAGGAGCTAGTTAAGCAAGGCGCTGTGTCATAATTTGAGGAAAGACCGGATGGAATTCTAAGGTTCAGAGATAGAATTTGCATACCAAGTGATCCAGAGCTTAAGACATTGATTCTCGACGAAGCTCATATAAGCAAATTAAGCATGCATCCAGGAGCGACCAAAATGTATCAGGATTTGAAGCAATTATATTGGTGGCAAGGAATGAAGAGGGACGTAGCCAAGTATGTGGCATCATATATAGTTTTTCAGAAAGCTAAAGTTGAACATCAGAAACCTACAGGAATATTACAGCCTCCAACTATTCCCAAATGGAAATAGGATGGCATTGCAATGGACTTTGTGGTTAGACTGCCAAAGACTCAAAAGGGTTATGATTCCATATGGGTGATCGTAGATCGGCTTGCGAAGTTAGCACACTTCTTACCCATTAACATAAAGTATTCAATAGAGAGATTGACCTAAGTGTATATTGGTGAAATTGTTAGACTTCACGGTGTACCCTCTAGTATTATTTTTTATTGAGACCCAAGGTTTACGTCAATGTTTTGGAAGAGTCTGCAAGAAGCAATGGGGACAAAACTTTGTTTAAGTTCTGTTTATCATCCGCAAATAGATGGTCAATCAGAGAGGATGATTCAATTATTGGAAGATTTGCTGAGAGCTTGTGTTTTAGAACAGAATGGGAGTTAGGATGAATTCTTACCTCTGATAGAATTCACTTATAATAATAGTTTTCACTCAAGCATAGGGATGGCACCCTATAAGGCATTATATGGATGAAGGTGTAGAACGCCTTTGTGTTGGTACCAAGATGGGAAAAATCTTGCGTTAGGACCCGAACTTGTGCAACAAATAATGAAAAAAGTTAAGGTGATCCAGGAAAGAATGTAGACAACTCAGAGTCGACAGAAGAGTTATGCTGACAAGAGAAGGAGACCCTTTGAGTTTGAGGAAGGCGAACATGTGTTTTTGAGAGTCACACCCATGACTGGGGTCGGTCGAGTTATTAAATCCAGAAAGCTCAATTCTAAATTCATCGGACCATATCAAAGTCTTCATCGAATAGGTCTGGTAGTATATCAGATAGCTTTACCACCTTTTTCTTTCTAATCTTCATAATGTCCTCCATGTATCGCAATTGCAAAAGTATATTCCTGATCCAAACTATGTCATAGCACCAGATATAATTCAATTAAAAGAGAACTTGACTTATGAGACACTTCCTGTTAAGATCAAAGATAGGAGAGTGGAACAACTCAAAGGAAAGAAATTGCCTTAGTAAAGGTAACATGGAATAATGTGACTAGAGATGCAACTTAGGAATTAGAAGACAGAATGAAAGAGCAATATCTACAGTTGTTTTAAGGTATGATAATTTCGAGGACAAAATTCTTTTTAGAGGGGAAGAGTGTAACACCCCGAAATTTATTTTTCTGTTAATTGTGATTTTTCTATAATTTTTATGATTTTTGTGAATTATTTAATTTATTTTGATTATTTTATTATTATTTTTGGACTTTTGTGTGTTTGAAGTGGTGCCGGAAAAATAAAATATTTTTGGGGGCGAAAAATTTTTGACTATTAACGCAGGGCCAGGGGAGCTTACAAAACCCGAAATTGGGAACATATTTCAAAGTTTTTCTTTTTCTGAGATTTTATCTGACTGATGAAATCTAAGTACTTTCTATTATCCATTGGACAATAACCACTAATTTTGTTGGCAATAACTTTTGTCCATTAGTTAATAGCTACTGGTAAATATCTAGTTAGATGACTAGTCATGAGCCTTGTCATGACCCTTCATCATTTCCATTCATGACTCACTTTATTGTGAGCCAATGGAAAACAAGCTTCCAAGGGAAATTTATAGGAAGTCAAGCAAAGTGGCTATGACTCACTATGGAGAACCAATGAGGAGCAAGCTTCCAAAGCAAGCTTGGAGAGAACTTAGAGGACAAGCTTTGACCACTCAACACCCTTTGGTGTTCACGGTCAAGAGGAGCTTCTAGGACAAGCTTAGGAGACCAAAATGGTTACTTAACCTCTCTTAAGTTTATCTTGTCTTGTTTTAAGGAAAAAAACTATCAAAACTCTCTCATTTTCTCTCCTTAGAATTTTCGGCCAACACCTTTCAATTACACATCAATCTTGATCAATCTAAACTAACCTTATATCTTGAATCTAAACACCATTTGGAGATACTTTCATGTTGTGAGTTTCTTCAAATAAATTCATCTTCAATCATTTTCTCAAAGATTAAGTTTGAAGGTTTTTAGGTGAAGTTCTTGATCTTCATTTCTAATTTTATTCTAAAGTTCTAGACCATAATCTTGATCCATGGTCATCTTATTTCAAGCTTTAGATCTTAATAATTGTATGTTTGATTTGTTTTAAAGATCTTTTTGGAAGTAGAAGTTATTTCAAGAAGACAATAAAGGAGTTTTTGATCATCACTTAAGGTAAGAGAGAGAGTAACCTCATCAACCAACTTGGTAGTGAGAAACAAAATTTGTGGTTTGTTGGTGAAAAATCCATGTGAGGATTTATTCACTTGATTGTGTGAATTTAATGGTTTATGCTTGTTTGGCTATATGTGATTATATGTTTTTGATGGTATGCATGAAATTGCTATGGTAGGAATTGATGTTTGATATTTTTACATGCTTTGAATCATGTGTGAATGGCAAGATTTTTTGTCACAAAGACCATATATGGCTCATGGCCATTTAGCCCAAGAAGAGGTATCCAATGAAAAAAATATTTTATGGAATGAAAACCTAGATGATTAGGTGATAAGAATATGATTTAAGAATTTACAAGCTAAAAAGAAATGAACAAAATTTTATTATTTGAAAAGAGTTAATTTTCGGCTAAGATAATGGAAATAAGTTTGAAAGATGGTTTGAAATTTAAAGTATTTATTTAAGAAAGTTTTTAGTAAAAGTAATGGGAAAATATTTTTGAAATGTCTTGATTTAATTAAAATAATATAGATTTTTATGAAAAATGTTAGAAAATATCACTTAGAGGAGATTTGGTAAGAAAATATTGGAATTAAGGTTCAAATTTTATATTAAACATAGAAAGTCTCAAAATTAAGCTTAGAACGTCAATAAACATTTTACGAGATTAAAAGGTATTGATAAAACCTCACGTGATTCAAAAACATGGATTTTTGAGTTAAGTAAATAAGAAAACATTTTAAATTTTTTATGCGATTAAAAAATGACGTCAAAGTGTTACCTGATTTAGAGACGTAACAAAATGTGTTACACGTTTATGATAATACAGTAAAAATACTTCACATTTGAGAAAAATAGCATATTATTGTTGGGCCGACGTACTAGACCCTGAGACTTCAGTTGACAGTTTAGCCTAGTGGTAGCTTGGTTTTACGTGGAAGTCACATAGTTATTAATTATTGATTTATGAAGTCTAATCATGCATTTTGAAAGTCGTAGTGACTTTGTTTGTTAAGACTGTATGCCTAAGAGATTGAATTACACCTTTGCGCACATGTGAATTGTGTAGAGAAGGTCAATAACTGATTTTGGGAGCATCGGGGCGCGAGAATCCCACAAGTGGCCAGTTAGTAGCTCTACTATGTAGTGATTACTGATGCAAACGCACCGACGATCTCGACGGGACACTATTCCTATTCCTGATCTGGTGTAGAATATTTTGTATAAGCCATGATGCGTATGCTGATAACATTGAAGCACTTGATTTGAGGCTGACAATATACAGACATATCTCCTAATCATTTTCTCCGATGTTTGGTTTTAGCTCTATGGAGTAGGGGTCGGTTCATTGTACATATGCATAGTCAGTAAACATGTTGTTGTGATATACTTTTGTTGAATTTATTTATTAATTAAAATACCATGACTATAATTATTGATTCTGTACTGAATAGCATATTGTTTATTACTATTTCTTTACTGCCATACTAGTATGTGATGTAGGGGATCTCACCTCTTTAGGGTATTGTTCTGTCTGTTTTGTTTTATGTTTATGTTCAATGAAGACTTTGATGGCGGCAAGGCGAGATCTTCTGGGTTTCGTTAGGGTGCTGTTCCATGGAGGCACCGATGCATGGCGCGTCCACATGGATACTAAGCGCATAGAGTACTGTGGAGATGTTACTCTATCTTTGAGTAGGACCCACCATGGGGTTACTACTTTTTCTTTTAATGCTACTGTTTATCTGGAGTTCTATATTTTTTGTTAGGGATTTATGGGGTGATCTTCATTACATTCCTAGGGAAGATTCTGAGGTATCTTCTACTCAGACTCTCGTCTGTCGAGACATATCCCGACTGACAAATTTGTCTACTCAGGATTCAGAGGAGGATCCAGTGGAAGACCCTTCCCTCCAAGTGTTTTGAACTTGGCCTAGTTTAGTTTTGTTATGATAGTTGTATTTATGCTTTTTGGTATGTAAGTCTTATGCATTCATGTTCTCAGAAAACTATGTATATATATGTAGAGTGTATTATTCAGTTCTTTATGTCTTGTGTTCTCTATATTTTGTTAAGTTTATGTTATCCGTGAAAAGAAATTTTGAAACCCTTATATTATAATATTAAATCTTTTACGACTTGGGTTTAGTTTTAAAATCATTAGTTTGAAATGTAATTCCCAAAGAAGGGTGTTACAAATTGTATGAGCAATTGCCTTTTGTTGAGAATGTGATGAATATGTATGGAAATGAGTTTTCTATACAAACTTATATGGATTTTGTGTGGAATGAGTTTTCTATACAAATTTATAAAATAAGAATCTATTTCGAGAAGAAAAAGGACCTAGTTTTGGCTTTCGCTACCTTTTTAGTTTATATATGTATGTGACTTGAATTTAGAAAATGTGTTTTTCCTGAAAAAGTTAGAATGATTATGATGGCATGTTTTGTGGATTTAACTACTGAGAATATGTGATTCTCACCTCTTGTGTGTGTTTTCATAATGATTCCAGGGAAGAAGACTTTTGGAAAGTGAAGAGCAAGTAAGAGCTTGAAGTGCTCAGTGTAGGCTATCTTTATGTTTCTTTTTAAAATATGTATATTTTGCGCCTCATGAGGCCTAGTTGTAACTTTGTACAAATTCTTGTATTTATGATAAATACAAATGTTATGTATATTCGTTAGTTCGTGACTCATATTTTCTTGTATAATGTTGTTATATTGTATTAGAAATGTTTTAGTAGTTAGTAGCATGCCTAGATCTAATTACTATAGTATAATACAGATTATACTGTTGTTATTAAATTTGGGATGTTACACCTTCATTAGTGCTTAGCCAGTTGCAGTGGCTTCAAACTATTCCTCGAATTGAGCAACTGGGAGGAATTTGCTTTTTCTACCAGTGAAATGAATAAGAAGTTACAAAGAGATGTTAGGTTGGCTTAGGAGGATATCAACGTGTATGGAAAGAATAAACTTAGCAAAAGAGCTTTGATTATTGATGTATGAAATCTGCAAGTGTACAGTTTCGTCGTCAAGTAATAAAAAGATCGAATCCACAGGAACTATGTCTATGAATACCAATTAATTAATTAATTCAATTCAATTAAAAAAGGGATAAAATTATTGAGAGATAAGAATGTAGTAACCAAGTAATTAAATAAATAAATATTAAAATAAAAAATTGAGGACAAAAAAAGATAGCAAGTTGTTAGGAAAGGTTTTCAAATTCAAGAAAGCTTCCAGGATTGGGGGTAACCACAATAATACAAGACAAATCCTAATTGATAATCCTTTTATTAAAATTGAAATTCAATTGAAGGTAAATTATCCTAAATTAGTTAATGTTTCTTCTCAAGAGACAAGAACCGTGCCTAATTAAACTAATTCTTACTCTAGTGGTAATTGAATTTAAACTGAACCCATTACGCTTTGTGGTAATTCATTAAGTTCTCGAAAGGCTAAACCTACTCTCGTGATTTAAACCTTAAGTTCAATTCTTCTGGTTCCAACACCTAGGTTCACCTCTCAGTATGTCCCTAGATATCTATGAAATGCAAATATGTGACCAGCAAATTCACATGAATAAGCGCAATGAGGATTGAATAAAAAAATATTCAAGATTAAGAAAAAGGGTAAACCAAGTCAATTAATCATCATCAATGTATCAAAGGGCATTGCCCAATCTTAGAAACAAAAGGAACAACTCAAATATGGAGAAGAAAATACAAGAAAACATAAATAAGAACATCTAAACCCGTAGTGAAGGGAGAAGAGAGGAGCAAGATGAAGATCTAGAACCTCCAAACGTGCCTCCTTCAAACTAAAATTGGGACCCCAAAATTGTATTCAGAACATCTATAAATACCTTAGGGGTCTATCTTGGTCTAAGCTCATAAAAAGAAATAAAAATGAAATTAAAAACTGTCTCGAATTACGATCCACGACCGTGGGACATTCCACGTGTAGGCCATGGATCTCTCTAGATGAGTGTATTTTGGACTCCTCTTGAATTCCACAGCCGTGGGAAATTCCACGGCCAGGCTGTGGAACTCTCTAGAATGAACCTTTAACTCCAATTTGCTATCCGTAAAGCTCCAACTTCAAACATGCAAGCTTTCCATCCATTTTAAGGCCAATTTAGCATCAATCCTACATAACAACACCACAAACACCACAGTTATCCGAACTAAAGGAAAAACAAATAAAAAGAGAAACTAAAATGCCTAAAAATGCATGCAAAACAAGAACAAAATATGATGTTGTTTCACACACATCAAATCCCCTCAAGCTTAAGATTTTGCTTGTCCCAAGCAATAACTAAGGCCAAACTAAGAAGTGGGATCAAGAGATAATAATGAATGAAGAACCTGAGAAAACATCCAACCAAGCAATAGGCAAAGACAACCAAGAGTTAGAAAGGTAATCAAAATCAAGTACAATTAGAAGCTAAAGTTCTCAGAAATCATGCTCCTCACTGAATTAGGTTGACTCTACTAACCACACTCAAAGTGTTTAAGGGTGAAGACAATGCGCTCAAGATTCCTTAAGAAATAACACTTCCATAAGTTTGATAAGAAACCAAATTTTCATTAATAATCAGCATGCATACAAGAATTAAAAGGTCTTTCAAGGGTTGTAATGGGGCCATGGGAATAACGTTAGGTAGGGTAAAGAAAGGAAGGTATGCACAAAGGGCTATTTTACATAAAGAGATGAAAGAAGGAAAAATAATATAATCCTGACTCTTATTTTGAAGGTCAACAAGGAGTACCAAATCAAAACTTAGTTTATGGTGAAAATAGATGCTATGAAGGCGAGCAAGGATATACTTGATAAAGAGAAAAAAGTAGCTGAGAGTAAATTGGAGGATTTGCAAGCAATATATTAAGCATCGGTAGAAGAAGTTGAGGCTTTGAAAAGAAGAGAGGTTAGAGGTAAATGGATAAAGAGGGATCAAGAAAAGTTGGAGGCAAGGCTAGAAGCTACTTGAAAAAAGGGTCCACACTTTGGAGTCCAAGCTCCAAACTTAAGGCAAGAGGCTCGCAAGCACCATAAAGGAAAAAGTTACATTCAAAACAAGAGTAGAAATTCGAGACCAAACTTGTAACCAGCTCAGGGAGGAAATGGAGCAATTGAAGATGGAAACAGGACATCTAGTTTGGGAAAATGATCAATATCATATCATAGCTAGAGAATTGATGGCCCAATTAGATGAACTGACCATTAGTGAAGTCAACAGTAAGCTACTGGCACAGGAAATGCAAGATGAGAATCAATGCCAGAGGGTAGGGTTTATGCAAATAATCTCTAAGGCAAATCAAAAGTTTTCGGACTTCATTTATCACTTCAACAAGAATGATGCATTCATTGGTACACGCAAGGCACCCATGGAAAGTTAGGAGTTTATGAAAGTATATCGGGAGCTCATCAAGGAGCTGAAGACCATTGCCAAGTTTTCTGTATAGCAAGTAGGATGAAATGGCCACCATTTTGAAATATTTTGTAATGAACTTGTAGTCACCTTATATAGGCCTAGTGATTGTGATTTTTTTTAAATTACTTTTTTATGTACTTTTTGTCATAAATCAGGTGTCTCTTATCCCCATTATTTCATCCTTTGATATACCATTTCTTCAGTACCTTTCATCCTTGTTATCTTAGTCTTTGATATACCATTACTTTATAGTCCAATAAAAAAGAAAAAAGAAAGTGTGAAAAGGAGCAAATTAGTACACATTAGTTGTAGTTTGTCTTGGGAATAAATTTTTGAAAACAAGCAATTATGATTTGAAATGAAGTTTGGTCATCTTTCTTTATCCTGAAAATAATTATTATCCATTGTTACTATTTCCATAAGATTTTGATTACCTTAATTGACTGTGTGATTCTAGAATCTCAATTTGGGGAAGGGAATTGCTTCCTCTTATGGGCTCTTTGTTTCCACATAGTGTCTAGATTTCTAAATGCACATGTCAAGTTGATGGAATTCAAAATGCCACTATCATTTATAAGAAATAGTATCTTGATTGAATTGAAAATAAAGAATGTAACTTACAAAATAGTAAGTGTAGCAACAAATAAAAAATAATAAAAAGGAAAATGAATTGAAAAACTAAATAAACAAAAGGAAAATTTCTAAAACAAAAAGTAAAGGCACTTGAGGGACTTTGTTCTTGCTATGTGAGTGAGGAGTGGCAAATGTCAAGCGTGAATTTCATCTTCAATTCTATTATTTATACTACAGTGACTCCCGCTTCTCTTTTGAATTTGAAAATCCTTCAAATTGGGTGCCTTCTTGTTAACTGCTACCTTCCATTTATAATTGATCTTCATACTCGTTACCCACTTCTGCATATTTGGCAATCACAGGCAACTTCTAGGCGGTTTTGGAAGTGTTACCTGGATAGTGCTTCTTTGCATTTGGTCAACGAGTTTATACTATTTGTCAACTTCTTTATGGTGTTGAACCTTTATTTCTAATGTTGACTTCCTTGTTCTTTCGACTCCTCTGTTGTGTGGTCTTTTATTTGTAACTTCCTTTTACCCTATGTCTATTCTCTTATGTCACTAAATTTTACCAAAAAATATTTGAAAATATTCCTAAAATATGCCCCCATAAGTGTTACCTTTGGATCAATTTTAATGGAAAAGGTTACACTTGTTATCTTCTAGTTAGCTTCATGAGAGGTGTAGCTTGCTATTAACTACTAGTGGCCTCAACCAATGGTGTAGCTTCTACCTATAAGGAACTAATTCTGTGTATCTTCTAGTTAATATTAACTACTACCTTTGGCCTCAACCAATGGTCATCCAATATTCTACCTATAAGTAGTCACTCCTTTTCAAGCATGGCCTTCAACAAAAGACTATTCACATCTCATAAGCTTTATGAACAATCCTTAGTCTTCACCTGATTTCCATCCTCTTAGAAAAGTCGTTTGATCTTGGTCATGTTATGATCGGGTCATGAGCATGTCTTGCAAGGTTCCTTTTTTTTATTCAAAGTACTTTGTTAACACTAGTTCGGTACCTTGCTTTGCCACCTTCTTGTTTTATCCAAATTGAACTACAAGAGTGTTGTGTTCTAAGACCGGTGGGACTACACATTAGACTATGCTTTGGCTCTATTAGGATAGTTGAATTCACAGTTTTTCTCAACATCCTTTTTTTATTCAAAGTACCTTGTTAACAATGGCCTGATACCTTACTTTTCCACCTTCTTGTTTTATCCAAATTGGACTTCAAAAGTGTTGTGTTCTAAGACCGGTGGGACTAGACATTAGACCATGCTTTAGCTCTATTAGGATAGTTGAATTCATGGTTTGTTTCAACACCTTTTTCGAGTGGTTTTGAATGTGAATCATGATCCTTGTTGCATTCAGAGAATGGTCTAATGTCTAGTTCCCCCATTCTTTTTCTTTTGATTAATTTCGACAATTTAATTTGAATTGTTCCTTAATTATTATTATTTTAATTAATTTTGTTAATACTCAAAACCCCCACATCTACGTTCGCGTAGTAAAAAACTAAGCTAGATACTCTTTGTGGGAATGATCCTTATTCGCACTAGTACATGTATTTTTAAGAGTATAAGTTTTATTATTGGTTGCCTATAACAATACACCAAATTTTGGCGCCATTGCCAGGGAGTGATCCTAGTTGATTTTTGTACTTCTTGTGATCCTTATTTCATTCTTAAATTTTTTAATTAAAAATAAAATAAAATAAATAAATCATTAGTTTTATTTATTTATTATAGTAGAATATTTATTTATTAATTTGAAATAAATAAATAAATAAATAAATAAATTTTTATAAATAAAAATATAAATTTTTAAAATAATAAATTTTTTTATCATAGAATATTTATTTATTTTCATTATTATAAATTTTTCCTGATATGTTTTTCATGGTTTATTAGAGTTTCCTTGATTGTTTATGACTGTAACTCAATCTTCTAATTAAGGTGATTTGCAGTGCGATCCAGAAATAGAGAGAACTTTGTGCAAGTTAAGGAGGGAAGCTTGGAGAAATTCTGAAGAGAACGATTATGATTCCCTATTTGCTAGCGATTCTGATTTAGAAGATGAGGAAGTCATTGTTGAAAATCAAACTTTGAAAGAGCTTATTGCCCTTACTTTGAATCAACAACCCTTATGCATAATGTTCCTTAATTTAGATGCTGCTACTACTTTTGAATTAAAATGTGGACTAATACATCTCTTGCCCACTTTTCATGGCCTTGTAGGTGAAGATCCCCATAAGCATCTAAAGGAGTTTCATGTGGTATGCACAAGTATGAAACCCACGGGGGTGACTAAAGAGCAAATTAAATTAAGAGCCTTTCCATTTTCTTTGAAGGATACGGCTAAGGATTAGCTCTATTATCTACCCTTCGGGAGTATTACCACATGGAACGTGATGAAAAGGTCATTTTTGGAGAAATATTTCCTAACTTCAAGGGTGGCCAACATTTGAAAGGAAATTTGTGGTGTAAGACAGCACAATGGAGAGTCCTTACATGAATACTAGGAACGCTTCAAGAAATTGTGTGCAAGCTGCCCCCATCATCAAATTAGTAAGTAGCTACTTATCCAGTATTTTTATGAGGGCCTTCTACCCATTGATAGGAACATGATTGATGCTGCTAGTGGAGGAGCTTTGGTGGATAAAACTCCCGAGGCCGCAAAAAACTTAATTGCAAATATGGCTACCAATTCTCAATAATTTGGCACTAGGCTTGACTCTTCATCTAAGCATGTTAATGAGGTGAATATTTTCCCCCTTGAACAATAAATTGCGAGTCTAACTTCTCTTATTTGTCAAATGGCTATAGGTAATATGCAAATGGTGTAGGCTTATGGGATTTGTTCGATAGTAGGGCATCCAATCGATATGTGACTAGCTCTTCAAGAGAAGCCCATTGAGCAAGTGACTGTGGCGGGTGGTTTTCCTGGACAACCACAAAGGAAATATGATCCCTATTTGAGCACATATAATCAAGGATGGTGGGATCACCCTAGTCTTAGCTATGGGAATCCACAACTAAATCAGCCTGCGACTCAAAACTGCCCAAGTTTCTAGCAATATAAGCAACCATACCCCCTTAGACAACAATCAAGCCAAACTTCTAATTTTGGTATGTCTTTAGAAGATATTGTTAAGTCTCTTACCACTAATACCACTACAAGAAAAATCACAATTTGCGAAGGATAAATCTGTCGCAAATCTCATAAAATCTGTCACAAATTACAAATTTGCGGTGGATTCATGACCACCGCAAAAACTGTCATTACAATTTTGTTTGCAGCGGATTATTCCATCACAAATCACTCTGACAACAAGCCAGAATCATTACCATAATGTTGCGGATTTTGCGGTGAATTTGTCTTCGTTCCTACATGATTTTGCGGCCGCAAAATTTTTGAATTTTTTAAAATATTTAAAAAAATTATTCAAAATCCATAATTATATTATTATCAATACATACAGCACTCAGAAATTAATTTCAACCTGTCAATGCATTTAAAACAACACTCAAACATCAATTTCAACTTATTAATGCATTTAAGCAATCCATAAAATAAACATAATCCATACAAAGTTTCTTAAACAAAGTTTCTTCAAACACAAAGTTTAGCAAGAACTATCAGAATCCTCAATCATCAATTTCAATCCATATGATCATTATCATTGTCATCTTTATGATCATCTTCAGTATCCTCATTATCTTCTTCTATTGGTGGTTGTTGCTGGCTTGGCTGAGTGCCAGCGGCTTGTAAATATGATTTCATCAAATTACCAATCATTTGTTGTTGTTGACGTTGGTATTGTTCAAATCGCATTTTCCACTCTGCCTCACGTTGTTGGCTCCGCTGCTCCATTTGTTGTTGAATCTCTTGAACCCGATCCAACATCTCCTACTGCAACTGTTTCTTAACCTGATTAACATATATAAATACAAATTCATTAATCATTCCACAAATAAATTATTTAACCAAAAATATGAAAAATGGAATGATTGAGAACATCCATCAATATTCTAAAAACCAATTAATAAAAAAATGTTGCAACTATTACTTAACTTGATTAATAACGTGTTTAGGAACTTGACTCGATCCAAGCCTTGAGGAAGATGATTCTTCATGGTCATAGATAGATGATTGAGAACCAAGACCATAAACATGACCCTTCGTTATCCCGCCAATAGTTTGAATCCAAAGCTCGCGACTGGTCAGTTGTGTACCAGATGCCCCTTCTTCATTTAAGCACTGAGAATATTGTTTAGATTCCTTTGCTTTGAATTCCTCCTAAAGATGGAAATAAAAAACTGTTATGGCTATTGTTATAAGATGAGTTAATATTAAAATAAAAAATTTCAAGTTAAGAAATACTAACATATACATCCTTAGCTTTTGTAGAAACCCATGCAACACGGTCTTCTTTCCTCAAATGTACGCGATGAAAGGTCTCATCAACTATAGGCTCTCTAGCCCAAGCCTTAGCCTGTAATAATGAGAAAATAAGTTAATAACAAAATAATAAAATATATTACTAAACAATTGACGGTAATAGTTACCAATTTTTGCGCATGGGTGCCAGTAGAAATGCAACCACCTGTGTGCAAGCATCCATCAGTGTCAGAAGCACGATTCATCTTTGCTTGCTGACATTTCTCCTTATATATGCTACTAGCCCAGTGCCTACATAAGTCTTCCTATATGCTTTCTCCAATCCAAAAAGGCCTTTCATTTAAGTTGCGTGCCTGCCCTAGCAAACCAGATAATCTCTTCGAACTACGACTATTATATGCTTTTCGCATATGGTTATGATGCTGAGGCATCCACCAAACATAACCCTTCAAAAATATGTTGTAAATAGCATTAAAGTTAAAAAAAAATTATATTATTCCAAGACAAACAAACATAATTAAACAGATAAAAAATGATACATACTTGAAACTCTCGAAACCACATTTCTCTAGTATCCTTGGGTATTTCTCCCCAAGATGTCCAAGGTTGATTATATCTAGATCGTATAATCTTTGTTATAGCATCAGCAGCAAGTTTAGATGGCAGAAACCTACGATACAATTTAAAAAAGGAAATGTAAATATTCTCAACAAAAAAGTTTGAATGCGCATAACTATAAATAAATAATAAGTAGTTGTACACATACCCAAAATCACCATTGGGCTCAACAAATGTCTTGTTGCTTTGATTTGTTACAGAAATGGGAAAATTAGAATCACGGGTAGCTGGTGACTCATGGGTACCCGGCGACTCACGAGTACTCGGTGACGGGCCAATAGTAGGTGACTTAGAATCATACGATGTACCATTTAGTGAATGTGAAGTATGTGACGAACGTTGTGATCCAGGTGTGGGTATCATAATGTACTCAAAAGATGGTGGCTGAAGCAAACCTGTAATGGGTAATATTGTAACTGGGGGTGGAGATGATCTTGATGTTTGCCCCTAGGTGGCCTCCTTATATTGATCCTAAGACGTCGAGGTTGTTCCTTCTCCTTCTCCTTCCTTTTCCTTTATCACCTCATGACGATGACATCGACACAAATAATAAAAATATAATGTAAATATAATTCCAAACACAACACAATAATGTATAACTAGTAACTATAATATATTAATATAATTCTATACTCACAGTTATGAGGAAACATTGTCCTCATCACTATTTGTTTCATATTCATTATTGGAAGATATTTCATCATCGTCATCATTAAAACTTTGCTCATCTTCATCATTTTCATTTTGTCTACTAGAACCAACATCTTGAACTACATCAAAAACCACATTAGTGTCTTGTAACTGGTCAATGAGATCCATATCAACAATTGGATCCACAGGAGTCATAGTATCATCTTGAAATGTAATTTCTTAGGCACTTTCAATTTCAACTCGACATCTTGCCTTGGTCTTTATTACCACCCACTATTGGACCTTATCCTTTTTCTTTCCAGGAAAAGGAACGTAATACACTTGTCTTGCAGAGGAAGCAAGGATAAAAGGATCAAACCTCTCATATCGTCTAGTGTGTCGAACCTCAACAATCTTATAATCTTTGTGAACTCTTATACCTCTATTAATCATAGGATCAAACCATTCACATTTAAAAAGAATAACTTTTTTTTTTGGTTCCGCAGGATATTCTAACTCAACCACATCTTTTAGTATTCCATAATAATCATTTTCATTTTCACCATTAGTTGAGCCTTTAACACACACGCCACTATTGATTATTTTCTTCCCATCTGACCAAGTATCTGTGTGAAATTTATATCCATTGACAAAATACATTGGCCAAGATGTCACACATCTACTAGGCCCCCATGCCAAATCATGCAAGTAAGAATTATTCACCATATTTTATGGATTGTGAACCTAGAAAAAATATAGTTAATGTTAATGATCTAAATCATATATAATGATTGGGATCAACAATTTAGTAATGTTTAAATACTTACATAACTTCTGAACCACTCTATAAAATCTGCATTTATTCTTTCATTTGAATATTCCTCAGGAATGTTGAAATGTTGTAAAAAAAACACTGAAAAATTAAAAGTTTATGATTTGATTTTTAGTGAGTAATACATTTGAAATTTAAATTAAATTATTAGTACCACTTACTTGAGGTATGGTTTAACTTCTTCACAATTTAGCAAGATGTTCAATGTCGCAGATTTCATCTCAGCATCATTTAGCCACTATATTTTTTATGTTCCATAACCTCAGCCGGGTTGATTAAAAATTGACAAAGTCGATTCCATTGATATATTTTCATCTATATCAGCATTTCATCCAACTCTAATTCTCATTGACTTAACATGAGGCTCAAAGTAAAATGAACAAAAATGAGATATCTCTTGAATCAAATAAGCTTCACAAATAGAACCTTCAACCCGAGCTTTATTCTTAACTGTTTTCTTTATCTTGTTTAAGTACCTCTTGAATGGATACATCCATCTGTATTGAACTGGCCCCCTACTCTTGCTTCATAAGGTAAATGGACTGGTAAATGTTCCATGGAATCAAAGAAACTCGGTGGAAATATCCTTTCTAATTTACACAAAATCACCGGAATGTTCTGTTCTATTTGGAGCATGTCTTTTTTCGTTAAAGTTATTGAGCACGAGTCTCTAAAAAATTGACTCAATTCAGTCAATGGCTTCCAAATTTGATCTGGCAACAAAGAAAAAGCAATTGGAAGCAAACTTTCCATAAACACGTGACAATCACGACTCTTCATCCCAGACAATCGTAATTGATTCATGTCCACACATCTGGCCAAGTTCAAAGCATAACCATCTGGCATTTTTAAATGTTGCACCCATTCACAAACAATTTTCTTTTGCTCTTTTGTAAAAGTATAATTAGCTTTTGGTTTCATGATCTTACCATTTGGAAAATCAATAAGCTCCAATTCTGGTCGTTGATAATATTCTTTTAAGTTCATTCTTGCCTTCACATTATCCTTTGTTTGCCCTTAACATTCATAACAGTGTTGAATATGTTATCAAAGACATTTTTCTCAATATGCATGACATCTAAATTATGTCTAATTAAATTATCCTTCTAATATGATAACTCCCAAAATATGCTCTGCTTAGTCCAATTATGATAAACACTATACCCATGGTGTTTGCACGACTATAGTTCAGTTATTTTACTAAAGGCACTAACAATCTCACTTAATTCATGTCTAGATAATCTTGGTGGAGGCAAATCAGTCACCACAGTTTTCTTCTTAAATGCATTTTTGTTTCTTCTAAATATGTGATCAACATGCAAGAATTGACGATGGCAGTCAAACCACGAATTTTTCCCCCATGCTTCAAAGTGAATGCCTTTGTTTGATCCATGCAATATGGATATGCTAATTTACCAGCAGTCATCCATCCAGACAACATTCCATATGTTGGAAAGTCATTTATTGTCCACATCAATGTCGCTCTCATCATAAACTTTTGTTTGCTTGACACGTCATAAGTTAAAACACCTGCCCATAAAATTTTCAGTTCATCGATTAATGGTTGTAAATAAACATCAATCTTGCTCTTGGGATTGTTAAGGCCGGGAAGAATGCATGTTAGGAACATATATGGGGCAGTCATACACATTTCTGGAGGCAGATTATATGGAGTGACTATCACAGGCCAACAAGAATAAGGAAAAGTAGATTGATTGTATAGAGTGAAACCATTGGCACACAAATCAAGCCTAACATTTCTAGGATCAATTGCAAATTCAGGATATGTCCTATTAAAATGCTTTCATGCTTCACCATCGGATGGGTGAGACATCTCCCCCAACTTCCAATTATTTTTAGCATGCCATCTCATGTGTGCAGATGAGCTCATAGAGGAATACAACCTCTTGAGCCTAGGAATAAGAGGTAAATAATGCATTCTTTTCACCGGAACTTCGTTGTTATTTCCATTACTGGTTTTACGAAGTTTGTCTCTTTCAGCACCACAAAACCTACATTGTCTGGCATTGTCATAGTATAACATACAACCATTTATACAACAATCTATTTTTCTTGAAGCAAGCCCGAGTTTAGAAACCAATTTTTTTGTTCTATAGTAATTCAGAGGAATTCATGATCCTGGAGGAGAAACCTCTCTTAATATCTCTATAAATGAATCAAAGCACGCATGTGTTACATTATAATTAAATTTGAGGCTTAACATTCGAACTGCCAAGGATAACTCAGAATGAGTTTCGCAGTCAGGCCATAATGGCTGACTTGAAGCATTTAATAAATCGTAAAACTTTTCGGCCTCTGGATGTGGAGGCTCCTCAACACTCTGTTGAAAATGACTTCTAAAATCCTTAAATTCTGTTCCAACCACATCACAAACCATATTTTGATATGTATCAACCACGTCTTCCTCCTCTAATATAGGACTATTAGTAGTGTTCACATCAAAGTTTATATCTACACTAATTGGATCTGGCTCTTCCTCTCCATGATCTATCCAATACCAATACCTAAGTTTGAATCTTTTTTTATACAAATGAACTTTCACAATCTCAGGTTTCAACAATTTCCCACTATAACACATCAAACATGGACACCTAATTGTTCCTTCACTTAAGTAATGAGAAGATCGATATGCATAATTCACAAACTCTTCAACTCCACATACAAATTCCTGTGTAAGTCCTCTACGACCTGAATGAGTCTTATTATACACCCATCTACGATTTTCTAGAACTACCATTTTCTACAATGATAATTTTACACTTAAATCAAAATACAAAAATGTAAAATGTACAACATATGTTGCATAATTAATATATTTTAAAATTATACTTGTATAAATATTACAATCCATAAAACTATTATTTCCAAAATCTTAAAATCTCTTAACATAGTATGGCCTTGTCCCATTCAAGAAGAAATCTTTTCAGCACTTGATTGATAGTACTCACAAAAATCACACATCGTATACTTGATGAAATTTTGGCAGCATTTCCCATTGGTCTCCAAGTGCACGACTAGAAAGTGATGACATCTACCACGATCAAGTGTGCACCCAAAGAACAAAAGGAAATGTTGCACAACAAAATTTCATCAAGTATATGGTATGAGATTTAATGAGTAACTATAATCAAGTGAAGTAAAAGTTTCTTCCTAAACTGTCCAAATTGGACAATTCAAGATTTAATACAATGAGCAGTTCCTTCAAAAAGTACGTGTGCTCACTAATATTGAATCTCAAACGGGAAACTAAGGCTTCGCTCGATAATACGATTTACCATATACATCAAATATATTACAAAGATAACAATAGCAGGCAGAGTTACAGTACATTGTAATAATTAAATTCAAATTGATCATAGACAGATAACTTTTTGAAACCCGGTCGTGAGCATGTGATCAAATTCTAAATCTACAATTCCCAATCTACAAATCACTCATCTTCTCAGCAAACAAGTCATTGGTTCAAACACTAAACCAACATCAATAGACTATTTTTACATCAAGCATCTTACAATACATAAAAAAATAAAAAGTGATGAACAGAGCAAGCAATGAATAGTGGGGTACCTAGTTGGTAGGTGGGCAGATTGGTGGAGGCGTGGAGCAGTGGGGGCCGGTCGGATCGGTGGTGCCACGCGGTCGGTGTGTCGCGGTGCCGCTCGGTTGGTGGGTCGCTGTAGGGGGTCACGGTAGATGGTGTGATTGCTTGGACAAGATGCAAATGATTTTGATGTCAACAAACAAGGAAGCAATGGGAATACAATGATCAAGTCACAAGGAACTCAAGTTTAGCAAATAGGCTATAGAACTAGTGTAAAGGTATTCTAGTGATTCACCTCAAGCTCAAATGACTTCTCTAAAATGAATTTGCAAAATGGTTTTTCATGAAAGGTTCAAAAACATTTTTTGTGCAACAATTGCTTTGGTATCTTAGATTTTCTATCAAACATGTTCTCCTGTATATGTCAAACTAAAGACAAACTCTTTTAGAACCTTCCAACTCCTTTGACATGCACAAAACTGTCTCTCGTACCTGTTAGGATTCAAAATTCTAAGGCTCCTAACCGATTAGGACCTTTTCCTAACCGGTTAGCCTGCTCAAAAAATGGCTTGTCTCGTGTTCTTTCAAATGCCTAACCGATTAGGCAAGGCTCCTAACCGGTTATCTTATAAGTCAGAGGCCAAAATGTATTTGTCCTAACCGATTAGGTAGAAGACCTAACCTCTTAGTCTCATCTCCAGAAGCCAAGATTGTTTTGTCCTAACCGATTAGGCAGATGGCTTAACCGGTTATTCTCGTAAGTCAAAAGCCAAAATCATGTTGGCCTAACCGATTAGGTAGAAGACCTAACCGGTTATTCACAAAGTCAGAAACCAAAAATGTGTTGCCTTAACCGATTAGGCAAATGGCCTAACCGGTTATTCTATAACTCAGAACTCACGATGGTAATGTCCTAACCGATTAGAACTTACTCCTAACCGGTTAGCTATTAAACCAGAACACTTTGTTTAAGCCTAAAATGAGTCCCTAACCGGTTAGGATACATGGCTAACCGATTAGCCTATGTTCAGGAAAATTTGCAGAAGCTCGTAATGGCTATATTGCAGAGCATTAATTGCTCACAACCACCTCCAACGGCATTTAATAGCACTAACCTATATATTTGGATGTTGGGCTTCGTTGAGAGGTTAGAAAAACTGAGTGAATCATTCTGCAAAATTCCTTGTATGCCTTAAACAAGTTTTTCTCATCATTTTACTAAATCCTCTGTTTTGAGCTTGGGTTTGTGTGAATCCTAAATATCATAGTACTTCAATTTGTAACACTTGCTCTTGAGAGAGTTTCATCCATTTAAATCTTATTCAATCTGTTTAGAGAGGGTGAGGTATCCCTTTGAAAATAGAGGCTCAAGCTCTTGGGTGAGGTATCCCATAGTGTTGAGTGCTCAAGGTTGTAGTGGTTATCAAGCACCCATTGAAGCTTGAAGATATAGTGAAAAATCTTAAGTTGATTGCTTGGGGACTGGACGTAGATCACAAGTGGATTGGTGATCGAACCAGGATAAATCATTGTGTTTGCTCTCTCTAAACCCTTCTCTTTACATTAAGCAATTGTTTCATTGAATATTTTGAATAAAATTGTTCTTCTTGATTGTTGCATTTATTAGTAAAAGTATTTATTCCATTTATCCAATTAGTTCTACTCATCAAATAGCTTCAACGAAAAATTATTTATCAATCAAATTGCGAAAGATTTGCGAACTTGACTTACATACTCAATTCACCCCCCCTCTTGAGTATTGAGGCCACTTGGTAACAAGTGGTATCAGAGCTAGACTCTTGTATAAAGAGCTTAGCAGCTTCAAGAGAAGTGATTGCTTCAAATGGTTTTTCAAATGAAGGTTCTTCTATAAATAGACCTCCTTATTTCAATGGGGATGGTTATGCCTATTGGAAAGAAAGGATGAAAATTTTTATTGAAGCTATTGACTTAGATGTGTGGGACGCAGCTTGATTGAATGGTGCTTTTGTCCTTACACAAACTAAGGATGGTGTGACAATTAATACACCTAGAAGTGATTAGACCGATGATGATAAAAAGAAGGTTCAATATAATTTGAGAGCCAAGAACATCATCACTACATCTTTGGGGTATGATGAATTCTTTAGGGTGTCAAATTGTAAGACCGCAAAAGAAATGTGGGATACCCTACAAGTAACTCATGAAGGTACTAGTGAGGTAAAAAGATCTCGAATAAACACTCTTACTCATGAATATGAATTATTTAGAATGAATCAAGGTGAGAGTATTCAAGATATACAAAAGAGATTTACTCATATTGTTAATCATCTCATATCATTGGGAAAGACATTTCCTAATGAGGATCTTATTAACAAAGTCTTGAGATGTCTAAGCAGGAATTGGCAACCCAAGGTAACGGTGATTGCGGAATCAAGAGATTTATCAACCATGTCTCTAGCTACCCTATTCGGAAAACTTCAAGAGCATGAGCTGGAACTAAATAGGCTCAATCAAAATGAAGAACATGACAAAAAGAAGAAGGGAATTGCACTCAAGGCCACCTCTTCCATGCTTGAAGATGATGATGAAGATGGTGAAGAGGATGCTGAAAATATTGAGCTAAGTGAGGAGAATCTTAGTCTCCTTGTGAGAAAATTCAGAAGATTCTTGAAGAAAAAGGGATTTCAAAAGAGACCACTGTTTCCTCAAAAGAAAGCATATCACAAAGGAGAAGGATCCTCTACTCCTCCAAAATGCTATGAATGCGGAAAACCGGGGCACATGAAAATGGAGTGTCCTATATATCTCAAAAAGACAGAGAAATTTGAGAAAAGGCCCTCCAAGGAAAAGAAAGGAAGAAGAGAGACTCCTTGATCACTCATGGCAAGAAGATTCTAAAATCTTGGATCTACCCAAGGAATGGAGGACTTCAAGGTATCATCCTCTTGACAAAGTGATAGGTGATGTATCAAAAGGGGTAATCACTCGAAACTCTCTTAGAAATGCATGTAATTACCTAGCCTTTGTCTCTCAAGTTGAACCTAAAGACATAAATGAGGCCATTAATGATGAGCATTGGATCTTGGCCATGCAAGAAGAACTAAACCAATTTGAGAGGAATCAAGTTTGGGAATTAGTTCCAAGGCCCAATGATCATCCTATAATTGGCACCAAATGGGTCTTTAGGAACAAACTTGATGAAACGGGTTTAATAATAAGAAATAAAGCTAGGCTTGTAGCTAAGGGATATAATCAAGAAGAAGGCATAGATTATGAAGAAACTTATGCTCCCATAGCTAGTTTAGAGGCCATTAGAATGTTACTTGCATATGCTTACATCATGGATTTCAAACTCTACCAAATGGATGTCAAAAGTGCCTTTTTAAATGGTTTTATACAAGAGGAGGTGTATGTTGAACAACCTCCTGGTTTTGAAGTTTTTGATTTGCCCAACCATGTTTTCAAATTGAAAAAGGCCTTGTACGACTTGAAACAAGCTCCTAGAGCTTGGTATGAAAGGTTGAGCAAATTTCTTTCAGAAAAATGTTTTTCTAGAGGCAAGGTTGACACCACTCTTTTCATAAAACACAAAATGCATGACATTCTTTTAGTACAAATCTATGTTGATGACATTATATTTGGTGCTACTAACAACTCTCTTTGTGAAGAATTTTCAAATATTATGCAAAGTGAGTTTGAGATGTCTATGATGGGTGAGCTCAACTTCTTCCTTGGTCTCCAAATCAAGCAAGCAAGAGAAGGAACGTTCATAAGCCAATCCAAGTATTGCAAGGAGCTGCTCAGAAAATTTGGAATGGAAAATGCCAAGCATATGGCTACCCCTATGGGCACCTCTTGTTATTTGGACAAGGATGAAGGAGGTAAATCGGTAGAAATTACAAAATATAGATGTATGATTGGCTCACTCCTTTATCTCACTACAAGTAGGCCTGATATAATGTTTAGTGTATGCATGTGTGCAAGATATCAAGCTAATCCTAATGAATCACACCTAAGTCTTGTTAAGTAGAGAATAATGAAATATCTAATAGGCACATCACAAATGGGTTTGTGGTACCCTAAGGGTGCCTCATGTAGTCTTATTGGGTACTCTGATTCTGATTTTGCTGGATGCAAAATGGATCGAAAAAGCACTAGTGGGACATGCCACCTGCTTGGAAGTTCACTAGTTTCTTGGCATAGCAAGAAACAAAATAGTGTGGCATTGTCTACAGCTGAAGCTGAATATGTTGCAGCTGGGAGTTATTGTTCTCAAGTCCTTTGGATGAAACAATAACTCTTGGACTATGGTCTTGAGCTTGATCATATTCCCATAAGATGTGATAATACCAGTGCAATTAACTTGTCAAAAAATCCCATTTTGCATTCTAGGACTAAACATATTGAAATAAGACATCATTTCATTCGAGATCATGTTCAAAAGGGTGATTGCATACTTGAATTTGTTGAAACAACTAAGCAATTAGCTGATATTTTCACCAAACCCCTAGCAAAAGAAGCATTTTTCTACATTAGAAATGAACTTGGTATATTGGATCAATCATGCATAAATTAAATATTTGCTGCATAATCCTAAAACAAATGCATAAACTTGTGATTTTTTTTTCTGCATAATTATGTCACAATGTTGCATAATCTCTGAATCTTTTTTCATGAATCCAATACTGACTTGAGCGTCGGAGTGTCCCCTTATGTTGTTTTGCAGGAGCTGAGTTCATGCTTAAGTCCCCCAAAATCTGAAAGCTCAAGGTTCCTATTAATATTGGGAAGATTTTGTTTCTAAATGAAGAATGGACTCAAGCCAAAATGAACCTCAAGTGATCTGGAATACTAGAAGTGAAATAAGAATTGCTCCTACTGATACATGTCAAGGATCACTCTCATAAGTTTATTATAATGCTATCAGTGCAATGATCAAGCAAAGGAAGAATAATATGTTTTCGTATGGGACTTGGAAGTGTTTGGAATATTAAGGGACCTTCTGTCATGACCAAATAATCGGTTAGATATAGCTCCTAACCTAATTACCCTGTATTTGGGATCATATCTGGATGCTCACTTAACACAATAACCTTTACCCAATTTCCCTAACCTTAATGGACATCACAGTGGCTATTTCCTAATAGCCCTAACCGGTTACTCACAATCCCTAACCGGTTAGGCACTCCAATTAAAAAGCCCCTCCAGCAGCGTTCCCTCCATTCACGACCCTCCACTTCCATCTTCTTCCTCGTTTTCTCAGGAAATCACATACCCACTTCCTCACCCTCATTCCTCACCTTCAATCCACTCCTAATTCGGTCTTTCAACCCCATTTCTCTCACATTCCATCATCTCCCTCATCTCTCTCTCTCTCTCCACCACCGCACCCTAAGCCACCATCTCCACCATGGCCAGCAGCTCCTCATTTCCCAAAAGAACACGTACCAAAAACCCCAATGTCCCCAAGGAGACAAACCCCACTGACACGAGACCCCGACTTCTCGGTTAACTCTCTGAATCTTGGGAGGTACTTCACTGATCCTGCTCAGATGAAGAAATACCAATTGGAATTCCATGCAAGGCGTATCATCTCACCAAAATGGATGGACTGGGAGTTTTTCATCCAAGAAGGCTTCACTCCTCTCACAGAACTGCTTGAATTCCATAGGTTGAGAACCCTCGTCACCACAAATCTAGGGTATTTCTATCTTGAACCCATTAAAGTCTTCTTCTGCAATTTATCTGTTAAAGGTGGATCTTTAATTTATGAAGTCAAGAAACATAAGATTATGGTGAATCCCAGTGAGTGGGTGCCTTTGTTTGATCTTCCCCACTCCGGTGAAAAACTCAGACTGAAAAACCATGGTAAGTGGGAAAATTATAAGAGAGATGATGCTGCTATGGGCATGATTCAGCCTGGAGTTCCAATGCCAAAAGGAACTTTTACTACTGGGCTTCTGAAGATCCATGATCGCCTTCTTCATTTCATCGTTACTCACATTCTTGCACCAAGGGCAAGCAATTATACCCTGGTTGAAGAGGAAGACATCTTCCTAATATGGCTTCTCAAGGAACGCATCAAGATCAACTGGCCCTTCTACATCATACACACTATGCTGAAAGCCAAAAACAAGGCAGTTATGGATCTTCCGTATGCACTTCTGGTTGCTCGCATCCTAGACCATCACAAGGTTCCCCTGTTGGATGATGGCATTGTAAACACTGCCGGCCCTCATAAATTTGATCTAGCATCTCTTAATAGAATGCACATGAAGAAGGTCAATGGTGAATAGACTTATGGCCAAGCACGAGTGGGAGGAGCGCTACCAGAAGAAATTCCGGTTCAAACAGCTGATGTCCCTATGGAGGAGGCACCAGAAATGGGAAGCGTCTCTGAATCCACTAGTGAAGCTCGCATTCTTGCAGCTATCGCGGATCTGCGCACCTACAACGAGCATAGCAACTCAGTCATCTTTGATCGGTTGAGTGCCATGGAGGACCGCTTGGATAGGCTCGAGCGTCGCTTTCCAGCACCCGAGGACCCAGGGGCTTAGGCATGGACTCTCTGTTTAGCATGATTGTGCTGCTGCACTCATAGCCTTTGAACTTTTTTATTGTGCCTCACTATCTTATTTTGGATATTTTGGGAACATTGCTTAGCATGACTAATGACTGGTTATCTTTGGCTTATTTTTCCTGATAATGAACTTTGACTCCTGTTCTGACCCTTGGACATATAATTTTGGTATCCTTGGTAATATGTTTTGTGACTGCTTATGAGTCTCTAGATTATTGAATTTGTGCTCTTGTTATGAATCCTTGCCTCTTTGCTTATCATATAATATGTTATGTGTTGCATGCCTGTTGTTTTATATACCCTAGGTTATTGAATTTCTTTTTGATTATGCCAAAAGGGGGAGAAGGATAAAAGGTGTCTTTATATTTATTGAGAAGAGTAACTAAATGTGGATATGTAATGATAATGTAATGATAATGAATTTGTGAGTTGTATATTAATTAATGGTCATGGAATTCCAAAACAAAGGGGGAGCTGTGCATCTCTGATTTAAACATCTCTTGAACAAAAGAGGGGGAGTAAGTCTCCAAATTCTCTTGTGAATTCCAATTATCATTATGAACTAACTCTTTCTTCAATAAGTGTTTGTCATCATCAAAAAGGGGGAGAATGTGATTGCTTGGACAAGATGCAAATGATTTTGATGTCGACAAACAAGGAAGCAATGGGAATACAATGATCAAGTCACAAGGAACTCAAGTTTAGCAAATAGGCTATAGAACTAGTGTAAAGGTATTCTAGTGATTCACCTCAAGCTCAAATGACTTCTCTAAAATGAATTTGCAAAATGGTTTTTCATGAAAGGTTCAAAAACGTTTTTGTGCAACAATTGCTTTGGTATCTTAGATTTTCTATCAAACATGTTCTCCTGTATATGTCAAACTAAAGACAAACTCTTTTAGAACCTTCCAACTCCTTTGACATGCACAAAACTGTCTCTGTACCTGTTAGGATTCAAAATTCTAAGGCTCCTAACCGATTAGGACCTTTTCCTAACCGGTTAGCCTGCTCAGAAAATGGCTTGTCTCGTGTTCTTTCAAATGCCTAACCGATTAGGCAAGGCTCCTAACCTAGTTATCTTATAAGTCGAGGCCAAAATGTATTTGTCCTAACCGATTAGGTAGAAGACCTAACCGATTAGTCTCATCTCCAGAAGCCAAGATTGTTTTGTCCTAACCGATTAGGCGATGGCTTAACCGGTTATTCTGTAAGTCGAAGCCAAAATCATGTTGGCCTAACCGATTAGGTAGAATACCTAACCTTATTCACAAAGTCGAAACCAAAATGTGTTGCCCTAACCGATTAGGCGATGGCCTAACCTTATTCTATAACTCGAAACTCACGATGGTAATGTCCTAACCGATTAGAACTTACTCCTAACCGGTTAGCTATTAAACCGTAACACTTTGTTTAAGCCTAAAATGAGTCCCTAACCTGGTTAGGATACATGGCTAACCTAAGTTAGCCTATGTTCGGAAAATTTGCAGAAGCTCGTAATGGCTATATTGCAGAGCATTAATTGCTCACAACCACCTCCAACGACATTTAATAGCACTAACCTATATATTTGGATGTTGGGCTTCGTTGAGAGGTTAGAAAAACTGAGTGAATCATTCTGCAAAATTCCTTGTATGCCTTAAACAAGTTTTTCTCATCATTTTACTAAATCCTCTGTTTTGAGCTTGGGTTTGTGTGAATCCTAAATATCATAGTACTTCAATTTGTAACACTTGCTCTTGAGAGAGTTTCATCCATTTAAATCTTATTCAATCTGTTTAGAGAGGGTGAGGTATCCCTCATACATTGTAAGGGTGAGGTATCCCTTTGAAAATAGAGGCTCAAGCTCTTGGGTGAGTGTTGAGTGCTCAAGGTTGTAGTGGTTATCAAGCACCCATTGAAGCTTGAAGATATAGTGAAAAATCTCAAGTTGATTGCTTGGGGACTGGACATAGATCACAAGTGGATTGGTGATCGAACCAGGATAAATCATTGTGTTTGCTCTCTCTAAACCCTTCTCTTTACATTAAGCACTGTTTCATTGAATATTTTGAATACTGTTCTTCTTGATTGTTGTATTTATTAGTAAAAGTATTTATTCCATTTATCCAATTAGTTCTACTCATCAAATAGCTTCAACAAAAAATTGTTTATCAATCGAATTGTGAAAGATTTGCAAACTTGACTTACATACTCAATTCACCCCCCCTCTTGAGTATTGAGGCCACTTGGTAACAGATGGGAGGCGGTGCGTCGGGTCGGGGCTGTTGGGGTTGCAGGGTCGCCAATCCTTAGGGTCACGGGGTGGGGGAGCCGGTGCTGCGGGTCGCGGGGTCGCCGGTGCCGCGGGTCTCGGGGTCGCAAGTCACAGGGTCGGGGTCACGTGCCGCGGGTCGCGAGTTCGCAGGGTCGATGGCGGTTGCGGCGGTCAGTGGAGGTGGTCAGTCGGTTGCAAGAGAGAAAGGGGAGAGGAGGTTGAGGGAATGAAAACTGGTTCGAAAAAATGAGAATGGAAGAAGAAGAGCAGGTGTTAGATCTAGTTTTGCAACAGATTTTTTGCGGCAAATTTTTCCGCTACAAATTCAATTTTTAAATTGTGGTAGTCCACCACAAATTATTTTTACGAATTTTTATCAAGTTCATATATTTTGCGGTAGAAAAATCCACCGCAAATTATTTTTTAAAATTGTAGCATATTTTTTGCGGTAATTTTTTTTGCCGCAAGATTTTTTTATTAATTTTTATGAATTTTTTATTACGTCATATATTTTGCGATGGATTTTTCTGCCACAACTTTAGTTTTTAAATTGTGGCGTCTTTTTTGCGTGGATTTTTTCACCGCAAAAAAATTTAAAATTTTTTTACAAAATTTTTATTTGTTTATCAATTTTGCAATGAAATTTGTTTGCTGCAATTTGTTATTTTATAAATTGCGGTGGATTTTGCAGTGGATTTATCCGCTACAAATTGTTAATTTTTTTTTAAATTTTCCTACCAATTTTTTTATATTTTATTAAGTTTGCAGTGAAAATATCTGCCGCAAACTTTTTTTACTGACTGCAGCAACATTTCATGATGGAAAATGTCACTAAAAAATTTTGCGGGGGACAATCCGTCACAAAAATCTGCCACAAAAATGATCTGCCGTAAAATCCACCACAAATTGAGACAGATTATAATTCGCTGCAACGTCTTCCACCCGCAAAAAATTTGCTGCAAATTTGCTATTTTCTTGTAGTGTACGTTGAAATTTCAACAAGAGACGAAACAATTTCAATCAAAGGCAAGGGCCTGTATTCAAAATTTGGACAATCAGATGGGCCAGATGGCAACCACAATTAGTCTGCTAGAGGCATAAAGTTTGGGAAAATTACCCTCTCAGCTGGTATTAAATCCAAGAGAAAATGCAAGTGTAATTTTTTTGAGAAGTGGAAAAGAGGTTGAGATTCTAGTAAATGTAGTCCTACATCGTCGAAGCAAGAAAAGGAGAAAAGCATCGTTGCAAACAGGAATGCTCCTAATGATGATGATGTACTTAAGCGTAAGTTTCTGCCTTTTTCTAATTATAAATCAATATCTCATTTTCCTCAGGCTTTAACAGAATCTAGAAAAGATAAGCAAAATAAAGATTTATATGAGACTTTTCATAGATGCGAGGTAAATATTCCACTTTTAGATGCTATTAAACAAGTAGCTCGTTATGCTAAATTTTTGAAAGAACTATGTACAATTAAGAGGAAACATAAAATTAAAGGATGCGAGAATGTGAGAGTTGGGGAGAACTTTTCTGCAGTTATTCAAAGAAAACTCCTTGTGAAGTGCAAAGATCCAAGTAGGTTTATTATCCCTTGTACAATAGGTAATACAAGATTTGAGAAGGCCATGATAGATTTAAGAGCTTCTATCAATGGCATGCTATATTCTATATATGCTTCTTTGAAACTTTGACCTTCGAATAAAATTGGTGTTGTGATTTAATTGGCTAATAGATCTAATGCTTATCCTAAGGGTGTAGTAAGGATGTTCTTGTGAAAGTTAATGATTTGGTTTTCCCTACTGATTTCTATATGTTTGATATAGAGAATGGTGATCAAATTGCTCCTATTTTGCTAGGAAGACCATTCTTAAAGACAACCAAGATGAAAATAAATGTTCATAGTGGCACACTTACGATGGAATTTGATGGTGAAATTGTTAAGTTTAATATTTATGATGCTATGAAATATTCTGGTGATGATAATCCTGTTTATTCTATTAATGCAATTGATTCTTTAGCACAGAAAGTTTTTTGAGCTTGATGCAAAAGATGGATTAGAAGTTGTCGTTACAAAGCCTCTTGAAAAAGAGAAGGAGGAGTTAGCCTTGAGTACTGATTTGCAAGAAACAGTTGTAACGTTGAATGATTTTTTGAAGTTACAGTAGTCAAGTAACATTCCTAATATTACATTACCAATTTCTAACAAGTGGCTTTTACCTTCTTTTTTACAGGCTCCCATTCCATATTTGAAGCCTCTCTCCAGTCACCTCAAGTACGTGTTCCTTGGAGATGGAGGAACATCACCAGTGATCATCTCCAGTAAACTTAGTGCACCGCTAGAAGAAAAGCTTCTGCAGGTCATTAAGGAAGCATTGAGTCAAGCCAACGATAATAAACAAAGGTGCTGCTTGGGAGGCAACCCAAGGGGGGTTCGTTCCTTTTATTATTTTTGCATTTATATTTTGGTTATTTTTGCCTTTTCTTTGCATTTAATCTTACACTGAGGACAATGTAAGGATTAAGTGTGGGGGAAGGCTAGAATAGCTTTTGGTTTTTTTTCTTTTTTCTTTTTTGTTATTTTTGAGTCAGCTTAAGTGCCTCTTCGAGTTTGGAGCCTTTGTAGGGAGATGTAAACAATGTTGGCCAACAAAAAAATAAAAAAAATTGAAAATAAAAAAATTAGTTTGTTTTTTTTTTCAAAATTCACACTCTTTTGAGAAAATTTTGCATTGATAAATGATTGAAAAGAACTAATAGAGGCTTGATGTGTCAATATGTTTGAGAAATGAAAGTGGAAAATTCATGATTGTTATTTGCGTTCATTTCTTACATTTTATCAACCGAAGCTTGTGATTATAAAACTTGTTTCAATAGATTTATGAGCTCTTGAGTTGGCATATGTATATGATGAGATTTCCTTTTTGCTTCCCTAGTCTTTAGATAGTTTTTCTACTTATTTCAAAGCAAAGTTTAAAGAAGCACTAAGTTAAGGAGATTTAGGTAATTAAAAAAAAAGAAAGAGAAATTATGTGATCCACTCAAATGCATAAAAAAAATAAGTTTGGGGGTGGTGAAAGTTGAAATGTGAATGGAATAAAATGGATTAGGCAAGAATTAGAATTTTTGATGGGCGGGTTAGGCGCACGGTCAAGAATTCGAGTCTTTAGGTAGAGTTCGTAATGTGTGGAGGAGGCACACTGTTATGAGTTCGAGTGTTGCCAACTCTATATCTCTATATGAAAAAAAAGAGAAAAATAGAAAAAATGAAAAAAGTGCCTAAAGAAATCTTAATGATCCTTGATAAGGTGTAGACTTGAATTAGTAGAGAACTGAGTAGCGATTTTTCCTACTTGACTTGTGGGAAGTGTTCATAAGTTGTTAAGTATGCATGTGATCATCAAGAGAGTAATTGAGTTCATGGGATTTGTTTTTGAAAACAAGCTTGGTTTGATGACTTGCATTTGAGTTGAATATAGATGCATGCTTGAAAGATTGACCTCTTTAAGCTTTGATAGTTATTGGCATGTCAAATTTCTTGCAGATCTCTTTTAAAAAGAAAATTTATGTGCACTTGTTGTGTTTTCTCTTGTTTGTGCTTATATTTTTCTCGCCCAAGGATGAGCAAAAGTTTAGTGTGGGGGAATTTCATAAGAATACAAAATGTCATATTTTTCTCCCTTAATGTTTAATCTTTTATATTTATTTTGTGTCTAAATATACTCATTATTCTTATATTTTGATTTAGGATGCAAATGGAAGCATTAAGTGCAAAACAAATCTAAATTGTCGACTTTGGACAATTTTGATATCGCTTCATAATCTATGACGTTCCTTAGCTTGTGATTCTAATACACGAATATAACGTGGTGTATCTTTGGAAGTTTTCAGATCTGGTGCACAAAAATTCTAGCTGAAAACACAACTCTCTTACTTATATTAGGATCCTATTTTATTTTAAAGATTTTCTTTAATTAGTTAGATTTGGATATTGTTATTTTAGGATAATATTTAGAATATTTATAAGAGATTTTATAGAAGATTTTGTAGAAGATTTTGCAGAAGATTTAGTAGGAAATTTGATAGGTTTGAATGCTGATACTTAAATGATAAAGGAGGGAGTGATGATCAAATTTTTCTACACCCCGTTGCTCCCCTCTTCTCTCTCTTCTCCTTCAAGTTTACATCCATGGCCCTGCGTGGCTTAGTTTTTAATTAGTTGAAGAAAATGGAAGCCTCAAAATCAATAAAACTATGAAATCTAATTTATTTTTATTGTTCAATTTATGTTTTGAGTATCGAATGTTCTTCTATGACTATTTTCATGATTGTTTTGTTTAATTAATAGGAGGCCTACTAGTTTATTATTATAATATATTGCTAAATTAGAAATCAAATCTGTAATTGTTTGATCTCTCTAATTTGTGAAGCAACTGAAATTTAATGATTTTCTGCATCAGAAATTATTAGAGTTTAGGAAGAACATTTGACTAAATAAAATACAACCGCTTGTGCTTGTGTTGTTTAGTTTCATCGATCTCTCTAATTCTTAAAGTTGCTACTAATTTAAACCTTTAACGCTTGTCTTGGGATGTTTAGTAGTTAGGGTTATTTAGATCGCTTGTTTTCTGATTAACTATGACTAAGGAGAGATAGGAAAATAGTTCCAACGATGAATATTCAAAGTGTGAATTGGTATATACTTGCATCGATGATCAGTTGTAAAATTTCGATGGTGGATGTTGACTTAGACCAAGGTTTTTTCTTTTGATTAATTTTGTCAATTTAATTTGAATTGTTCCTTAATTGTTTTTCTTAAAATTATTTTTGTTATACTCAAAATCCCCTCATCCACATTCATATAGTATAAAACTAAGCTAGATACTCTCTATGAGAATGATTCTTACTCGCACTACTATATGTATTTTTAAGAGTATAAATTTTATTTTTGGTTTCTTGCGACAGCACACTATAATTCCACCCTTATCATGTGTTTTTCAACTTCTTCTAGTTCTGGTGATTCTGACAAACTTCGTGAAATTTTGCAAAGGACTTGATGGTTGTTAAACTCGGATTTACGTAAACTTATCTTTATTCAACACCCTAACAATTCGAGAGATCTTACACATTTGGCTAAGGTGGATAAGCTCTTGTGCTATATCGAATATGAGGAGTTTCGCACCCTGCTATTGAATACCAAGTACTTATGTTTCCACATAAAATTTATTGATATTGTTTGCTCTAGCTTTATCCTTCTTTCTTTCATAGGATTCTCCCAATATAGTTAAGGATAGCAACCTACACACCAAGGAGATTGCTGTGTTTGAAATTTTTTACAAAAGTACCTAGAATCCCTACCTTGTGAGAGAAAGCATAAGGCAAGCATATTCTACTTTTGTTGAAAAATGACACCAACACTTCAATCATTGTCTTCGTTGGTTCAGTAACGATTATTAAGCAAATACTTTAGTTAACACCTTTGACTACCTAAAACTCTATAACCTCGTCAAACTTTCAAATGCACCATTTGCATTAGCCAAACTAGCCTTAGGGATTCGTTTAGCCAAAACTGCAATTCCTTGTGTCCAAGGTAAAATTCGTTAATTTGTTTTCTATTTTGCTATTTCAATTTCCATTCACAATATGTCATTCCCCTATATTTTAGTTGTATCAACTTGATGGCTGCAATACCAGTTTAGCAAGCCACTATTTTGGTTATTGCCGGTTCCTCTAGTTTAAATCCTGGAGAAATATATCCTTCAGTGACTGTAGCATTGCCTGGAAGTTCTTTTTTGCCCACGCATCTGATCAAGGTATGACTTTATATCTTACTTTCAATACTTTAATAATTTAATATAATATTCAAGGAATCTTATTCATGATTTTCAAACAGTTGCACTAAAGTGACCCTTGAAGCAACATCGACTATCTTCTTCTGATAGTAGTGAAGATTCCCAACATCTTTACATGACGGATAAACTGGGGAATCCACTTGAACTCCCTATGGGGTCATGCAAAGCATTCAAGGGTTTTCACCCATACTCATTTGAGTTTGACCTTAACCCATAAACCTACCATAGTTTATAGAGGTTAAGCGTATTTTTACTTAACGGCCAAGCAAGGGAATCCACTTGAACACCCTATAGGGTCAAGTAGTATATTCAAGAGTTTTCACCTGTACCCTCATGGCTTGACCATAAACCCACCATAGTTTATAGAGGATAAATGTATTTGACCGTAGGCCAGGATCGTGGACCCTATACTAAGAGGCTTCCGTGTACAAACGACCCTAACTACTGAGATCTAGCTCCAAACTTTATCCTGGCATGCAAAATGAGTGGCATCCAATTAAATGAACCCAACCATCGAGATTCGAGCCTTGGACTCATCTCAGCTGGAAAAATATGTGTTCGTCTAATAAAATGAACCCAACCATCGAGATTCGAGCCTATGGAAATAAGTTTTCTTCAATGGTTTAATATGTTAAGTTTTGATGATGACAAATACAAGACAAAAAAAATGATGTTTATTCTACATAGATGTGCTTAATAGATTATATTAGATCATGCATGATCATGTACTCTATCTTATTATATTTCAAATAATAATCATGCAGTGAGATATGTGTAGCATTCTTTATATAATGTATCCAATAATGCTTTATATGAGTTATAATGAATTAATATTGGATTTGACTCTATTTAAATGAAAATATGCGAAGTGTTCTTTGTTGCATCCTATATAGAACATATCTATTAGTAATTGATAAATGTCTTATTTGAATGTGTCTATGAAAGTCTTAAATGCATGTTAGACTAATTAGAGTTATACATTTATGAATCATACATATGAAGATATTGAATTATGAATTTGGACTAACTATGTTTGTTTTAAGTGAGCAATACTTTGTAGGATAATCCAAGTGTTAAGAGTGAGTGTCGCGACCGTGATCGCGGCGAAAAAGAAATAAATTAGGAAAAAGAAATGGAGTTGCCACCAATTTTATTTGAAATAGGAAAAATTGGAAAACCTAAGAAAAATTATCTTTGAAACTAGATTGGATTTAGGAGTCGATTGTAACACCCCAAATTCTGACTATGTGAATAGTAATAGCAGAATACACTGTTTTACATTTTCTGTGTGTTATAAAAAATAATCTGTCTATTCTGAGATAATTTTTTATCATTTTGTGTGATTTGCTTGGAGTCAAGAAAATAATAATTTTCTTGATCGAAAAAATATTAATTTAATTAATTGAAACTGGGGGATCTTACTAAACCAAATTCTGATTGATATATATATAAATATTATAATTTTTAGGATTTAACGTGTAATAAAATAATTTTATATTATTATAATATTATTTTATTCAACAAGACCTATTGTCTTAAAAATAGTAAAAAATCTGCTTGTGGACCCGAAAAAGTTCGTGGAGCCCATGTTTAGTGCAGCAGTCAACGATTCTGATTGAACAAAATTCTGAACTAATAAGAACCAGTCAAAATAGGTGGCTTGACTTTTTAAACCAATGAGAATGAGTCAAACAAAGAAGCATAGGCTTCAATATGGACCCTTGGATAAAAAGCATAATTTAGATGCTTTTGATCCTAACCGTTGTTTCGATCAATGGTGTAAAACAAATCCTGATAAAATCACTATGTAATATCCACCGTATATGAGATCAATGGATAGGAAACCAAGTTGATTTTCAATGGCTAAGATGAAGTCAACAATAGTGGCTTGAATTTGATTAGTAACTAATTAAACCTAATTTGGTTAATCTAATGGCCTAATTAACAAACTAAGTAAACTAACTTAATAATTAATTAGTTGTAATCTAATTACTAATTAGATATCTTAATATTAATTAGAGGATATAATATATGTAATTATATGTCTAATTAATTAGTTATGTAATGGGATATTTAATTAAGATTGGTTAGGAAACTAAACCTAATTAACTAGTGATTTGATTAGCAAGTAATTAGACTTGAATTAAAAGAAAATTGAATCCCTAAATGCCCTTGAGCCCCACGGTTTTTGCAGCAGCTTGGGGAGGGTTCTACATGGTTCTTGAACAATCCAAATAGCCATGAAAGTCAAGTGAATGACATATGCCATGTGCTACTCCATGTGCACTCAAAATGAGATATTTTCTTCATGCAAATCTCCTAAAATTCCCTACCCATTCATGGCAGCAGCCCACCCATATTCACTCTCACAATTTCATTTTCTCTTTCATCAAAAAGTTTACAACACTTTCTCTCTAAATTTCAAGAACACATAGAAGTCATTTTTCCTTCCTTTGTCCTCCATAGGTTCGGCCTCCACCACCAAATACACTATCACTTACCTATAATTTTCACTCTCATCATTTCCTAAAGCTAAACAACATTCTAAACACTTTCCATTTAGAAAGTTTTCCCAAAATCACATCCTAAGTGCTTCAAAATCCCACTTTTACCTTACTTCCCTAGAGGTAAACTTTAGTTTTTATGGTTTAAATTCATGTTTATGATTCTCTAAGCTATGTTTGTTCCATGGTTTGTTATTATTAAGCTTTGTTTGTGATTTTACTAATTGTTTTAGAATTGTTAGGATTTGTTTGTGGCTTGTACGAAAACAAGGAGAAGGAGAGGAGCTTGAAAAGCTTGTCTTCAAGAGGTAAGAGGGAGATTTAACCTCACCAACCAAGTTTTGGTGGTGTGAGGATGGTTTTGTATGGTGAAAAATTCATAAGGGTTCTTCACCGATTATTTGATGTGCTTTGATTGTGTTTCTATGCTTGCATGTGTGATAAAATGCTTAAAGCTTTGATTTTTTTGTGTGTATGTATAATTATGAAAGCATGAGATTGTATGTGTAATTTAGGATGTGAACAACATGATGAATCGATTATATGAGCACTCCAAAGAGTACAGAGGCTCACGGCCATACTATGGAAAAGAGGACCAAAGTCCTCAAACTGATGAATTAAAATAGGAACTAAGAGATTTAAATTAAATTAGAAAAAATTTGAGTATAGCAAGGTAAAATAACTTTTATGGGTAGTAAAGAAAAGAAATAACAAATTTTGAGAAACGATACAATTACTGAATTTTTAGAGGAGTTATACCGCAAATTTTTATAAAAGAGGGACTAAATTATAAATATAAATAAGGAGCCATTGTATAAATACTTATTTTTAGAAGGGTCATATTACAAATATTATTTTTAGAGGGGTCAAATTGCAAATAAAAGAGGGACGATTTTATAAATATGAAATATATGAGGGACTATGTCATAATTATTAATTTTTGAGGGACTATTTCATAATTATTAATTTTTGAGGGACTATTTTGTAATTATTAAATTTTTAGGGATTATATCGTAACTATTAATTTTTGAGGGACTATTTCATAAATATGAGTTTTTGAGGGACTAGTGTGCAAATATGGAAAATAAAGCCAATTTTAGTATTAAAATGAGAAAAATAGTATTTTTGATTTAAAACATAAGAGAAATATTTACGCGATTGGAAAACGTTTAAAAATTGCTACGCGATTTTGAAAAGGTGACAGAATTGAGTCGCAATTGAGAAAACGCGAAAATATGACTACGCGATTAAAATATAGTAATAATACTATTAGATTATTGAGTGGACTCCAAATATGTGATATAAAAACTGTGATTAGTGCATGGTACATGCATTGGAAAGGTCCGATGGGCTGTATGAGGCTAGTTGCCTAGGAGAGACTACACCTCCTGAGTGGGTGCGATATGCGTAGTGTAAGTCACTAGTTGACTTTGGGGGCATTGGGGTGCAGGTTGCCTACAATGGGCAGTTGGTAGCTCTTCTGTGCCGTAGGTTAGACCGACGCAACACACCAATGATCCTTACCGAGACACTATCCTTAATCAAGATCTGATAAAGACTGTCGTGTATATGCTAGATGTGCAAGATTGAGCACGTGGTCCGAGGTATGTTGGTACCGACAAATCTTTTCAATCACTCTCTCCGACCTGAGTTTTAGCTCCATGGAGTAGGAAATTGAGTCTGTGTGCATACATATAATGATAGAGGGTATTATCGTAATTTCTGTTTATGATAATTGATTTATTGGTTATTTGACTATTGACAATGGCATGATTGTAATTATTGTGTATTACATGTTTTGTGATGATAATGATGTCAGTGGTATAACTGTAATTATGGTATGATAGCTGTATGAAATATTGTATGTGTTTATCTTCATTGCTACCATACTGGTATTGGCGTAGGTGATCTCACCTCTTTATATGTATGTTCTGTGTTATATTTATATTTGTTAAGACGTCAAGCAAGAGGTAGAGCGAGAAACTGAGGAGGAGCAGATTCCTGCTGAGGACGTCGAGTTTTGAAGAGATGGAGATGCCTAGTTTCCTTGGCTACATGATGCTAACATTCATTGGAGGAGATGAGGCATGGACTGTTGATCTAGAGAGAGAGTATTTACTATATGGGAGATCTAAATGTTAGATTGAGTGGGCAACATTTAGGACACCCTTACTTTTCTGTCAATATTTATGTACAACTAGAGTTCCCAATATCTATTAGGCAGTATTGGGGAGCTTACCATCGTACTCCCAGTACGGTTAGTATTGTGTCGTTTGCTCGGACACCTGTTCGTAGGACTGCACATCATGATGGATTCTTATATGCTGAGGAATCTAAGGAGGACCCGTCTGAGGGTTCTGTTGTCTAGTAAATCTTGGGCAGTAATATTTTAAATTAAAGTTTAAAGTTTAAATATTTTAAAAGTCTAACTTGTAAGATATCTAAGTGTGACGACTAAAGGCTTTAAAGGCTCGTATTTATATTATTCAAACAAATTTTATTTTTTTTTTCAAATGAAGGGGTAATATGGTAATTAAGTAACATCAAGTGTGACGCCCTAAGGATGGTGTTACATCGATTATGCATAAGGAAGGGTGAAGATTTAACCCCATAGCACCCCTAATACATCCGTCTTGAAACGGTTACCTTAAGTCAGATGTGTAATTTTTTAATAACTCTTGAAAATGTTTATTTTACTCCTTTTTAAAACATAAAAATAAATTAACAAATAAATTATAAAAATTAGTTTTGCCTTAATAGAGTAGAGATTCTGCTCCTACATATCCTCAGATGCAACGAAGAACTCAAAGTCATATAGTTCTTTAGAAAAACGATTGTGGGTTGGTTATTTTTAATTTTAAAAGGATTTTTTTTTTGTTTTGAAAATTCACTTGATTTTTAGTTTTGTTAAAAAAATGAATCATCAAATTGTCACAACTTAGATGATTTTTAAAAGTTATAAGACTAGCTAGCTATCATAACTTAACTAATCCTATTTTATTTAAAAAAGCTTTCATTTGTAAAATCAGTGCAAGATCATCATTTAAAACAAAAATCAATATTGTAATAAACATACCAATTCAATAAGTAAAAAAACAAAAAAAAAATTCAATGATTTTTGTTTTTATCTTCAATTATTCTAACTTTAACCCAAGTTATGTGACTAAAAAAAAAATTAACAATCTTTTTGGTTTTAAAACAGCATAAGAACCAAAACCTAAATCTAACTTACTCTTCATAATCTGAGCCCAAACCCAACATCCCCCAAAACAAATAACAGTGGCCCAAGTACAGGTTAGTAGTCCAAGTAAAAAAAGAAATAATAATCATAATAAATAAAAAAATGCACAAATAAATGGAATAGGAGAAAATGAAAGGCAGAAATAGAGAAATAAAAGGGGTACGGTTGTCTATGTGTGACCAAAGACTAAAATCCAAACAACATCATAGTCTTCGAGGTGCAAACCGAATCGACCATGGGGGCACGACGGTGAGCGATGTCTCAGGCGATCAGGCCATAGCTGGTGGCGTGCATGGATCTGGTACGACACGGTTCTGGGATGCCGGTGATGGGTCACAGAGGCCAGATCCGGTGGGTCATTCGCGGACCTAGCATGGTGTGTCGCGCTGTGGTTCGGACAGAGGCTGAATCTCTGACAGGTCATGCGAGTTCCTATGGCTGGATGCGTCTCGGACTGGATCTGACCAGAGGAGCTGACGGGGTCGCAGGTCCGGTGGGTGCGGGTTCTGGATGCGTGGTGCTTCGTGGTGGCAGAGGACGCTAGTTTGGGTGGAGCTTCATGGATCAACGGATCTGGGCTGGGTCTGGTTTGCGACACTGGGATCTAGGTTCTGTGCAGTGGAGGACATGGGATCGTGGGTGGTCCAAAGTGGGGTGGAGTGATGATCGTTCTGTGTGAGGGGAGATTTGCTATTTTTGTGGTTTGGGCTCGGCAGTCTACTAGATCAAGGTGGTGGCACGGTTGGTGGTTTGTGGTGGCTGTGTTATGGTGGTTTGCTGTTTTGGTGTGTTGGCAAAGTGAAGATTTCCAAATGAGGTGATGATGAAGGTGAGGTGAGGTGAGGTGATGGAGTGGAGGTTGAAGATGGTTGGTTTATGAGAATAGTGATGATGGGGTTGGTTTACGGGTAACGTTTGGTTAGATAAGGATGGAGGTTTGAGTTGGAGGTGGGTCACAGTGGGATGATTGAATGCTGGTGATTTTGGAAGGTCACGGTTGTGTATGGGTGGCAGTTTTGGTGGTGCACGGTTGTGGTTCGCGCGAGGTGGGTTGCGAGGATGACTTTGGTTCTGTTTGGGCTGTAGATCTTGGCTCTGGTGATGGTGAGTGAGAAAAGCTGTAGATAAAAAATGGTGGAGTTTCAAGTCATGATTTGAACTCTAGTTAGGTGAGTAACTTGGACGCAGAAGAGGTGGTGCTCTAGGCTCGTGCTTGGGATGCTGTTTGGAGAGGAATCAGTGTTGGAGTTATTATTGTGGTGAGGTAATGGTGTGATGGAGGGGTTGTTTGGTGAAGGTTGGAGGCAGAAGAGATACATTTTGGCAAGCTCAGGAAAACTACCCCTCCCTCTCAGATTTTCAGACGTGAAAAAAAAACTCTTCCTTGCACCAACTACATTGCATCTTTTATAAACTCAAAATCATCACTCATACAGTTAAGCATGGACTGCATAAGAATGTGTAGTCTTTTTCTAATTTCATTTCTCATGCTCCATTTCTCTGCCCCATGCCTCCTATTTTTCCCATTTCTTGCTCCATTCTTTTTTTCTCATTCTGCTGCTGCCTTCCTTTCAGCATCACACTTTTCTTTTTCCACAAAAACATGCTTTTGTCTTTTCTTTTTGGCTTTGTTAATTTGCTTATTGCTACCCAACGTTAACTTTTTTTTTAATGTTAGAAACTCAAGACAAATGGGCTAAGGTAATTAAATGGACTTGAACATTTTTTCTTCATTAGATTGGGCTTAATTTGGTTCATGGAATTAAATTATTTTATTTATTTTATCTTTTGTTTTATTTTAAAAGATTTTAATGACCTGAACAAAATCGGGTGTTCACAGTGAGCATTGCAATAAGAAAGAAAAAGATCACAATTATGCTCAACTCAAGAAGAATAAGAATGATAATATATTCTAAGTATTTTCAAGATTTGAAGAGAAGAAATTTTTGAAATCTTGGATTACATTAAGAAGCCTAAGGACTAGAATTGATATATTTTCCTTTTAGGCTTTCTCCAATGTAAAGATAGAGGTTTTACATAAAAAGAGCTCAAATATATTTTTAAATCTTTACAAATAGTTCTTATATGCTAAAATGCCTAACAAACATGTTTTGAAAAGCTAGTCATGGTAGTAGTTCAAAACTATGAAAAATAGTCAAGTTTGAGTTTTGAAAAGATGACTTTTGGTTACTCTTTTGATCATAAGTTTCAAAATGCTTTGTGTTTTGTTATGAAACTTATTTCATATGAAAATAGACTCAAATATCTTTCCAATGAGTGATCATTTGCTTAAAACGGATGAGAAATGAAGATGTTATGGGTTTTTAAAGTCGTTTTCCAAGTATCAGAATGTTGTAATTGATTACACAAGCCTTGTAATCAATTACAACTCTTGCAGAGACCATGCAATCGATTACATGAACCTTGTAATCGATTACATCCTACCTAGAAAGCCCAGAACGTGTTCCAAGAGCCTTGTAATCGATTACAACTCCATGTAATTGATTACCACGAGTCTAAAATGTTCTTAACGACTATAAACAACTAGTTTTCATAAGAAATCATTTTTAAACACTATCAACGGCTATTTTATCACTTAGGCTCTATATATAAGTGATGTTTGAAGCATTTACAATTATAGAACACTTGATTTGATCATTGAATCATCAAAATAATATTTTTAGCTCTTTATTGTAAAATTATTTTATTCCTTTGCTCTTCAAGTTATATATCTACTCTTGTGAGAGTTTCTAATCTTTTTCTTCATCTTAAAATCATTGTAAGAGGGTAAGGTATCCTTCAAAAGAGAAAATGATGAGGTATCCCTTGTAGTGAGGCTCAAATACAAGGGGTGAGGTATCCCAAAGGTATTGTGAGTGCTCTTGAATGTAAAAGTTTTTCAAGTACCTATGAAGTTTAAAGAGTTGGAGGCTCTAGCACAATGGTTAGTTATCCCAAGGTGTGAAGAATGCTATTGCTTGTACAAATATTTTTCTAGCTCCCGTGAAGTTGAGGAGATAGTGAAGAAAATCTTAAGTTAAACTTGGGGACTGGATGTAAGCCACAAGTGGTTAGTGGCTAAACTAGGATAAATCCTTGTGTTTGCTCTTCTCAACTCTATCTCTTTACTTTGATGTTTTACTTTTATATGCTTGCTTGAATATTATTCATATTGGCTTCAAAATACTTAATTTCTTAATGGTGTTGTAAAAAATCTGTAATCACCTAATTTACCTCCCTCTTGGGTGATGGTTGCCATGGCTAACAACTGATATTAGAGCTTCATGCTCTGTTGAAAGCTTAACCGCTTAGAGTTAAAAATCCTTGTTTATTGGAAATCATTGAAAGCTTTTCAAAATGGAAGGTTTTGAAATTAATAAACCACCATTCTTTAATGATGTGCATTTTGTTTATTGGAAAGCTAGAATGAAATTTTACATGCAATCTATTGATTTGAATTTGTTGGATGTTGTGCTTGATGGATTTACTTGTAAATCAAAACAAACTTAGAATACTTATGACAAGAAATGTTTTTTCTTGAAAATTAGAGCAATGCAAATGTTGAGAAGTAGTTTGAATGATAATGCTTATGCTAAAATTAAGAATTGCTCTAGTGCCAAAGAAATTTGGGACACCCTTAATGCTCTTTATATTGCTAACAATGACTTTTTGTATAAAGTTGTATATAGAAATCAAGAAGAGAAAAATCCATTGAAGGAAGCTTGTCATAAAAAATGTCCTAAAAAAGATGTTCAAACTATTGAAGGGAGACTAATACCACTTGATGATGATGATGCTCAATTTGAAGAGGTGGCAAAGCAAAACCAAATGGTATATACTCTTAAAGCTTTGATGCACAATAACGAGGAAGATGGTGATTCTATTAAAGAGCCAAATATGCTAGAAATTGAGACTACTTCCTATATGGCTAAAAAAGACTTTGAGGTAAATAATACTAAACTAGATTATAATCTTTCCTATTATGAGTTACAATGTGCATATAATGAATTGTATGATGGTTTGTTGAATTTAGAAAATAAAAACTTATCTTATTTGGAAAACATTTCCTCCATTGAAAATGAAATTGAGACGTTGAAAAATGAATATGTTTTTTCTTGATGAGAAAATGTCTTTGAAATATGAAACCTCAACTTCTTGTGAAAAGTGCATTGATTTAGAAAATCAAGTTGGGGACTTGTCTTTTAAATTTATCAAAGCTAATTATTCCAATTGCTTACATTCTATGCTTGTTAATGAGAATAAAATTAATGTTGTTCCACATGAAAATTCAAGCAAGGTTTATGGAAAAAATAGTTTAGAATATAAAAACAACAAAATGCTTAAGTTTTTCAAAAATGATCTTCAAAGAACTAAGCCATGATTAAATTCAATTGTTTGTAATTTTTGTGATCATCTAGGACATATTTCTCATTTATGTAATTATAAAAGAAATCTTTATATGAGAAATAGTATGGAATGAGTTCCTAAAAATCTTAATGTCCCTAGTACTAACATTCAATGACCCAATATGAAGTGGGTACCAAAAAGTCCTCCTAGTATTTTAACTATGCAGAAAATTTCTCAAAATGATGAACTAATTGGTCAAAGGAAAGAGGAGTCATCAAGAAGAATGCTTCCAAAACCTAACGGTAGACTTCTTGGTCATGAAGGCAAGGATCCTTCAATTGAAACTTCTCATATGTATAATATAGAACTTGCAAAGTTCAAAACACCAAAAGAGAAGCAATGAGGTAGGAAAATAGTTTCCATGATTACCAAGGCCAAGGTATCAAAAGCTTTTACCTTTTATGCACATTCACTTGTAAAGTCAATGAATTTGAGGTATATTCATTGTAGGCCTTAAGTGATTGATTGAATCATGTGTACTTAGTTAAATTTGAATATTATATTTAGCACATGATGATGTTCATTCTTATTGTACCATAGCTCATTAATTTGTTATATATCTTGGTATATAAGGTTCTACAATTCCTAGGTATGCTTGCTATATTCTGAATTGTCTATATATCATGAAAGTTAGCATGCTTATTCAATTTGTCGTGCTCAATTTACATACTACGGAAAAATTGATCTTTATAGGAGCATAATGGATTAATAATCAATGACTAACACATGGATCCAAAATTGGTGGATACCAAAGAAAGTACTATGAATTGTGTTGTAAGGTGACTATCAGCTCATGCATGCATTGAAGTGAAATAGAACTATGCTACTTGAGATTCAAAAAATTTGAAATGGTCCAAGTTCTCCAAGAGTGATGAAAACCTAAAAAGAATGACATGGAGAACCACAACATTCTTAAGGAGCCTTGAAGCATGGAAGTTGGAATCACCTACAAAAACTCAGAGTACACTTTTGGTGATATCAATCTCTTATCATTATTTATACTTTAATTTGAATATCATGTTATATTTGGAGAAGTAGAGAGTTATGTTATACCTTAACATGCCTTAAGTTGTGCTTTTCTAGCATTGTGTCTTAAAAGTGTCTTTACATATACTAATATGCTAGATATGTACATATTTTTTTTGGAATAACATATTTTATGGTAATATCTTTGTTCTTAGCTTGTGACCAATTCTCTTTGTTCAAATATAGAAATTCACATGCTCATAAGTAGTTCTAATCCTTTCTCTTTGATGCTTAATTGTCTTATATACTTACTTGAAGATTAGAAAGTTAAAAGTTATATGTCTTCTTATTTGAAATTGCTTGATATGTTCATATCTTGAAAACAAGAAGTAAATGATTCATTTGGTGTCTTCAACTTGTCTTTGAGCTTCAATGATTTTTACATTGAAGTATATCTTGAAATGAATCATAAATGGTTTCAAAAGTTATAGTTCCATGATTTTTTAATTCTTGCATTATAATAAGGGACTTTTTGTTCTTGATTGGCATGTGTGTGATCTGTTAGTAATTTCAGTATCTTAAATGCCTTTTGTTTGATCTAATTAGACTCTATATGTGCTGAATTATTGACATTTAGCTAAGTTTATGCTTTAGAGCTTAATTAGATGTTTATTGTGAAACTATGTTTAAATGTGGTTATAAACACTCATAAATGAATTATGCTTTTCAGGATATCTTTGAGTGTTTGAGTCCATTAGCATTGAACCAAGCTTGATGACCATTTAAGGAGAGAGATGAATGATTAAGAAGATTAGTTTTATCCTTAGAAGCAAAGGAAGAATAGCAATTATGAAGATTCAAGGTTGTATCTGAAGAAAGTGGTTAACACGGCCCGTGTCATATTGCACAGGGTGGGCCGTGTATTCCTTTGACTATTTCAAAACTGGGGTCAAATTCTATTTTTGGACAACATGGTCTGTGTCATATGACACGGCGTAGGTCGTGTACGTCTCTGTCTTCATAAGGGAATTAAGTTTTTATTCTTGATTGATAACACAGCCCGTGTCACATAACACAGGTTGGGCCGTGTTCTTCTCTGACTTTGAAATTAGTTAGAATTTTGTTACCAGATTCTGACACGGGTAGGGCCGTGTCATATGACACGGCCCGTGTCATCAGTTCAGGAATTTAAATTCGAGTTTTAATGCTAAATTAGGTATCTAAACTTATAAATAGGGTTGCTTAGAGCCCCTAAAGGAGATCTGGACAGAGAGAGTCGTCAAGGAAACTGAGAGAAACACGAAGACCAAGAAAGAAAGAGATTCGATTGAGGATTAGAGGTTTGGATTCGAGCGATTGAAGATCAATCATTCTTAAACCTTGGAAACTAGTTTGATCTTTAGTTTTCTTTTCTTCTTTTGTTCTGAACAATGTCTTTCTTTAATTTTTCTTCTATTTTTAATTTTGCCATGTGTGGCTAAACTTCTTGATTGGTTAAAGGAAGATGAAACTCTAGTTTTGATTATGTGAATTTTGCATATTTCTTTATATCAACATCGTTATGTTTTTATTCATATGTCTCTATTTTTAAATCAATATGAAGGTCTTTATATTCTTGCCAAATTTTGAGAGTGGTAAAACTAGGATTGCTATGCGTGGTTGCGGTGGTATGACTAGTGAGACATATGATCTAAGTAATTTAATCCCGGTGTGTGATTAGATCTTAGTGTGATTAGTTTTCTAATTCTTAGTGCAATCATTAGGTAGGTGTAAGAACGGTTGCTTTACAAATAACTAATGGTTAGGGTTTGATTTGAGTGGTTCCTGAATTAAGCGAAACTTAAGGAAAACAGGAGATTTATCTCACAATTACATGAGAACATAATTGATCATGTTGGTATAAAGAGTATGTAAGTTAGCATAATTATATAAATCTAGTGGTGGATTACATATCTTAACCAATATCTTTAACTTAGTAATTCAATTTGTGTTTACTATTTTGGTTTAAGTTTAATTTCTTTTGTTAGTTTTAATTAACAAAACCCCCCTTTTTACTTTTTACTGTTTATTGTTCATCAAAGTTTAATTTAGGAATTGAATTGATAGTGTCAATTGAATTAGTTCTCTGTGGATCGATCCTTGCTTACTACAACTGGTTACAAGGTTTTTATATTTTTGGTGGAACTTAGCAACTGCTTTTGATATAATTCTTAATTGTATTCCACGCCACACCAAATTTTGGCGTCATTGCCGGGGAACTAATTGTCCAATTGCACTATTAACTTGTTTTCTATTTTTATCTCTGTTTGTGTTTTAATTTTAATAGTTTTAGTCTTTCTTTTTAACTGTCTTGCAGGTGTTCATATCCAGTGAAGAGGTGAACGAGCAATTGAGATATTTACAGCAGTACTTTGAACAAATCAGCTCGCAACATCAAATCCCCCTCTAATTTATACCTGCTGACATTGAAGCTGCCTGTCACATAGACCTTTCAAGTTTTGAGGCATCTAAGATATCTGAGCCACCTGAAGAAGTAATGATGGCAGAAAATATGTTAGGGATGTTGGGTGCTCCAGACTTGGACCAACAACCTTTATGCATAGAAATTCTTGAGAATGAGGAGGCATTTGAGTTGAAATCTGGTCTAATCCATCTTTTACCATCTTTCAATGGACTAGATGGAGAAGACCCTAACAAGCATCTAAAGGAAATCCATGTTGTGTGTTCGAGCATGAAGCCCAGAGGAATTTCAGTGGAGCAAGTCAAGTTGAGAGCTTGTCCGTTTTCTCTGAAGGATTCTGCAAATGAATGGCTATACTATTTGCCATCCGGATCCATCCAGTCATGGCAGGACATAGCTCACACTTTCTTGGATAGATATTTCCCTACTTCAAAGGCCGCCACTATCAGAAAAGAAATTTGCGGCATCCAACAAAGGCATGGGGAATCACTTCATGAGTACTGGGAGAGATTTAAGAGATTGTGTGCTAGCTATCCTCAACATCAAATTAGTGAACAACTTTTGATACAGTACTTCTATGAAGGTTTGCTAGTGATGGACCGCAACATGATTGATGCTGCCAGTGGAGGAGCTTTGGTTGATAAGACTCCTCGAGAAGCTAGAAACTTCATATCTAGAATGGCTGCAAACACTTAACAATTTTTCACTCAAAATGATACAGGAGTGAGAGCAGTTAAAGAGGCCGACACAACTAGTTTGCAGTAATAAATAATCCAATTGACTGCTATGGTTCAGAAGCTGATGGATAATGGGAAAGCACCGGTACAGGCATGTGGGATTTGTTACTCTTCAGGACATCACATCGATATGTGTCCCACTCCACAAGAGGACACAAATGAAGAGGCCAAGGCAGTAGGGGGATTTTCTGCACCATCCAAGAATTACAACTCCTACTCCAACATATATAATCCAAGGTGGAGAGATCATCCCAACTTTAGCTATGCAAAGCAACCCCAAGCTCAACCTCAAACTTATGGACCTCCAAGGTTTTAGCAAAGGCAAGCACCTTTTCCTTAGAGGCAGCAACAAGTTCAAGCTCCTAGGTAACCTGAGCCTTCGTTGGAAGAGTTAATGAGACAAATGGCCACCAATAATATTCAGTTTCAACAAGAAACAAGGGCCACAATCAGTACCTTGCAAAACCAAGTGGGATAGTTAGCCACTAAGATCAACAAGGTTCAGAGTCAGATTTTTGGGAAACTTCCCTCACAGCCAGAGGTGAACCCAAGAGAAAATGCTAGTGCTGTCACCTTGCGAAGTGGGAAGACACTTGACAAACCCACATTTTCCCAAGTCACTGAAGACAAAGCTCAAAAGCCTAAGGAGGTAGAAGAGGAAGGGCTCAATTCTAAGACCCCTAAGGTAAGTGTTTCTGAACCACTCCCTAAATATGTCACTAAGGCCCCTTTTTTGAGCAGGTTGGTTAAAAATAAGAAAGAAGACGTGGATAAAGAGATCTTAGAGACTTTTAGGAAAGTCGAAGTTAACATTCCTCTGTTAGATGCCATTAAGTAAGTGTCTAGATATGCTAAGTTCTTAAAAGAATTATGCACTAACAAAAGGAAGTTGAAAGGTAATGAATGAGTCCAGGTGGGAGCAAATGTTTTAATTATTTTTAATAAGAAACTCCTAACTAAATGTAAGGATCCTGGCACATTCACTATACCATGTACTATCAGTAATACCAGGTTTGAGAGGGCAATGCTAGATTTACGTGCATCCATTAATGTAATGCCTTTTTCTATTTATGCATCTTTACATCTAGGACCTTTAGAACCAACTGGAGTTATCATTCAACTGGCAGACAGGTCTAACGCATACCTTTACATCTAAGGGGGTTGTTGAAGATGTTTTGGTGCAGGTAAATGAATTGGTGTTTCCGATAGATTTCTATGTGCTGGACATGGAGGAGGACAAATCCCCCACCTCTGCCCCCATTATGTTAGGGAGACCATTCCTAAAGACTGGACGGACTAAAATTGATATGCATTCGGTAACATTGACAATGTAATTTGATGGAGAGTTGATCAGATTCAACATCTTCGAAGCCATGAGATATCTGAGTGATGTGCACTCCGCTTATGTTATTGATTCCTTTGATGTTTTTGAGTCTTTAATTTCTTCTGTTTTTGAGTCTGATCGATTTGATGCCCTTGATATAGTTATGACTCACAGTTTAGATTCCCAGGAATCAAAGAAGGATGACAAAGGAGAGCCATGGAGCGAGGAGGTTGAAGAAGTAGTAGCAGCCTTGCATACGCTCTCTTTCATTTCAAAAGGACATCAAGTATCGTATGTTGAGCTACCTATTACCACTGATATACCTAAACCTTCTGTTGTGCAGGCACCAGAATTGGAATTGAAGGAATTGCCTGCCCATTTGAAATATATTTTTTTGGGTGAGAAGGAAACACTCGCGGTGATAATTGCTAAATCCCTCACCCAAGAGCAAGAGGAGAGATTAATTTCTGTGTTAAAGGAACACAAGACAACCATTGGATGGACTATTACAGACATTAAGGGTTTTAGCCCCTCCATTTGCATGAACAGAATCTTAATGGGGGACGTTGGGAATTGCGGATACATCACGCAGTGGAAAAACAAGATTCCCATCGAGGATCCATGCAAAAAAGCCATAATCTGAGTTTTTAAATTATTTACCTCTTGAAGCGTGATCAAAAGGAAGGATGTGAATCACCAACACCGTAATAGAAATGATGTCTCTGCGGTATCCACACGAACAGACTCACGAATATCCAATGTCTGCAAAGAGGAGCTTCACGTCTCTCACACAGTGCTAGCTGCGAAGAGAAGAAATTTGTCACTCTCTCACTCACTTTTTTGTAGGTGTAGCTAGGGTTCTGAATTGTGTATCTTAGCAGCCCTTTAGCAGTACTATTTATAATAGTGACTGCCTTAAGTGAGTGTGAGTAGCAGCAAGGTAAGTTGTGCAACCCTAGACTCATCTGTTATGAGTCTGGCTCATATTTGAATCTGAGTCCAACTTGGATCCATTGCTCCAATTTTAGTCTGCTCTATGTGTGTGACCCTACAGGTTCTTATTACGTTAGCAGTAATATTAAAATCCCATTTTAATATTACAAGCAATAAGCGGTATCTAGCAACACATCACTGCTACCCAAGTAATAAGAATGTCAGTGATTTGACATAACCTTTTTGTGACCAATGTTTCCGTGTTGTTTAGTCCCTTTGTCAAGATACCTAGATTGAACACAAGGCATGGAATGCGTCACCCTTGTATGGTCCAATCTTTCATTTCTTGATACTCGAGTAGACTTTGTAATAACAAATGAGATCAATATCTCATATTGACTCATTTGAGCATGGCCATGCATTTTGCAGTCTCACTCAATCAGGGGCCCCGAAGATATTGCTCCTGTTATGTAGGAGTAACAAATCCCATCTAGGTCACTCACATCCCTCTGCATGATTTGCGGTATGTCCAATAACTAACTTTATAATCATCTTGTTACAAATGACGTTTGATGACATTAAAACACACAACTCCTTATGTAGGAATTGTAGTGAGTTCAGGTCAAAGGACTATAGACACCATTGTCACTATGAGAATCACTTATGACACTCACATAATGATCCATGTAGTGTTCTCATGGTGGGTCAGTCTAGTACATCATTACTCTAATATGTACCCATGTGAAGACTTGATATCTCATATCCATGACCCGTGAGATGTGGTCATCAGAATATGTACATACTAATCTCAATGTATTATTGTTGTCCTAATTAACAATAATACTTGACTAGGGACATTTAAGAATAGTGTTATAACCAAAAGGATCTCACGATCAAGTCATCGACTTGATGTCCTATGGCATCAAACTTACTATTCTAAGGACTTTATTATGTTTATAAAAACAGAACACAATAAATGAAATGCCTCATATATTAAAATAAGCATAATAGAATGTATGTAAATACAAGAAAAGTATCGGCCTCCAGGGCATACACTAACAATCTCCCACTTGCACTAGAGCTAATCAGGCATATGTCTAATGCTAAAAGACCTAGTGTGACCCTCATGTTTCTGCTATGCAAGAGGCTTCGTTAGTGGATCAGTAATATTATCATCTATTGGTACTTTGCATATTTTCACATCTCCTCTATCGATGATCTCTCAATTGAGATGAAAGTGCCTAAGTATATGTTTGGATCGCTGGTGAGATCTAGGCTCCTTAGCTTGTGCAATGGCTCCATTATTATCACAATAGAGGTCCACTGGGTCCATAATGTTAGGAATAGCACCAAGTTCAGCAATGAACTTCCTGATCTAAAGGGCCTTCTTTATTGCATTGGAGGCAGCAATATACTCAGCCTCTGTAGTAGAATCGGCGACTGTCTTCTGCTTTGAACTCTTCCAGCTCATAGCCCCACCATTTAGGCAAAAAATATAACTCGATTGCGATCTAGAGTCGCCCTTATCGGTTTGGAAGCTAGCATCAGTGTAACCTTTTACAGCTAGCTCTTCCTCGCCTCCATATACCAAGAACGAATCCTTAGTCTTTCTCAAGTACGTAAGGATGTTCTTGATAGTAGTCCAGTGACTTTCACTGGGATCAGACTGGTACCTACTCGTCATGCTCAAAGCATACGAGATGTCTGGTCGAGTACATAACATGGTATACATGATAGATCCAATTGCAGATGCATATGGAATCTTGCTCATGCGATCCCTCTCATCCTGGGTGGAAGGGGATTGAGCCTTAGATAGACTTACACCATGCGACATAGGCAATAGTCCTTTCTTGGATTCATGCATGTTAAACTGTCTTAACACTTTGTCTATGTATGTACTCTGACTTAGGCTAACCAGTCTTAGTGATCTATCTCTATAGATCCTGATACCTAACACATAGGTAGCTTCGCCCAAGTCTTTCATAGAGAAGCAGTTCCCTAACCAAGTCTTTACGGACTGTTGGGTAAAGATGTCATTTCTGATAAGTAGTATGTCATCTACATACAATACCAGAAAGATAATAGTGCTCCCACTAACCTTCTTATAGACATAAGATTCTTCTTCATTCTTGATGAAACCAAACTATTTTATTGTATCATCAAAACGAAGATTCCAGCTTCTAGAAGCTTGTTTCAATCCATAAATAGATCGTTGCAACTTGTACACCTTTCCAGCATCCTCTGGAGTGGCAAAACCCTTAGGTTGTGTCATGTACACATCCTCGAGAAGATTTCCATTAAGAAAAGCAGTTTTGACATCCATTTTCCAGATTTCATAATCATGGTATGCTGCAATAGCAACCAAGATCCGAACAGATTTAAACATCGCAACTGGGGAAAAAGTTTCATCATAGTCTACACCATGAATTTGTTTGAAACCTTTAGCCACCAATCGTGCCTTAAAGGTATGCACATTACCATCCATGTCGGTTTTCTTCTTGAAAGCCCACTTGCACCCAATGCGTATTACCCCTTCAGGTGGGTCAACCAAGGTCCATACCTGGTTGGCATACATGAAATCCATTTCAGATCTCATGGCCTCAAGCCATTTCTCAGATTCTGGACCAATAATGGCTTCCTGGTAAGTCACAGGCTCATATTGATCCATGAGCAATACATCACCTTGTTGGGTCATGAGAAATCCATATCTCTCTGGTTGATGACGAATCCTATTAGACCTACGCAGGTCTTGTGCTACTAGAGCAGGTTGCTGTTCCACAACATTTTGTGGAGGCTGCTCTATTTTCACCATTGGTTCATTGCTGCTTTGTGAAACTTGAACTTCTTCAAGTTCTATTTTCCTCCCACTGATTCCTTTGGAGATAAACTCCTTTTCTAGAAATACAGCAATCCGTGCGACAAACACTTTGCCCTTGGTAGGATTATAGAAAAAGTATTCCTTGGTTTCCTTTGGATACCCTACAAAGAAGTATTTATCTGATTTAGGTCCAAGCTTATCAGAAACTTGATGTTTCACATAAGCTTCGCAGCCCCAAATCTTCAAGAAAGATATACTGGGCCGTATCCCAGTCCATATCTCATATGGTGTCTTTTGAACTGTTTTAGATGGAACATGGTTAAGTGTGAAAGTTATTGTTAACAGAGCATGTCCCCAGAAGGAGCCTGGAAGGTCTGCATGACTCATCATGGATCAGACCATGTCCAACAAGGTCTGGTTCCTCCTTTCAAAAACATCATTCCATTGTGATGTTCCTGGTGGAGTGAGTTGAGATATTATCCCACACTCTTTTAGATGATCATCAAACTGTTGGCTTAAGTATTCTCCTCCTCGATCTGATCGAAGGATTTTAATACTCTTGCCAAGTTGGTTTTGTACTTCATTCTTGAACTCTTTGTACTTTTCAAAGGATTATGATTTGTGCTTCATAAGATATACAAATCCATATCTACTGAAATCATCAGTAAATGTAATGAAGTATTAAAAACCATCCTTAGCGAGTGTGTTTAGTTGCCCACATACATCACTATGTATGAGGCCTAAAAGATCACTAGCCCTTTTACCTTATCCAGTGAATGGGGCCTTTGTCATCTTCCCTAATAAACAAGATTCACATGTCTCATATGATTCGAAATCAAACGAGTCCAAGAATCCATCTTTAAGGAGTTTGGAGATGCGTTTCTCATTTATGTGGCCCAAACGACAATGCCAGGGAAAAGTTGGGTTAAGATCATTTGATTTAAACCTCTTTGTATTTATGTTATAGACGGGTATTTCGAGATCAAGGACATAAAGTCCATTACTTAATTGTGCACTATCATAAAAAATATCATTCAAATAAATGAACAACACTTGTCCTTTATAATAAAAGAAAAACCTTTCTTGTCCAAATAAGAAACAGAAATGATATTCCTGCTAATAGCAGGCACAAAATAGCAGCTCTAACTCTATTACAAGCCCAGTGGGCAAAGATAATAAATAAGTCCCTACAAATTAATGCAAAGAACCTTTGCTCCATTTCCTACTCGTAGGTCAACTTCGCCCTTCGCCAATGGTCTATTGCTCTTTAGATCCTGCACATTTACATAAATATGAGATCTACATCTAGTATCTAATACCCATGATGCAGAAGTAGATAAATTGACTTCAATAACAAAAATACCTAAAGTGGAAGTCTCACTTCCCTTCTTCTTTTTGTGCTCCTCTAGGAACTTGGTACAATTCCTCTTCCAATGTCCGGTCTGACCATAATGGAAGCATATACCTTCCTTAGCCACTCCACCCACTGGTTTCAGACTAGAAGTGCTAGGCTTGGACTTATCCTTGCCCTTGCCCTTCCAGTTGTCCTTGGGCTTTTTTTGCTGTTTCTTGCCCTTATTCTTTTGGACCATCATTATGGCCTTCCCTTTGCCTTTGTTAATGTTCTGCTTAGCAGTTCTCAACATGCCTAGTAGCTCTGGTAGTGATTTGTCAATCTTATTCATGTTGTAGTTCATGACAAATTAACTAAAACTTTCCGGCAATGATTGCAGGACTAAGTCAGTGGCCAACTCTTGGCCCAAAGGAAAACCAAGTCTCTCTAGGTTTTTAATGTACCCAATCATCTTGAGTACATGAGCACCAACAGGGCTTCCTTCTACCAACTTACATTGAAACAAGGTTTTTAGAGACCTCGAATCTCTCATGCCTGGCCTGCTCTTGATAGAGCTTCTTAAGGTGTACGATCATATCGTAGGCATCCATGTTCTCATGTTGCTTTTGGAGCTCAGAGTTCATGGTGGCCAATATAAGACATCCGATGTCCAAGGCATCATCTTAATGCTTCTTATAAGCATCCCTTTCAATTCTAGGGGCATTAGCAACAGGTGGTTTAGGAATAAGCTGTTCTAGTACATACAGCTTTTTCTCTTACTTGAGGACAATCCTCAAATTCCTGTACCAGTCTAAAAAATTCGTTCCAGATAACTTGTCCTTCTCAAGGACGGATCGCAATGATAAAGTACTTGATGTATTTGCTGCCATGGTAATCTATTAACAGAAATATGCAAAATATAAGTATCATGCCATAAACATATTTAATGAGGTCTTTTAATTAAATATGCCTCCCACTATTTTATTCAAGTCAATGACCCTCAGCATTGACTCGAAAAATCCCATCGTAAGATTTTCTAGTGGGCTAAGATCCATATTTCACCTAGTTTTGAGTCAGCTTTGGCTGATCACCCAAAATTCAGTTATTTAGGTAGGAAACACTTTCTAATTACTTCACATGTAACTCTTGGATAGTTGGGTGAATAACACTTATTCAAGTCCATCTAATGGACCAAAGCCTAACTCCATGCCTCTAAGCCTTCAATCCTATTAAAATGGCCTAGTTAAGTCAGACCCAATGGTTGGCAGTTGGATATTACCTTTATCCCATCGCGTCTTACTAATATGGATAAAGGCATCCTACTTTGGCAGACCTGCACTTGATCGATACTAGTCTTGACGAGTGCCACACATTGGAAGGCATCACATAATGACTTAATATTTGCTTTGAGGGAATTTTTTTTATTATTATTACTAAATCTCACCATTTATTAAATTGTTTATCATACTATAAACATTATCCATTCATCTCATACATAAAAAGCATATAATAAAAGTGACATGATTATGGCCCCTAAGAGAGGAACATTAATTAAGTCAGCTTCACTAAGCGTCTCCCATCAACGTCCTCACTTGATGCCGTCTTTTTGCCTCCACATCATAATTATATTATATAGAAACCTCTTTTACATTTAAGGAAAGTTAGGTGAGAAGAGAATATACAATCAGAATGTAGAGAGAAAGGCACGACACGCAGGTCGTATTTATAAAAACCAAAATAGCATAAAAAGAGGAATAAGGCCATAACCATGCACCATGCATCACAAAGAACATATAAACTCATAACAATAATACATAATTATTTTTTGTGACTCATAAAAAGGATAGAAAATATTACGCTTTCGAATAACACACTACGCAGAGATAGCACGGGGGTCTCGCTGCCCGGTCAGCGGGCGGGGGTCAAGGAGAGGCCGCTGAATCTTTTGCGCCTCCCTTGAACCCTTGTGCGGCGCGGAACCCTAAGCCCGAACAACGTGAACACTTCATGTGCCGCGGGGAACCCTTGCGCCATCATTCAACACTTGAACCTCTGGCGCCTCCTTGACAGCTTGACATCAACACTTGATGCTGCTGCCACAAAACAAGAATAGGCTTTTCAAAACCCCTTGCGTCGCGCCTCTTGTGCAGAAACAAGGATTCCATAACCCCTGCTACCGCAAACCAAGAATAAGGTTTCCCAAACCCTTGCGTCGTGCATTAAGAATAAGGATTCTATAACGATGTACGTATCACATACATACCAGAAAGCTTCGCAAAAACATACATCTTAAAACAAAATGGCTTTCACAAAACATATGAACATCTTCATGGGATTTTGAAAACAACATCACAATTTTGCATACAACATAAGAAATAGAATATGTTTTCGCAAAGGGTTTCATACAGTTTTCGAAAATAACATATTAAAGATCATATCTTTTGTCAAAAACAAGAACAGAAAACATGTTATCTCATGTAAACGAAAATAGAAAACTGAATCATGATTTCGCAAGACGCTTTAATACCACTGTTGGGAATTACGGTTACATCACGCAGCAGAAAAATAGGGATTCCCATCGAGGATCCATGTGAAAAGCCATAATCTGATTTTTTTAAATTATTTACCTCTTGAAGCGTGATCAAAAGGAAGGACGTGAATCACCAACACCATAATAGAAACGATGTCTCTGCAGTATCCACACGAACAGACTCACGAATGTCCAACGTCCGCAAAGAGGAGCCTCACGTCTCTCACACAGTGCTAGCTGCGAAGAGAAGAGAAGAAACCTATCGCTCTTTCACTCACTTTTCTGTAGGTGCGGTTAGGGTTCTTAATTGTGTATATTAGCAGCCCCTTAGCAATACTATTTATAATAGTGACTGCCTTAAGTGAGTATGAGCAGCAATAAGGTAAGCTGTGCAACCCTAAACCCATCTATTATAAGTCTGGCTCATATTTGAATCCGAGTCCAACTTGGATCCATTGCTCCAATTTTAGTCTGCTCTATGTGTGTGACCCAGCAGGTTCTTTTTACGTTGGAAGTAATATTAAAATCTCATTTTAATATTACAAGTAGTGAGCAGTATCTAGCAACACATCGCTGCTACCTAAGTAATAAGAATGTTAGTGATTTGACATAACCTTTCCATGACCAATGTTTCCATGTCGTTTAGTCCCTTTGTCAAGATATCTAGATTGAACACAAGGCATGGAATACGTCACCCTTGTATAGTCCAATCTTTCGTTTCCTAATACTCAAGTAGACTTTATAACAACAAATGTGATCAATATCTCATATTGACTCATTTGAGCATGGCCATGCATTTTCGCAGTCTCACTCAATCAGGGACCCCGAAGATATTGCTCTTGTTATGTAGGAGTGACAAATCCCATCTAGGTCACTCACATCCCTCTGCATGATTCGCGGTATGTCCAATAACTAACTTTATAATCACCTTGTTACAGATGACGTTTGATGGCATTAAAACACACAACTCCTTATGTGGGAATCGTAGTGAGTTCAGGTCAAAGGACCACAAACACCATTGTCACTATGAGAATCACTTATGACACTCACATAACGATCCATGTAATATTCTCATGGTGGGTCAGTCCAGTACATCATTACTCTAATATGTACCCATGTGAAGACTTGATATCTCATATCCATGACCCGTGAGATATGGTCATCAGTCTATGCACATACTAGTCTCAATGTATTGATGTTGTCCTAATTAACAATAATACTTGACTAGGAATATTTAAGAATGGTGTTGTAACCAAAAAGGATCTCACGATCAAGTCATCCACTTGATGTCCTATGACATCAAACTTACTATTCTAAGGACTTTATTATGTTTATAAAAAAAGAACACAATAAATGAAATGCCTCATATATAAAATAGCATAATATAATGTATGTAAATACAGAAAATGTATTGGCCTCTAGGGCATACACTAATATTCTTGTCTCCACATCATAATTACATTATATAGAAACCTCTTTTACAATTGAGGGGAGTTAGGTGAGAAGAGAATGTACAATCAGAATGTAGAAAGAAAGGCACGACACGCAGGTCGTATTTATTAAAACCAAAATAGTATAAAAAGAGGACTAAGGCCATAACCATGCACCATGCATCACAAAGAACATATAAACTCATAACAATAATATACTATTATTTTTAGGATTCATAAAATTGGATAGAAAATATTGCGCTTTCAAAAAACTCATAACCCTTGCGCCGTCGTTCAACACTTGTACCTTTGGTGCCTCCTTGACGGCATGACATCAACACTTGATGCTGCTGCTGCAAAACAAGAATAGGGTCTCCAAAACCCCTTGCGCCGCGCCTCTCGTGCAGAAATAAGGATTCCATAACCCCTGCTACCGTAAACCAAGAACAAGGTTTCCTAAACCTTTGCGCCGCACATTGGGAATAAAGATTCCATAACGCTGTACGTATCACATATATACCAGAAAGCTTCGCAAAAACATACATCTTAAAACAAAATAGTTTTCACAAAACATATGAACATCTTCACGGGTTTTTGAAAACAACATCACGGTTTTGCATACAACATAAGAAATAGAATATGTTTTCGCAAAGGGTTTCATACGGTTTTCAGAAATAACATATTATAGATCATATCTTTTGTAAAAAACAAGAACAAAAAATATGTTAACGAAAATAGAAAATTGAATCATGGTTTCGCAAGACGCTCTGATACCACTGTTGGGAATTGTGGATACATCACGCAGTGAAAAAATATGATTCCTATCGAGGATCCATGCGAAAAAGTCATAATCTGAGTTTTTAAATTATTTACCTCTTGAAGCGTGATCAAAAGGAAGGACGTGAATCACCAACACCGTAATAGAAATGATGTCTCTGCAATATCCACACGAACAGACTCACGAACATCCAACGTCTGCAAAGAGGAGCCTCACGTCTCTCACACAGTGCTAGTTGTGAAGAGAAGAGAAGAAATTTGTCGCTCTCTCACTCACTTTTCTATAGGCGCGGCTAGGGTTCTGAATTGTGTATCTTAGCAGTCCCTTAGCAGTACTATTTATAATAGTAACTGCCTTAAGTGAGTGTGAGCAAAGAAAGAGGTAAGTCAGTGCAACCCTAGACCCATCTGTTATGAGTCTGACCCATATTTGAATCCGAGTCCAACTTGGATCCATTGCTCTAATTTTAGTCTGCTCTATGTGTGTGACCTTGCAGGTTCTTATTACGTTGGCAGTAATATTAAAATCTCATTTTAATATTACAAGCAATGAGCGGTATTTAGCAACACATTGCTGCTACCCAAGTAATAAGAATGTTAGTGATTTGACATAACCTTTCCGTGACCAATGTTTCCATGTTGTTTAGTCCCTTTGTCAAGATATCTAGATTGAACACAAGGCATAGAATGCGTCACCCTTGTATAGTCTAATCTTTCGTTTCCTGATACTCGAGTAGACTTTGTAACAACAAATGATATCAATATCTTATTTTGACTCATTTGTGCATGGCTATGCATTTTGCAGTCTCACTCAATCAGGGGGCCCGAAGATATCACTCCTGTTATGTAGGAGTGACAAATCCCATCTAGGTCACTCACATCCCTCTACATGATTTGTAATATGTCCAATAACCAACTTTATAATTATCTTGTTATAGATGATGTTTGATGACATTAAAACACACAACTCCTCATGTAGGAATCGTAGTGATTTCAGGTCAAAGGACCACAAACACCATTGTCACTATGAGAATCGCTTATGACACTCACGTAATGATCCATGTAGTGTTCTCATGGTAGGTCAGTCCAGTACATCATTACTCTAATATGTACCCATGTGAAGACTTGATATCTCATATCCATGACCCGTGAGATGTGGTCATTAGTCTATACACATACTAGTCTTAATGTATTATTGTTGTCCTAATTAACAATAATACTTAACTAAGGACATTTAAGAATAGTGTTGTAACCAAAAGGATCTCACAATCAAGTCATCTACTTGATGTCCTATGGCATCAAACTTACTATTCTAAGGACTTTATTATGTTTATCAAAAAGAACATAATAAATGAAATGCCTCATATATTAAAATAAGCATAATAAATTGTATATAAATACAGAAAAAGTATCAGCTTCTAGGGCATACACCAACAGGGGAGGGGGCTAAGCCAGTGAGAGAACCACAGAGGAGGTTGAATACTCCGATGATGGAGGTTGTAAAGAAGGAGATACTGAAACTCCTAAATGTGGGGGTCATCTACCCCATTTTTGACAACAAGTGGGTAAGCCTGGTCCAGGTAGTACCAAAGAAATCTGGCATTACTATGGTAAGAAATGTTGAGAATGAGCTTATTCCCACTAGATTACAGACAGGGTGGCGTGTTTGTATAGATTATAGAAAATTGAATGCTGCCACCAGAAAAGACCACTTCCATTTACCCTTTATTGATCAAATGTTAGAGAGATTAGCTGGTCATTCACATTATTATTTTCTGGATAGATTTTCAAGTTATAACCAGATTGCTATCGCTCTGGAAGATCAGGATAAGACCACTTTTACTTGTCCTTTTCGGACCTTTGCTTATAGGCGAATGCCTTTTGGACTTTGCAATGCACCAGGGACTTTTCAGAGATGTATGATGAGTCTATTTTCTAATTATATAGAGAACATCATTAGGTCTTCGTGGATGATTTTAGTGTATTTGGGAATAGCTTTGAGAAATGCTTGGAACATTTAGCATTAGTTTTAAAAAGATGCATTGACACTAACTTTGTTTTAAATTGGGAAAAATACCATTTCATGGTAGAAGAAGGTATTATGTTAAGTCATGTAATCTCTGCTAGGGGCATTGCAGTCGATAAAGCTAAGGTAGAACTTGTGCATTCATTACCCCCGCTTACTAGTGTGCGGGACATTCGTTCTTTTCTTGGTCATACAGGTTTCTAACGGCGATTCATCAAAGACTTCTCCAAGATATCAGTGCCCCTCTGCACACTTCTCCAAAAAGATATGTCATTCCATTTTAATGAGAAGTGTATAGAGGCTTTCACTAAACTTAAGGAGTTAATGACCGAGGCACCTATCATTAGGCCACTAAATTAGGAGCTTCCATTCGAGTTAATGTGTGATGCAAGTGACTTTGTGGTAGGAGCTGTCTTAGGACAGTGAGTTGATAGGGTTCCTTATGCTATTTACTATGCATCAAGGACCCTAAATGATGCTCAACTGAACTATTCCACAACTGAAAAAGAGCTTCTTGCTGTAGTTTTTGCTTTAGAGAAATTTAGATCATATTTAATTGGTTCTAAAGTAATTATTTTTTCTGATCATGCGGCATTGAAGTACCTACTGGCAAAGAAGGAGGCAAAGCCAAGATTGCTCTGATGGATTCTGTTGCTCCAACAGTTTGACTTGGAGATTAAAGATAAAAAAGGGAGCAAAAACCTGGTGGCAGACCATTTCAGCAGGTTGGTGACTGAAGAGGAAGACATACCTGTTCTGGACCGTGATCCGAGATCTCGCTCCATGGGATCAACCGGCACGCACATTACCGGACTTAACCAAGGTCGGCATAGAGGAAGATTCATAACATATTCCAGATCCCAGAATACAGCACCCTAAGCGGGTTGGGTCATGATGTCACGATTGATAGATTCATGCAGAGGATAAATCCCTAAATATCCGTAACTGCTAATCATCAACTTACGATATTATAGGACCTATCTTAAGTCCTAGATTTATAGGGATATATCCTATAATAATGGAAAGGTGATCCTCATCAGGATACTAATCCAAAATTACCTACATTCAATAAAGATCCCATTAGGATTCTGTATACGCTCTATAAATACAAAGCTAAGTCATCTTAATAAGGTAACTCCGAACCCAATATCATAAGCCTACTTAGGCACTGCCTGACTTGAGCGTTGGAGTCCCTTTGAAAGTACCCACCCCCCTGTGCAATACGCTCAGCTGCTGCCCAAGGAGGAAACCACCGTAACGTGCCTACTTCAGGTACCCTCTGAATCCACTTCAGAACATTGGCGTCGACTGTGGGGAACCTTAAATTTCTAATCCCACCCAATCATAGTGAACACGAGGCAAAATTCAAGAAGGGACGCTACACAAACCTCTGTCAACCAGAGGCAAGATCCTGATGTACAACATCCACCACTACCACGACCTCCACCCACGGCTCAAACCTCCGCTGCGAGAAATCAGGCACCCAGACCAGGAAGCCGACATGATGGGCACTCCACCTCCTTCTCCAAGGAATCTCCTAACCCATCACGTAGGATTTCTGTCAAGGAAAGACTTGAATTCCCAGCCTAAAGAGGTGACCAGAGCCATCAAGAAAATAGGATCCCAGTGCACCAGTGCCTGGGAATGCCAAACAATGAGATTGATGACCGCGCATCCCGTTCTAAGCACACACACCAATCTCGGGCTTCTCAATGCCAATTTCAAGACATGTTGCAACAGCATATGGATCTTCTGAATGACCAATTCTGGAGGTTGGAAGACATGCAGCGTGCCATGCATAAAAGTCAACCCATGCCACACCGTCATGACAGACGGACCGATGTGGAAAATAATCAAAGGAGGGCTCACGTCGGTGATGGAATTCCCAATACTGGGAATAATAACTAAAACCGCGAAATAATGGAATAACCTTTCTCCGATCAACTCATGGAATTCCGGGTTCCTAGGAATTTTAAGTTTTTGCCAAACTTGGAAATTTACGACAGAACCACAGACCCCTAAGAACACATAAATGCCTACGAATAGTCCTTATGTTTCTATGGTGGATCCATAGAGTTGCTGTGCCGAGCATTCCCCCTCTCCCTCAAAAAGAGAGCCCTCAATTGGTTTACCAGCCAACCACGGGGGACCGTCATGGATTGGTCAGATCTTAAACAGCATTTCTGCTACAATATACCACTAGCAAGGAGCAACCTAAATCCATCGAATCCCTAACTAAAATTTGCCAGCGAAAGGACGAGACCCTCCGAGATTATATCAGGCGGTTCATGGCTGCCTGCACCAACGTAGAAAATTTTGAAGACAGAATAGCCTTGCATTATGCCAGAAACGGTCTCCGGGTAGGTTCTGAGTTCTTCAAGTCCTTGGCAAAGAAGAAACCAGATAATCTGACCGACTTCCAGAAACAATCTGAGAAGTATGTCTACATAGAGGAGGCAACAGAAGGCCATAGGAGGTGGGACAAAGGCGAGCTTTCTCACTAGAAACCCAACTAGAATTCCTCAAGGTCGCGACCTCCAAAGGGTAGCCCACCCCGGAGGAATTACTCGGACTATACTCCTTGGAACATGCCTCGAGAAACAATCCTGAGGGAAGTGATGCACACGAAATTTCAGAATGTTCAGAGACCGTCCCCTATCAAGAAACACAAACAAAAAGATCACTCTAAGCATTGCACATGGCATAAGGCCTATGGCCATGATACAAAAGATTGTTATCAGTTACGCGATGCCATCGAATTCTTAATCAAGGCCAGATGCTTGCAGCAGTATATCCTTCGTGTACAAAATAACAAGGGGGACAATAGATGTAGAGACAATAGACGTACCCCACGTCGAAGTCCGTCCCCTCCGCGCAGAAGAAGGACAAGAAGTCTTAAGAGAAGATCCCAGACTCCACTTCGTCGAGATAACAATGATCGACAGGATAGGACTAGGGACGCTCCCCCCGGTGATAATGACGACCATCGCTCTGAGCCCAATAGAATGATCCATACCATTGCCGATGGCTTTGCCGAAGGAGGATATTCTAATGGAGCTCGGAAGAAAGCCCTTAGAATGGCCATTTTTAGCGTGGTCCACTCAGAACCTAGGACATAAGTAGAAGGCAGAAAGGTGCCTCTCATCACCTTCTTGGATGAAGACTACAGTGGAATAATCCCGGATCATGACGATCCACTCATCATCTCCAGGGTAATTTTCAATGCCGAGGTCCGCCGAATTTTCGTTGACCAAGGGAGCTCAGCAGACATTATGTTCCTAGATCTCTATCAGAAGCTAGACCTCTCGCAATTAGACTTGACTCCCCATGTAGGAGAACTGACGGGTTTCACGGGCGAGAAAATCACCCCGGTCGGATACTTCGAAACCCACCTGACCCTCGGATCATCTAAACTCTTCAGGACTGTCAAGGTAAAGTTCCTGATTATGGACTGCCCTTCGGCTTATAACATTATCCTGGGCCGTCCTTCTCTCAACACGTTTGGAGCAGTGGTATCTAACACCCACCTCGTGATGAAGTTCCTCAATAAGAACAATGACGCCGTCACTATAAAAGGCGACCAAATTACCGCCAGAAAATGCTACAATGAGAGCCTGAAGATTTGTAAAGTACCCCGGAAGGAGAGACCTACCATTTCCACCTCGGCCCTCGACTAGGTCAACATTTTAATGACCGAGTTGGATGTCAGGGAAGAAATCTGGGGTACTCGGCCCCAGCCCGAAGGCGAACTGCAATATCTTCAGCTCGGAACTAACCCAGAATAGGTTACCAAGATCGGAGCTCGTCTGAGTGAAAAAGAAAAATAACAACTGTCAGAACTCTTGTTAAAAAATAGAGACCTTTTTGCATAGACTTCCTCCGACATGCCCGGACTCGACCCTACCTTTATCTGCCACCGTTTGTCAATTAAAGAAGGTGCCAGGCCGGTCACAGAAAAGAAAAGGAAGGTCAGACCCGAGAAGTAGCAAGTCATTGAAGACCAAGTTAAAGAGCTACTAAATAGCAACTTTATCAAAGAAATCTCCTATACCACATGGCTTTCCATCGTGATTCTGGTAAAGAAGTCCAATGGAAAATGGAGAATGTGCGTAGGCTATACCGATCTGAATAAAGCTTATCCCAAGGATCCATACCCACTCCCCAATATGCACAAATTAGTGGATGACCCCTCGGGATTCAAATGGCTCTCGTTCATGGATGCATATTCTGAGTACAATCAAATTCCCATGTACGCTAGAGATAAGGATAAAACTACTTTCATTACTGATAGGGTGAGCTACTGCTACAAGGTCATGCCTTTTGGACTAAAGAACGTAGGGGCCACATACCAGAGGATGATGAACAATGTTTTTGAAAACCAAATGGGAAAGATGCTAGAAGTCTATATAGATGACATGATAATAAAGACCCCACATGGCGAATCGCACACGGTAGACCTTGAGGAAGTATTCACACAAGTCCGAAAGTACAACATAAGGTTGAACCCAGAGAAGTGCGCTTTCAGGATCTAGGACGAAAAATTTCATGCTAACTCGCTGAGGAATCGAAGCCAATCCTAACAAGTGTCTGGCCGTCCTCAACATGAGAAGTCCCCAAAACGTCAAAGAAGTACAACAGCTTATAGGGCGCATAGCGGCCCTCACAAGATTCTTAGCCAAGGTCGTTCACAAGTTTCTCCCCTTATTTAAACTACTCAAGAAGGGGAAAAGTTTTGAATGGGCCCCAGAGTGTGAGGACGCCTTCGTATTCTTAAAAAATCTCCTGTCATCCCCTCCTATTTTGATGAGGCCAGATACTGGGGAAACACTCTACTTATATCTATCCGTCCATGACAAAGCCGTAAGCTCAGTTTTGATCCGGGAAACTGATGAAGGACAAAAGCCTGTCTACTTTATAAGCAAGGTCCTTCAGGGCCCCGAGCTTCAGTACCAAAAGGTAGTGAAAGTTACTTTTGCACTCATTATTGTAGCAAGAGGACTTCGGCAATACTTTTAATGCCACCCAGTGGTGGCAAGAACGGATCAACCCATCCGGCAGGTGCTACATAAACCAGATCTGGCCGGATGAATAATTGCATGGTCGATCGAGCTCTCAAAGTTTGGGATTACATATGAACCATGACTTACAATAAAAGCCCAAGCATTGTCCGACTTCCTAGCGGAGCTCACATCAGACAACGGCGACCCTAAAAAAGTCTTTTGGACTATTTTTGTCGATGGGTCGTCGAACCCCAAGGGAAGCGGGGCTGGGTTGATATTGGAGAATTCAGAGGGATTGACCGTAGAGTACTCCCTGAAGTTTGAATTCTCGACCTCGAACAATCAGGCTGAGTATGAGGCCTGCATCGTTGGTTTGCTAATGGCAAAGGATATGGAGGCAATACGGATCACACTTTGCAGTAATTCCCAGCTGGTAACCTCCCAAATCTGAGGTGAATATCAAGCTAGAGAACCTCTCCTACAAAAATACTTAAGTAAGGTCTAGGAACTCTTGAGGGGCTTTGAGGAGGTCAAGATAGAACATATTCCAAGAGAACAGAACTCCAGAGCAGACCTTCTGTCTAAGCTGGCTAGTATGAAGAGCCCTGGCAATAACCGGTCTGTAATCCAAGAAACTCTCTCTCAACCCTCAATCACGGATCATAATATATTCCAAGTGGAGGACCATCAGTCATCCTGGATCACCCCTATACTAGGCTATTTGCAGCATAGAAATTTACCATCAGACCCAAAAGAAGCTTCCAAATTAGTAAAGACCGCGGTCAGGTATACTATTTACAATGGTCGTCTATACCGACATGGTTTCTCGTCCCCCCTTCTAAAATGCTTAACCCCAAAGGAAGCAGAATATGCCCTAGATGAAGTTCATGAAAGAAGCTGCGGTCACCATTTAGGAGGCAAAGTCCTAGCCCAAAAAGTATTAAGTGCAGGATACTATTGACCTACAATGGAAGCTGACTCTCAAACATACGTTCAAATTTGTGACAAGTGTCAGCGCCATGCAGATCATTATCAAGCCCCCTCTGAAGAACTATTCACGACGTCCATTCTGTGGCCTTTTTACAGGTGGGGTATGGACATCTTAGGTCCGTTCCCCTAGGCTCTAGGACAGTTTAAGTACTTGGTGGTAGCGGTAAATTATTTTACTAAATGGATTAAGGCCGAACCTCTGGTCACTATCACCTCGGCGTGAATTCAGAAGTTTACTTGGTGCCATCTTATCACCAGGTTTGGCATATCAGAATCCATCGTAACAGATAACGGTACCTAGTTTAAGGATAAAAATTTTAAAGAGCTACTGGCCGGGTTGAAAATAAAGCACCATTGCAACTCTATTGAGAACCCCAAGACAAACGGACAAGCCAAAGCCGCCAATAGGATCATCGTGCAAGGCTTAAAAAGGAGGTTAGATGAAGTCAAAGGGAACTGGGTCGAGCAGCTTGATCATGTTCTCTGGGCATAACGGACTACTCCTCATTCCACCACGGGTGAATCTCCATTCAAATTGACCTACGACTGCGAAGCCATGATCCCGGTGGAGATTGGGCAGCCCAGCTGGCATTACCAACAATTCTCATCTGACAGCAACCCCGGTCTAACCAGAGAAGACCTGGACTTACTCGAAGAAAGAAGAAACGTGGCTCACATACGGGATGTCGCTCTTAAACAAAAGACAGTGGCTAGGTACAACAAGAAAGTGGCCCCAAGAAAATTCCAGCTGGGCGACCTAGTGCTCAGAAGAGCCGACATAGGAGGGAAAAATGCCTCCCAAGGAAAATTAGCCCCTAACTGGGAAGGCCCCTACCGTGTCGTCACTAGTACGGGTAAGGGAGCTTACACCCTGGAAATGTTATCTGGCACCCCGATCAAGAATTATTGGAATACGAATAAACTAAGAAAATACTATAGCTAAATGCCCATAGTGGCCTAGCCCTCTAGTAGAATTATGTTTGATCCGTCCTTGTTTTGAATAATATGCTCTGTACAGACTTTTGTCCCCCCAATATCATCAATAAAATAGAGTTATTCAGATATCAAATTTAGTTCAACGCGCGGTATTGACTGTTAGAAGGTCAAATGAACAGGAGGTAGAACGGATCATATGTACACACTCTATCTTTATACCTAAGCCGAGAAGGGATCCCAAAAATCTAAATGGTTATTAGGGTACCCCGGGTAAGGTTAAATAATGTTCGTGCCTAAGGTAAAAGGGTTTTTGTATAATATACCCTGAACCAAGGCAATACTCTTACCTATATCTACAATTCCAAATGCTTCCTATAATAAGCATTGGAATATGGATTAAGGTATTACTCTACCTAAGTCTAAAATTTCACAACGTTTAATTGTTATAAACGTTAGATTACAGACTTAAGGCATTACTTCTACCAAGTTAAGTGGAATGTCATTCACTCAACAGTATGAGTGAAGGATCCCGGACCATGGTTTTCTATGACAAAAAGATTTTTCTAAGTCCATTAAAATGACTATAAAGATGGGCGTTGGACCCAAGTCGGACCATGAAAAATAAGAGAATAAATGACGAAACAAAGTAATTAATTATAAAACCCTAATCACGAGGCAATTATCCTTACAAATAACAAAACCCCACACAAGGGGCAAAAAGCAAGATAAAGGAAAAAGTGACATAAAACTAAAACGCTGGCCTCTCCTTCCTCCGGGATCTGAATAACTTCTGGGTTGGTGCCAGGAGCACTCGTGACCAGTTCCTTTGCGAAGACAAGTTGGCCGTTATGGAAGATTTTATCCAAGGTAACATCCTCCAAGACAAGGGCAACCCCGGGATTGAAGTACTGGATTTACGCCACGGCATTCTGGAATTGCTCTACCTCGATTTTTCCAGACATCGCGTCCATCTCCTCTACTTCCTTCTCGAGCTAAACTATCTCGACCTCCAGTATGCCAATGCTCTTGTTGGCCTCGAGCTTCTCGATTTTCCTGGTGGCCTTAGAATCCGCCAACCCCTTCTCCAATTTGACGACTCTCGCTCGAGTATCTTCGTTCAGTTTTATGGACGCGTTCAGCTTCTAGCTAACTTCCTCCTTTGCCTTCTTTAGAGTCTTCAGCTCTTTCGACGCCCTCCTATCAGCATCCTCGATAGTCTCTTCGATTACACGAATCTCGGCAGCCGCCTGGAGAGCTTACCTCTGAAGTGTAGCCAAGGTTTAGGCTAGACCTTGCTCGGTAATATGTTATCTGACCTCGCCGCTTAAAAATCGTCCAACAATGAAGGGACCGAGCTCGGAGCACCCCATAATGATTGACAAGAAATCTTCCCCTTCTTTATCACCACCCTCCGATGACCTCCCATCATGTTCAAGAGGTCCTTCGATAGCCTGCCTTTTTCTCCCCTAGGAGTTATGGGTAGAGGAACCCAGCTGATCATTCTCTCCGATAATAACGCCCTGGCCAGAGGATGCCGAGGCGGCAGCGGAAGAAGAGGCCGCGAACTTCTTCCCCTTTCTCCGGGTTCTTGTAGCATGCAGGGCGATCATGGAAGACCCAGAAGTCATGTTGCTAACTGAAACAAAATAGAAATAAGTACACAGTTAGCACACCACAAAATATTGACACATGAAGACAAAGTGCAAACACCTAGGGATACTACGGGTAATAACGCCCTAATTCCTACCTAATAAAGCATAAAGAAGATCATCACTAGGGGTACAGAGAACATCTCTAATATTGATGTTCCCATGATGCTCGGCATACCGGGCTGTGAATCTGATAGACCTGAGCTTCTCGGGGTCGAGATCCCCCTCCTCTTTTTCAATTAAACTGAGAGGAACACCTCAGCAGCCTTGCATCCAGTAAAGCAGAAATTTTGGCTCCCCATCCGGTTTGAGGAAAAATGGTTGACATCCTTCTATGGTTTTAACCTTGAAGAGTGCAGTCTTAAACCCTTTAAAGCTTTCTTCGAAAACATCAAAGGATTTACGACTAAGCCGAGACTGGATGACAAGCCAACTTGTTTGCTTTACCGTCCCCTGAGTGTTTATTCGTGTATAAAAATAAAAAAAAAAGGTATTAACTGTGCATTTAAGGCTCATTAACTGACAAAATCTCTCAAAGGAGATGATGTAACCCCAGCCATTAGGATGGATCTACGATAGGGCCACATGTAGAGTACCGAGGACGGCCATTTGGAAGTTAGAAAATGGCATTCGAAGTCGTGGCTTGAGAAAAGGGGCTCATACAGGAACACAAAGTGTGAACCAGCTTCTCGGCAGGAACACACCCTTTCATTCTAGTTCGGACAAATGACTTGGAATTCGTGGTCCCGAGCTTTGTTCACGGTCAACTCCAAGACAAATAACGATTCTCGGAGTATGGCTTCGCTTGAAAACTTGGACTGACGATTCCATGCGTCGTCCACCACCCATGGGTACACCAGCCCGGGAGCTCGCTGAATTCGAATTAGCTCGTTCTCTGCTGGATCACGGATGTCATGGAGTGGGAGCTGGACTCTAGCCTTTTTTCCTCTGACCATGGAAATCCTGAGAACATCCAAAGGAGTCAGTAAGCAACTGTCAGAATCAATAATGCCATAGATTCAAACAAAAGGGAGAGCGAAATAATTCAAACCCCCTACCGACCTCTTGTCTGACTAGAAATAAGGCTTTCAAGGGAACTCCTAGCGCGATGGAGATGGTGTTTCAAGGAGGTGACGAAGTTTATATAAAGTTCAAAAATCACTAAGGTCTACTTAACGTAAAGCAAAACCAGAAATGCACTACTACTCTACTTTTCAAATGACTTGGAATTCGTGGTCCCGAGCTTTGTTCACGGTCAACTCCAAGACAAATAACGATTCTCGGAGTATGGCTTCGCTTGAAAACTTGGACTGACGATTCCATGCGTCATCCACCACCCATGGGTACACCAGCCCGGGAGCTCGCTGAATTCGAATTAGCTCGTTCTCTGCTGGATCACGGATGTCATGGAGTGGGAGCTGGACTCTAGCCTTTTTTCCTCTGACCATGGAAATCCTGAGAACATCCAAAGGAGTCAGTAAGCAACTGTCAGAATCAATAATGCCATAGATTCAAACAAAAGGGAGAGCAAAATAATTTAAACCCCCTACCGACCTCTTATCTGACTAGAAATAAGGCTTTCAAGGGAACTCCTAGCGCGATGGAGATGGTGTTTCAAGGAGGTGACGAAGTTTATATAAAGTTCAAAAATCACTAAGGTCTACTTAACGTAAAGCAAAACTAGAAATGCACTACTACTCTACTTTTCAAAAGCAATGAGCATTCTGAAAATGCAAATGATGGGAGCGTTGAAAGAAAGCTACTTACTATGTAAAAACAGAGTGCTTGAATAATGGAGAAGCAGTGCTTGAATAATGGAGAAGCTGCGAACGGCTGGAAAATACCCAAAAGAGCCAAAGCTTTTGTCGCGCGGTGTTCTTAGTGAAGGTAATCAGAAATAGGAAGGTGAGGAAGAAGAACCCTTGACTCTTAGTTATAAAGGTTTGAACGGTTATGGGATATTTCTGTCCTCTCCATCGCAAGTTCAAAAGGTGCTCATCATGGCGCGCGGAGCTCTAGGCATGTCCCTCTAATGAAATCACACCATGTGGCCCACACAACTGTAATAGCAGTTAAAAAGATGATTACGCAGTGACTCAAAGCGTCATACGGATGTTAAAAGAGAAGAACTTTTTCAATGGATCCCGACTTCAAATTACTGTTAATAGTACAGACTACGAACTGATGCCGAGATGTAATTACTATGGCGTCATGCCGGGGTGAGCATTGGACCTACCCCGGCAATGTCATTACGGTGTTATGCCAGAATAAGCGTTAGACTTATCCCGGCAGCATTACCTCAGTGAAAAAACATAACAAATACAGAATGCAAAGTCTTTATCTAATCACTTTCATTCTATACATCGTCTTACATCCGAAAAGAAGGAAAAAGAAAATATTGAGATATGGAATGTAAAAGAGCAGCCTAAGGAAAGGAGCAAACATCTCCAGTAGCCTGAATCATGCCCCGTCCACATCTCCAAACCCCGGTCTCTTGAAAAAGTGGATTGGCTTTGAAGAACATTAGCAAACCGGGATTATGATGCCGGAACGAATACCAAAGTTCTTTGCACTGCCTCTTCCGCGATGCAACTAAAGACCGAGATATCCTCTCGCTTGTTGGATGGGGTACGACCTCTCTAGCAGGAGGATCCTCCACCAGCCTCAATCAATCCAAGTTGCCTCAAGTCACGGAGTAGCTCTAGTAGTCTTTCCACCCTGGAACAGACTGAAGCCACTCTGAAACAGAATCGTTTTACTAACTTTTTCCCCCCTTACCTTCTTAGCGGAAGATGGTAGAGAAGGATACCCACTGCTTCCTTGAAAGCAAGTCAAAGAAAGCATACTACCCCAAGTCGTCCCCTTGGCTTTTTCCTTCCGAGAAGGATGATTCTTCACTATATCAGCCCGGTCAAGCACTGGGAATCCCTTGGAGAAGGGAAAGGAGTTAGTCAGAGCATTCTACAGGTTCGCTATGCATTGGATCATGGGTGCACCACTCCACACTAGTGAGTGGGGTTAGACACTCCCATGTACGCCAGGAGAGAAAGGCTCCTGCCTTCCTAAATGCATAGCAACCCAATTTTATGCCAAGAAAGAAAGGCTCCCATCAAAAGAAAAGAACGTTCGAGGAAAATTAAATATTTTCAAGAACTTTGAAAAAAATAAGAGTATAATCTCTGCAGACGATGAAGCTCTTTTCACAAATATGGAAAATGAAAAAAGAGCTACACTCATTCTCTCGGAAGAAACCATTTCTACATGAGAATGTAAAAGAAGGGAATGCTAGCTCACGAAGAAGTATTCTCTACTTATAATATGCATGAGGGATTCATTGGTCCCGCAAAATGTGACCTGAACTCATGAAGTCAGCTAAAATAAATGCTTCTAATCTCTGATTGGTCACAAAGATAGGGAGCAGTTGAGAAAATCCGTATGAAATTGACGCTCTTTTCAAAGGATCACCAATTCCTAATAAAGTCCAAGCATCAGTTCCCAGATAATCTCAGACTGCTACCACCAATAGATTCAGAGATCATGTTCAGAATTTGTGTTGAAGATATCTCGAAAAATCCCTAATACTCTTACTTGGGGGCAATGATCTTTAATCGTACCAGGGTAGGTCATGGATGCCGGTAGTCATCCGAAATCCAGCATATATTCTCCGTATTATCATGTCAGTCATTTGATGGTTGATCCGTTCTAAACTTGACTTTGGTCTGTCTCATCCAAGAGCCAAGCCGGGGGAAACTATTCTGGACTGTGATCCAGGATCTCGCTCCATGGGATCAACCGGCCGCACATTACCAAACTTGACCAAGGCCGACAGAAAGGAAGATTCACAACGTATTACGGATCCCAGAATACAGCACCCCAAGTGAGTTGGGTCATGATGTCACGATTGATAGATTCATGCAGAGGATAAATCCCTAAATATCTGTAACTTCCAATTATCAACTTACGATATTATAGGACTCATAGTTATCCTTGATGGCTGAATACTTTACAGGGATATATCCTATAATAATGGAAAGGTGATCCTCATTAGGATACTAATCCAAAATTACCCGCATTCAAAAAGGATCCCATTAGGATTCTGTATATACTCTATAAATACAAGGCTAAGTCATCTTAATAAGGTAACTCTGAACCCAATCTCATAAGCCTACTTGGGCACTGCCTGACTTGAGCGTTAGAGTCCCTTTGCAAGTACCCACCCCTTGTGCAATATGCTCAGCTGCTACTCAAGGAGGAAACCACCGTAACATGCCTACTTCAGGTACCCTCTGAATCCACTTCAGAACAATACCTATCCAAGAAAGCTTTTCGGATGAGCATTTAATGGCTATCACAACCATCATTCCGTGGTATGCTGATATTGCCAATTACTTGGCCACCAAGGACTTTCCAGAGGGCTTGAACAAGGGGCAGTAATATAAGCTGTGGAGTGATTGCAAGTATTACATTTGGGATGATCCTTACCTTTGGAAGCATTGTGTGGATCAAGTGATTCAGAGATGCATTCTGGATTCAAAAACTCACTATGTTCTCTCTTTTTGTCATACCTATGCCTATGGAGGACATTTCGGCATGAAGAGGACAGCCAATAAAGTACTTGACAGTGGTTTCTACTGGCCCACCATCTTTAAGGATGCTTATAACTTCTGTAAGTCATGTGACCGCTGTCAAAGAACAGGTAATATTGGTCCGCAAAATCAAATGCCTTAAAGTCCAATAATCTTTGTGGAAATCTTTAATGTTTAGGGCATTGACTTCATGGGACCATTCCCTCCTTCTTTTGGTTTCTCCTATATTCTTTTAGTTGTGGATTATATTTCAAATGGGTGGAAGCTAAGGCCACTAAATCTGATGATTCTAAGACTGTTGTGGATTTTGTGAAGTCTTATATTTTTTTCCATATTTGGTACTCCTAGAGCCATCATTAATGACCAAGGGACACATTTTTGAAACAAAATCTTTCAAGCCCTTTTGAAGAAATATGGTGTGGTGCACTGGACCTCTACTCTTTACCATCCTCAGACGAATGGCCAGACTGAGGTGTCCAATCGGGAGATCAAGTCTATCCTTAAAAAATTGTGAATCCAACGCGTAAGGATTGGAGTACTAGACTTGCTGATGCTTTATGGGCTTATCGGACTGCATACAAGACCCCGATTGGCATATCCCCATTCCGATTAGTGTATGGGAAGCTTTGTCACTTTCCAGTGGAACTGGATCATTAATCTTACTGGGCTATCAAGCAAGTTAACTTGAGCTTGAAAGGTGCTGGTAAGCGAAGAAAGCTCCAAATAAAGGAGTTGGAAGAACTGAGGAATGAGGCCTTTGAGAGTGCCCTCATTTACAAGGCCAAGACCAAAGCATTCCATGATCACATGATCTCCAGGAAAAGCTTCAACAAAGGCCAAAGAGTGTTGCTATACCAATCCAGACTCAAATTATTTTCAGGTAAGTTACGTTCTAAATGGATTAGACTATTTGTAGTAACTACTGTTTTTCCTTCTAGTGTAGTGGAGATTATGAATGAGGTATCTGGAAAGACATTTAAGGTCAATGGGCACCGTCTCAAGCCTTACCGTGAGCTTTCAGAGAATGTAGAATTTAAGGACATGCCTCTTCTCCATCCATCTTATGCAGAACAATGAGGAGCGTCACAATGTCGGGCTGAGGACAATAAACTAAGTGCTTAATGGGAGGCAACCCATCATCAAGAAAATCAAATTTGCTTTCTCTATTCCTTTTATTTTGTGTTTCTTTATCGTTTTCTTAGTTAATTTCTTAGGTAGAATAGTTTTTAATATGTTCCTTGAATGATTGCAAAGGAATCCCTGAAAATCTTTGTGTTTTGGGTTACTGATGTATGTTTGAATGCATTCATTATTTGTTTGATGATTGTGTGTGCTTGAATTATTGTTGTTAGCATTGATTTCTTAAGTATTTTTCAAAGCATAATACAATTCATTTTGTTTCCTTATCGTTTCACTTCAAAATATGCCAAAAAAAAGGAGGGGCCATGTCAAGTGACACGGTTCGTGTCTCATTGAGAAGCTTGGCATCTCCCTTGGCAGAGAAGACCACGGGGTAGGCCGTGTCAAATAGCACAGTCCATATTGGAGTGCCTAGCAGAACCCATGTTTGGCAGAGGAGTACACGTGTCAAGCGACACGGCCCATGTTTTCATGGCCAGCTTGACAATTCTTTGGCAGAAAGGTACACTGCTTAGGTCGTGTCTATTGACACAACCGTGTACTCATGACAGATTCTACTTAGCCCCACTTTAGGGTTTTTTTCCCCAAATTCCCAATCTTCTCATCTTCTCCACGTAGCAATTGTCCTACACCACGTTCTCCTCCTAAAAATCTTCTTGTTACACCACCCAACTCCACTATTTCACCTAATTTTTCACCTTTCATATTTCATCTTTCCTCCATTTTTCTCACCTTTTTCCCAAAATATCACCTCTATATCACCACCCCACCTCCCAACACGCAGCCTACCATAGCCACCATCATACCCACCATTTTTCTTCCATTTTCTAGTTTCACTTTCTAGCCACCACCACAATCTTCCATTGTTCTTCCACTTTCAACTCCATTTCTCCCTACATTTCTTCTCACTTAACTACCTTCTTTCCATACCCTTTCCTTTACATTCTCTATCTCCCCACCATTCCCACGTTCACGGTACCATTCCATTTTCTCATTTTCTCTATTTCTTTTCATTTCCTCAGTCATGGGTCCCAAGAAGCGCATCAAGGTCACAGCTGCTTCCTGTTCACGTCACCCCCATCGTACCTCCTCTAGGCGCGCACGGTCTTCTCCATCACCCCCGCGTGAGCCATCTCTACCTCAGGTACCAGTCAATCCCATAGATAAAAAGGTAGTGGTTCCCACTCAATTTTTTGATGTAGATACCCTTAAGGCTATCGGGTTGCATGATGAGGTTTTTGCTTTATTGAGTAGGATTGGTTGGGTAGAATTTGCACTGTTGAATAAGCCTACATTTGCTAAGTTGACTAGGGAGTTCCTTTATAGTTTTAACCGTAAACTGTATCTTTTGTGTGATCAGGAAAATTGGCCTGGTGAGATCACATTTAGGATGTTAGGCAACTCTCATTCTGTTGACATTCACTTTTTTCGTGCTGTTTTTGGTTTTCCTGAGGGGCACAATATGCTACCCTATGATTTTAATCCTGATCGTGTATGGTCTGCTCTGACAGTGTCTGGGTCTAGTAGTTACGACCCTAAGATGTCCAAGGCGTCTAGGCTTAGGTCCCCCGCACATCGATATATTCAAAAATGGTTGGCTAATACCATCTGTGGTAGGGGAAGAGTCAAGACACCATTAGCTATTCTGAATTATTTTTTTTACACTGCATGCTTGAGGGAGAACCCGTTAATGGGGAGTATTGACTTTGTAATCAGTTTCACCATATAGGGATCACTTTAGCTGGTCGTATAGTGCTTGGGGGATATGTCTCTGCTGTTGCTGCTCATTTTGATTATTTGGACCTGTTGGAGAAGGCCCCGGTCCAGGGTCCCAATGCTATTGATGGGGCCATTTTGGTGTCTATGAAGCTGTGCACCCGTCAAGATAGTGCTCTCCTCTTAATCAGAGCTGATGGAGTTGCCCTTCCTAGGACAGATCCAATCCCTGAGCCTCATGAGGATGCTGCAGTTTCCCCACCTCCAGAGTTTACTGATAATGCAGGACCTTCCACTCAGCCTGGCGCTGCTTCCTATGATGATGTTTTGGCTCGTATTGACCGCCTGGAGCTGGACCATGTTGCTCGCTTCCAAAGACTAGAAGATCACTTTTAAGCATTGGAAGCCTCTCGTGATTAAAGGATGGATGCCATTGATGGTAAGCTTGATCTCTTGCTTCATCGTTTCTCCTATCCCCCTCCCCCATCTTGATGTATCTCTTTTTTCTTTTGAGATATTGTATTTGATTTTGACTGGCCTATTGGTTATTGTATTGGTTCCTATTTTGGATTTGTTTGTACTTCATGATACAGGAATCAATTTCTTCCTATGTTTTTGCATATGCTTTGCTGATTTATTCGAGTTCATTTTATCTGTTGTGTATGCTTTGCCATTGAGGACACTGTCTATTTTAAGTGTGGGGGGGTCTGGGTTTGACCTTAATTGCACATTCTGATCTTAATTGCATATCTGGTGCATGTCTTGCTAACTGGTTTTTAGAGTATGTTGAGCAATGAGTAAGCGATTGATTTTTTTTATAGGTTTTTAAGCCTAAAGGAGCTGACTTTCTTGCTTCTAAACCCACACTAAGAGGTTTTGAAAATTGAAAGGGTCAATTCAATAATATGATAAAATTGGGATCTAGTGAGTTTTTGGGCCTTGATGTGAATGACTAATTTTAAGTCATTTCTGTTCTTTGTTGAATGATTCCACTTGTGATTATATGCCCTTTAGAACTTGGTTTGACTCTCTTTTAAACTGCAAATGATCACTACACATTTTTGAGATAATAAAGGCATTTTTTTCTTTCAGCTACTGGCCAAATAACTAGCCTTGTATTTTGATCCATTGTTTCACTCCTTTGAGCCTGAATGACGTCCTTTCTTTTTATTATAGCTCAATACAAGCCTAATAGTGAAAAAACATTGCTACCCTACCTTAGGGAGTAGAAGAGCTTGATAATTATGTTGGGAATTGTATTTGAATAAGTGTGGGGGTGATTACACTATTAGTTTTGATTAAAAAAAACTCTCAAAAGAGAAAAGAAAGAAATGAAAAAGAGAATGGTAAAGTTGGTTGTTGAATGGAGAAGGTCGAGCAAAAGATGAACATGGATTGAAAAGTGCTAGGGTGATTGTGCAAAAGCCTTTGATTTTTATATTCCCCTTTGCTCTTCTATTTCCGATGGTCTAACTTTGTTTATCCTTGATATATCCTACCTTGACCTTGACCCCATTACAACCTAATTAAAGACCTTTTGATCTTTGTGTGCATGTGGCTTAGGTGGTGGAGAAGTAGAGGCTTGTCAAGCCTATGATAGGGCATGTTTTCGTGAGTTGGTTGAGAGTAAATACAAGCCCAAAACATTTGAGTGAGAGAGAGTATATCAGTGAGGATTTATCATGTTAATTTAACCTTGATATTGGATTAACTTGACTTGCTAATTTGGACTGTTGAGAGAGAAAATTCCTGATTGCTTAGATTCCTTGAAAGGACTAATGCGTGTAGATCTTTGCTTATTATTTAGTACTTTTATTACTTTTTGGGAAGCATGTGCTTGATTTTATGTTTTTGCCCAGGAGTGCAAAAGGTTAAGTGTGGGAGTATTTGATCTGTTAATAATTTCAGTATCTTAAATGCCTTTTGTTTGATCTAATTAGACTCTATATGTGCTCAATTATTGACATTTAGCTAAGTTTCTTCTTTAGAGCTTAATTGGATGTTTATTGTGAAACTATGCTTAAATGTGGTTATAAACACTCATAAATGAATTATGCTTTTCAGGATATCTTTGAGTGTTTGAGTCCATTAGCATTGAACCGAGCTTAATGACCATTTAAGAAGAGAGATGAATGCTTAAGAAAATTGGTTTTATCCTTAGAAGCAAAGGAAGAAGAGCAGTTATGAAGATTCAAGGTTGTATCTGAAGAAAGTGGTCAACACGGCCCATGTCATATGACATGGGGTGAGCTATGTTTTCCTCTAACTATTTCAAAATTGGGGTCAAATTCTATTTTTGGACAACACGGCCCATGTCATATGACACGGGGTAGGCTGTATATGTCTCTGTCTTCACAAGGGAATTAAGTTTTCAGCCTTGACTGATAACACGGCCCATGTCACATAACATGAGTTGGGCCATTTTCTTCTCTGACTTTGAAATTAGTTAGAATTTTATTTCCAAATTCTGACACGAGTAAGGTCGTGTCATATGACACGGCCCGTGTCATCGGCTCAGGAATTTAAATTCAAGTTTTAATGCTAAATTAGGTATCTAAACCTATAAATAAGGTTGCTTAGAGCCCCTAAAGGAGATCTAGACAGAGAGAGCCGTCAAGGAAACTGAGAGAAACACGAAGACCAAGAAAGAGAGAGATTCGATTGAGGATTGGAGACTCGGATTCGAGCAATCGAAGATCAATCATTCTTAAACCTTGGAAACTAGTTTGATCTTTAGTTTTCTTTTCTTCTTTTGTTCTGAACAATGTCTTTCTTTAATTCTTCTTCTGTTTTTAATTTTGCCATGTGTGGCTAAACTTCTTGATTAGTTAAAGGAAGATGAAACTCTAGTTTTGATTATGTGAATTTTACATATTTCTTTATATCAATATCGTTATGTTTTTATTCATATGTCTCTGTTTTTAAATCAATATGAAGGTCTTTATATTCTTGCCAAATTTTGAGAGTGGTAAAACTAGGATTGCTATGCGTGGTTGCGGTGGTATGACTAGTGAGACATATGATCTAAGTAATTTAATCCCGGTATGTGATTAGATCTTAATGTGATTGGTTTTCTAATTCTTAATGCAATCATTAGGTAGGTGTAAGAGCAGTTGCTTTACAAATAACTAATGGTTAGAGTTTGATTTGAGCGGTTATTGAATTAAGCGAAACTAAAGGAAAACAGGAGATTTATCTCACAATTACATGAGAACATAATTGATCATGTTGGTATAAAGAGTATGTAAGTTAGCATAATCATATAAATCTAGTGGTGGATTCCATCTCTTAAGCAATATCTTTAACTTGGTAATTCAATTTGTGTTTACTGTTTTAGTTTAAGTTTAATTTCTTTTGTTAGTTTTAATTAACAAAACCCCTTTTTTTACTTTTTACTATTTATTATTCATCAAAGTTTAATTTAGGAATTGGATTGATAGTGTCAATTGAATTAGTTCTCTGTGGATCAACCCTTGCTTACTACAACTGGTTGCAAGGTTTTTATATTTTTGGTGGAACTTGGCAACTGCTTTTGATATAATTCTTAATCGTATTCCATACCACACTAGTGTGCATACTAGAATTCCTTACTTGATATTACATCTCTTACATGATCATTGTTTTCCCCAAAATACTTATATATGTTTTGATGATGATCAAATGTTTCTTGATAAACTTGAATCATGCCTTAAAATGTTTAAACAATTTTTTTTTATTTAAGTGCATATGTCCTTCTTTTGTTATTGTTAGAGCAAAAGTTGCATGATTGATAATGTGGTACATGCTTTACATTATATATATCAACCTAAATTATGCTTGTAAATGAGCTTAAATGATATTTGATGATAACTTATGATTTAGAGAACTTTTGATTGCAAGTCTCTCTATGTGTTTCAAATATAGCCATCATATTTATACATACAAGCATATATGGATAAAGAGAATAGTTGAATGAAAAGGGACATGAGGAAACTTTCTTCAAGTGCAATGGAATGGAATATGCAATGGAAGAAAGCTCAAACTCAAAGCACAAATAAATGAAGAACATTCTAAAGAAGCATCACTCTCTCAATAAGTATCTCTATCTCTAAACTATTGTGGTATTCTATATGCTATAGATTGTATGATACTTGTTGATAATTTGATCTTAAATGATTAGATGCTTTCTTTACATGAGAAGTATGCTTAGCATTGACAAAGAGCCTAATTGAATATTAACTTGCTAATTTTTTTTCATTGCATATAGGGTGGACGATATTAATTCTATACATACTTTGATCCCTATAACATATTTCATCAAGGTGAATATTTGATATCTATGATTTTCTTGATTTATGATTTCTTAGTAGTATAATACCTATGAGAATCATGCTTTTGTTTTTTTTAAAGGAGTTTCTGGTTTGATTAATTTTTTTTAAAAGTAAAATCTCTTATCATATTTGAAAGAAGTTTTCAAGTTCCATATCCTTGAAATTTTTTTGAAATTGTCTTAAGACCTTGAAAGTATTATCACCTCCTAAATGTCTTGAAAATTTAGAAATCTTTAGATATGTACTATAAATGCAGTACTCTCTTCATTTGTTTTGAAAAGTTTTATTAAATCTTTGAGAGAATGTTTAAGAAAGTTTCCAAATTAATCTTTTGAAATGTTCTATAAAACTCATTTTGATACTTCAAAAGATAAGTCTTATTATTCAAAGTGTTTTATTTTCTCAAGGCTTTTATTGTAACGACCCGGGACTGCCTACAGGATTGATGAGTGTCTCCACAAACCAACACGGGTTTTTTCAACGTGCTTTGTCCTCACTCACACGTATCTTAGAAAACTTCCCAGGAGGTCACCCATCCCACAAGTTATGTTTCCTAGGATGCGTGTGAGTGTGGACAAAGCACGCTGAAAACACCTGTGTTGGTTTGTGGAGATATTCATCAATCTTGCAGGTAGTCCCGGGTCGTTACACTTATTCAATGAGAAAGAGCGGAGATGCACTTTCAAATGTTCCTTTGACTTGGATTTAATCACTCTCAAGGAATATGTGATTTTAATATAAAATCTCTCTACCCTTTTAAAATGATTTTGAAAATGTAATGTGTTATTGTAAAATTCTTTCTGAAAGGGGGAGAAGTTTTGAAATGATTTTTGATTAATGGATTAAGAATAAGTATCTTTTGTCTTACTTTACTTTATGGTAATGTGCTTACATGGTGTTGGTATACATATTTTTTTTTATCTATCTTGTGCTTTAATAAAGGGGAGCTTATCTTCCTTTCTTATAACTTTTCATGATTATTTGTTGATTTGTAATGGTTATTTATCCTTTTCATCTTACATATCTTTCTTATATGTCTTTGTTGACTATAAATATATGCATGACTATGTTAAAATATTAAGTTTTATATTTTGATAATATTCATATTTTGAGGGGGAGTCTAAGTCTTAAATTTTTGCTTATATATCTTGGCTTACATCCTTATTTGATATGAAGTGTTTTATTGTTAATACTATCAATATGTCAACGAAGATCATCTCTTATTCTCTTTCCCTCTATTAATGAAAGAAGGTAAATATTCTTAAACTTCATATATTTTGATTCTTTCAATAAGAAATGCTTGATATGTGGCAAGTTGTATGATCTTTCGCTTGAAAATCTTAATTCCATGACCTTATATGGATATTTTGTAACTTTCATAAAATGGTACTTATTTATCATATAGTATGCAAGATGTTATATGTTAGACATATAAATGTTGACGTACCAAAATGTGACAAGCATCGAATAATCTTTTATATCTTGAAAGCATGCTTGTTTCATCTCTCTATTCTTGAATCATATGTAGAATCAAATAAGGGAAGATAGTTATGTTTTGAATAACATGAAGAAGTTTTTAGCTTTGATAATCTTACTCTTTTTTGCAACATGAGTTTTATCTATAAGAGGAGAGAAAATATTATTTTTCTTTCCTAAGCCTTTTTGTTGATGTCAAATAGAGGGAATGAGAATTTGAAAGAATAATATGTTCTTGTGCTTATTGTTTGATATGCTTATATTGCTCAACATATTTTTCTTTGGTGATTTGTCATCATCAAAAAGGGAGAGATTGTAGAAATAATTTTGCTCCAATGGTCTAATATGTTAAGTTTTGATGATGACAAATACAAGATAAAAAGAATGATATTTATATTACATAGATGTGCTTAATAGATTATATTGGATCATACATGATCATATACTCTATCTTATTATATTTCACTTAATAATCATGCAATGAGATATGTGTAGCATTCTTTATATAATAAATCTAATAATATTTTATATGAGTTATAATGAATTAATATTGGATTTGGATCTATTTAAATGAAAATGTGCAAAGTGTTTTTTATTGCATCCTATATAGAACATATCTAATAGTAATTGATAAATGTCTTATTTGGATGTGTTTATGAAAGTCTTAAATGTATGTTAGACTAACTAGAGTTATACATTTATGAATCATGCATATGAAGATATTGAATTATGAATTTGAATTAACTATGTTTGTTTAAGTGAGTAATACTTTGTAGGATAGTCCAAGTACCAAGAGTGAACATTGAAACAAGAAACAAAAAAGATCACAATTATATTCAATTCAAAAAGAATGAAAATGATAAGATGTTCCAAGCATTTTCAAGATTTGAAGAGAAGAAATTTTTAGAATCTTGGATTACATCAAGAAGCCTAAGGACTAGAATTGGTATATTTTCCTTTTAGGCTTTCTCCTATGTAAAGATAGAGGTTTTACATAAAAAGAACTCAAATATGTTTTAAAATCTTTACAAATAGTTCTTACTATCTAAAATACCCAACAAACATGTTTTGAAAAGCTAGTCATGATAGTAGTTCAAAACTATGAAAAATAGTCAAGTTTGAGTTTTGAAAAGCTGTCATTTGGTTACTCTTTTGATCATAACTTTCAAAATACTTTGAGTTTTGTTAGGAAACTTATTTCATATAAAAATAGACTCAAATATCTTTCTAATGAGTGATCATTTGCTTCAAATAGATGAGAAATGAGGATGTTTATGGGTGTTTAAAGTCATTTTCCAAGCATCAGAATGTTGTAATCGATTACACAAGCATTGTAATCGATTACAACTCTGGCAGAGGCCATGTAATCAATTGCATGAACCTTGTAATTGATTACATCCTGCTTAGAAAGCCCAGAACGTGTTCTAAGAGCCTTATAATTGATTACAACATCCATGTAATTGATTACCACGAGTTTAAAATGTTCCCAACAGCTATAAATGACTAGTTTTCATAAGAAATCATTTTTAAACACTACTAACAACTATTTTATCACTTGGGTTCTATATATAAGTGATGTTTGAAGCATTTATAACTCTAGAAAACTTGATTTGATTCTTGAATCATCAAAATCATATTTTGAGCTCTTTATTGAAAAATCTTTCTTTTCCTTTGTTCTTCAAGTTGTATATCTACTCTTGTGAGAATTTCTAATATTTCTCTTCATCTTAAAATCATTGTAAAAGGGTGAGGTATCCTTCAAGAGAGAAAATGATGAGGTATCCCTTGTAGTGGGGCTTAAACACAAAGGGTGAGACATCTCAAAGTTGTTGTGAGTGCTCTTGAATGTAAAGGTTTTTCAAGTACTTGTGAAGCTTGAATAATTGGAGGCTCTAGCATAACGGTGAGGTATCCCAAGATGTGAGGAGTGCTCTTACTTGTACAAAGCATTTCCTAGCACTTGTGAAGTCTAGGAGATAGTGAATAAAATCTTATGTTAAGCTTGGGGATTAGATGTAGGCCACAAGTGGTTAGTGGCTGAACCAAGATAAATATTGTGTTTGCTCTTCTCAACTCTATCTCTTTACTTTGATGCTTTACTTTTATATGCTTGCTTGAATATTATTTATCTTGTTTTCAAAATGCTTAATTTCTTAATGGTGTTTTAAAAAACTGTAATCATTCAATTTACCCCTTTCTTGGGTGATGGTTGCCATGGCTAACAGAGCCTTGGACTCATCTCGACTGACAAAATGAGTGTTTGTCTAATTCAATGAGCCCTACCTTCGAGATCGAGCTTTGGACTCATCTTGGCTAGGCAAAGCGAGCGTTTGTCAGAATGAATTCTGAGATCTAGCATTGGACCCATCTCAGAAATGTGAAAACAATAAAGACCTACCAGGATCAAGACACGGAGTGAATATTCAAGAAAAACCAATTTTCATTATTCACATTTCAAACATCATCAACCTTACAAGGAGAGCCTACGAGTGGCCTTCAGGCAAAGACTACCCTTTTGAAGGAAGTCGAGAAGGTAGGGTGGCAAGATGATGGCAATGATCAAGCACTGACTACGACTACCTCAACAGTACCTCAAGGTGCGAGCGAGCAAACACCTCTTCCTTGATCAACAAGACGATAAGGTTTCACAATCCTACACTCCCCAAATGCCCCTGCACCCCCACATCGAGGGGACTGTTTTAGGCCATACAAGGATTTGCGAAGTTTGCACACCAATCCAGACTTCCCCTGAGCAACAAAGCCAGATGGTTGCTCCATATAAACCTCCTCCTGTAAATCACCAAGTAAGAAGGCATTCTTTATGTTCAGCTAGTAGAGGGCCAATAGCGAACAGCAGTCATGGCAAGGTAAAAATGTACAAAGGCAATCTTAACAACTGGAGAAAAGGTATTTCTATAATCAAGACCAAAGATCTAAGTGTAGCCTTTGACAACTAAACGAGCCTTTAATCGACCAATGGAGCCATCTGGACCAACTTTAATAGTATACACTCATCTACAACCAACAATATATTTGCCTACTGGTTTAAGAACTAGCTCCTATATGCCATTTGAATGTAAGGCAGACATCTCATCCATTATTGCTTGGCACTAACCTGAATGAGACAGTGCTTCACCTGTGGTTTTAGGAATAGAAACAGAATATAGACTCAAAACAAAGGTGTAATGTTATGAAGAAAGACAATCATAACTAAGAAAGGCATAAAGCGGATGAGGGCTATGATTAGAATGTTTACCTTTTTGAAGAGAAATAGGTGAGCTGTCTGATACAGGAACAAGGTGGAGGGAATGACTGGCGAAGGTGGTGAGTCATCTAGAACTTCCTCTAGAATAGGGTTGGCACCAGTAGGCGGTCATGGTTGACGTTGAAAAGTAACTAGTGGACAAGAAAGATCATGGGCAAGCACCGGAGCAAGAACATGAGTAGGAGTACTACTAGAATCAACAAGAGGAGTGTAGATAGGAACAAGAAGGATTGTGTTTACCTAGGAAGCATCTGCAGGTAAAGAATAAAAGGGTTGCTGGTCGAAAAAGGTGACATCAACAAACATAACATAGTGATCTAAATTGGGAGAGTAGCAGTGATACCCTTTCTGAAGACAAGAGTATCCAAGGAAAAGAACTTGAAGGCTTTAGTAGTGAGCTTGTCCTTTCTTAGAGTAACATTGTGGACAAAACAAGTACAATGAAACACATGAGGAGACACGGGATAAACAGATGTATCAGGAAATAATATAGTATACGGGACTTGGTTATTTAAAGTAGAGGAAGGCATATGGTTTATCAAATAAAAAGATGTATGAGCAGCATTCCCCCAAAAATAGATTGGAACATATGTAAGAGTAAAGTCCTAGCTATTTCAATTAAATGTCGATTTTTGGATTCAACCACTCCATTTTGTTATGGAGTATGAGGACAAGTTATTTAATACAAGATACCCTGTTTAGCCATGAATTCCTAAAAATTAGAAGACAAATATTCCCGTGCATTGTTACTATGCAGAATATGGATAGTTTTCCCAATCTGAGTATGAATTTCAGCACAAAACTTTTGAAATATTGAAAATAATTCAGTATGATTTTTCATTAAAAAGACCCAAGTGCAACGAGAATAATCATCAATAAAGGTTTCAAATTATTAAAATCCTAAACTAGAACTAACACGACTAGGTCCCCATATATCTGAACGAACAAGGGAGAATGATGAATTAACTCTTTTATTAGCTCGATCAGGAAAGGATGCACGGGTCTGCTTCTCTTTTTGACAAGACTCATAATTTAAAGATTGTAAACTAGACAAGTGAGGAACCATCTTTTGGAGCTTGGAAAGACTTGGATGTCCAAGACGATTGTGAATGAGGTTAGGAGAATCTGTCATAGTACATGCCACTGGAGAACTAGGCACAACAAGATGGTAAAGTCCTCGTGACTCATGACCAACTCCAATTTTCCTCCCCGTACCCTGATCTTGCACAAAAACAAACTCTTTAGTGAAGGTAATATAATAATTAAGAGTGCGAACTAAGTTACTAATAGATATCAAATTGAAAGGACAACCAGGTACATAAAGAACAGATGTTAAGGGCAGAAAGGGACATGACCAAGCTTGGCCAATACCGGTGGCAACAGTTTTGGTTCCATTAGAAAGAGTAACAATGGGGCAATTTAGTGGAGTAAGTAAGAGAGGTGAGAAGATCCTTATTACCACAGAGGTGATAAGAAGCACCAGAGTCAATTATCCATGGCCCAAGAGATGACTGAGATAAACTGGTAGTGGGATTACTAGTTTGTTCAACCGAAACCTGTGAAGATGCCTTGAAGCGGTGGAAGGCCTCATAATTTGCATTAGGAAAGGTCACGCTAAAGGTGGATAATGATGATTCAATCTGAGAAAATTTGGATGATGTTGGTTTACCATATTTCATCCAACAATGCTCCTCCAAATGTCCCAACTTTTTACAAAAAGAGCAACATGGCCTGTTGCTGCCACCACGACCACGTCCATGACCACGACCACTACCAAAGTTATTAACTTCGAGAAGAGCAGTAGACTCTAGTATGGTTGCAGAAGTAGGTGCTAGTGCTGCCATATTAGAGATATTCAATAATCGTTGAAAGGTTTGAGACAGTGTGGGATAATCAGCACTAGTTAAGATTTGTTAGCAAACATTCTCCAATTCTAATGGAAGGGTAGAGAGGATAAAAACCATAAAGAACCATTCTTGTTACTTCTTGTACTCAGACTGATCCTTAGTGTGAGGCATTATAGTAGCAAATTCTTGCATCAATGAACGCGTCTTACCAAGGAAGGATTCCATATGAGTATCTTGTTGCTTGCGCAGGCTCATCATACTAAAGATAATAGAGTAAAGACTTTGTATGTCATTAGTGTAGCAATCTTGGGCCTCTTTCCATACCTCATAGCAAGCTTCAAATGGTTAGAAAACATTCACGACCTTAGGATCAATGGATTACTATATGACACTTAGAAGTTGTGCATCGAGCTTCTTTCATTCAAAATGATGAGCCTATGGGACATCTGCAATTTTCATGGTAAGATGCTTTGACTGCCCCTATCCTGCAAACCAAACCTTTACAAAAGTCGCCCAAGATTTATAAGTGGCTAACCCAGTTAAATTTTTAGTTGTAATTGACAGGACACTGATGTTGGTCAACACAACAGGACTTTTGGAATTAGAAGAAGCAGATGAGTGTCCTGAAACGCTTGAGACAGCATCGCCCATTGTGAGAAAACAAAATAAGATGACTAAAAAATAAAGGAAACACTTGGACTAGGTCCAAAAAAGACTGAGCAGGTCTAGAATCAATAAAACACAGTAAGGGAATGTAGCAAAACTCCTAAAAATACGGTGGCAAAGGAACCCACGATCTGAAACACCAAAGAAACGGCAAAGGTGAGACCTAAAAAGGCTTGGGACATCTTCTATAGTGAATTTCATCTAATGTTTGTGGAAGAACGACGCCGGAAAGAGCTCCCACTCTCTCTCATGCACCGACGCGTGGGTTCTGCTACAGCGGAGAGTGGCGATGCATGGTCAGGAGAACAGTGGCGCGATTTTTGGGATCTGGACCATCGAGGTGATGCGGTCCTGATATAGTGGGTTTCACACCTAGATCATAGGTTGGATAGTCGCTGAAAAGTAACGTCATCGAAAAATCTGTCGGAAAGAGGCGCAGTAGTGAGAGAAATTATAATACCTTAGAAAACATGTTAGGCTTGTGTATGGATATAGAGGTAGCCTAATATTTTCTTAACATGCTTGTTTAATTTTATGGCCTTCTAAGCATGTTTAGTCACTTTACTATAACACTGTATGAAAAATAGCTGTTATTAGGCCCGAAATTAGCTTAAAATGCTTACTTAATAGAAATAAATGTGAAGAATTTGTTTCTAGGTCACAAATGTATAGAAGATGGTGTAGTTAAAATTTGAGGTTAATCGGAGTTAGTTTAGTATTTTTAAGCATATTAAGTGTATGTTTTAATGTCAGATTGACTAGTAGTAAATATGAAAAAGTATGGAAATGGTGAAATAAGATTTTTTATGAATCTTAGGATTTATTTGAAACTTGTTGGAAGTTAGAAAACTTGATTTGGAGAAATCAAAGTATTCTTAGTAGATACAGGATTTTAGCAAAATATCATGAAGACTTTTGAGGGTCCCGTTCAGCCACTTTGTTTGACCCCTTTTTCTTGATATTTCTTTCATCCATATCCCCTCACCCATTCACTTTTCTCATGGTTTGAAGCAGTAGTAGAGGAGAAGAAGCAAGAAAGAAAGGAAGAGAAAAGGGAGGAGAAGAAGAGGGAAGAGAGCTTGGGACTTCCATAGCCAAACCTTAGCCATCTTCAAGACCTTGAGGTAGGGGGAAACTTGTCTTAACACCTTTTTCTTCATTCTTTCATCTTGTTTCATGAGGATACTTGATGAACCAAAAATGGTTTTGGGGTGTAGTTTTTGTTGTTCTTGCTTGATACTTGTGTAAGACTTAAGAGTGACATGATTGTGGTTTAGTTGATACTTGGTGATGAATCTTTCATCTCTTAGACACTTAAGACTTCACTTGAGCTAAGAGAGGGGTTTTAGGTTTTAGGATGATGCATGATTCATTGATCCATTTTGGAGTGACTTAAAAACTATTTAAGAGTTGCAATGAGTTTATGGACCTTGTGAGGTGTTTGAAATAACTTGAAATGGAGGTTTGAGTGGTTGGAAGGCCACTTGTTCCCAATGGAACAATGGCTACCTTCTACAGAAAACTCTGTCGCAGGGTCACGCCTAGGCGTGACTGAACCATGCCTAGACGTGGGTGAGATAGAGGCGTGATAGAGCTACGCCTAGGCGTGACTGTCTAGAAGCAACAGGGTGTTGCCCTGCCACCATCAAGCCTAAGCGCCACTTCCAGCCATGGACATGAAGCTTTTTTTGATGCAATGGAGTTCCCTTTTTGGTGTAGATTCTTCTTTTATGCTTCTTAATGAGTATTGAGGCTCTAATAGGAGTATTTAATGAAGTATTTATGCGATGAATGTAAATGAATTGATATGTGATTTATTGTGATATTTAGCATCATTGTTGTTCATATTTGAGATGATGGATGTAATTCAATTAGTATGCTATCTATTGTGATAATTGACATCATTGTATTTCATGTTTGTAGTTATGAATGTAAACTAATTGGCATGCTAGTTAGTATTAATTAGCATCATTATTTTTCATAACTATGTTGATGAGGATGGAGTCCTCATTGTTAATGATCAAATATGATTTTGAATGAGAAGGTAACCAACCCTTCCTATCATAATGATCATGGTTGAAAACAGTATAGATGATGAGTTCACTACCCGGAATTGTTGAAAATCGTGTAGATGATGAGTCCTTATCTGGAGAGAAGACTTATGGAACTGGGTTCCAATGCTTGTTCAGGACTTGTGGAACTGGGTTCCTTTGTTTTGTTCAAGGCTCATAACATTTCATGACATTACCACGGAATTGGGTGTCCAAACAATGGTATCATAACATTGTTCATTACATGTTTAGGTTATTGCATAGGCAAGAACATAATGCATAATTTGGCATAACATGATAATTGTATAGGCGGTTGCAAATCATAACATAATCATGACGTGGCAATTGTATGGGCGATGGCTGATCTTTGACATGGATGATCTTGTGAGTGTGATTACTGCTTGAAGACTGTTTGTGGAAAAATGAGTTTTCTATATAAACTTATAAATGAGAATCTATTTCGGGGAAGAGAAAGGACATAGTTTTGACTTTTGCCACCTTTCTAGTTTATACAAGTATATGACTTGAACTTTAAATGTGTTTATTCCCGAAATGGCTGGAATGATTGTGATGACATGTTTTATGGATATAACTACTAAGAATATGTGATTCTCACCCCATGTGTGTGTTTCCATGATGACTCCAGGAAAGAATACTTGTGGAAAGTGAAGAAGACAAAGCAAAAGCTGGAAGAATTAGAATAGCATTGCTTTATGCTTCTTTTTGAAAACTTCTATACGTTGTGCCTTGAGAGGCCTAGTTTGCTAGTTTGTATTTATGAGAAATATTGACGTTATGTATATATTCGTTAGTTCATGACTCATATTTTCTTATATAATGTTGTTATGTTATATTAGAAATGTTTTAGTAGTTAGTAGTTAGTAGCATGCCTAGATTTAATTACTATGGTATAATACATATTATACTGTCGTTATTAAATTTGGGATGTTACAGACATTTTACCGGAAAGAGGCGCGACAGTGAGAGCTCACCGGAATTGAGTCGTGGCAAGGAAGGAAAATTTGCCACTGAGCAGTGGGCGCAATGGATTAGGATTTAGATAGAGATGGGTCAAAACCCTCTCTGATACCAACTTGAAGAAGAATGGATCATTGCTGAATTGTGTGTCTAATTTGGCCACACATGATCTCTCTATATAGATGTTAATATTAATTATAATTAATCACAGAGATACAAACTTGATATGCTACAATCCTAATTGATCCTAGCATATATACATGATATACTGCTATATTTAAAATATTCTAAACTATTCTAACAGGTCCTTAGAACTGGAACAACCCGACCCACCAAGCTAACACCTAGACGTACAGAGTACGTGAAGCAGCCTAAACGCTAGGCATAACGACATGGACAAATCCTAACCATATCTCACATAGGCAGGAGAATAAGTACAAAAGGGTAACAAATTCCACGATCCTGTCTCTACTATCGTGTCGCAACGATTCCTGATAGCAGCGTTCGGCATGCACTGAATGCTTAGACACCACATACCCTAAAACATTCATATAAATATAGTAAGCAAAGGAGAAAAGGTAGGAGCTAATTCCTAAAAAAACATTATACCCTCCTTGCGCACCTACTGACTTGAGTATTAGAGTGTCTTTTGCAGGTACTTACTCCCTCGCTCGTCATTATTGTGGATGCGTTAGGGAGGAGCTCATCGTCTCATACCTATAGAGGTAACTCTCAGAATTGGGCCCAGTTCTGAACAAGGTATAAGTTATCCCCTTTATGCTTTTCTTGGGTAGACCGGGTCCCATTATGCAGCAAACAAAGCAAACCGTGCAAAACATTACCCAGGCCGAAGGAGGTGGCTATTGGCTAAGTGGCCGGCTGGGTTAGGTGTCAGTGAATTTTCTTTTCTTGCCCTCTGACCTGCTTTGATTATACATGGGCGTAGGCGGATTATCTTTTAATTGTGTTTCTTATATATCATTAATTCATCATATAGTACATTTTTTATTCATGCTTATCAAAATAATATAATGTAGCAGTGAAGAACTAAAGATTTTTTTTGGGTACAAGCACTAAAGATTTAATTTAATTAAACATTCTAAAAAGATGTAGAGGGTGAGCCTCGGCGCAATGGTAACATTGCTACCTTGTGACTTTATGGTTACGGGTTTTAGTCCTGGAAACAACCTCTTTGCCCCCGAGAATTGTTAGACTTCACATTGGTGGAAGCCTTGTGCACTGCTTTGCCCGTTTTATATATTCTATGATGTACGATTCTCGAATCTGGCCAGAAAATTAGGGGTAACTCGTACTGCTGACTTGGCTGAAAGAGACACCCTGCTGTCAGATGAAATTAGCTTGCTCCTTCCAGTCAGTTCTATAATTAACAGATAGTGATTGCCTGTTTGGAACAAAATCTAAAGATGCATCCAAATTTTACGTTTTTGTGAAAGATGAGAAGATATATGCTTTCGTATGACTTCATGTTTTGATAATTTAAAGAAGATTGTATAGATGTATTCATTTATTTAATTCTGTTATTTGTTTCATAAGAATCTGCTGACGTTTTCCCCCTATAATTTGTAACCATTGTATTGTCTTCCACTCTTCCTTGAATGGTTGTAGAGCTAAATGACAATATGAATCGCTGATATCGATGCAGGTGCACCCATATACTTACCGAAATGAGAACCAGCTTTTGCACTTCAACTTTAATGGAGACCCATAAGAGGAGTATGATTACTGGATCAACAAGATAGGAGTGTTGATGGCCTGTTTACAGACTTCATAGGTAGCCTTGATAATTTTCAGAATGGACCTCCTCTAATCTTCAAGATGATGGTGATGTTAGAGGAATCCACTTAAACTTATTAACTGAATTTGTTTTCAGTTATAACCGTTGTGTATTTAAGTTAGTTTTCTGTTTTAGTTAGTTAGTTGCTCTCTTTCAGTTTTGTATAAAACTCTTCAATTCTGATCAATGAAGTGAGAAATCATTTTTCAGTTCATAACAATTTCTACATGGTATCAGTTTTTTTACAATTCTCGTTGTGCTCCTCTTCTTTCTTCCTTATCATTGTTGAAGCTTTCTTTAGTTCTTTCATGGCTTCCAATTCTGATGCTTCACAAGATCCAACGAATGCTTACTATATTCATCCCAATGAAAATCCTTCATTGGTTCTTGTTTCTCCAATTCTTGAAGGTCCTAATTACCACTCTTGGACTCGGGGAATGACAATGGCTCTCCAAATGAAGCATAAGTTTGGTTTTGTTGATGGCTCATTCAAGAAACCATCAAAGGATGATTCTCTTTTTTTGGCATGGCAGAGGTGCAATACTTTGGTTTTGTCTTGGTTAAATCGTTCTATGTCCTCTACCATAACTACTAGTATCATTTGGATTGATCAAGCTTTAGATGTTTGGAACGATCTTAAAGATCATTTTTCACAAGGTGATTTTGTTTGTATTTCTCAATTGCATACCGAAATTTACTCTCTGAAATAAGGTGATAATTCTGTTATTGCGTTTTTCACCAAGCTCAAAATTCTATGGGATGAACTGTACAATTTTCGACTCTTCCTTCTTGCCAATGTATCACTCCTTGTTCTTGTGATGCCTTAAAGATTGTTCAACAATATCGTGAGAATGATTGTGTTCTTTGTTGTCTTCAAGGTCTGAATGAGTATTTTGCAATAGTTAAATCTGAGAATTTATTACTTGATCCTTTACCTCCATTGAATAAGGTGTTCTTGATGATTATCCAGCAAGAACGATTGTTAAATGTTGGTGTTTTGCCTAATCCATCTGTTCTAGCATTTCAAGCCAATACTGTTTCTAATCAATTTTCAAATAATCGAGGTCGTGGTTTTTCTGGGGGACGATTTGGAGGAAGAATTTCTGGTGGCAGAAGTAATTCTAAGAAACAGTGCACTCATTGTGGCAGGAGTAATCACACAGTGAATACTTATTTTTTCAAGCATGGTTTTCCACCTGGATATGTCTCTAAAAAATCTCAAGGTTTTGTCCATCTTGTTAATGCATCAATTTCTCCAGCTAGTAGTCAAGACAATAATCCGCTTGTTGGTCTTACTCAAGAACAGATTCACGATCTCCTAGCACTTCTTCCTCAGTCAAATCCCACTTCTACATCATATTCTTCAAATTTGGTTCGTACACATAATGTGACAACATCCAATGCTTCCTCAGGTACCAATTTTGCAACCTGGATCATTGATTCCGGGGTAACTGATCATATCACTTCTTCCTTGTCTTCTTTCATTTCTTATAAATCCATAAAACCAATCACAGTTTATCTTCCAAATGGTCAAATTACATATGCGCAATATTAATACTTCTCTTATTCTTACCAATGTTCTTTACATTCCTTATTTTTCTTTCAATCTTATTTCAGTTACCCAATTAACCTCTTCTTTACATTGTCAATTCTGTTTTACTCATAAATCCTGTGTTATACAGGACTTGACTTCATCGAGGATGATTGGCAGAGCTGAGGCTAGAGGAGGCTTATATGTGATGATAACACCATATTCCTCTCATATACCATTTCTATCTTCTATTAATAATGCTGCTTTGTGAGTAACTTCTATTCCTTGTAATTCAAATTTTGATTTGTGGCATTTTCCTTTAGGCCATCCTTCTTATCAATGTTACAATACAATACATAAACAGATTTCTAGTGTTCCTTTCATATCTCATAAGGCTGTTTTAGTTAGTTAGTTAGTTGCTCTCTTTCAGTTTTGTATAAAACTCTTCAATTCTGATCAATGAAGTGAGAAATCAATTTTCAGTTCATAACAATTTCTACAGGTGATGGGACTGATGACAGCATTGCGCCTAAGTTACTGCATAAAATTTCATTGATAGTCTCCTCCTATAAACGGTCATGATAAGTTGAGCACAGCGGAGCAGACAGTGTGTATAAATCTCACTGAGAGACAGTAGCAGTATTATAATTTGTTCTCAATTTGTAGTTTTGGGAGTTCTTGGTCCTATTAAGAACAAGAAGCATTTTTTTTTTCAGTTAACGAATACAGAAATGTATAGTTTTGCCATTCTGCCTGCGTGTAGGTGGAAAATATAATCCTATGACTACTGAGTGCACATCTTCTAGGCACAATTATCCGAAAAAAAAAAAAAAGTAAACCCAGATCTTTTCTTCCCATTTTTCCGACGAGAAATTTCAGTTTTTGGATGGCAAAAAACTCAACCACTGCTTTTAAACAGAAGGCTTCCCAGTGATTTCCAAAATGTTAAATGGCCAGTGATTACTTGGAAGCTGGATGATGACGAGTAATCCATCTAAACTCTGAAACTTCTGGCAGACTTGGACCTTGTATTCCACCAGCATCTTGTCAATAAAACTAAACAGATAAAAAAAAAAAAGACCTAATCAACTGAAACTCTAGCTGGGAATAACCGTTTATATTGGTTGTTTGTTGTTACCTCAATGCTTGTTTGAATAATAATAATGTCCTGAAAGCAACTTTTTTCTTATAGAGACTATTGTAGTGTTAAGGACATTGTAAAATATGAATCAATAACTTTCATTTTCAAATTCATTGTAATTTAGTGTAATAGATTGACTCTAATGCAAATAGTTGAATAAGAGGATAAGGAGAAAATCAATGATGAATCATAGTAAATCTTGTTTTCTAATAAGAAACAATATTTTCATTCTTGGTAGTTCTTTGTTTTATTTATTTTTGATAAATTATAAATTCATTTAACCAAAAGTACAATGGGACTTATAATTTTAATAAAAGTAATAAATAATAAATATATTAAAAAGAAGAAAATAGATATAATTTTTACAAAAAAAATTAATCTATGATTTGTAATTTTACTCAACTATCGATGATGATGTATGCATCTTTCATTTTGAGGACTATGTAAAAACTGATACATAATGTTTTATCGTATGAAAAAAGTATTACATCTTTTAATTCAATAAATTTAAAAGTCTTATTGTTATATAAGGTTAAAGCATGAGATTGACATAAGAAAATTAAAACTAAAAATTTTAGATTTATCATAACATGAAATAAATTTAAAAAACTCAAAACTAAACTCTTCAAATTTATTCCAAAAATATTTGATATGAAATTTGAATAGATTTTATTAGAGTTAACACTAGAAAAACAAAAAAGACTGCCATCAAAAGATTGGAGTGAGAACTCATTTAACAAACATCCAAAAGAATGACCAAAGCACAACAAAAGGGAAAGAGAACACCACATGATAAGAGACAATTAAGGCCGTACCAAAATCCACAGTATTTGTTATTGTAAGTTCTTTGTTTTTGGTATGATTTAATTAGTAGGAAAAATTACCCATAAGTAAAAGCATACAATTTCAAACATCCAATAAATGTATTTATCTTAAAGAGTGTGTTTGAAATGAAAAAAAATAGAAAATGATTTTATTTATAAATCAAACTTAATTAAATTTTGTGTTTGGAATGTTAAAAAATAAGAAATGATTTAATTTTTAAAATTCCATGGATTTTATTTCTTTTGTTTTTTAAATTCTATCATATTTGATAGGATTTGTTAGGAATTGATTTGATTTGAAATAAATATACTATTTTACCCTTAATAATTATCTCTAACAACCTCTCATAGGATTAAAATGTAAAATGATAAAATCAAATCAAATCAATTCTCATGTTAATAAATTCCAAACACAAAATTTGATTTCTAAATCAATTCAAATCTTATTTTTTTTTTAAAGTTTCAAACACAAAATTTGATTTCTAAATCAAATCAAATCAATTCAAATCAAATCAAATTAAATCATTTCTCATTTTTATTCATTCCAAACACACTCTTAATAAATATTTAACTGCATGTAGTTCTTTTTTTGTTTCTTTAATATCTTCCACTGGGTTGGTAATAGACTAATCTCTAAAATATTTAACTTTAACTGTCTGTATTTAGTCTTAGTTTGGTATCTTTTTAAAATTCGCCGTGAAGAATTCAAGAATGAGGAATTTTTCATTAAAACTCATTTCTAAATTTTTCATCCTTGAAACATCAAACTGACCCGTAATGAGATAGCAATCCGAATAGTTTTACAGTTGAATTGATTTCCTATAATTCTATTTCATTTACACTTCTGAATTGGTTCCTCCTAATTCAATTATCATTCTGTGGATATGTTGATAACTGACTTTCAGTAAACATGCCAAATGACAACGGAATATTAGCATAACGGAATCACTACTATTAACGTGCCACAGGAAATTTGTGTGAGTTCGCCATTGGAAATAAACTTTCTATGGAATTCCTGGACACTTGCTTCTGTTGATTCATTTGTTAATCTGCTAACAGCGCAATTAGACTAACCTATTGTACATTTTTAATCATAAGTTTTGTCTCTGATTTCCCAACTAGGATGTACAGCATTAAAAATGGCAAAAGAATCAAAACTAACTGGTTGAAATGAAGCTATTCTGCAGTGCATATGCATATGATACTAACCTATCAAGGTGACAGAGAAAATAAAATGTTTTAGCAAAAGCCAAAAGACTCTGTGATCCGATGGTGACCTAATGTGCTCTAATGACAGCATGTGAAGCAAGATAGCCATCTGTTCTGAGAAGCATTTGGGGCTGACTTGGGGATCTGAGCTGCATCTGGTATTGCTTTAAGGGTCTGTTGCTCTGACAGCTTCTGTTGCTTTCGCTTCTCTTCAACACCCTTTGAGGAAAGAGTTTTGTCTCCATCTGTCAATCTTCAAATCACAAAAGTAGTTCAACTATTTGCACAAGAAACTTACCATCAAGTAAAGCTTTAATCACTATCAAGAAGTATCATCATCCCAGTATTTTTGCTTGAGCGATAATAAGATTTTTTTCTCAGTTGATTATTCCTCTATTCAGTTCTTATAGTATGAACACTTGGGCTAAAGTAAACTTGCCATGGTATTCTAAAGTCAAGATCATTCCCATATATATATATATATATACACACACACACCATAATTAGTTTCAAAAAATACTACCAATATAGGTAAACGAAATAGAGTAGTTACTTAAATAAGCATGCATTTTTATACATAAAAGTAGTTAGTGGCCAGAGCTTACACTTTAAACGCAAAAGATTTGGTGCTCCCATCTGAATGGTGAGAATGATCATTAGATTTCGAAAGCCTAATGGAACGTGTTTCCCCATCAGCAATTGGAAAATCCCCTTTGCGTATATTCTCTGTGGTTATACTGGTTTCCATTATAACCTCTCTCATTGTCTCAGCAGCTTTTTCTTCAGTTACTCTCGAACCTTCATGTTGTTCAACAGTGCTTTGGCTGATATCGTTGAATTTATTCACTGGGGGTTGTGGTGGGAGTGGGGGCTGATTACTTGGAAAACCACCAGACATGTACATCTCACCAGGCTTATCCAAGTCACCTGATTTACTCAACCAAGTTATGTCTCTAGAGAAACTCATATTTTCCATTTGAATGCTGAACAATGATTCATTAGAGGCGGTGCTCCATTCCATTGGGGCGTTTGATTTGTTTCTAGCAAACACATGTGATGGAATCCTATATGCGGAAGAGGTAGCAGGATCCCCTGGACGCTCCATTACCTGTACTGGAGGATTTTGTGTTTCTGATCCATTGTTTGTGCCACAAGCAACTGCTACTGATGAGTATTGTCCTGCCACATCACTTGATTGTTGTCCATGCTTGGGCATAGAGCTGACTGGGATATCATCATCACTAGATTCGGAAGCTAACTGGGAATCCTTTCCCAAATTTGGAGGTGCATTAGTGCCTGTCTGGAAGTAACTGGCAGCATTTACAGAATTATGCACGGGGTCTTGAGTTGAAGATTCAGTAGCTGGGGAAAATGATGACACTGACAAGCCTAACTTCTTATCTGGTTTAAAAACACTAGCTTCACCAGAAACAGCAACAGTATCTGTTCCCAAATTGCCACTAGCCATGCTATGATGCCCTTGTCCTGTAACTGAAAAGGTATGATGTGATTCAACGTTTGTGGGGACAGTAGCCCCTTCATGGGTCTTATCAGTTGCATCAGCTAGCTGTTGGTTTTGTGGTGATTCAAATGCGAATCGGTCTAACCGTTGGCTTGAGGAGGAAACATGAGTTTCACCAAAAGTGTTAGCTGTATGTGTCCTTGTATCACGACTAGGCATGCTCCAATCCATTTGTTCCATAGCTGGAAGTATAAATGTATGATGCGATTCATGCCCATGATCATGATTTTCACCAACTTTCTGCGACACAGCTACACCAACAGGGGTATTACTGGCTGTACTTGTTGGCACTTCGAAGGGATTTCCTGGTGATGATTCATATGTAGAAGGTGCCAATGATGAATGGAGGCCTAACATTTTTCCAGTGGAGGAATGATGTGTTTCACCTAGAGAGCCAGTAGGATGATATGTACTAAAACTACTGTTAGTCATGCACCCATTTCCTTGTAGCATAACAGAGAACGGTTGGCTCAACCCAGGCTCTAAAGGTACTTGGTCATGCACCTTTTGACATACAGTTGCGCCCACATGTGTGGTGTTGGTGCCATCACTCGGCAGCAGGAAGGGGTTTTGTGATGATGATATTAATGAAGATGGGGCTGAGTTATTTTCCAATGGAGAAATATGAGCTTCACCAAAAGGGTTAGCAGGATGTGCTTCCAAATGGCTATTAATTGTGCTCCGATCTCCTTTTTCCGTCACCGAAGATGTGTGATGCAATTCAGACTGTAAGTATGTTTGGTCATGGGTTGGAGGAGAGGTTCTACCTGGATGGGTCGTAGTGGATGCATTTGGCATAAAGTGAAAATGATCTTGTGATGTCAACTCTGATGTGAAGGGTGAAGAGGAGAGCCCTTGTTTCTTTTGTTTGTTAAATTGTTCACCTTCATCTAAATTTGTTGAAGGACCAGTTCTCAAATCAACACTAGATCCACTGTCACGTCCAGATTCCATCAGTCAACAATGTCAAGTGATTCAGGGTCCAGATATTCTGTAAAACCAGAATCTCAAATAAAAAACCATATCTTAAAGAACAACGATTTGGTTTGGGTCAACTAACTTTTTGAACTCCTATTATGCTTAGATGCTTGTTTAATTAAAGCTGAAAAGAAATTGTCAGTCACTTGAAGTTGTGAGAACATATAAATAGCTTGAATAAACAATAGCATAAACAGGTATGTTTGACTACAAACTATACAACAATAAACAAAGTTTTATCCTACTAAGTTGGAGCAGATACATGGATCAAACGTGCCATTAGACTTTATCAAAAACTAAATTTGCTCTATCAACAATTAAATTTTCAATAAATCCAAATATAGTAGAAGGAGTATAAAAAAAATTTTAATCAGCCAACAAAAAACTACACTTGCAGATAATTACACCCCGCGTATGTAACGTAAAGACGTATATGGGTGTTAAGGTGCCTTGCATGCACAAAATCACAAATCTTCATTTTGTTTGTAAGTGTGTTCATAATTTTGATCCCAATAGAATCAGATATAATCGCTATTAGTTTGTTTTAAAAGCAAAATGCAATTCCCAACTCTTCAATTTCTGCATCTTTGGGCCATTGTCTACCCTATGATTTTAAATTGCGGTCCGCAACTACAATTGCGACTGCAATATTACTGTTTTAATGATATCTGTAACTCCGCAACCACAATTACGACTGCAATATTGCTGTTTTAGTGATATCTATAACTGTATTGTGATCATAATTGCGATTGCATTAGTTACATTTTTCCGCAATTGTCCGCAATTGTGGTAAAGGCAATGTAACCGCAATTTAAAATTATGGTCTAACCTAATAAAACGTTACTGAAACAACAATGCAAGATGTTTAATCCTTACGCAGATCTATTTATTGAAGATGGTTTTGTCTGGCATTTTCAACATGACATTTGGTCTAGAAAACATACAAAAGGAAAGATATTATAAAAAAAATTAATTGCCTTATCATGATATGCATAATACAAATGGAAAATGTCATATGCAACCATATACAAATGGAAAATGTCATATGCAACGCGAGCAAACCCATTTTTATGATAACAAAAACATAGAAATTACAAAAGAAAATGAATTTCAATTCGATTTAAAATTGTGTTCAGAAAAGGGAAATTTACAAGGAAAAACCATGTGCCTGAAAGATTCAAAGAGACTGCCTACAACTACTAGGCCTTTGCTGATATCAACTAGGCCCGGGATGGCACGGAAATCAGCAGTCCCATTGCCTCTATGGACTAACAAAGATGCAGGGAATAAAGAAAAAAGGGGTAAAGAAAAATTGAAGAAAGTGAGCAGAGAGAGAGAGAGAGAGAGAAAGAGAGAGAGAGAGTAGTTGCAACAAGAAAGGGTTAAATAAAGGAGAGGTCGTTGCACAAGCTAAGGCGTTTCAATCTCCGGTATTTTTCCTCAATTAACAAAACTTCGGCTGCCATGCGCGCGCGCCAATGGCCAACTAATTAACTAAACAAAGGATGAAAAATTGGAGAAATGTAAAATAAGAATTTATATTATAGGTTTAAATATACTATCATTTAAAATAAGAGTGTATGATTTTCTCTGCACAAGCGGCTCCATCTCCACCCAAGCCACCAGATGGGGGAGGAGTTATTGGCGGTTCTCCAAGTGCGGTAATGGCTGAAGTATCCTTTAAGGACAAGCATATGGGAAGAGCCCCTCCGAAGCCACGTGAAACTAGAGACTTAACTTGCTGAAAAATTGTTCCACATTGAGTTTGACAATGGAAATAAGCTCATGCTTCCTAAGGCTTATTTGGATGAAGGTATTTTCAAGGAACTTTGTGAACCTCGGACTGATGATGCTCTAATCATTAAGTTGTTGGGAAAGGATGTGGGTTATCAAGTGATGAAGGATCGTTTAAAGGTTGTCTCGAACTTGGCTGGAGGATTTTGAGAGGATTTCCAAAATAATATTCACTATCAAGCATAGTTTTAAATTATGGCTGTGGTCGTGGTTGTATTGTGTTTAAATGCAGTTGATGTGGCTGCAATTGCAATTGTAATGCAATTGTGAAGACCACAAAAATTAATATATTGTGGCCGTAATTGTGGTTGCAGACTGCAATTTAAAACCATGCTATCAAGGGAGCACTTAAGCGCTTAAATTCGGGTGCTTAAGTGCCCACTGGTCGAGTTTGGAGAGGAACTCTCTAGATATTCAACACTTAAGCAGTCGTTTTCCATTACTTAAGTGCGTGGCATGTGAGAAGGGAAGTGGGGGTTTCTAGGGTTGGACCGCTTAAGGGGTCACTAACCATCGCTTAAATGGTAGAGCAACCTAGAAATCGTTTAAGCAGTCAAGTTTCACCACCTAAGCAGTGAGTCACCCTCAAAGAAAGGTTGCTCTCTACCAAGAGCATGCTCAAGCTGCCAAATTCCACAGCTTAAGTAGTGGTTCACCTGTGAAGAGCAAATATTATCTTCTTAATGCATGCTTAAGCGGCCAGTTTCCACTGCTTAAGCACCCATTTTCCACTACTTAAGTGCCCAAGGCACGACCAGTAGAGATTTGATGTGGTGTGCCTATTCAGTTCATAATAAATGATCATAGAGGGTTGTCATACATGAAGAAATGTGCCTATTTGTACATATTCCTATTCATGGTGTCTAGTCATGGATAGTTGTATACATGAAGAGTTGTATCTCTTATCAAGTGGTCACTTAATGTCTATATAAAGACATTTTCCATCAAGTCTTAATGTGGCTGTTGAATTCATTTGTTCTTCCAAATCATCTCTACTTTTCTTATATCTGCAGGAAGCATAGTAAAGAACTATCATTTTGTACAATGTCGTTGTTGTCATTGGCTTAGCTATATTAGTGCAAAACAAATCAAGTATTCTTCATTGAATCATGCAGGAAATTCACTGCTATCCTCTTGCATCCAGTAGTTTAGAAGTGGTGGGGTGAATTAAACCTAAAGGAAAGTGCTACAACACGTCTTGAAAGATTTGCGTTATTACGGATTTCACAAGACTTCATCTTCATACCATTCCAAGACTTCACCAGGCATCATCTCTAACAATCTTTAGGTTTAGTTTTTTTTCTTGTTTTGCATAAGATGGCTTCATTAAGGGAGATGACTTCAGATTTTGTGAAGTTGGAAAGGTTTGATCGGGGAAATTTCTAAAGTGGCAAAGGAAGACGTATTTCCTTCTTACCACTTTGAAAGTAGTGTGACTACTCTAAGACTAGAAGAAAGTGAAGAAGAAACTCTAGGTAAGACACGTGAAAGGCTCTAATGAGACAATGGTAATTACATATGCACTGGTCACATTCTTAATGACATGTCTAATGTATTGTTCGATGCTTACAAAAACATGGAGAGTGCAAAGAAACTTTGGAAGAAATCAGAGGCAAGATACATGATAGAAAATGTAACAAGCAATAAATTATTGGTTAGTCTTTTAATAGCTTTAAAATGATTGATGGTAGATCTGTCATGGAACAAATGCATGAAATTGAAAGAGTTTTGAATAATTTCAAGCAACATAACATGCATATGGATGAAACCATCATTATCTCCTCAATTATAAAAAAGCTTGCTCCTTATGGAAAGACTTTAAAAGGAGTCTAAAACATAGGAAGGATGATGTCTCTCTTGAGCAATTGGCTAATCACCTTCGACTAGAAGAAAAGTATTGTAAACAAGATGATAGTAAAGAATAATCTGCTCATGAGAAAGTTCATGTGATGAAGGAAGGGAAGTCCAATAAGTCATTAAAGAAAAGGCCTATAGATTACAAAAAATCTCATGCAAGTGGTAGTAGTAACAACAATGTTAACAATGACAGTGACAACAAAAGGTAGAAAAAGAAAGGGAGTTGTTATCATTGTGAAAAGTATGGACTCTTTAAGAATGAGTGTTATTTTCTAAAAAACGAACAATAAAAAGAAAGGTTCTTGCTCAGAAGACAACCCAGTTGTTGTCATATCCGAGATCAACATGATTGAAGATGCTAGTTCATGATGAATTGATTCAGGTGTAACATGCCATGTGTGCAAGAGCAAGGATCTCTTTAAGACACTCAAAGAGGAAGATAGGGTTGTTTCGTGCTGCATCAACTATCCATGTGAAAGGAAAAAGGGACTATGAAACTAGAGTTGACATATAGGAAAGAATTTATACCATGTTACTCTTATGGATGGATACTATGCACCAAATGTTAGAAAGAATTTAGTTTGTACCCCGACCTAATAAGTATGGTTTTAAGTTTGTATTTAAGGGAGATAAATTTATTCTCTCTAGAGGAGGGATGTTTGTAGGAAAGGGGTACATATGTGACAATATGTTTAAATTAAATGTTAATAATTATATAGTGTTTCTTCTTATGTTGTTAAGTCTTTTGATTTATGGCATAATCGTTTAGGACATGTTAACTTTAGAAAGTTAAATGATACGATGAAATCTAATTTAATTCCCAAAGCAACAAGAAACACATAAACATGTACAACATGCATGCTAATTGTAATACCCTCAATAATATGTTAGACTAGTTTATGGTTACAAGGTAACATATTACTTGTTTAACATGTCAGTGAAGTTTTGTGATAAACAGAGTTAGTTTAGGCACTTTGCTGCAACACAGAATGTGGTAGATGACCTAAAATGACCTAGACAATAGCATAAATTGCTAAGTTAAGGGAAATAGATATGTATAATTTGTTTCTAAGTCACAAATGAGTTAAGTATATTGTAGTAAAAGTTTCAAGATAATTAGAGTTAGTTTGACATTTTTAAACATACTAGTTGTGTGTTTTAATGTTGAATTGACCTCGGCAAATATGAAAAAATAAGATAAAAGGTAAAATAAGATTTTTAATGAATCTTAAGATTTATTTCGAATCTGTTGGAAGTTGAAAATTTGGTTTTGGAAGAATCTAAGTGTTTTCAACAGATCATGATTTTTGATATAGTTTTTTGCCTATCTTTAAGAAGCAAAACTTGACTTTGCTTCTCACAGATAAAGACAGAAAATAGAAAAGAAAAGGAAAGAAAAGAGAAAAGGGAGAAAGAGGAAACAGAGGAGAGAAAGAGAAGGAAAGAAAGGAGAAAGATCCTATGGCAAGAGTAAGGCTTCAAGATCTTCATCCAAGCAAGAGGTAGGGGTGTTTGTTCTTCATCTTCTACCCTTTTGTTTTCTCTCCATGCTTTTGAGGTTGCATGTTGAGTTTTAAAGTGGGTTTTCTAGGTTTTTCCATGGTTTAAGTTGGAGAAACATATTGGGAATTCATTTTTGGGTTTAAGTTGAGAAACATATTAGGAAGTGATAACCGGTTATGGCCCTTCTATAAAGTCTTATGGCCTTGAAAATAATCGGTTATGGCCTTTACCTAACCGGTTATCACGTGATAACTACTCTTTGTCATAAGCCAATAATTTTTCCTTAGGGATAACTATAACACCCTCCTTAGAGCGTCACACTTCGTGTTGCTCAATTACCAAATTACCTTTTCTTTGGAAAACGTGCTTATAAAATAAATACGAGTTGTAAAATTTCTTGATGATAGTAAGATAAACTTAGCAGAAAATAAAAACATAACAACATTGTCACAAATTATTTACAAAATATATACACAAGTCATAGTATTGTTATATTTTAATATTACAAACTAGACTCTCAAAATATTTAAACTTTAATTTAAACTAACACACTGCCCAAGTATTACTACAAAGCAGAATCCTCAGACGGGTCCTCCTCAGACTCCTCAGAAGATAGAAGTCTGATTTGACGCGAAGTCCTACGGACAGGTATCCGCGCAGACAACACTATACTAATCGCACTAGGAGTACGATAGTAAGTTCCCTAATGCTGTCTATGTGATAAATACATTTTCCAACAAGAACAACGCACTACGCCTTCGGTCCTCATATACCCTCAGAAAACTCGGCATCTCCATCTCTTTAGAACTTTACTTCTTCTACAGAAATCTGCTCCTTCTTAGCTTCTTGCTCAACGTCTTTAAAATTATAAATATAATACAGAATAGACATACAAAGAGGTGAGATCACCTACGCCAATACCAGTATGGTAGCAATGAAGATAAACACATACAAATTCTCATACCAACACATCATACATAATTACAATTATGTCACCAATATCATTCATCTAACACATATCATATCTCATATCAACACATCATGCATTATGCCAATAATATCATTTATCCTCATAATTCATACAATAAGCTATAATTACGATCATGTCCTTATCAACATTCAATTGTTCTCTCAGTATCTCTGCATATGCATCTAGACTCAATTTCCTACTCCATGGAGCTACAACTCAGATTGGAGAAAGTGATCGAAAAGATCATATCGGTATAAAGGTGCCTCAGACCACGTGCTCAATTTTGCACATCTAGCACATACTCGATAGTCTTTATCAGATCTTGATTACGGATAGTGTCTCGGTCCGGATCATTGGTGTGTTATATCGGTCTAACCCACGTACAGAAGAGCTACCAACTGCACATTGTAGGCAACTCGCACCCCAATGCCCCCAAGGTCAACGAAAGACCTACACTACGCATATGGCACCCACTCAGGAGGTGTATTTTCTCCTTCCTAGGCAAATAGCCTTATCCAGTCCATCGGACCTTTTCAATGCATATACAAATGCACCATTCTCAGTTCAATTCATTCTATCATATTCTCAATCAAATTTTCTTTATCTCAAGTTCGGGGTCCTCATATTGGCCCAACAGTGTCATTACTGTAATTTCATCGCGAAACCATATTTTTCACATTTTCTCAATCGCACAACAGTTTTGTCACATTTTCAAATCACGTATCAATTTTTCATCGTTTCTCAATCACATAAAGTATTTTTTTTTCATATGTTTTAAATCAAAAATACTATTTTCCTCATTTAACACCAAAATTCAACTTCATTTTTCACATTTGCATAATAACCCTTCAAAACATAATATTTGCTTTATAATCCTCATTTAAATAATATTTTTACAACAGTCCTTCATAGAATTCACATTTTACGAAACAGTCCCTCATAAAAAGATATTTTACGAAATTGTCCCTCATAAAATTCATATTTACAAAATAGTCCTTCATAAAATTCATATTTCCAAAATAGTCCCTCTAAAACATAATATTTACGTTTTAGGCCCTCAAAAATTGTTATTTACAATATGACCCTATTAAAAATGAAAATTACTATTTTACCCCTCTAAAAATCATAATTACAATATTGCCCCTCTAAAAATCATATTTATAATATGGCTCCTTTTTAAAAATGAAAATTACAATATTGCCCCTCAAAATCATATTTATAATAATTCATTTTCCCAAAAATAATTTTACTTTGTTATACTCAAATTTGTCCCAAATTCATTTAAATCTCTCAGTTCTCATTTTAATTCATCAGTTTAATCATATCCGATTATTATTATTATTATTTTTTTTTACAACTTTCAAACTTGTTCAAATTCATTTCTTTTTCATTTAAATCCTTCATTTTCAATTGAATCTCTCATTTTCAGGACTTTGGTCCTTTCTAGCCTAGTATGGCCGTAAGCCTCAAGCTCTTTGGAGCTCTCATAAAATCGGTTCATCATATTATTCACATCTTAAATTACTCATATATTTTCATGCACACATTTTCATACATACAAACATATATCAAAACAACAATTTCATACATACAAACATATATCAAAATAATAGACATAATATCACACATGCAAGCCAAAAACACAATCATACACAACACAAACATAATCAAATAGCATCAAACAATTGGTGAAGAACCCTTATGGATTTTTCCACCGTACACAACCATCCCCACACCACCAAAACATGGTTGGTGAGGTTAAATCTCCCTCTTACCTCTTGAAGAACCTCCAAAGCTCCTTGTATGTCTCCTTCAAGCAAACTCCCTCCACCAAGAGCTTCTTGGAAACCAAAGAAAACATGCAATATTAATACCTAAGGCTCTAAACTAAAATAATCATGGATTAAAATCATGATTAGAACTTTGAAATGAAGAGAAATATGAAGATTAAAGAATCCTACCTTCAAGGCTTCAAACTTGAGCTTTGAAGAACAAGATAAAAAAAATAGATGATTTAGGCTTAGGTTTTAACTACAAAATGTCTTGAAATGAAGTAGGAAAGCAAGAAATAAGGTAGTTTAGAATTATAGAAGAATGATTGATGGAAAAAGGGTGGAAGGCCGTGAGGTTGAAGAAGAAAAGAAGAAGGAAATTTGAGAGCTTTTGCTATTTGGAGAATTTTGGAGAAAGAGGAAGACTTTGACTATGCATGGCCGTAAACCATTTTGAGAGAAAATGGAGTGAAGTCTTTGGGTGAGAGAAGGTGAATTTGTGAGGATGAAATGGAGAGGAGCTACTGCTGTTTCTGCCATGGGAGTCCAAGGCCAAAATGAATGGATTTACTTGAACAAAAGTCTAATAATTCAAGTGCACATGGCTTGGTCATGTAGGGGTCCACGTGGAGGGTTCAAGAACCTTGGAGAAAGCTCTCCAAGCTGCTGAAAACCGTGGCCTCCAAGCCCAATTAGAGGTCTTAATTAATTGTAATTATTGACTAATTACTTTGCTTAATTAAATAGCTAATTAGGTAGGTTTAATTCCCTAATTAAACTTGATTACCTAATTGCTTAATTAGACATATAAGCACCTATATCATAACTTCTAATTAGGATTAGGATATCTAATGAAGAATTAAGTTAGTTTAAGTAGCTTAATAATTAGGTCATTAGATTAACTAAATTAAGTTTAATTAACTACTAATTCAAAGTCAAGCCACTAAAGTTGACTAGTTTTAAGAAATTAAAATTAGCTTTATTTTATTATTATTATTATTTTATTGAAATGTTTGGAGAGCAAGAATGAATTAAAGCATTAAAATTGCTCTCTTTACACATGCATTGCCGTAAATGCATCATGAAAAGAAGCCATCAAAATTGACTTTGTCTTGGTTAATTAATGAAAGATAGGAAGAATTAAATGGTCATACTTTGCCTTCCAAAATTTAGCTTGGCCGTAGACTTCAACAAAGAGAAGCCATCAATATTGACTAGTCTTCATTTGGTTCAACTTGGGCTTTTCTACTTGAATTTCACAAAGCCTTTCTACGTGAATTCACAAAGTGAATTGGCTATTTAGAGAATTTACTTTTCTCCTTCACCGTAGCACCATCCAATTTCAAGAAGTTTAAATTTATTTGATAGCTTGCTTTCTATTGGTCCTTAAAAAGTCAAGCTACTATTCTTGACCAATTTCTATTGGTTAGATATTTATTAACTTGATTCCTATTGATTGCTATTTTTGTTGACCAATTTCTATTGGTGCACATTGTATATTTTATAGTATACTTTAACCAATATACAATAATTACTATTTATAAAGTCAGTATTTATCGTCTAATAGATAATAAAATATACATAGATTTTTATCTTAGAATAACAGTGTAGTAATTATTTTTTATCATCATTTTTCTACTGATTGCCCTTGATGAGTCATAAAACGAGTCATCAAAGAGAAATTTCTAGAACATGTGACTCACTACAATGAGTCAGTATGATGAGTCATCGTGGAACTTTCTAAAACGGGTGAGTCAGCATGGCGAGTCATCAGCTGAGTCACTGCGCTGAGTCACCAATGGTGAGTCACAACGATGAGTCATCATGGTGAGTTATCAAGGAAGCTTCTAGAACAGGTGAGTCATTATGGTGAGTCACAGGCCAAGTCATCACTTCTGGAACCTTCTAGAATCTGTTGTGTAACACCCTTTGGGATGTCACATTTTAAGGTAGAAAAAAAATAAAGATAATAAATACTATTCAAGTTATAAAATAAATATTATAATTAGTACGTATATTTTGTTTATAAAACATATAAATTACACCACATCACCTCACCTATACGGTGTTAACGTACATATTAATTCACTGTATATTTCATTTGTGCATTATCTACATACATACAACAAACACATATAAAAAAAAACTAACATATAATTTACATATGGTTTTGTTGTCATCGCTATGCAAATAATTTACAAATAATTTACAACTAAAGAAAATACATACCAAAACATTTACAACTACGCCAAAAGATAAAACATAAGTTTTATATACAAGACGGTCAAAAAGCAAAAAGTGCCCAAGTGCACATCATGGATATCTAGTTCACTGGCAAATCATTCCTAGATAACTCCTCGGTGACAGATAACCGGGATGTCTCACACGGTTCTACGAGCAGGGATCCGTTTGCTCTACGGACGGAGTCCGGTGTAGATACCACACTATTTTCATTGGGAACATGGAAAAGTCCATTCCAATGACGTCGGATCTCCAAAGGCAACTCTAAATGTACATACAAGTCAAAAGTAACTACGGGATCGATCGTATTCCGGACGCAAAGATAAAGTAATAGTTCCCGTCTACACTACACTATTGCTTTCTTCACGAGTCGCCAGACCTTCTATTCCTCTATGGAACTCTATTCTTACAAAACCTAAGAATCCCGGCGTAGTCATCTTCTTTGAGTCAATTCAACCTGGATGGTCCAAGACTCCAAATACTTAGACCGGAAATCAGTTGGCTCCTCCTCTATATGGTATTCATTGCCTAATACTTGTTCTTCAATCTCCTCATTTTCGTCTATATATATATATACACAATAATACAAACAACACATACAACAACACGTAGGTAAGACAACCCAATATATCACAAGTGTACGCATAAGAAAACGACAATGCAACGAGAATAGCAATTAATATCAAGCACAGATAATAAACATTAACAATAACTAATTATGGAAAAGAATAGAATCCATCACAATAAATAATAAATACACGATAAATATGCCAAAACTATAAAATGACTCTCCTACTCCATGGAGCTACAACACACACAACGATATCGGAGAATGATCTGAAGGTTAATAATCAAGGTCTATAGCTTGACTACCCCGACCACTATTACTTTCACAACACTTTGTGTCTATAACGATCGTTGTGATTGCTATTGCAACAATACTTTGTGTCTATAGCCCACTAAAACACCATGGCGTAGTACAGTCACAATATCGTGTAACTACAAAGTGAAAAAAATAGTCCTCTCAAATCTTGATTAAGTATAGTGCTTGTCGAGAACACTAGTGTGTTACCACGTACCACGGCCCGTAGAAGAGCTACCTCCTCGTCCACATATGGAGTAATGCACACCAATGCCTCCAAGTCCATATCGAAATGAACCCACTACGACTTATCATATCGACAACACGATGTTATTCATCTCATCAATCAAATCACCAATTCTCCAATTGGCACGACTCAGTGCATGAACAAAGCAATAATTACCAAAATGTCCTCAAGTCTCAAATAATTACAAGAATGTCATCAATTCTCAATTATTTACAAAAATGCCCTCAAACTTTAATTATTTACGAAAATACCCTTAAACTTCAATTATTTATAAAAATACCCTCAAACTTTAATTATTTACGAAAATACCCTCAAACTTCAATTATTTATAAAAATGCCCTCAAACTTTAATTATTTACAAAAATACCCTCAATGGCAAAAATAATTATGTAAATGCCCTCAGTGGCACAAATCTCAAAACACAGCACGCTCCCACTTGGCGCACTATATTTTCCATATAACCAGGTTACAATACGCACCCACTTGGCGCACTATAACTTTCCACATATCCGAGTCCACCATTTTGGCCCAACAGTAAAATTTGCTGTTCTCATCAATCGCGTAAAATTTGTTTTTATTGCATTTTTTAAAATCCCGATATTTTCCTTAAATAGACGAATTTTTCTAAGAAAGATTTATTAAATAGTTTAAAATCGCTTAAAATATTTTTCAAGTAACTATAAAATATTTTTGCATTACTGTAAATACTAACAACACTTAAACATTATTAATTCCATTAAATACCCTTAAACACTCTTTGAAATTAATTTAAAAACATCCAAAATCCATTTTTCAGGGTTATGACCGAATCCTAGGGTGTTGTATTCCTTGGAATACTCATGCATCTCTAGCATCACACTAATATTTACAACATTATAAACACTAGCAAGTCAACTTAACAATACCAAATATGCATGAAAAATCATTACAATCAACATATAAAAGAATCCTTATGGATTCTACTACACACAAAATTCCATTTTCTTACTACCACTCAAGGATAATTAGGTTATAGTCTTCCTCTTACCTTAAAATGAAGAAAATTCTTCTTTATCCTTCTTTGAATTTCGGTTTTAGCTCCTTCAAATACCTAAGAAAATAAATAAAATTTTCTAAGGGTTACTACTAGAAAAGAAAACCATACCATGGATCAATCATGGCTTGGAAACTTAAAAATGAAAATAGAAAGGAAAAACAATGAATTTTACCTTTAAAGAAGAAACTTCAAGGTGAGTTTTCAAGCTTGCAAATGATAGAATTTGCAAAAACCTCCAACTAAAGATGATCTTGGATGGATATTTAGAGTAAGAAGAACAAGGAAAGAAAATTTTTAGATGGGTGGATGGTGTAGTGGAGAGCTTGGCCGAATGGAGTGAAAGAAAAAGAAGAAGAAAAGTACATGGAGTCTTGGTATATTTGGAGAGAAAATGGAAGGCTTTCAACGTGAAAAGTGAGAAAATAAAAGTTAAAGGTGAATATGAAGGGCTGCTGCCCAAAACCGTGTGGCCCAAGGCCATTTAGGAATTTAATTTGTTTTAATTCAAGTTTAATTAATTGCTAATTAGGTAACTAATTAATTAGGTTTAATTTCTTAATTAATCTTAATTAATTATCTAATTATATAACTATTTAATTGGACATATAATTACATGTTTTATAATTTCTAAACAATATTAGCACATCTAATTAGTATTTAGATTATAATTATTTAATAACTAAGCTAGTTTAATTAGTTTACTAATTAGGTAATTAAGCTTGTCAAATTAAGCTTAATTAGCTACTAACCCAAAGTCAAGCCTACATCTTTTGACTTAATCCTAACCATTGATTTCATCTTTAATTTCTATCCATTGATTAGATCTATGGCCATCTTCAAAGCTTGCTCACCAAGTTTACATCCTAGCCATTGATCAAAGCTTGCTCACCAAGCTTGCATCCTAGCGATTTGATCAAGACTTGCTCACCAAGGCATCTCCACCATTGATCAAGACTTGCTCACCAAGCTTGCATCTAACGGTCCAAAATAGTCAAGCCACTTTTGTTGACTTGTTCATCATTGGGAAATTTATAAAGTTTTACATTTTTTAAAGATCAGTGATTATTTTAAAACGTTTTCTCATTTTTTGAGACAATAGTTAATGTAACATAAAATAATATTATAATAATATAAAAAAATTTTATTGCACGCTTAAATCCAAAAATTACGAAACTAATATATATATCAATCAGGCTGGTTTAGTAAGATCCCCAAATTTCTAATTAATTAAAATAATATTTTTCCCAAAAAATTTTTATTTCCTGGCTCTCACGTGAAAATAAATTCGGTTTACTACTCATAGAAATTACAAAATAGTATATTTCAGGATAATATCGTAATTATCCCAAAAGTCGGGGTGTTACATGCTGAGTTGTCACGCCACGTGTCAAGTTTCTATTGGCCCGTTGCGATGAGTCACAGCCACCAATTTTGACCAAACTCTCATTGGTCCACGTGTAATACTGACATTGGATGACTAAATGTGAGTCCCGCAAAACATTTAAATTCTGCTTGTCACTTATTTGTCTTGACTAATAAAATAATATTATAATAATATAAAATTATTTTATTTGTGATTAAATCCTAAAAATTAAAAGATTAACAACAAGATATTCAATTGGGTTTAGTAAGATCCCCTAGTTTCTAATTAAAATAAGATTTCCCGTCAAAAAATTATTATTTTCCTCCTAGCAAATCACACAAAAGTCCAAATAAAATCACAGACAAGATATTGCCTTTCAGATCACATAGAAAAATTAAAAACAGTACATTTGGGACATAATGGTCATTTTTTCCATTTTTCCCCATCACGAAGCAAATCATTCAAAACGCTCAACTAAAATTACAGACAGTATTATATATCTATATTTCATACAGAAAAAATTAAAACAGTAATTTGATAAAATTTTTATTTTACAGTCTCGAAGCAAATTATGCAAAACGACCAAATAAAATTTGAGCTTGTAAAATATATTTGTATTTCACACAGAAAAAAAACAAGAAACAGTAAAATAAGGACACAACGGTCTTTTACCCAAAAGTTGGGGTGTTACAATAACTAGTTGGAAACCCTTGTAAAATAAGAGTTAGTTTCTTAAGCAACCTAGTGTTGCATAGATATCACAAGAAAGGTGATTAAAGAGTTAAGAAGCTAGATGCAAGTAAATAAGCTAGTTGGCATGAGTTGAGAGCCATGGGCCCTAGTTGGCAAGGGTGAATGTCATAGTGCATGAAAGTTCTTATTGAGTAAAGTAGAGCTAGTAATGCAAGGATAGAAGTGTACTAAGTCTAGTTGACATTGGTTTTATGTCGTAGTGCATGAAATGCTCTCATAGAGTTATGGTACAGTTAGTAATGCATAGATGGACTTAGTATAAAATTATGTGGTGGTTATATTGGAGTAAGGACATAACTCTGCATTCACACACACACCTCACTTTTCACACATACTTGTTATTCCTAGAGATCATATAGTGGAGGCATTCACTCAATTTTGGTGGCGATATCCACTCAGTTTATGGTAGCTTGTTATTCCTAGAGATCATATAGTGGAGGCATTCACTCAATTTTGGTGGCGATATCCACTCAGTTTATGGTAGACTACTTCATAGGCAATGGGGTAAGTTATAGGAGGATACGTGTTGTGGTAATAGACTTCGTTCCTATGTGGTAAGCTATAAGAGGTTATATGTTATCATAGTAGATTTCCTCCCTACCTAGAGAAATAGTCAAGTTTAACGACATTACACCTACACTGCATACACTTTTCTTTGAGCATAATCATACCTCATCTCATTATTGCATTATTTAATACTTGTTTTGATTAGAATTTGTGTTCTTGTTGTGTATGTGTTGCATTGTGCCAATGGTGACAGCTGTATGGGCAGTTGTCTTGTTGATGATTTCAAATGATTGTATGAGTGGTTGTTTGATATCATCGTGGTTTCAATTAGTAGATAAGAAGTATAGATTGCTTAGGAACGTTACATAGAGAGAAAGTTTTGTGATGGTTCTTATATAATGAGTATTAATATGTTTACTACTTTTAGTGTTGTTTATTCATTACGAATGTTTAAACTGTTGGTTTTGGTTACTTATACTGAGAAATGTGATTTCTCACCCCGTTTGTTACCATGTAAATCCAGGTGGAAGTTCATCTTAAGGCAAGAAGAAAAGGTATGAAGACTATAATAGTAGTTTTATGCTTAGTTGTAAAGCTTTGTATTTATTTACTCTACTTTTAGTTAGTATGAAAGTTTATGTATACTTTAAGCGTGGTTGTGGCAAAGATATATGTATAACTTTTAGTTTTTTCGTATGGCTCTCCATTATTATTTGTTTAAATGATGTGGATTAGTATGATATTTAAGTTAGAAGTAGCATAGCTAATACTGCTTTCCAGGTATATGCTTGATATACTAGGTTACCAATATTAGGGTGTTACACTAACAAAGATAACTTGACTTCCATTTCCAAGAGTAGAAAGGAGTTCTAAAGTTTTAGATTTAGTACATTCTGATTATGTGATTTATGTGGATGACCTATAATAGGTGGTAAGAAATATTTTTTAACTTTCATAGATGATCATACTAGGTATTGCTATGTTTATTTAATGCATTCAAAGGATAAAGTACTAGATAAGTTTAAGATTTTTAAAATTGAAGTAGAACTATAACATGAAACTTTTATTAAAAGCGTAAGGTCTAATAAAGGAGGAGAATATTATGATCCAAGTTATTTAGGGTCCATTGGAATAGTACAAAGCAACCACCACCTTTCTCAAGCCCTCACTATAACTCACACCACTTTGACTCTCCAATTTTTAATGCCAGTGCACCAAGAGAAGGAACTGGAGGAAGTTCTCATCAGGTTTTAGAGGAAGAAAATGCTGATAAGTTGGTATCCCATAAGAAGTAATTCTATCTAGGCTCATACGTAAACTTAATTAATGAAGAAAAGATTCAAATGCCCTAACTAGTTGTTCAAGGCACTAGAATGGAAAGAAGTGAAACCCATCATGGTTCCACTCATCCTGAACCTACTCCATCCAAGCCCGCTGTTAAGAAAACTTATAAGTCCTCCAGATTAGAAGTCAAGAAACTTCAAGGAGAGGTGAAGAATTTAAAGAGAATGGCAAGAAAATTAAATTAAGGACAAAAGGAACTAAACTCCACTCTACATTCTCTGCTATACAGGCTCCTAATGTTCGAGGAATGGATGGTTCATAAAATGGAAAATGAAGTCATTCCTAGAACTGTATGTAGTGAGCATTACCCTTATCCTTCTCATCACCTAATTCTTGAGTTCTTATCTTCTCACTCATCTTCTGGTGCATCCACTTCAAGTGAAGTTCAACCCTCCTAAGCTCGGTGATTCTATTATCCTTTCTACCTTTATGCTTTACCTATGTTCTTTTTTTGTATGATAACAAAAGGGGGAAAAAGGGAAAATGATAATTTTCATTTGTTTTTTTTATTTTTTGTTGTTTTTGTTGAATGATTATGTGTGCAAAAATATATGGCATATGTTAAGGGGAAGCATTTTTAAATGAATGAAAACAAGTATGAAATTCATGATCCACATTATTGATATTAGATATTTTCATACATGACTTGTATGATTGATTTATTGTTATATGCTAATAACTCAATTTGAGCTTTAAATTGAGAGGGAGTCTTTGAATCTTCTTACGACATATGGTCTGACACTTCTCATAAACTGAGCAGCAATGATAGATCTTCTCAACCCTTGAAAGCTCTTTAATTTTTTCAAATTTTTGAATAGTTTGTCATTATAAAAAAGAGAGAGAATATAAGCTCCAAAGCCCTTTACATGACAATATTTCCTATTGTGTTTTGATGATAACTAACTATGTTGAAAATTATATTTTATGACTTAAGTGTTTTGAATAGTTTAATGCACTTTAAGTGTTTTTATGTAATAATTGTTAGCTAGTAGCTAATATGATTACTAGCTATCCTACATAACTTAATTTTTCATTTAGATTATTTCTACAATATTTTTTATTTTATTTAAATTATATTTTTATTCCCGAGTTCTATAAAAATAATATTGTATCTATATTTAATTTTTCTAAGCCTTTTATTACATTCTATATGTTCCTACACACTTTGAGCATGTAGTTCAAGTGTCAAGCTAATTCTAATACTTACTTTACTAATTTAATTTTTTTTCTTAAATTTCTATTATATCAAATCCCTATTCCATAACACACATACATGCATATAAAAATTTCTAAGAGTGAGTAATATCATTCAATATTTATTAACATAAGCAAGCATTGCAGGCACATAATTTAAATATCCTAGTAAATAGCAATGCCATGATACAATTATAAATGTTATACTTGAGGCATTCACATTGCAACGTGAGCATGTGGCATCTGACACTTAAAGCGCAATTCAGCCCACAAAATTCTACTTTTTATTGGGATTTTTACAAGGTTTCTTTCTATCATGTATTTTCTCATTTTTTTATAGAGGGAGGCTTTGAGTTTTGGGTGAGGGTTTCTAGAGAGAGAATCTTGGGATTTGGAGGAGATCATGAGTGGCTTGAAGATCAAAGACTGAAGATTGCAAATCTAGTTCATTCTTCCCTTTTTCTCTTCAATTTTTTGCTTATCTTCATGTTTCTTGATCTAGTATTTATGTATTTGAATATGATGAGGTTCTAATCCTCTTCTAGGCTTCCATTTGAACTTGCTATATGGTTTGGATCTGTTGAGAATTTTTGCGGATATAACGCGCAGCGGAAAACAGGGATTCCCATTGAGGATCTATGCGAAAAATCCATAATCCGAGTTTTTAAATGATTTACCTCTTGAAGCGTGAATCACTAACACTGTAATAGAAACGATGTCTCTGCGGTATCCACACGAACAGACTCACGAACGTCCAACGTCCGCAAAGAAGAGCCTCACGTCTTTTGCACAGAGCTAGCTGCGTAGAGAAGAGAAGATACCTGTCGCTCTCTCACTCACTTTTCTGTAGGTGCGGCTAGGGTTCAGAATTGTATATATAAAGCAGCCCCCTTAGCAGTACTATTTATAATAGTAACTGCCTTAAGTGAGTATGAACAGCAGCAAGGTAAGCTGTGCAACCCTAGACCCATCTGTTATGAGTCTGGCCCATATTTGAATCCGAGTCCAACTTGGATCCATTGCTCCAATTTTAGTCCGCTCTATATGTGTGACCTTGCAGGTTCTTATTACGTTGGCAGTAATATTGAAATCTCATTTTAATATTACAAGCAGTGAGCGGTATCTAGCAACACGTCATTTTGTAATAAGAATGCCGATGATTTGACATAACCTTTTCGTGACCAATGTTTCTGTGTCGTTTAGTCCCTTTGTCAAGATATCTAGATTGAACACAAGGCATGGAATTCGTCACCCATGTATAGTCCAATCATTCGTTTCCTGATACTCGAGTAGACTTTGTAACAACAAATGAGATCAATATCTCATATTGACTCATTTGAGCATGGCCATGCATTTCGCATTCAATCGGGGCTCAAGATATCGCTCCCGTTATGTAGGAGTGACAAATCCCATCTAGGTCACTCACATCCCTCTGCATGATTTGCGGTATGTCCAATAACCAATTTTATAATCACCTTGTTATAGATGATGTTTGATGGCATTAAAACACACAACTCCTCATGTAGGAATCGTAGTGATTTCAGGTCAAAGGACCACAAACACCATTGTCACTATGAGAATCGCTTATGACACTCACGTAACGATCCATGTAGCGTTCTCATGGTGGGTCAGTCCAGTACATCATTACTCTAATATGTACCCATGTGAAGACTTGATATCTCATATCCATGACCCGTGAGATGTGGTCATCAGTCTCTGCACATACTAGTCTCAATGTATTATTGTTGTCCTAATTAACAATAATACTTGACTAGGGACATTTAAGAATAATGTTGTAACCAAAAGGATCTCACGATCAAGTCATCCACTTGATGTCCTATGGCATCAAACTTACTATTCTATGGACTTTATTATGTTTATAAAAAAAAAAACACAATAAATGAAATGCCTCATATATAAAATAGCATAATAGAATGTATGTAAATACAGAAAATGTATTAGCCTCTAGGGCATACACCAACAGGATCCTTTGTATTGCATGTCATATTTTATTAATGATATGGTTTTGTTTATCCATCTCTAACCTTAATGTTTGCATTTGATTGGCCACCAAGTATTTGATGTAGGAACCCTAAGGAACTAGACATAGGGAATTAAGTGTTTGAGCATGGATTTGGATAATGAATTTTCATTTTCATCTAATAGTGTGGGTGAAGTGATTCACTACTAGGATAGAAATATACTTCTTAGCCATGCATAGTCGTTGTTTGAGGCTTGATCTTAGTGAGTGGATCTTGGGCTAATTCACATAGAAATATAGTTTTGGGCAAGTGAAGCATGTTTATATGACCAAGACATAGGCTTATAAATAACTGAGTTCCTCGACTAGCGAAACCAACTCATTTATAATTTGTAATGAATGAATGTATAGGTTCAAATGAAGTAGTAAGGAATGATAGGCCACCAGGCTATTAATTCTTGCTTCTCGATTTTTTATTTAGTGCTTTTTTTATTTGTTTTGTTTTCTTTGTTAATTTTATTTCTCAATCGTTTTGTTGCTTGGATAAAAATTAAAGAGTAAATGGTTAGTACTTAGCACATAATTAAAATAATCCTTATAGAAATAATACTCTTAACTCATCATCTATATTACTTGTACTACCCATGAACTTGCGATCATAGTCTCTGACCACTCTGACTTGCCTATCATCACACTCTCACCACTCATGCTCATCACGCCCTATTGGTTTAGTAGTTTTGATTTTGGTTATGTTCCACCTAAGATAGAAGTTTTGCTAATTAAGAAAGAGAGAGTTTTTTTTGTTGAGTTGTTAACTTTTAATTGGAGAGACAAGGACAAGGACAAGAAATGGAGACAAAAGATTTCATTTCATTCGAACATACACCCTCTTTACCTTTTATTTTTTAAATAAACAAAGTATAAACATAGTGTAATTTTTTGAATGCACAAATATCATTTTTACTATAATACATAACAAACTTTTTCAGCTTCAATTTAGCCTCACCTCACCTAACGCCTCCTGTAGATGCCCTTGCCTTTCTGGCTTATGCTACCAAAGTTATGTGACGTAAGGAGAAGTTGGAAGATAAGTGCATAATATTATGAAGATAAGGCTCCATTTAAGGTGGACCATTTGGTAAATGGTGCACCAGTGGACCAGGCAATCTAAGTTGTTGATTAGGAAGACTTTTACATCAATGATTGAAAATGATCACTTGCAACATATTGAATAGTTTATTAAGTGAAAGTTGGTATTTAAAACACTAGTCCTTAGAAAAAAGAAATTGTGAGAAAATTTTCTATCTTCCTACATTATTTTTGGCCTTTTCCGCCATTCTTTCCAGCCAAAGTTCACAAGACCACTAACAACGAGAGAAAAAAAATAAAATTCTATATTTTCACGTTTAATTTTTTCACTCTCTCTTCCCCCTATTGTTTCTTTTCTCTTCCAAGCCTGGAAAAATTCTATTTTTTTTCACATCCATGGTGGTTTGTTATTAAGTTACTATAGTGGAGCATTGTTAACTTTTAAAGTAAATATAGAAGTTATGGTGTCAATGGTTAAGGATGTTGGTGGTGGGAAAAGGAAAGAAATGGGCAACAACACGTGGGTGATTTACCAAAGATGATGAACGTTGGCATGGTGTTTGGTAATTTATGAAACGGGAAACAGTACGGGTGTTTAAAATCTTTATCCCATTTTTTCTAAAACAATCATATATCTAACTACCACCATAGGGGTGATTATGGGTTTGGGTTAACCCAGTGATCCCAACCAACCCAATCCAAACCAATGAGAAAAACTCGAGTTGGTTTGGGTTTTTAGGTTTGTTCTGGTAGAAAACTATTGAAACCGATATTGTTCGATTTTGGTAGAAGGTTCGCATTTTTATAACCTGACAATCCAACAACCCGACCCGACCTTAGTTTTGCATTTTTTTTGGGTGATTTCTTTCGTCACTTTCACCTTCACAAATTCACAGTCACAAATCCTCCCTTTCCCTTCTTGAGTGAAGACATATCCCAACCCCAATCTTCACCTTGTGTAGCCTGGAAGCATTTAAGAACAACACATAGCCTCCCCTAACCTCGATTTTCATCACCACTATAACATCCACTTTTTAGTATGTTAGACTAGTTTATAGTTACAAAAGTAGCATAATACTTGTTTAACATGTCTATTTATTTTTTATAACAAATTGAGTTAGGTTAGGCACTTTGTTGCAATCTAGAGTGTGAAAAGTAGCTTAAAATGACTCAGATTTTAGCATAAATGGTTAATTTGAGGGAAATAAATATAGAGAATTTGTTTCTACGTCACAAATAGGTATAAGAGGATATATTAAACTTTGAGAATAATCAGATTTAGTTTGATATTTTTAGGCATACTGGTTGTGCATTTAATATTAGATTGACTAGCAGCATATATGAAAAAAAAGATAATAGTGAAACAATAATTTATATGAATCCTAATATTTATTTTAAAGTTGTTGGAAGTTAGAAAACTTGATTTAGCTAAATTTAAGTATTCTTAGCAGATCAAGAAGTATCAATAAAGTACTTAAGTGAAACAAGTCATATACGGCCTGCCTTTTATATTGACTTTTGTTTCCTGATATTTCAATTCATTTCACTCATTTCTCTCTCACGAACATAGCAAGGGCAGTAGCAAAAAGCAAGGAAAACAAAGAGGAGAAAGCTAACGAGGAAGAGGAAAAGAGAAGGAAAGGGAAGGGCAAAGCCAAGTCTGATCTTCCACCATCACAAACCACTTGAGGTAGGGGGTTTCTAACCATTAATTCCATCTTCTTCTTTCACCTATTTCATTGTTTGAGGTTAGGTTACAATGATGGGAAAATGGGTTTGAGATGCAAAAACTGTTCTCTTTGCTTGATTCTTGTTTTCAATGTTTGGAATTAGATATTTCAGCTTATTGAGATCAAGATGATTGAGTTTGTTCTTTAACAAAATTAGAGAGTTACTTGAGTTGGAACTTAGGTAATGGAAAGTGAGTATGTGATTTTGATTACTAATCCAAGTTTAAGTGAACCATGAAGCAGTATAAGTGTTACAACAATTGTAGAGGGTGTTGGTGTTATTAGAAATCACCTACGAGCAATATTTGGTAGTTTGGAAGCTGCTATGTCCCAATGGAATAGTAGTAGCAATTTGCAGAATTCTGCAGAATTTGTTATTATGCGACTAGCGCTCAGGCGCGCATAACCCAGAGAGCTGATGCGTGTAACAGGGTATTAGGTGCCCATGTGCCAGATGCTGAGCGCCCAGGTGCCAACAATAGAGCAGAACAGAGCTATGCTCTGCCTATAACATCCTAATATTTCTCTCCTGATATATCTAATGTAACACCCTGATTTTTTGTTTTTCATGATATTTATGAGTTTTATAATTTTTGGGAATTTTCGTGAATTTGTGGGATTTTTTAATTTATTTTGATTATTTTAATATTATTTTACACTGTGTATGTGTTTGAGGCAGGCCTTAAAAAATAAAAAAATTTCTTGGACCAAAAAGTTTTGGACTGTTAATGCGATGCCTGAGGAACTTATTAAACCCGAAACCAGAAACAGTTGACAAAAATTTTCTTTATTTGATTTTTGGGTATATTCTATTATCCACTGGGTAATGTTTTTATCCATTGTGTAATGTTATTATCCATTGGACAATAACTACCAGTAGCTATTATTCATTGGGTAATGACTTTTGGAAAATATCTAAGCATTTGGAAAATATCTAAGCTTTTGGAAAATATCTTAAGTGGTCAAATATGATGGTTATGGCAACTTTATGCATAACCAATTAGAAGCAAGCTTGGAGGAGAAGCTTTGCACATCCACTATTGATCTAATCAACGGTTGTGAGGAGCAAGCTTAGTGAAGAAGCTTTGGATGTCCACCATTGATCTAATCAATGGTTATGAAGGGTTGAAAGTGGTCAAATTAATCACACTCCTTCTCTCCTATCTCACGGCCAAGAGGGCTTTAAGGGACAAAAAGTTTCATTTGTTATCATAACAAAAAGATATCATCTTTCTACACAAAACTTAACACATTTTCTCTCATTTTCTCTCCTTCATCTCACGGCCTCCTCAGCCAAAAACACCTTCCAATCTCTCATAATTCAAACAAACCTTACCATTTAGTCCTACACTTCATTCTAAGCAACTTTCATGTTGTGATCAAGACCTAATTCTATCATCTTCAAGCTTGATTTTTGGATTGAAGTTCCAGGGTTTCAAGGTAAAGATCTTGAAACTTGATTTCTTATTTGATTCTTAAAATTCTAAGACCATATTTGATATATGGTTGTCCTACTTTAGCCTTGGATGTTAATATACTTGTGTTTACTTTAATTTTAAGAGTTACTTAGTGGAGGAAGTTTATACAAAGGATCATACAAGGAGCTTAGGAGGCTACATCTAAGGTAAGAGGGAGATTAACCTCATCAACCACTTATGCTAGTGAGGGACAAGAAATTTGTATGAAGGTGATGAATCCATGTGAGGATTCATTCACGATGTTTGTGTAATTGTGTGGTTTGTATTTATTTTGCTTATGTGATTTTATTACTTTGATATTATGCATGAACTTGTTATAGTAGGATTTTGATGTTAAAGTATATTGTATGCTATAATAATGTTAGAAAGGAAAGTAAATTTTGGCTCCAATGGTCATAGAGGCTCACGGCCTCCAAGCCCTCCAAAGAAGAAATCCAATGCAAAATGTTTTATTAAATGTTAACTTAGAGGATTAGTGGTAATAAATTTAATTAAAGAAGTACAAAATAAAAATGAAAATGGATATACTTTTATCACTAATTAAAATGTGATTTTTGGCCAATATAGTGGAAAATAGGATTGGGAATTAAGTTTGAAACTTAAAGTATTTTATTTAAGAAGATTTTTAATATGGAATATGAAAAAAATTTATTAAATTAAAATATATAAGATTTGGAAAGAATATTAGAAATATTATTTAGAGAAGTTTTATTAAGGAAATAATTTCTAAGGATAGTTTGGAATTCAAAATATTTTATTAAGAGTAAAGAATAAAGATTTTGAGATATCTTGAATTAATTTAGATGATATAAGTTTTTGTGAAAAATGTTAGGAAATATTATTTGGAGGAGGTTTAGTATAAAAATGTTAGAAATATTATTTAAAGATAATTTATTAAGGAAATATTGGAATTATAGTCCAATTTTGATATTAAATGAGAAAAGTTTTAATTTGAGCTTAGAATATTGAGAAAATATTTTATGCGATTGAAAATACGTAGAAAAATTCTTATGCGATTTAAAAATGATGATTTTTAGCTACACGATTGAGAAAATGTTTTAAAACCTTTACGAAATTGAGAAAACGTTAAAAAATTATTACGCGATTTGGAAACTTCGAAAGTGTTACGCGATTGTGAAAATGCAATAAAAATGCTACGCGATTGAGAAATACAGTAATTTGCTATCGGGCTAATGTATTGAATCTAGATATATCAACGTATGGTTATAACCGGTAAATAATTGTAATATGCATAAAGTCATTGATCATTCATTATTTGTCAGAGTGTCTGTTTAGGTTATTGTTGCCTAAGAGTTAAATTACACCTTAGTGCAGGTGTGAATTGCATAGTGAAGGTCTATAATAGATCTTGGAGGCATCGGGACGCGGAATTCCACATATGGCCAGTTAAAAAGCGCTACTATGCCATGACAACCGATGCAAACCTACCAACGATCTCGACGAGACACTATTCCTATTCCCGATCTGGCGTAGAATGTCTTGTATAATACTTGATGTGCACATTGATAAATTATAGTACTTAGTCTGAGGCGGCCGATATATAGACATATCTTCTAAATCATTCTCTCGGAAATTGTATTTAGCTCCATAGAGTAGAAAATTTGTACATTGTGCATAAGAATGGTCATTATACACATTGTGCATGTGCATAGTTGGTCATCATACTATTGTGGTATATATGTGTTGTGGTAATTATCTGATATTTGATGCAATAATTAAATGATGCCATGAATGAATATATTTATTAATGTTGTACAGGAATTGTGCCATTGTTGTTATTGTCTCTATGCTACCATGATGGTATTGATGTAGGGGATCTCACCTCTTTATTATATTATTCAGTTTGTTTTGTTCTATATTTATGTTTTAAGAAGTCTACGATGGCGACAAGGCAAGATCCACGAGGTTTCGTTAGCATACAATTTCATGGAGATATCGAAGCATAGAATGTCCATTGGGACACGAGACGCATTCAGTATGCTGGAGATGTTACTTTGTTTTGAAGTAGGACCCAACATGCGATTGCTACGTTTTCTTTGGAGGCTCCTGTTTGTTTGGAGTTTTATATGCCTATTGGGGAGTTATGGGGTAATCGTAGAACTACCCCTAGTGAGGATTCTGTGGAGTCGACCGCTCGGACTTCCGTCCGTAGTGACATGCCCCAACTGGGGAATTTGTCTGCTAGGGATCCTGAGGAGGATCTGGAGGAAGATCAAGTTCAAGACCCTACTCTTCAAGTTTTTGGACTTGGGTTAGGTTCAGTTTTTATATGGTAGCTATACATATTATTTAGTGTACATAAGCTTTATGTATTTAAGTTGTTACTAATCTATGTGATGTACATGAGATGTATATTATTCAGTCTTTATGTCTTGTATTTCTAAAATTCAGTAAGTTTATGTTATCTGCGAAAAAGAAATTTTGAAACCTATATTAAAATAATATCAAATATTTTATAACTTGAGTAAAGAATTAAAAGGAGTTGGTCTAAAAATGTAATGCCCTAAGGAGGGTGTTACATCTAACATAAATAAGAATAACAAATACTAGTCATGCTACTTCAAAACATACATAAACTAATCCCATAATATTTATACAAATAATTATGGAGAGGCACGATAACAAAAGTTATTGTTTTGGACCGTGATTCGGGATCCCGCTCCATAGAATCAACCCGGCATGCACACAGCCAAACTCCTCACAGGCTAGTGATGCACACTTTTTAGTTTCAAACAAGTCTACAAACTTGATGCGAGATTAATTGTTGCATTGCGAACCCAAGTGCAGGTTGTCTCAAGTAATAAATTTCTCGGGAGTCCGAGGTCGATCCACAGGGAATTGTTGAAGATTAATTAAGGTGAAGTAAATATTTTATTACTATGGTAAAAATTATTTACTTGAATTAAAAGATCCACTCTTGATAAATAAAGTAAAGGTAAGATTAATTTCTTTTATAACTCAATTAGAATCCTCGCAACATGGAGGTTCCAATCGGAAAATACAACATTAAAAGTCCATTTAAAATAATATACGTAATTATATTATGTTTCCTAAAAATATTACCACCACTTATAAATGGGTTAAAGCATTCATTGTGCCAATAATTTATCTAAAACAAATCAAGAACTCCTCTTTACAAAAATGGTTTCTAAATTATAAGAAACAAATTATAATACGTATAATAGTTACTAGAAAATATAAATCATTTAAGCACAAGAGAAGAATAAAACTAACCTTACTTTATTACCAAGAGCTTCACCCTTTCACCCAAGTAAAATGAAACTTAGTTACTCATAGATAAGAAGAAAGAAAGAGAGAAGAAGAAGAAGAAGAAGAAGAAGAACATGACTTTAATTTAGAACAAAAGAAAATTACTACAAGAAAACCTAGTAACAAAATGACATCATTTTGGTAACTAACACCTAACACCCTTAATGATCTACTAAAGCCTCATTTTATATAGGATTAGAGATACAAAATGACAAGGGGGCTGAGTCATTAGTGGGTGGATGAGTGGAAAATGAGTGAAAAATGCCAAATGACTTTTGGTGAGTGGAAAATTATGGAGATTCCTTATCTCTGAAATCATACAGCTCTGAAGTCATTGTATTCGTCATTTTTGAACCAAGTAGTCTTCATAAAAGTTATAGGCATAGATCTTAGATTTCAAATGGCCTTAGTTTGAATCCAATATCATTTCTATAACTCCAGATACGTTCAAATTACTGCACACTGCCCAGGCCCAGTCACAACTCCTCTGTTCTGACTGCCAAGCCCAATATCACCTTCAAGGAGTCCGATTCTGGAAAAGTGTTCAACATGAAAGTTGTAGATATGGGTCTTACTATTTAGCATCCAAATTTCAGCCCATTTGACAACCTCTAGCCCGAAAACTGTGATGAACAGTACACATAGGTTAAGCTATCAGGAAAAGCACTCTAGTTCTTGCTTCAACCCCAATTTGAGTTATCTACTCGTGTGATTGGGCCTTTGAGGTCTTCATGAAAGTTATAGAGCTCTCTCTTATCTTTAAAATGCCATCAGATTCACCTCATTTGACCACCTACATCCCAAGATATAGCCTAAATACAGAAGTAACGTAAGACATAAATTATGCTAAAAAATTCAATTAAGTCCAATTTGAGTCCAAACTTACAAAACATAATCAAAATCAATCAATTAAGTACATGGAGAGTGTAAATGACTAAAAATGAAGGCTTATTAATGTATCAAATATGTGATCATCAAATTCCCCCACACTTAACTTTTTGCACTCCTGGGCAAAACACAAGACCAAAACTAAAAACAAAACTAAACAGACTCAAAAGCTAAACACTCTAAAAGACTCAATTTCTAATAATATTTAAAAATGAAGAGCAATCAATCATTCAAGTAATCAAAACATTCATGAGGTAACATATCTTCACTTCTCAAATCAACAAGTAAGGATATTTCAATTGAAAAGCATGAGTCAAAAATGATAGATTTTCACAAGATTTACTCTCAATTCCTCAAGTGTTTAAAAGGTAAGTATTTCACTCAATTCAACCCATGAAAATTGTACTACCCTAAGCTTGCTTATCTTCTACTTTTCCACTACTCAGAACACATGTACACACAAATCATGAGGACTTTATTCAAGGTTGTAATGGGGTCAAGGTAAAGGAAGAGATAATATGGATATAACAAGTTAAATACCAGAGAATAAAAGAGCATGAGAGCTGAGTTCAATTAACAAGTATGAAAGTTTATCCCAACTCCACCTAATACAAATTCCCTTTACATATTCTTTTCTTTTCCTTTATTACATTGTTGACCCTCTTCTCTTTACATTTTTTTTGATTGATTTTTTTTTTGATTTTTTTTTTTACAAAAAGAACATCATATATACATTTTTTTAACCATTCTGCACACACACCCCCACACTTGTTCAAGAACTCTTCAAATGACAAAACTGATGTTCTCTTATTCCCTAAGGTCAAGTAAGAACATGGTTTTTCATTTAAAGCACATAATGAGTTTGAAACAAAGAATAGCCAAATAAGCTCAAAGGGATTAAGCAAGGGGAAATAGGTCATTTCTAATGCTTTATGTTGGTAGGAATCAGAGAATTTCCAAGAAGTCATAAGAGTGCTTGATATCATATTGAGACAACATGCTGCTAAACAAGGCTGACTATTTGATTAAAGTAGTTATTTCAAGAAAAATGCCTCAATTATATTTATGTATGCATATGAAAATGTAGTCTCAAAAAGAATCAAAGCAAGTTCTAGAGTAACAATTCCATGAGTGAAATTCACACAATAAAGAAAAGAATGGTACAAATGTTCAATCCATTCATCAATAGGCTCAAAATCTCACAAGGCATAATTCTATCATTCTCAATCCACCAATTAAGCATCCATAACCAAGCATGTGAATTTTAAGAAAGAAGACAATTTACTCAATCATGCAAATTTCCCTGAATTTGAATTGCTACTTCCACACAAACTAGTTACTACCCAAATTACTCCTTACTCTGCCATCAATTTTTGATGCGTCTCAAGAGTAAATAATTTACTCATTACTCTGTCATCCCTAATTACTTTTGTTGTTAATAAATTGATGACAAACACAACAAACATATTAACAAACACACTCCTATTTTTTTTTAGTTTTTTTTAATATAAACACAATAAACATATTAACAAACACACTTCCTAATTTTTTTTTTTGGGTTTTTTTTTACAACTATCCTTCCCCCCAACCAGATCACAACATTATCCTCAAAGTCAAAACATAGATAGGTAAAGGATAGAATATATTACATGTTGCTGCAATTACTAAAAAGAAAAACCTCACACAAATTTAAACAGAAACAAAGTATGATAAATAAAACTAATGCTTGTAATTATTTAAATAGTTGGAGTGTCTTGGCTGGCTTTCTTTTCATTTTGCTTCCCTCACCACTTCCTTCATTGCTTCCTTTAGACCAATCTATCTAAGCTGTTACTGGATCAGGTTCATAAATAAAAGCTTCTAATTTATCAATCAACTCATCAATAGTGAAAGTAGAGATAAGGAGTCATCTTGCAGAAGGTGTAACAAATTTCTGTTCCACAGCATGGTCAACAAAAGATAACAAATTATCAAAGAAATTATTAACATTCAACAAACCTACGGGTTTATGGTGGATGTTCAGTTAGGCCCAAGAGACAATTTAAAAAATTTCTTCCAAAGTACCAAAACCACCAGGTAAGGCAATGAATGCATCAGAGTTTTCAAGTATTGCCTTCATTCGTCCATGCATAGATGATACTTGAATTTCCAGTCCAATTATCTTTCTAATGATGTTCCTTCGAGTTAAAGGTTCAGGAATGACACCTAACACTTGACCACCTCTTATAAATGCAGAAAGTGATACAACCCCCATTAACCCAAGGTAACCTCCCCCATATACTACACGAATGTTCCTCGCAGCAAGTGTTCTACCAACAGTGCTTGCTGTGTTTATAAACTCTAAACCATTCCCATAACTTGTCCCACAAAATACACAGATACTGAGAAATCTACGAACTGAAGAAGAAGCTCCCTCCATTTCTACACTCACACTCTCTTTGAATGATTATGAGTTACAGGAAAGTAAAGAAAATGGAGTGTTTAAATAGGGAAGAAAATAGAAAAAGTAATAATAGCTCCTATATAGGTAGGTTGACTGGTGTCAGAAAAGTTTAAAATTTTAAAAAATAATAATAATAATAATTTTTTTGTTTTTTTTTTTTTTTTTTTTACTTCAAGAAAACCATCAGGGTAAAGAAGTCTAGAAACCCCCGAAGGATCCCATCCAAAGGATCATCTGTCCAAAACCAAAATTCAACAAAATCATACAAAGATAAAATAATAATAACAAATGATTACATACCTTTATGTACAAGTTTCATGGCAGATCTTTATACTGCGCGTCATGAGTGCAGTAATACCAAGATGGCTCAGCCAATCTGGGCATTCTTCTCCCTCCCGCTTGTGGGATATTTTGGATTAAGCTATGACGCCACTAATTAAAGTGCGTAAATCTGACAGCTACCACCAACGACCACAGCCAGTGAGAGGTCACTAAAGAGCCCATGGCATTAAATCACAGGATCCAGCTCAGAGGCATTGTCACGCGAGAATGCAAATACGAGACGCTTCTTTCTGTCCATCAGCAAGCAGAGCCTTTGGTTAAAACCTGGGAATGCTTGTGCGGCTCTCTACAAAGCATGGCACACGAACCTTATTTACCGACCGGCTTGCGAAGGTCCACCCGAGTCAATGACGAGTATGCCACTCCACTGGCAGGGGCTCCTAATCTAATTAAAGACCAAGTACAACCGAAGTTTCGCCTTTTTATTTTATTTTATTTATTTTTTTTTTTTTCATTTTTTTCTTTTTTTTTTTTCTTTTTTTTTTTTTTTTTTTTGTCCTTTTTTTTTTGAAGATGTACAAGATAATATATACATATTGTTGTGATTGTGGCTCACATCTTCCTCTAGTTTCACGTCCAGAAACGGCTTAAACGCCTTCTATGAGTCGGGGATAAGCTTCCCATCCAATTTTCTTTTAAATTGACAAACAGGGTCTTTTTGAGTCAGATTCCCAAGACTATAATGCTCTTGCTCGTCTCTGAAGAGATTCCACAAACTAAGAAGTTCACGCTGCACAACTCCACAAGAATGCGTCTCAAGAGTCAATAAGATATTATCTAATGACTCCTTACTCAGTCCATTCTTGATGAAGAATATTTTATCTTCTCTGTTTATAGAAACCATCCCTATAGAGTGACATCGCGTGTTGCAATTCCATCGTGCACACTTGTAACAAACTTTCATTCTTTTTGCTCTTCTCCTTTTTGAAAATGAACTTTTACCGAGACCAGGCATGTATGGGACGAATGAATCTGAAGATTCACTAGCTAAACGAGCCTTTGCTTCGATTATCCAGCGTATATCTTCTGGGATGCCCTTATACATTAACAATCTCAGTCTTTCACACCTAGCTTCATAGACTTTTGTTAGAGCATTTAGAGGGAGAGAAGGAAAATATTTTCTTAGATTTGAGAGAATGACATCTATTTTAAAAGGAGAAGAAATCAGTTATTATGAAAAACTGAAAAACAAACCGACTTGAGAGTCACGGAGTACCGTTATCCGCCATTTAACCGGGAACACAAAGAACTGCAAAAAGAAAGAAACAATATTAAAATAAATTCTACTCATAATAAGGATTAGAAAGAGAAATGGATTCTACCTCAACAACTTCATGTTCCAGAAATGGTTTGAGTCTTTATCCATTGACCTTAAATACAATACCATTCCTAGGATTCTCAATGTCTATGGCCCCATAAGAATACACATGTTTGACAAAATAAGGACCAATTCACCTAGATCTCAATTTTTCAGGGAATAGGTGAAGATGAGAATTATAAAGCAAAACTTTTTGACCAATTTCAAAAGTTTTTCTCAAAATTGATTTGTCATGAAAAGCTTTTGTTCTAGCTTTATAAATCTTTGAGTTTTCATATGCATCATTTCTTAATTCCTCAAGTTCATTCAATTGCAATTTGCGTAACTTGGAAGCATCATCAAGACTTAAGTTGAAAGCTTTAATGGCCCAAAATGCTTTATGCTCCAATTCTACAGGCAAATGACAAGGTTTTCCATAAACTAACTGATAGGGAGATATGCCTAAAGATGTTTTAAAAGCAGTACGGTAAGCCCAAAGTGCATCGTTTAGTCTTAAAGACTAATCTTTACGATTTGCATTAACCATTTTTTCCAAAATTTGTTTAATCTCCCTATTTTCCAATTCAACTTGTCCACTTGTTTGAGGATGATAAGGGGTTGCAATTTTGTGGGTAATGCAATATTTCTTCATTAATGATTCAAATGGTTTATTGTAAAAATGTGTTCCCTCATCACTGATGATAGCTCGAGGAATTCTAAATCGACTCAAAACATTTTCTTTTAAAAAATTTAAAACAGTTTTATGATCATTGTGCCGACATGAAATCACCTCAATCCATTTTGAGACATAATCAACTGCAACCAAAATGTACACAAATCCAAAAGATGATGGAAATGGACCCATGAAATCAATTCCCTAACAATAAAAAATTTTAATGATAAGGATAGGGTTCAAAGGCATCATATTTCTTTTAGAAATGGACCCCAATTTTTGACAACTTTCACAACTTTTGTAAAAAGTATAACTATCCTTGAATAAAGTGGGCCAATAAAATCCACACTGCAAGATTTTCGCAGCTGTTTTCTTTAAAGAAAAATGACCTCCACATGCTTCTGAATGATAAAATTTAATGACACTACTTACCTCATTGTCAGGTATACATCTCCGAAAGATTTGATCAGGACAATATTTGAACAAATATGGGTCATCCTGTAACATCCCGAAAATTCTTTATTTTATTATAAACGATCATTTTATAATATTTATGATTTTTAAGAAATTTGTGGATTTTTCTGAAAATGATGAATATTTTTATATATTCTTCATTTTACGTGTACATCGAAAATGAGCGGAAACTAGAATATTTTCCCGAGGTTTGGTAAACTTTGAACTTGTCAATGTGTCAACGGGGATCTTACTAAACCCGAGGTCGGGCACGGTTTGCAGGTTTACATTTTTTTGAGGTTTTATCATTAAATAAAATTTCGGTATCATAAAATCATCTGATGAATAATAAAATATTATTTTCATCAATTGTAAATTTTATTTCCTGAGAAAATAATTCCACAGTGTAATTAATCATCTGTCAGATGTATTTAATTTGGAGATAAGCTTACTATGTACTTTATCGAGGAACGCGCGAAGCTTCTCAAGGAAGCTTCCTCCAACCATTATTTTTATCATTTCTCTCTCCTCCCAAATTTGTGCTGCACATTTAAAATTAAGTGGGGGTCTAATTCATTTCCTTTTCTCACATTTCCTCTTCTCCAAATACGCTGCTACTATTCACTCATCTTCTATCTTCTCTTTCACCCTACAGCAGCAACACCACCCACACCTCCATTTTGTTCTTCAAATCGTCCCAATCTTAGCACCATTTCGTGATTGGAGGACCACCATCAGCTTCAAGGTTCTGCCATTTCCTCCATCTTCATTCTCCTACGTCTTTGAAACTTAAAGGTTGGAGCTTTAAGGTAAAGCTCTTAGCTTTTTCTCCCTCTCTTCTCTTTTTCGTAAACCACTGTCATTTTGATGACAATGGGTATCCATTTCAATATTAGGATTCTGATTCTTGCAAGTTTAAATCTTTAAGGAATTCCTGGAAGCTGGAAATGAAATCCTGACAAAAAGGAGCCACCTTTCTTTGTGCTTCTCCAAGGTAAGAGGAAGACACTCCTCCTCAACCTCTTTTAGCATTTAGGGACGTTGTTTGTGATTGGTACTGTGATTCATCTCCATTTGTATGCTGCTGGTGATGTATATATATATATATATGCTATTTGATTATTTGTGTGTTTTGATATATATGTCTGGAACGTATAATCTAAAAGGAACGCCGCTTGTCGGGTTCTCGGATGGCCACGCCTTGAGACTAAAATTTTGGGATTATTGGTGAGAAGTGGTAATGACTTGGGTTTCTGACCATTAAGTGCAATGTCAAAACCTGTCGAGTATGAACTTCTGGCCAAACCCGTCGAATGTGATGTCTTGATCACTTAGTAAAGTCAAAACCTATCGAGTATGAACCCCTGGCCAAACCCGTCGAATGTGATGTCATGATCACTTAGTAAAGTCAAAACCTGTCGAGTATGAACCCCTGGCCAAACCCGACGAATGTGATGTCTTGATTACTTAGTAAAGTTAAAATCCGTCGAGTATAAACTTTTGGCCAAACCCGTCGAATGTGATGTCTTGATCACTTAGTAAAGTCAAAACCTGTCGTGTATGAACCCCTGGCCAAACCCATCGAATGTGATGTCTTGATCACTTAGTAAAGTCAAAACCTGTCGAGTATGAACCCCTGGCCATGCCCGTCGAATTTGATTCTTGGTCATTAGTGCAATATCAAAAACCGTCGAGTATGAACTCCTGACCACTTAGGAGAGAAACTCCTCCAATGCAAAATTCGTCGAATTTGAATGACCACATCCGTCGAGTGAAATATTCGTCGAGTTAGAATGCCAATACCCATTGAGAGACATACCTGTCGAGTGGATCTTCTGTCCATTTATCAGAAGCTTCCCAAAGTTAATGTTCATTGAGTTAGAATGCCAATACCCATTGAGAGACATACCTGTCGAGTGGATCTTCTGTCCATTTATCAGAAGCTTCCCAAAGTTAATATTCGTCGAGTAGAACGTCAAGATCCGTCGAATTATAGTTCTGACCACGGTGTTTTCGTCGGTTCGATACTTGGGAGATTTCTCCAACGTCGACACCCACATCTATCGAAATTGGACTTCTGCTGACCTTCTGAAAAAATTTGACAATTTTGATCTCTGTTCGACAGAACCTCCATCCGACAGAAATTGGTTTTTATCCAATCTTGTTATAAAATGTTCTCCTATTTTTCATCCTTCTGCCATGTTAGTCTTCGTCGAATGGCAGCCTCAATTTTCCACTAAATGCATAGTCTCCGTCAATTCTGACTAGGGTTTATCACCCAATACCTAGCAATTAAATCATGTGACGTTGTTGGTGATTCTGGCCATGTATCTTCCTGGATTCAAAACCCTTGGATTAATAAAAGTACATAAATCATAAATGATTGGATGATTAGAGATTAAGTAGGGATTCATAAACAGGGAAGAACATGAGTATGGGTGAGCTTTTGAGGCACATAATGAATTTAAAGGTTGATCAAGTTATCATGACTATGAATGGAAATTGTGGATATCCTTAAAATGTACTATTGGATTGTTGTGGACCCGTGAATGGGATCGAGATATTGATGATAAATGATATGACATGCATTTGAAGCATGATGGACCTAGTTGGTCATGAAGAGTATGATTGTGTCATGCATTGAACAAAAAGAAAGAGATTATCCGTTGGACTTGGTTAAGGCCGGTAGCCTAGGAGTTGAACTTACACCTTTGTCTTTGGTGCGAATAGACAAGTGTAGGTTACTTGTTGACCTTGGGGGCGTCAGGGTGCGGGTATCTCACAATGGGCAGTTGGTAGCTCTCTGTCTGTGGGGCAGGCCCGATGCAAACACACTGACGATCCGGACCGAGACGCTGTCCTATGTTGAGATCTGTGTAGAATGTCTTGTAAAATGCCATAATGTACAAAATGATAATTTGAAAATTTTAGCACTTGAGGGCCTGGGCAGCCAAGAATACAGACATACCTCCTGATCGTTCTCTCTGACTGTTTTGTGTCTAGCTCCATGGAGTAGGATTTTGGTTATTGAGGGCAAGTGTGCATAGTGAGTCCATGAATCATCTGGCATGCATTGTTATTATAATTGGAACTATTGTACTTCTGATATATCTATATGTATACGACTTCTTGGAACTGTTTGGTTGATCATAATTGCTATTGAATGTTTATTACTATTATTGCTGTCATAAATGCTATGTGGGCACTTTGCGCCGTTTGGTTTCTCGATGCTATGATTGGTAATGATGGTAGGATGTCTTACCTCTTCTTTGTCTCTCCATTTCTGTTTTGTCCGTATACTGCGTTCCATAGAAGATAACTGTAAGGAACCAGAAGCCCCCGACTTCCCTGGTTTTTGGCCTCATCTCGACTGAGCGACTGCAGAAGCGTATGGAGCCACGCACGCAAAGATTTTGAGGAGATGTGCGCCTGACCTTCTTGGGAGGGCCAGAGTGCTGGTACATCAACTATGGTTCTGAGCGTTGCGTCTATACGGGGGATGTGTCGTTATATCTAGCCTGGAGGCGTCACGAGCCTTTGTCTTCACCGTTGTATTAGTTTACGTCGGAGTTTCAGCTACCGATACGCGAGATGTGGGGTGACCGTTATTTCACTCTGTGGGAAGACTCTTTTCGTTCCACCGCTCGGGCCCCGTCCCGTGACTCTGCGATTCCTATGGTGATTTCCTCTGACGAAGAAGATCCTGAGGAAGATCCTGAAGAAGTTCCTGAGGACGACCCCGAAGAGGATCCTGAAGAGGACCCTGACTCGATTCCTCCTCACTTGAGGGACTGACTTTACTTGTAGCTACTGAGGGTTACCAGTATTTTATTTTGGGGGCCTGATGTTTTGTCTGTAGTGGGCTGTATATTCTGATACCGTAGGGATATGTATGTATAATCCTTTGGGGGCAGGTATAGTTTTGCTTTTTGTTATGCCAGGCTTTGTAACTAAACAATTGATAATTATATATGTATATGAATGAAATGTTAATTTCCTATGTATGTCTCGTCACCATGGATATTGATTATCGTTAACGTAAATGTAATGAATAGAAAAAAAAATATACTTGCTAATTTACTTAACCAACTACAATTGAGTAAATGTATATATTATTAAAATGAACCGGGTCTTAACTCACATAAAATTTTATTTCCGCATTGTAATTGAAAGTGAGATGTTCCCTTGGGTTTAAAAAGGGGTGTCACACATCCCAAAAGAAATTTTTCACCTCAATCAAAAACTTTTTTCTGTCTTGGTATGTCCACTGAGGCGGCATCTTACCTGTTACAAGAAAATTGACAATGTTAGCAAACCAAGGTATGGAATTGACAGAAAATAAAAATTTATCGGGAAAAGAATCATTGATAGGTGTGCTATCAAAAGATGAGCCTGTTGTCAGCCTTGACAAATGATCTGCAACAACAATTTCGGCTCCTTTCTTGTCTTTTATTGTGATGTTGAATTCTTGAAGCAATAAGATCCACCGTATCAACCTAGGTTTGGCATCCTATTTAGACATTAAATATCTAACAGCAGCATGATCAGTGAAAACAATAGTGGACGAACTAATTAAATAAGCTCAAAATTTGTCTAATGCAAAAATTACAGCAAGTAGTTCTTTTTCAGTAGTGGTGTAATTCATTTGTGCACTATTCAAGTTCGACTTGCATAATAAATTACATGAGGCTTACCTTCCTTTCTTTGGCCTAAAACAGCGCCAACAACAAAATCACTAGCATCACACATCAACTCAAAAGGCAAAGACCAGTCAGGAGATTGCATGATAGGAGCAGAAGTCAAAAGACCGATTAATTTTTCAAAAGATTTTTGACAATCTTGAGTCTAATCAAATGGTGTATCTTTTGTTAGAAGATTACATAAAGGTCTAGATATGACACTAAAGTCCTTTACAAATCTTCTGTAAAATCCTGCATGTCCTAAAAAGGAACGAACTTCTCTGACTATTTTTGGGAAAGGCAAATGAGCAATTAATTCAACTTTGGCCTTATCAACTTCAATTCCTTTAGAAGATATCACATGACCTAACACTATTCCTGAGGTAACCATGTAATGACATTTTTCCCAATTTAACACAAATCCTTTTTCTTCGCATCTTTTAAAAACTTTTTCCAAATTATCAAGACAATTTTCAAAAGAATTTCCAAAAACTGTCAGATCATCCATGAAAACCTCTAAATAATACTCAATCATGTCACTGAAAATACTTAGCATGCATCTTTGAAAAGTTACCAGAGCATTACAAAGACCAAAAGACATTCTTCTATATGCAAAAGTGCCAAAGGGATAAGTAAAAGTGGTCTTTTCTTGATCCTCCAATGCAATTGGCATTTGATTATACTCTGAATAATCATCAAGAAAATAATAGTAGGGATGTCCTGCTATTCTTTCCAGAATCTGATCAAGAAATGGCAATGGAAAATGGTCTTTCCTAGCAGCTGCATTCAATTTTCTGAAATCAATATACATACGCTAACTAGATGAGACTCGAGTAGGTATTAATTCTCCTTTTTCATTTTCAACCACTGTTATTCCAGATTTCTTAGGCACAACTTGTGTAGGGCTTACCCACTGGCTATCAGAGATAGGATAGATAATTCCAACATCAAGTAATTTAAGAACTTCAGCTCTAACTACCTCTTTCATGCGGGAATTTAATCTTCTTTGAGGTTGTTGAGATGTTTTAGCATTATCCTCTAAATGTATTCTATGTGTACAAATTAATAGATTAATGCCTTTTATATCCTTTAATGTCCATCCAATTGCACTTTTATGCCTTTTAAGTACTTCTATCAACTTACCTTCTTGTTCTTTGGTCGGGATGAGGAAATTACCACTGGAGAGCTTTGTTCTTCTCCCAAAAATGTGTACTTCAACCCATCGTAATGGCTTCAGCCCAAAGTGGGTATTTCTTCATGGGCATCATCATTCATGGATTTTAGCTCTTTGAATCTTGGCTTCCTTCCTTTGTATTCCATTTCCGTGTACAAATCAAGCAAAGAGCATATTTCAGAAACATCATCATCTAATTGTGTAGCTGAATCAAATGAATTAATTAAACAGATTTCTAATGGGTCAGAAGAACTCCTGATTTGAAGATGATCATCTATAATGGCCTCAATCCCTTCAATCTCTTCCTTTTCATCATAAACTTCATGCGGTTGCTTACACATGTTGAAAACATTAAGCTCTAGTGTCATATTTCCAAAAGTTAGCTTCACCACTCCATTTCTGCAATTTATCAAAGTATTAGATGTTGTTAAAAATGGGTGACCTAAAATAACAGGAACTGACTTAGAACTATTAACCATAGGTTCAGTTTCCAAGACAATAAAATCCACAGGATATATGAATTTATCAACTTGTACTAACACATCTTCTACTATTCCTTTTGGAATTTTAATTAATCTATCAGCAAGTAGAAGAGTTACAGAAGTTGGTTTTAACTCACCAAGGTTGAGTTGCTGATAAACTGAATATGAAAGTAAATTAACACTAGCACCAAGATCAAGTAAAGCTCGTTTAATTTTATGTTCACCAATAATGCATGAAACTATAGGACAACCAGGGTCTTTATATTTCAACTCATTATTGTTTTGAATAATGGAGCTTACCTGTTCAGTCAAAAATGCATTCTTTTTCACATTATGTTTCCTTTTAACAGTGCACAAGTCTTTCAAAAATTTGGCATAACAAGGAATCATTGATAGCATCTAACAGAGGAATATTGACCTTCACTTGTTTAAAGATTTCAAAAATGTCACTGTTATGATTCACTTTACTTGAATTGTTTAATGCTTGAGGAAATGGGGGTGAAGACGAGGGTTTGATCTACTTTTGGCTAGGTGGCTTATCAACTCCTTCCTCATCTTTGGGAATTGACTCATCATCTTTCTCAAAAAGTTCAGGAATTTATTTTTCAACAACCTTTCCACTACTAAGAGTTATCACTGAGTTGACTTGATCTATTTTTTGACTTTCTGAACTACCCTCATTTAGGCTAAACTGACCCTTAGGATTTGGTTGAGGTTGAGAGGGAAACTTTCCTTTCTCATGAATGGCAAGTGCAGAAGAAAGTTTAGCAAGAGTGTCTTTTATGTCAATCATGGTTTGATTGTTGTGGTTATTGATGGCCTCTTGTTTTTCCATGAATGCATACAATGTTCTTTCAAGGTTTTTACTTTTTCCTATATGGTGGGACATAGGGTGCATATCCTTGAGGATTTTGAGAATCTTGCTGTGCTTGAGGAGGTGGTGGTTGCATGAATTGTGGTTGGTTGTTGTTCCTCCAATTGAAGTTCGGGTAATTTCTCCATCCCGGATTGTATGTATCTGAAAAAGAAGAAGTGAATGGCTTTTTAAAATTGTTCATTGCATTTACTTGCTCATGCATAACTTCTTTAAAAATAGGAATTTTTGGACATTCATTTGTTGAGTGTCCTAAATCATCACAAATGCCACAAATTTCTTCACTTTGCACAGATTTGATTTCTTTTACTTTCCCGGATTCCATGGCTTCAACCTTTCTAGCCAAACTAACAAACCTTGCATTTAGATCTTCTTCTTGACTAAGATGATATTTTCCATTACTAGAATTTGCAAGGTTAAATCTAATTGAATTTTCAGAAGCATTAGTACCATGCCAAGATTGAGAATTTTCAGCCAAATGGTCTAAATAGTCTAAAGCTTCTTCAGGTTCTTTATCAAGAAATTCACCATTGCACATAGTTTCCACAAATTATTTGGTTTCGGGTGTTAACCCTTCATAAAAGAAGCTTATAATGCGCCATTTTTCAAAACCATGATGTGGGCAAGAATTCAACAAATCTTTAAAACGTTCCCAACTTTGAAAATATGCTTCATTGGAATTTTGGGAAAAATTTTGGATTTGTCTTTTCAAAGCATTGATTTTATGTGTTGGAAAAAATTTCTTCAAAAACTTACCTTGCATTTCTTGCCATGTGCCAATTGATCTTGGTTTCAAAGTGTTAAGCCAATTTTTTGCTTTATCTTTCAAAGAAAAAAGAAATAATTTAAGCTTAACAACCTCTTCAGTGCAAGTTTGATCATGAAAAGCAGTACATACTTCCTCAAATTCTTTTAGATGTAAATATGGGCTTTCAGATTCTAAACCATGGAAATTAGGAAGTAAAGAAATCATACCTGGCTTGAATCTAAAATTGTTGGCATTGAGTGGAAAGATAAAACATGATGGACTAGAATTTCGAGATGGTTGCAAATACTCACGCATGGTTCGCAACGGTTGATTTTCATGTTCATCATGCACACTTTCATTTTCAGCCATTGTGCTTAATGTGTGTGATTGTGATTCAAACAAATCAATATGTAAAGTACCTGGATTAACTCTAACCAAACGACCAGAATTTAAATCATGATACCAATTAAGCATAAACAAGTAACTTACAGTATAAAATAAAATGTACAAGCTAGTAGTATAAATCATCCGTTAAATATTAACAAAGGTGTGGTATAAATCAACCACCAAATAAGTTAAAAAGTATAAAAATTAAAAAGTTAGTATACAGATAAAGTAAAATGTTAGAAGCAGATAAAGTAAAAAGTTAGATAGTTAGTAAGAGAGTTAGTAAGTTAGTAAACAAAAAAAAAGAAAATAAAGTACCAAAAAAAATAAAAGGAGAGTTACCCCACTAAGTTAAAATGTACAAAGAAAATAAAATGGAGAATTACCCCACTGTATGTAAATTAAAATGCGAAAAATAAAGTGCAGAAAGTAAATTTAAAATATGAAAATTGGAGAATTGGCAAGCAGATTTTTTGCTCCAAATGAAGAGAGGAGAGAAGAAGAAAGATTATTTCATTAATGATTAAAGATTATAGAGAAATTAGGGAGAGTTTTTCCCACAAGTTAGTATGCACATAAATTAAAAAAAGAGAGGTTCCCTCACTAGTTAGTATGTTAGTATATATACAAATTTTTTTACACCAAAAATTCAGTCTTCAAATCAAGTCCCCGGCAACGGCGCCAAAAACTTGATGCAAACTTTTTAGTTTCAAACAAGTCTACAAACTTGATGCGAGATTAATTGTTGCATTGCGAACCCAAGTGCAGGTTGTCTCAAGTAATAAATTTCTCGGGAGTCCGAGGTCGATCCACAGGAAATTGTTGAAGATTAATTAAGGTGGAGTAAATATTTTGTTACTATGATAAAAGTTATTTACTTGGGTTAAAATATCCACTCTTGGTAAATAAAGTAAAGGTAAGATTAATTTCTTTTATAACTCAATTAGAATCCTCGCAACATGGAGGTTCCAATCAGAAAATACAACAATAAAAGTCCATTTAAAATAATATACGTAATTATATTATGTTTCCTAAAAATATTACCACCACTTATAAATGGGTTAAAGCATTCATTGTGCCAATATTTTGTCTATAACAAATCAAGAACTCCTCTTTACAAAGATGGTTTCTAAATTATAATAAACAAATTATAATACGTATAATGGTTACTAGAAAATATAAATCATTTAAGCACAAGAGAAGAATAAATCTAACCTTACTTTATTACCAAGAGCTTCACTCTTTCACCCAAGTAAAATGAAACTTAGTTACTCATAGATAAGAAGAAAGAAAGAGAGAAGAAGAAGAAGAACATGACTTTAATTTAGAACAAAAGAAAATTACTACAAGAAAACCTAATAACAAAATGGCATCATTTTGGTAACTAACACCTAACCAAAGCCTCCTTTTATAGAGGATTAGAAACAAGGGGGCTGAGTCATTAGTGGGTGGATGAGTGGAAAATGAGTGGAAAATGCCAAATAACTTTTGGTGAGTGGAAAATTATGGAGATTCCTTGTCTCCAAAATCATGCAGCTCTGAAGTCATTACATTCGTCATTTTTGAACCAAGTGGTCTTTATGGAAGTTGTAGGCCTGGATCTTAGCTTTTAAATGACTTTTGTTTGAATCCAATATCATTTCTATAACTCCAAATATGTTCAAATTACTGCACACTACCCAGGCCCAGTCACAGCTCCTCTATTCTGACTTCCAAGCCCAATATCACCTTTAAGGAGTCTGATTCTGGAAAAGTGTTTAGCATGAAAGTTGTAGATATGGGTCTTAACTATTTAGATCCAAATTACAGCCCATTTGACAACTTCTAACCCAAAAACTGTGATAAATAGTACACATAGGTTAAGCTGTCAGGAAAAGCACTCTGGTTCTTGCTTCAATCCCAATTTGAGTTATCTACTCGTATGATTGGGCCTTTGAGGTATTCATGAAAGTTATAGAGCTCTCTCTTATCTTTAAAATGCCATCAGATTCACCTCATTTGACCACCTACATCCTAAGATATAGCCCAAATACAGAAGTAACGTAAGATATAAATTATGCTAAAAAAATTAATTAAGTCCAATTTGAGTCCAAACTTACAAAACATAATCAAAATCAATCAATTAAGTACATGGAGAGTGTAAATAACTAAAAATGAAGGCTTATTAATGTATCAAATTTGTGATCATCAGCTAGTATAATGGAAGACTCATAAGGTAGTCCGAACCTCAGAATCTAGCACGTCAATTAGTATTGGGCCATAATGTCGTGATTCATTGATTCATGCAGAGGATAAAGCCCTAAATATCGATAATTGCTAATTATCAACTTACGATATTATAGGACTCATAATTACCCTAGATGGCTAAGTACTTCCTGTATCATAATCTCAGATTTATAAGGATTTACCCGATAATAATGGGAAGGTGATCTTTATCAGGATACTAATCCCAAATTACTTGCATCCAATAAGGATCCTATTAGGATTCTATATACGCTCTATAAATATAAGGCTAAGTCATCTTAATAAGGTAATCTATCATCTAATTACATAATCCTACTTGTGCACTGTTTGATTTGAGCGTTGGAGTCCCTTTACAGGTACCCACCCCCTGCTCAATACGCTCAACTGCTGCTGCTCAAGGAGGAAAACACTGTGTATGTGCCTATTATAGGTATCCTCTGAATCTACTTCAGAAAATTGGCGCCGTCTGTGGGGATCCTTAAATTTCTAATCCTACCCAATCTTGGTGAATACGAGGCAAAATTCGAGAAGATATGCTGCGCAAACCTTTGTCAACCAGAGGCAAGACCCTGATGTGCAACGTCCACCACTCCCGCTACCTCCACCTGCGGCTTAAACCTCCACCGTGAGAAATCAGGTACTCGAAGCAGAAAACCAACGTGATGGGTACTCTACCTCCGCCTCTAATGAGTCTCCCAACCCATCACGTAGGATTTCTATCAGGGAAAGACTTGAATTCCCAGCTCAAGGAGGTGACCAGAGCATTCAAGAACGCAAGATCCCAGTGCACCAGCATCTGGGAATGCCAAATAATGAGGTTGACGATCGTGCATCTCGTTCTGAACCCACACACCAATGTCGTGCTTCCCGATGCCAATTTCAAGATAGGTTGCAACAACATATGGGTATATTGAACGACTAATTTCAGAGGTTGGAAGACATGCAACGTGCCATGCATGAAAACCAACCCAGGCCACACCGTCGTGACAGAAGGACTGACGTGGAAAATAATCAAAGGAAGGCCTATGCGGCAATGCAATTCCCAATACCAGGAATAATAAACAGCACCGTGGAACAACAGAGTAACCTTTCTTTGATTAACTTATGGAGTACTGGGTTCCTAGGAACTTCAAGTTTTTGCCAAACTTGGAAATCTATGTTGGAATCATGGACCCCTAGGAACACATAAATACCTACGAACAGTCTTTGTGTTTCTATGGCGGGTCCATGGAGTTGCTGTGCTGAGCAGTCCCCCTTTCCCTAAAAAAGAGAGCCCTCAAGTGGTTTACCAGCTAACCAAGGGGGTCCATGGTAGACTGGTCGGATCTTAAATAGTGTTTCCTGCTGCAATTCACCACCAGTAAAGAGTAGCCAAAATCCATCGAGTCCCTGACCAAAATTCACCAAGGAAAAGATGAGACCATTCGAGATTATGTCAGGTGCTTCATGGCAGCATGCACCAACGTAGAAAATTTTGATGATAGAATAGCTTTACATTATGCTAGAAGCGGTCTCTGAGTAGGTTTTGAGTTCTTAAAGTCCTTGGCAAAAAAGAAACCAGATAATCTGACCGAATTCTAGAAACGATTTGAGAAATATATCTACTTGGAGGAGGCAACAGAAGACCACAAGAGGTGGGACAAAGATGAGCCTTCCCACCAGAAGTCTAACCAGAATTCCTCAAGGCCACGACCTTCAAAAGGTAGCCTACCTCGAAGGAATTATTCTGACTATGAACATACCTCGGGAAACGATCTTGAGGGAAGTGATGCATATGGAGTTTTAGAATATTCGGAGACTGCCTCCTATCAAGAAGCACAAATAAAAGGATCATTCCAAGCATTGCACATGGCATAAGGGCTACGGCTATGATATGGAGGACTGCTATCAATTATGTGACGCCATTGAATTCCTAATCAAGGCCAGACGCTTTCAGCAGTATATCCTTCATGTCCAAAATAATGAGGGGGGTAATAGACGTTGAAACGACAGACGCAGTCCATGTTGGAGCCCATCCCCTTAGCACAAAAGAAGGACAAGAAGTCCCAAGAGAAGATCCCGGACTCCACCTCGCTGAGATAGTAACGATCGACAAGATAGGAATAGGGACACTCCCTCCAATGGTAACGATGACCATCGCGCTGAGCCCAATAGAACTATCTATACTCTTGCTGGTGGATTTGTCAGAGGAGGGTCTTCAAACCAAGCTCAGAAGAAAGCTCTTAGAATGACTGTGTTTAGCGTAGCCCATTCAAAACTCAGGACACAAGCAGAAGACAAAAATATGCCTCCTATCACTTTCTCGAACGAGGATTATAGAAGAATTATCCCGGATCACGATGATCCACTTGTCATCTCGAGGATAATATCCAATGTGGAAGTTCATCGAATTTTTGTTGACCAAAGGAGTTCAATAGACATTATGTTTCTAGATCTCTATCAGAAGTTAGAACTTTCGCAATCAGACTTAACTACTCTTGTTGGAAAATTGATAGGTTTCACAGGCAAAAAAATCACCCCGATCGGATGCTATGAAGCCCATCTAACCCTCGAATCGTCTAAACTTTTCAAAATGATCAAGGTAAAGTTCTTGATTGTGGACTGCCCTTCAACTTATAACATCATCCTAGTTCGTCCTTCTCTCAACGCACTCAGTGCCGTGGTGTCTACCATCCATCTTGTGATGAAGTTCCTCAACAAGAACAATGACATCATCACTGTTAAAGGTGATCAAATTACTTCTAGAAAATGCTACAATGAGAGCTTAAAAATTTGTAGAGCACCCCGGAAGGAGAGATCTGCCATTCCTGGCCCAGTCCTTGACCAGGTCAACATACTGATGACTGAGCTGGACGTCAGAGAAGAAAATTTAGGATACTCGACCCCATCCAGAAGGTGAATTGCAACCTCTCCAACTTGGAGCCAACCCATAATAGGTTACCAAGATTGGAGCACGTCTGGATGAAGAAGAAAAATAACAACTCTCGAAGCTCTTGTTAAAAAATAGAGACATTTTTTCGCATGGACGTCATCTGACATACTCAGACTTGACCCCACCTTCATCTGCCACCATTTGTCAATCAAAGAGGGCGCCAAGCCTGTTACTCAAAAGAAAAAAAAGGTCAGATCTGAGAGACAGCAAGTCATTGAAGAACAAGTCAAGGAGCTACTAAGTGGCAGCTTTATCAGAGAAATCTCCTATACCACATGGCTTTCCAATGTGGTCCTGGTAAAGAAATCCAATGGGAAGTGGAGAATATGCGTAGATTATACAGATTTGAATAAAGCCTATCCGAAAGACCCATACCGATTTCCCAATGTTGATAAGCTAGTGGATAGCTCCTCGGGTTTCAGATGGCTCTCATTTATGGATGCATATTCTGGGTACAATCAGATTTCCATGTACACCGGAGATGAAGACAAGACCGCTTTCATATCTGATAGGGCGAGCTACTACTACAAGGTCATGCCCTTTGGTTTAAAGAATGTAGGGGCCACCTACCAGAGGATGATGAACAAGGTCTTTGAAGACTAAGTGGGGAAGATGTTAGAAGTCTATATATATGACATGATAGTGAAAACCCCACAGGGCAGATCGCACACAATAAACCTTGAGGAAGTATTTGCACAAGTCTAAAAGTACAACATGAGGTTGAATCCAGAGAAGTGCGCCTTTGGGGTCTAGGATGGAAAGTTTTTGGGATTCATGTTAACCCACCGAGGAATTGAGGCCAATCCCGACAAGTGTCAGACGGTCCTTAACATGAGAAGCCCCTGAAACATTAAAGAAGTACAACAGCTCACAGGGTGTATAGTGGCCCTCACAAGATTTTTGGCTAAGGCCACCCACAAGTCTCTCCCCTTGTTCAAGCTACTCAAGAAGGGGAAAGATTTTGAATGGACCCAAGAATGTGATGACGCCTTCGTGTCCTTAAAGAATCCCCTATCCTCCCCCCTATTTTAACAAGGCCGGATACTAGGGAGACACTCTACTTATATCTATCCATCCACGATGAGGCTATAAGTTCAGTGTTAATCCAAGAAACTGATGAAGGATAGAAGCCAGTCTATTTTGTAAGCAATGTCCTATAGGGCCCCAAGCTTTGATACCAAAAGGTAGAGAAAGTTGCCTTCGTACTCATTATCATAGTACGAAGACTTCGATAATATTTTCAATGCCACCCAATGATGTTAAGAATAGATCAACCCATCCGGCAGGTGTTGCATAAACCAGACTTGGCTAGAAGAATGATTGTGTGGTCAATTGAGCTCTCCGAATTTAGGATTACCTATGAACCATAGCTTATAATAAAAGCCCAAGCATTGTCTGACTTCCTAGCAGAGCTTACATCGGACCCAGGTGACCCTACAGGAGTCTCTTGGACCATCTTTGTTGACGGGTCATCGAATCCCAAGGGAAACGGGGCCGGCGTGATACTGGAAAATTTTGAGGGACTGTCCCTGGAACATTCCTTGAAGTTTGAGTTCCTGACATCGAACAACCAGACCGAGTATAAAGCATGTGTTGCTGGGTTGATAATGGCAAAGGATATGGGGGCAACACGGATCACGCTCTGCAGTGATTCCTAGTTGGCAACTTCCCAAATTCGAGGAGAATATCAAGCCAAGGAACCTCTCCTACAAAAATACTTGATTAAGGTATAGGAACTCCTCAAGGGCTTTGAGGAGGTCAAGATAGAGCACATTATGAGAGAATAGAACTCCAAAGCAGACCTTTTGTCTAAGCTAGCCAGTACCAAAAGCCCTGGTAACAACCAGTCTGTAATCCAGGAAACTCTTTCTCTACCCTCCATCGTGGATCAAGATATGTTCTAAGTGGAGGACCATAAGTCATCTTGGATTACTCCAATACTAGACTATTTGCAGCACGGAACTCTGCCTCCAAACCCAAAGGAAGCCTCCAAATTGGTCAAGACCGTAATCAGGTACACTATCTACAATGGTCAGCTATACCGTCGTGATTTATCATCCCCTCTTCTCAAATGCCTAACTCCGAAGGAAGCAGAATATGCTCTACCCGAAGTCTTTGAGGGAAACTACGGTCACCATTTAGGAGGCAAAGCCTTAGCCCAAAAAGTATCAAGGGCAGGATACTACTGGCCAACGATGGAGGTTGACTCTCAAGCATACGTTCAGATATGTGATAAATGTCAACACCATCCAGATCATTATCAAGCTCCCTCAGAAGAGTTATTCACGACCTCAGTACCATGGCCTTTTTATAGATGGGGTATAGACATTTTGGGTCCTTTCCCCCAAGCCCCAAGTTAGTTTAAGTACTTGGTGGTAGCGGTAGATTATTTTACAAAATGGATCGAGCCTGAACCCCTGGTCACTATTACCTCAGCACGAATCCAGAAGTTTACTTGGCACCACATTATTACCAGGTTTGACGTGCCATAATCCATTGTAATGAACAATGACACCTAGTTTAAAGATAAAAGCTTTAAAGAACTACTGGCCAGGTTAAAAATAAAGCACCATTGTAGTTCTGTGGAGAACCCCAAGACAAATGGACAAGCCGAAACAGCCAATAGGATTATCATGTGAGGTATAAAAAGGAGGTTAGATGAAGTCAAGGGGAACTGGGTTAAGCAACTTGATCACATCCTCTGGGCATACCGGACTACTCCCCACTCCACCACAAGAGAATCTTCATTCAAATTGACTTATGGTTGTGAACCATGATCCCGGTAGAGATTGGAGAACCAAGCTGGCGTTACCAACAATTCTCACCTGATAGTAACCCCGGTCTAATCAGACAAAACCTGGACTTACTGGAAGAAAGAAGAAGTGTGGCTCACATAAGTGACGTCACCATTAAACAAAAGATGGCGGCCAGGTACAACAAGAAAATGGTCCCAAGAAAATTCCAACCAGGAGACCTAGTACATAGGAGAGCCGATATAGAAAGGAAAAATGACTCCCAATAGAAACTAGTCCCTAATTGGGAAGGCCCCTATCGTATCATTGTTAGTACGGCCAAGGGAGCTTATACCTTAGAAACGTTATCTAGCACCCCGGTAAAGAATTATTAGAATACGGATAAACTAAGAAAATACTATAGCTAGATGCCCGCAACGGCCTAGCCCTTTAGTAGAATTATGTTTAATCTGTCCTAGTTTTGAATAATATACTCTGTATGGACTACTGTCCCCCTTAATATTATCAATAAAATAGAGTTATTCAGATATCAAATTCTGTCCAAAAGAACTGAAGAAGCCGATGTTAAGAGGTATAACATCCCAAACCATGGTGATAAGTTGTAGGACTAATGCCCACCCTCAATACGTGGCATTGACTGTTAAAAGGTCAACTAATTAGGAGGCAGTAAGAATTATATGTACACGCTCCTTTTTTATACCTAAGCTAGGAAGGGATCCAAAAAATCTAAATGATTAATAGGATACCCCAGGTAAGGTTAAGTAATATATATGCCTAAGGTAAAAGGGTTTCTACGTAATATGCCCCGAACTAAGGTATTACTTTTACCTATGTCTGAGATTCTAAATGCTTCTTATGATGAGCAGTGAAGTATGGATTAAGGTATATTTTGCCTAAGTCCAATGTTTCAAAATGTTTCTTGTTATAAACATTAGAATATAGACTAAGGCATTATTTTTACTTAAGTCAAGTGGAATGTCATTCACTCAATGATATGAGTGTAGGATCCCGGACCATGGTCTTCCTATGATGAAAAGTTTTCTCTAAGTCCATTAAACAACTATGAAAATGGCATTGGACCCAAGTCGGACCATAGAAAAATAAATAAACAAGCATATAGCAAAATAAAGTAATTAAATATAAAACCCTAGTCACGGGGCAATTATCCTTACAAAAAGTAAAACCCCACGCAGGGGGCAAAAAGTAGGAAAAAGGGAAAAAGCTCAAACTCTAGTCTCTTCTCCCTCCGAGTTCCGAGCAACATCTGAGGTGGCGCTAGGAGCACCCGGGATGAGATCCTTTGCAAAGACGAGTTGGCCGTTACAGAAGATTTTATCCGGGGTAACGTCATCCAAGACAAGAGCAACCCCATGATTGAAGTGTTGGATTTGAGCCACAACATTCTAGAACTACTTTCTTTCGATCTTTCCAGAAATCATATCCATCTCCTCCACTTCCTTCTCAAGCTGAACTATTTGGGCCTCATGGGAGCCAATGGTCTTGTCGGCCTCGAGCTTCTCAGCCTTCCTAGTGGACTCAGAGTCGGCCAACGCCTTCTCCAGCTCAACAATCCTTACCCGAGCATCCTTGTTCAATTTAAGGGTCATGTTCAGTTTCTGGCCAACTTCTTCCTTTTCCTTCTTCAAGGCCTTCAGCTTCGATGCCCTCTTGTCAGCATCCTCAATAGTTTCTTCGATTATGCGGATCTTGAAAGTCGCCCGGAGAGCTTGATTTTGAAGTCTAGCTAAGGTTTGGGCTAGACCTTGCTTGGTAATATGCTGCCTAACCTTGCTGCTCAAAAGCAGTCCGGCAATGAAGGGGCCGGCATCAGAATGTCCCGTGATGATTGGTAAAGGGTCCTCCCTTTCTCTATCACCGCCTTCCGATGACCTCCCATCTAAGTCAAGAAAGCCTTCAACAGTTTGCCTCTTTCTTCCCTGTAGATTTTGGGTGGGGGAATCCGACTGATCAATATTCTCCCCAATAACAATACCCTGACTCGATGATGCTGGGGTGGCAGTGGAAGAACAACCTGCAGATTTTGTCCCCTTTCTCCAGGATCTTGTAGCTTGTAGGGCAACCACAGAAGATCCAGAAGTTATGTTGCTTACTGAAACAAAATAAAAAACAAGTATACGGTCAGCACAGCAAAACAATGAGGATGCATGAAGATAAAATGCAAAAACTGAAGGTCACTATGGGTAATAACACCCTAATTCCTACCTAATAAAGTAAAGAAAAGATAATAACCAGGAACATAGAGAACATCTCTGATATGATGTTCCCATGCCGCTCAGCATACTGGGTTATGAACTTGACCAACCTAAGCTCCTTAGAGCCGACGTCTCCCTCTTCTTTGTCAATAAGACTGATGGGGATACCTCAAAATCTTGCGTCCAGTAAAGAGAAAATTGAGGTTCCCTATCGGGTTTGAGGAAGAATGGATGAAATCCCTCCTTGGCCTTACTTTTGAAAAATGTAGTCTTAAATCTTTTAAAGCTCTCTTCAAAAACATCAAAGGATTTGCGGCCAGGTCTAGATCGGATGACAAGCCAACTCGTTTGCTTTACTGTCCCTTAGGTGTTTATTCAAGTATAAAAATAAAAGAAAGTATTGATGGAGTATTTAAGGTTCATTAATCAGTAAAACTTCTCGAAGGAGATAATGTAACCCCAACCATTAGGATGGATTTGGGAGGGGGCCACGTGTAGAGTCTAGAGAATGGTGATTTGGAAGTCGGAGAACGGAAATCGAAGCCCCAGCTTAAGGAAAAGGGGCTCATACAGGAACATGTAGTGTGAACCAGTTTCCTAGAGGAACACACCCTCTCATTCTAGTTCGGACAAACGATTTGGAATTCTTTACCCCGTCCTTTGTTTAGTGTCAACTCCAAGCCGAATAAGGATTCTCAGAGTACGATTTCACTCGCAAACTTAGACTGACGATTTCAGACGTCGTCCACTACCCATGGGCATACCAGTCCGGGACCTCACTGGATTCCAATCAGGTCATCCTCAGCCAGTTTGAGGACCTCGTGGAGTGGTGTTTGGACCCTAACCTTTTTTTCTCTGGCCATGGAAATCCTGAGAACACCCAAAGAAGTTGGTAAGTAATTGTCAGAATCAATAATGCCATGGATTCAGACATAGAAAGAGGAGAACAAAATAATTCAAACCCCTTACCGACCTTTGTTCCCACCAGAGTTCAAATTTCTAGGGGGACTCCTCTGCTATGCTTGGCGCGGCAGAGACGGTGTTCCAGGGAGGCGACAAAGTTTATGAAAAGCTAAGAAGTCTCTAAACCTATTTCGTGAAAAGCAAAGAGGACAAAAATGCACTCCTACTCTACTTTTCAGCAACAATAAGCATTTTGAAAAGGGAAATGATAGCAGAATTGAAAGAGAGTTACTTACTATGCAAAGATAAAAAGTGCTTGAACGATAAGGAAACTGGAATAGCTGAAAGGCGCCTAAAAAACTAAGCTTTTACTGCACAGAACTCTTAGTGAAGTAAGTCAAGAACAGTAAGGTGAGGATGATGAACCCTTAACTCTTATTGATAAGGACTGAATGGTTAGGGGGCATTTTTGTCTTCTCAATCGTGAGTTCAAAAGATGCCCATCATGGTGCGCAAAGCTCTAGGCATGTCCCTCCGATAAACTCACGCCACGTGGCCCATACAGCTGTATTAGCAGTTGTAAAGACAGTTGCGCAACAATTCAAAACGTCATAGAGATGTTAAAAAACGAGCCCGAACTCTTTCAATCGACCCCGGCTCAAAACTGTGGTACCCATTTGGTTGACAGTGCGGACTACGATAAAAGACAAAATATACTTATTTTTTAGGAAAAATAATAAGCCTTGCCATCTTGATCTTCATATCAAGTGCCGAGATGGAGTTGTTATGGTATTATGCAGAGTAAGCATTTGACTTACCCCAGCAATACCATCACAGTGTTATGCTAGAATAAGTGTTGAATTTTTTTCGTTGGTGTTATCTCGGCAGAAGAACAGGAAAATACAGGACAAATTTAGAATATGAAATCTTTATTGATTCATTTTCATTCCATACATAGTTATACATCTAGGAAAGAAGGAAAATAAAATATTGAGACATGAAATGTATAGGGAATGAGCAGCAACTAAAGAGCTCGGAGGAAGGAGCAAACATCTCTAGCATCCCGGATCATGTCACGTCCATATTTCTAAACCCCGATCTCTTGAAAAAGTGGATTGACTTTGAAGAACATTGGCAAACCGAAGTCACAACTCCAGGACCGACACCAAGTCTTCTACATTGCCTCCTCCACGATGATAATGAAGACTGGGATACTCTCTCCTTTGTTGGACGGGGCACGACCTTTCATGTAGAAGGTCATTCCACTAGCCTCAACCATCCTAAGTTGCCTCAAATTGCAGAGCTGCTCCAATAGTCTCTCCACCTTAGAACAGACTGAAGCTACTCCGAAATAGAATTACTCTGCCAACTTATTCCCCCTACTTTCTTAACAGATGACGGTAGAGGCAGATACCCAGTGCTTCCTTGAAAGCAAGTCAAAGAAAGCAGATCACCCTAAGTTACTCCCAGAGAGTTTTTCCTACCACAAAGGATGACTCTCCACTATGTCAACCTGGTCAAGCGCTGGGAATCCCTTGGAGAAGGGTAAATGGGTCGGTCAGAGCATTTTGCAGGTTTGCTATGCATTGGACCATGGACGCATCACTCCATGCTAATAACCTGGGTTAGACAGTCCCATGTACGCCGGGATAGAAAGGCTCCCGCCTGCCCAAATGCATAGCAACCCAATTTTATGCCAAGAAAGAAAGGCTCCCATCAAAAGAAGAAAATGTCCGAAGAAAATCAAACATCTTCAAGAACTTTGGAAAAAATGAGAATATAATCTCTACAAAAGATGAAGTTCTCTTCACAAACATACTTTTATTCTCTCGAAAGAAACTATTTTTACATGAAAATGTAGAACGATAGGAGCGCAAAGGAAGGGAATGCTAGCTCCTGAAGAAGCACTCTCCACTTATAGGGCCCATGAAGCATTCTGATTGGTCCCATAAAAGGTGGTCTGATTTCATGAAGTCAGCAAAAATAAATGCTTCAAGTTTCTGATTGGTCATAAAGATAGAAGGCAGTTGAGAAAATCTGTATGAAACTGACATTCTCTTCAAAGGATCATTAATTCCCAATAAAGTCAAAGTATCAGTTTCCAAGAGAATCTCAAACTGTTACTACATGCCAATTTAGAGATTCCGTTCAGAATCTGCGCTGAAGATATCCCGAAGAATCCCTAGTACTCTTACTTGGGGGCAATGATTTTTTAAAACATATCAGAATAGGTCATGGATACCGGTAATCATCTAGAATTCGTTATCTATTCACCGGACTACCATGTCGGCCATATGACGGTTGATCTGTTCGAAACTTGACCCTCATCTATCCCATCCAAGTGTCAAGTTAGAGGCAACTATTCTGGACCGTGATCCAGGATCCTGCTTCATGGGATCAACTCGGCATGCACACAGCCGGACTCCTCAGAGACTGGCATAACAGAAGACTCATAAGGTAGTCTGAACCTCGGAATCTAGTATGTCAAGTGGTATTGGGCCACAATATCATGATTGATAGATTCATGCAAAGGATAAATCCCTAAATATCCGTAACTGTCAATCATCAACTTATGATATTATAGGACTCATAATTGCCTTAGATGGCTAAGTACTTCCTATATCATAATCTCATATTTACAAGGATTTACCTGATAATAATGGGAAGGTGATCTTTATCAGTATACTAATCCCAAATTACCTGTATCCAATAAAGATCGTATTAGAATTCTACATACGCTCTATAAATACAAGGCTAAGTCATCTTAATAAGGTAGTTTATCATCTAATTACATAATCCTACTTGTGCACTGCCTGACTTGCGCATTGGAGTCCCTTTGCAGGTACCCACCCCCTACTCAAGACGCTCAATTGCTGCTCAAGGAGGAAACCACCGTGTATTTGCCAATTACAGGCATCCTCTGAATCCACTTTAGAATAGTTATATATATACATCACTGCCTTAACCGGCATATTGTAATACATAAACTTTTATAACAACAAGATCTAGTATAATATATACAGGCTTTGTCAATATAAAGCCTATAAACTATACTAATATTCATACATCTTCTGCTTTCCTTTTGAGGAACTCGCACCTGGATTTATATGGTAACACAAACGAGGTGAGAAATCACAATTCTTAGTAGAAGTATTCCAAAATCAGCATTTATACATTCATAAAGAATTCACAACTATTAAATTAATACTTCAATCACAGAAGTACATAACATCTACCATCTCAAAGATATATAATTGCCCATACAATTGGAATGTCATTAGTTCATGTCATGGTGGCAACTACCCATACAATTTCCATGTTATGCCAAATTATGTCTAGTGTTTATGCCTATGCAGTAACTTAAATATAAAATGAGTAATGTATGATACCAAGTGTGACACCCCAGCTTTTGGGTTAAGTACGATATTGTCCTAAATGTACTGTTTTATATTTTCTATGAGTGATGAATTGAATTTGACTGTTTCATGATTGTATTTGACAGTTGTGTGTGATTTGCTCCGAGTCAAGAAAATAATTATTTTTTGGCCGAAAAAATCTTATTTTAATTATTCAGAGCTGGAGGATCTTACTAAACCCAATTCCGAGTGATATGCATATTAATCTTTTAATTTTTAGGATTTAACTGTGTAATAAAATAATTTTATATTATTATAATATTATTTTATTTGACAATACCTACTTATCTCAAAAACAGTAGAAATCTACTCTAAAATGACCATGGACCCGAAAAAGTCTATGGGACCCGCATTTAGGGAAGCAGTCAACGTTTTTGACTAGAACAAATCCTAAGCCAATGGGAACTAGTCAACAATAGTGGCTTGAAAATTTTAGACCAATAGGAAGCTAGTCCACAAAAGTGGTTAGACTTGTTAGTTTATGACTAGAAAACCTAACTAAGTTAGCTTAAACCTAACTAAGTTAGTATAGGAAGCTTATGTAGTAACTAAATGAAGTAAACCTAGTTAGCTATATATTTAAGTTCTAGTTAGAGAAGGTTCTAAAAATATCACAAAGCTTAGTTATCCTAAAGTAACTAGATAGTTAGGCAAGTAACTAGATAGTTAGGCAAGTAACTAAGAAAACTAATCAAAAGTACTTAAGTGTAACTAGATTTCATAAATGAACACAAACCTAGTTACTCTCTCTTAGAGCAATTCGGTTAGAGCTCTTCAAGAGGGATCAAGAAGGTTTTTCTACACTAATTAGAAACAAGCTTGCAGCCAAAGCCTTTGATATCATCCATTGATCTAATCTAAGGTTGTTAGGAGTTAAGAGAAGTCAACAAAGAAGGCCACCTCCTTTGGATCTCCACGGCCAAGTACTTAGAGTTAGGAGGTGATTTTCATTTCATCTTCATTTTACTATCTCTAAAAATCTCTTTTCTCTCTCTACCAAAAATAAAAATCACCATTGTTGCTACTTGAGAGCCACATGGCCACCACCCTCACCTCACACCTCCACTCTTCTAAATTTTCATCTAACCCAACTTCTCAAATCCAAACAACATTCTAAGAACATCTCTAGTTGAGAGTTCTTCCAAAATCTTTCATCTTAAGCTTGGAAAATCACTTTGAAGATTTTTCCTACAAGGTGAAAACTCTTGTTTCTTATTTCTAACTTGATTTCTTAGGTTCTAAGCCATGATTGATCCATGGTTTATGTTTTTCTCCTATAGTCATGACTCTTTAAAGTTTGTTTGAGCATGTTAGGTTTTCTTGGGAGGTCACATGAAAATCATAGGAGGAGAGTAGAAGGAGTTGTCTTCCTTTAAGGTAAGAGGGAGAATTAATCTCATCAACCTTGTGTGGTGATGAGAAAATGGATTGTATGTGTAGTGAAGAATCCATAAGGATTCACTTATTTGGTTGTTTAATGCTTTCCTAATTGTGATTGATTTTATTTGTAAGCATGTCTATAGCTTTAAAAATATATTGCATGTGTTTATAGATGTATGAATATCATTGTAAGATGTGAATAACATATACGGATTGCATGAGTATTCCAAAGAACACCAAAGAAGCTCACAGCTTCTCCAAGAAAAAGAGAACCAAAATGTTCTCAACCATTTTCTAAAACAATGATTTAATGAATTTAGGTAAAACAATGAATTTGAGAATGATTTAGGAGATAGAAAATGATTAAATGATTATTTGTGAAGGATAGGTCAAATTCGGCCAATATGCCATTCAATGTATATTTGATTTCCAAAAATTATTTTCTAAGGAAGGATAAGTATCTAATAAAGAAATTAAATTAAATGAATCTTTGGGAAATAAAATGAATGAACTTAGTTTTAGAATTCTAAATTAGAAGGATTTGTTATAAGTAAGAAACAAAATAAAACACTTGAAAAATACTAACATAGAGCTCACTCTTTGAGTTTTGAAGCGCGTTAGCAAGTTTCAAGATGTAAATAAGGGTTAAGGTCATAATATGCAGTATTTAGAGAGAAGCGTAGAAAATATCATTTAATAGATTTTCTAGACAAAATGTTGTCAAAATTTACTAAAATCGGACAAATAAAAGAGAGGATTCCATAATATGTTTATAATGTATGGAAAATATTCTACATGGTTTAAAAGTATTAGAAATAGCTTACGCATATTTAAAATAATGGTTTTTAAGCTATATGGTTAAGAAAATGATTTAAAAATCTTACATGATTGAGAAAATGTTTTAAAAACATTACGCGATATTTAAAAATGTCAAAATATATTTACGCGATTTAAGAATGTTTGTAAAAGTGATGTAATTGTGAAAATGCGATAAAATTTCTATGCGATTAAATGGAACAACGAGTTTTACTGTCGGGCCAAAGTGGTGGACCCGGACATGTTAAGATATAGTATTGTCAAATGGAGACATACTATATTTGTGAATATTGAGACTGAGGGTATTTTTGTAATTATGGTTCTTAATCATGCATTAAGAGTTATGTCAATTTGGTTAAAAATTGGCCATTGATTGATGAGATGAATTACACCGTATTGTGGGTGTGATAGGCATAATGTGGTTCATTAATTGAACTTGGAGGTGTTAGTGTGCGGAGAATTCCACCTATGGACAGTTGGTAGCTCCTCTGGGCCGTGGTAACGGGCAATGCACTAATGATCTCGACAAGCACTATTCTTAATCAAGATCTTATGGATACTTTTTTGTACAATGTCTGTAGTGCACGAAGTATTTGGACTGTGTACTACTACATGATATTTTGGACTGTAGGCTATAGACACGACGTTAGATAGTGTAATAGTTTGGTTGGGCAGCCTGAGGTACTGATAGTTCTTTTCGAATCATTCTATCTAATGTTCGTGTTTAGCTTAATGGAGTAGGAACGAGTCAGTATGCATTAGCATCCATAATTTGCATCTCAATGTTTACTATAATCTGTGATAACATGTATGATGTGTTACTTTGAGGTACTGTATATGATGTGATGGTGTGCATTATTGTGTTAAACTGTGATATTTGTTTACATTTTCATTTTCTTTATTGCCATGCTGGTAATGATGTAGATTGTCTCACCTCTTTGTATGCATTTCTATATTATTGTCATTATATTCTATAAAGAGTTTGAGGAAGAGGAGCAGCCTCTAGAGATTTAGTACCCTGAGGAGCAACAGTCGAGCGATCAGTTCGAGGAAGGCGAGCCGCTAGATCACCCATACCATCTGGATTGATCTTGTGATCATGGCGTTGCCTGGATTCTTTGGTTTTGTGAGAGTTGATTTTCACGGAGGCTCTGAGGTATGGTGATTGCGTGAGGATAGAGGTTCGATAGTCTACGTGGGACGTCTGACTGTGTCTCTGCATAGAGAGTTTGACGGGAAGCTTATTTTTGCTACTACTCTGTATTTACATCTTGAGTTGCCTTTGACTCTTAGGCGTTATTGGGAAGGGATTTTCCATGTGCCCAGTGAGCTTAGTAGTGAGACGACAGCACGGACTCACGTCCGTAGAGCTGCGAGACATCCGGGATTTCTGCTATCCAATGATCTCTCTGATAGTGATCCTTCGGAGGGTTAGGAGTCTTTGATGTGCACTTGGGCATGTTATGTTTTAGTATTATGCTAGCTCTTTACTGTTTTTGTTAAATATTTGTAGTTGTAAATTATTTGTATACTTAAGACAAAATCATATCTATATTATGGTGTGTGATTATGTTTTGCCTTATTTTGTGTTCTGTGTTATTTTGTTTAACGTAATTATGTATAGAATGGAAAAAATTTTACAACTCATATTATTTATGTACCAAATGTTTTATAACTTGGGTAAGATTTTATTTTATTACATTAAAAATGTGATATCCCCATAAGGGTGTTACATTCGTTGGTATCAGAGCCCAAGTTAGAGTCTTTTGGGGTTGTGGTTGGGTTTGTTTTTTCTTGTGTTGTGTGATTCTCTATGATTTATTTTTGAAAGGTTACATCTGACCTTGTTTTATCTTGTTGAAGAAAGAAGATGTCTGGTGGAAGAAGAACGCGTGCAAATGTGGAACATAATGTGGACCCAATGATTGCAGCTGCTGAGGCTTTGCAGTGAATGGCGGAAATAATTACTCAACAAAATCAACGAGCAACTCAACAACAAGATGCAACTGTTGATGCTATAAATTTGTTTGAGTTTAGGCACAATAACCCGCCACAGTTCAGAGGTGAGTTTGACCCCGAGAAGGCGAGTCTCTGGATCCAAGACTTGGAAAGGGTGTTTAAAGGAATGGGGTGCGCAGATAATAAAAAGGTGACATATGCTACTTTTATGTTGAAAGGAGATGGCAAAAATTAGTGAAGAGGAACCCGTCGATTGTTACAAGCTGAAAGGACTGAAATTACTTGGGAGGTGTTTAGTGAAGTATTTCTAGAGAAGTACTTTCTTGTTAGTGCCCAACATGCCAAAGAGATGGAATTTCTTGGGTTACGTCAGGGTAACATGACTTGTTGGTGTATGCCCTTGAGGCTAATACATTTTCTGTATTTACATACATTCTATTATGCTATTTTATAAATGAGGCATTTCATTTATTGTGTTCTTTTTTTATAAACATAATAAAGTCCTTAGAATAGTAAGTTTGATGCCATTGGACATCAAGTGGATGACTTGATCGTGAGATCCTTTCGGTTACAACACTATTCTTAAATGTCCCTAGTCAAGTATTATTGTTAATTAGGACAACAATAATACATTGAGACTAGTATGTGCATAGACTGATGACCACATCTCACGAGTCATGGATATGAGATATCAAGTCTTCACATAGGTACATATTAGAGTAATGATGTACTGGACTGACCCACCATGAGAACATTACATGGATCGTTACGTGACTGTCATAAGTGATTCTCATAGTGACAATGGTGTCTGTGGTCCTTTGACCTGAACTCACTATGATTCTTACATGAGAAGTTGTGTGTTTTAATGCCATCAAACATCATCTGTAACAAGGTGATTATAAAGTTGGTTATTGGACATACCGCGAATCATGCAAAGGGATGTGAGTGACCTAGATGAGATTTGTCACTCCTACATAACAGGAGCGATATCTTTGGGGCCCCTGATTGAGTGAGATTGCAAAATGTATGGCCATGCTCAAATGAGTTAATATGAGATATTGATCTCATTTGTTGTTACAAAGTCTACTCGAGTATCAGGAAACGAAAGATTGGACTATACAAGGGTGACGCATTCCATGCCTTATGTTCAATCTAGATATCTTGACAAAGGGACTGAACGACATGGAAACATTGGTCACGGAAAGGTTATATCAAATCACTGATATTCTTATTACTTAGGTAGCAGCGATATATTGCTAGATACCATTCACTGCTTAAAATATTAAAATAAGATTTTAATATTACTGCCAATGTAATAACAACCTACAGGGTCACACATATAGAGCAGACTAAAATTGGAGCAATGGATCCAAGTTGGACTCAGATTCAAATATGGGCCAGACTCATAATAGATGGGTCTAGGGTTGCACAGCTTACCTTGCTACTACTCACATTCACTTAAGGCAGTCACTATTATAAATAGTACTACTAAGGGCGCTGCTAATATAGACAATTTCAGAACCCTAGCCGCACCTACAGAAAAAGTGAGTGAGAGAGAGCGACACGTTTCTTCTCTTCTTTTCGTAGCTAGCACTGTGTGAGAGACGTGAGGCTCCTCTTTGCAGATGTTGGACGTTCGTGAGTCTGTTCATGTGGATACCGTAGAGACATCGTTTCTATTACGGTGTTAGTGATTCACACTTCAAGAGGTAAATCATTTAAAAACTCGGATTATGGCTTTTTCACATGGATCCTCGGTGGGAATCCCTGTTTTCCGCTACGTGATGTATCTGCAATTCCTAACATGACTGTTGGAGAGTATGTTGCTAAGTTTGAGAGCTTGTCACAGTTCTCAAGATACTTTCAAATTCGACCTGATGAGGCATGGAAATGCCATAAGTTTGAGAATGGGCTGAGGGTAGAACTGAAGCGAGGAGTGCTACCTATGAGGATGAATGAATTTCCAGCTTTGATGGATACTTGTCAATGACTCGAGGAGTTGGAGCCGTCACAAGATCCCAGAAATCGTAACTTTGGACCAACTAGGTTCCAAAGAGGAGGCAATAACAACAATAACCGGTTTTAGCACTAGCCTTATTCGAGACCACCGGGAAGTCAGCCTCAATGTCCTTCTATAGGGGGAAGTTCTAGTGGTAACAAAACTGGTCAAAATGTGGTGTTTACGCCAAGATGTTTTAAGTGTGGAAAGAGTGACCATATATTTACGGATTGTTCGATCAAAGGAACAATCTATTTCAATTGCAGAAAACCAAGACATGTTTCTAGGGATTGCACTCATTCGAAAAGGAAGCCTGCTGTGAGTAATGTTCGTGCCACTCAACCGCGATCTGGAGGGCGAGTATATACGATGACTGGAATTGAAGCTTCTCAGTCTGAAGATCTTGTTCAAGGGGAAGGTGTCATTGAAGGTAATCTCTTGACTGTGCTATATGATTCAGGTGCAACACACTCATTTATTGCTTATGATTGTGTGGAACGGTTGAAACTGCCTGTGTCTTCTCTGAGTTTTCAATTGATTGTTTCTATGCCAACTGCCAAGCCTGTTGTTACATCCAAAATATGTCTGAATTGTCCTGTCATTATAAGGGATTGTGTATTTTCGATCAATTTAATTTGTTTACCTCTTGTTGAGATAGACATAATATTAGGAATGGATTGGTTATCTTCTAACTATATCTTGATAGACTGTGTAAACAAAACCATAGTTTTTCCTAAGGAAGAAAGTTCTGGATTTTTGACTGCCGTTAAAGTCAAATCATCGTTGAGAGATGGAGCTCAGGAATATATGTTACTATATTCTTTAGAAGTTAAGAATGAGAAAGATGTAAACACTATTCTTGTCATTAATGAGTTTCTAGAGATTTTTCCTGATGATGTACCCAGTTTGCCACCGGAAAGGGAGATCGAGTTCTCTATCGATTTGGTGCCAGGAACTGGTCCTATTTCAATTGCACTATATCGAATGTCGCTGGCAGAGTTGGTAGAATTGAAGAAGTAATAAGAGGAACTGTTGGAGAAACAGTTTGTGCGACCTAGTGTTTCACCGTGGGGAGCACCAGTACTACTAGTTAAGAAGAAGGATAGAACTTCTCGTCTTTGTGTAGATTATTGTCAGTTGAACAAAGTTACTATAAAGAATAAGTATCCACTTCCAAGGATTGATGATTTGATGGATCAGTTGAAGGGAGCAGCTGTTTTCTCTAAGATAGATCTGCGATCAGGTTATCATCAGATTCGTGTCAAGGTAGACGATGTACCTAAGACAGCTTTCCAAACTTGTTATGGGCATTATGAGTATCAAGTGATGCCATTCAGAGTGACGAATGCTCCTGCAATATTCATGGATTATATGAATAAGATTTTTCATCCGTACCTAAACAAATTTGTCATTATTTTTATCAATGACATTCTGATCGTCTCTCAAAATCAAGAAGAGCATGCTAAACATCTCAGTATAGTTCTCCAGATTTTGAAAGAGAAGAAATTGTATGTGAAGTTGGCAAAATGTGAATTTTGGTTGGAAGAGGTTCAATTTCTAGGCCACGTGATTTCCAAGAAAGGTATTGCAGTAGACCCGTCGAAGGTGAAGACCATTTTACAGTGGGAAAGGCCTAAGATAGTGACAGAGGTCCGGAGTTTTGTTGGGTTGGTCGGATACTACCGAAAGTTCATTGAAGGTTTTTCTAAAATATCTGGACCACTTACACAACTCATAAGGAAGAGTCAAGCTTTTGATTGGACGGAAGAACGTGAAGCAAGTTTCCAAGAGTTGAAGAAGAGATTGACGACCGCACCAGTGCTAATTTTACCAGATCCTAACAAATCTTTTGAAGTGTATTGTGATGCTTCTTACCAGGGGTTAGGATGTGTGTTGATGCAGAACTAGAATGTAGTAGCTTATGCTTCAAGACAATTGAAGGTCCATGAGAGGAACTACCCAATGCATGATTTCGAACTAGCCGTAGTAGTCTTTGCATTGAAAGTGAGGAGGTATTTTCTGTATGGAGCTATGTTCAATATCTTTAGTGATCATAAAAGTTTGAAATACTTGTTTGATCAAAAGGAATTGAATATAAGGCAAAGGCGATGGTTGGAATTCTTGAAGGACTATGATTTTCAACTTCAATACCATCCAGGAAAGGCGAATGTGGTGGCGGATGCCTTGAGTAGAAAAGTGGTTAGTGTTTCTACCATGATGATAAATGAGGAGGAGCTGATCAATCAGTTTAGAGATCTATGGTTATCAGTGGAATTGGTACCAGGAAAAATTTGTCTAAGTAAGGTTGTGGTTTTGAATGACTTGCTGGAAGTAATCCGAGAAAAATAGGATGAGGATTTGTTTTTACATAATGAAAAGGAATTTTTGAAGCAAGGTCATAAGGCGACGGTGGAGGAAGGATCTGATGGAATCTTAAGATTCGAAGGAAGAATTTGTATTCTTGATGATGCCGATCTTAAGAAAGCAATTTTGGATGAAGCTCATACTAGTAATTTAAGTAAGCATCATGGAATGACTAAGATGTATCAAGACTTAAAGCGGATGTTTTGGTGGCCAAGAATGAAGAGAGATGTAGCGGAACGTGTGGCGTCTTGTCTCGTTTGTCAGAAGGCAAAATGGAACATCAAAGGCCTACCAATATGTTACAACCTTTAACTATTCCAGAGTGGAAATGGGATAGTATCTCGATGGATTTTGTTAATGGATTGCCAAGGACGCAGAAGGGTCTTGATTCTATATGGGTTATAGTTGATAGGCTTATGAAGTCAGCGCACTTCTTGTCGATCAATATTAAGTATTCATTGGAACGGTTAACCCAGATGTATATCAGTGAAATTGTTAGACTTCATGGTGTACCCACAAGTATAGTTTCTGATAGAGATCCAAAGTTTATGTCAAGGTTCTGGCGAAGTTTACAAGAAGCCATGGGAACTAAACTGTAATTGAGTTCTGCTTATCATCCGCAGACTGATAGTCAAACGGAGTGAACAATCCAGTCATTGGAAGATTTGTTGCGTGCTTGTGTGTTAGAACAATAAGGAAGTTGGGATGAATTCTTATCGCGGATAGAACTCACCTACAATAATAGTTTTCACTTAAGTATAGGGATGACAACCTTTGAAGCCCTATATGGACGACGATGCCGAACACCTTTGTGTTGGTATCAGGATGGGGAAAGTATGACTATTGGGGCTAATCTTGTGCAACAAACTATGGAAAAAGTGAAGATGATACAGGAGAAGATGAGGACGACTCAAAGCAGACAGAAGAGCTATGCTGATAAGCGAAGGCGACCTCTTGAATTTGAGGAAGGTGAGCATGTATTCTTGCGAGTAACACCTATAACTGGTGTCGAGAGAGTTATCAAATCCAAGAAGCTTACTCCTAAATTCATAGGGCCTTATTAAATTATTCGTCAGATAGGTCCTGTAGCCTACCAAATAGCTTTACCACCTTTTCTATCCAATCTACATAATGTATTCCATGTGTCTCAACTGAGGAAATATATTCCCGATCCAACGCATGTTGTACAGCCAAATGAAGTGCAACTGAAGGATAATTTGACGTATAAAACACTTCTTGTTAAGATTGAGGACATGAGAGTGAAGCAGCTTCAAGGGAAGATGATTGAGCTAGTAAAGGTAATATGGAATAATGTAACGGGAGATGCTACTTGGGAGCTAGAAGATAAAATGAGGGAGCAATACCCTCAACTGTTCTGAGGTACAACGAATTTCGGGGATGAAATTTTATTAGTGGGGGAGAGTTGTAACACCCCAGCTTTTAGGTTAAGTATGATATTGTCCTAAATGTACTATTTTTATATTTTCTATGAGTTATGAATTGAATTTGACTATTTCGTGATTGTTTTTGACTGTTGTGTGTGATTTGTTCTGAGTCAAGAAAATAATAATTTTCTGGCCGAAAATATCTTATTTTAATTATTCGGAGCTGGGAGATCTTACTAAACCCAATTCCGAGTGATATGTATATTAATCTTTTAATTTTTAGGATTTAACTGTGCAATAAAATAATTTTATATTATTATAATATTATTTTATTTGACAGTACCTACTGTCTCAAAAATAGTAGAAATCTGCTCCAAAATGACCATGGACTCGGAAAAGTCCGTGGGACCCGCGTTTAGGGAAGCAGTCAATGTTTCTAGCTAGAATAAATCCTAAGCCAATGGGAACTAGTCAACAATAGTGGCTTGAAAATTTTAGACCAATAGGAAGCTAGTCTACAAAAGTGGTTAGACGTGTTAGTTTATGACTAGAAAGCCTAATTAAGTTAGCTTAAACCTAACTAAGTTAGTATAGGAAGCTTATGTAGTAACTAACTGAAGTAAACCTAGTTAGCTATATATTTAAGTTCTAGTTAGAGAAGGTTCTAAAAATATCAAGACAAAGCTTAGTTATCCTAAAGTAACTAGATAGTTAGGCAAGTAACTAAACAAACTAATCAAAAGTATGTAAGTGTAACTAGATTTCATAAATGAACATAAACCTAGTTACTCTCTCTTGGAGCAATTCGGTTAGAGCTCTTCAAGAAGGTTTTTCTACACCAATTAGAAACAAGCTTGGAGCCAAAGCCTTTGATATCATCCATTGATCTAATCTAAGGTTGTTAGGAGTTAGAAGAAGTCAACAAAGGAGGCCACCTCCTTTGGAGCTCTATGGCCAAGTACTTAAAGTTAGGACGTGATTTTCATTTTATCTTCATTTTACTATCTCTAAAAATCTCTTTTCTCTCTTTACCAAAAATAAAAATCACCATTGTTGCTACTTGAGAGCCACATGGCCACCACCCTCACCTCACACCTCCACTCTTCTAAATTTTCATCTAACCCAACTTCTCAAATCCAAACAACATTCTAATAACATCTCTAGTTGAGAGTTCTTCCAAAATCTTTCATCTTAAGCTTGGAAAATCACTTTGAAGATTTTTCCTACAAGGTGAAAACTCTTGTTTCTCATTTCTAACTTGATTTCTTAGGTTCTAAGCCATGATTGATCCATGGTTTATGTTTTTCTCCTATAGTTATGACTCTTTAAAGTTTGTTTGAGCATGTTAGGTTTTCTTAGGAGGTCACACGAAAATCATAGGAGGAGAGTAGAAAGAGTTGTCTTCCTTTAAGGTAAGAAGGAGATTTAATCTCATCAACCTTGTATGGTGATGAGAAAATGGATTGTATGTGTAGTGAAGAATCCATAAGGATTCACTTATTTGGTTGTTTAATGCTTTCCTAATTGTGATTAATTTTATTTGTAAGCATGTCTATAGCTTTCAAAATATATTGCATGTGTTTATAGATGCATGAATATTATTGTAGGATGTGAATAACATGTAGGGATTGCATGAGTGTTCCAAAGAACACCAAAGAAGCTCACGACTTCTCCAAGAAAAAAAGAACCAAAATGTTCTCAACCATTTTCTAAAATAATGATTTAATGAATTTAGGTAAAACAATGAATTTGAGAATGATTTAGGAGATAGAAAATGATTAAATGATTAATTGTGAAGGATAGGTCAAATTCGGCCAACATGCCATTCAATGTATATTTGATTTCCAAAAATTATTTTCTAAGGAATGATAAGTAGCTAATCTACAAAAGAAATTAAATTAAATGAATCCTTGAGAAATAAAATGAATGAACTTAGTTTTAGAATTCTAAACTAGAAGAATTTGTTATAAGTAAGAAACAAAATAAAACACTTGAAAAATACTAACGTAGAGCTCACTCTTTGAGTTTTGAAGCGCGTTAGCAAGTTTCAAGGTGTAAATAAGGGTTAAGGTCATAATATGCAGTATTTAGAGAGAAACGTAGAAAATATCATTTAATAGATTTTCTAGACAAAATGCTATCAAAATTTACTAAAATCAGACAAATAAAATAGAGCATTCCATAATATGTTTATAACGTATGAAAAATATTCTATGTAGTTTAAAAGTATTAGAAATAGCTTACGCATATTTAAAATAATGGTTTTTAAGCTATATGGTTAAGAAAATGATTTAAAAATCTTATGCGATTGAGAAAATGATTTAAAAATATTACGCGATATTCAAAAATGTCAAAATATATTTACGCGATTTAAGAATGTTTGTAAAAGTGATGTGATTGTGAAAATGTGATAAAATTTCTACGCGACTAAATGGAACAGCGAGTTTTACTGTCGGGCCAAAGTGGTGGACCCGGACATGTTAAGATACAGTACTGTCAAGTGGAGACATACTATATTTGTGAATATTGAGACTGAGGGTATTTTTGTAATTATGGTTCTTAATCATGCATTAAGAGTTGTGTCAATTTAGTTAAAAATTGGTGATTGATTGACGATATGAATTACACTGTATTGTGGGTTTGATAGGCGTAGTGTAGTTCATTAATTGAACTTGGAGGCGTTAGTGTGCGGAGAATTCCATATATGGACAGTTGGTAGCTCCTCTGGGCCATGGTAACGGGCAACGCACTAATGATCTCGACAAGCACTATTCTTAATCAAAATCTTGTGGAGACTATTTGGTACAATGTCTATAGTGCACGAAGTATTTGGACTATGTACTACTACACGATGTTTTGGACTGTGGGCTATAGACACGACGTTAGACAGTGTAATAGTTTGGTTGGGCAGCCTAAGGTACTGATAGTTCTTTTCGGATCATTCTCTCTAATGTCTGTGTTTAGCTCCATGGAGTAGGAACGAGTCAGTATGCATTAGCATCCATAATCTGCATCTCAATGTTTACTATAATCTGTGATAACATGTATGATGTGTTAATTTGAGGTACTGTATATGATGTGATGGTGTGCATTATAGTGTTAAACTGTGATATTTGTTTGCATTGTCATTTTCTTTATTGCCATGCTGGTAATGATGTAGATTGTCTCACCTCTTTGTATACGTTTCTGTATTATTGTCATTATATTCTGTAAAGAGTTTGAGGAAGAGGAGCAGCCTCTAGAGATTCAGTACCCTAAGGAGCAACAACTGAGCAATCAGTTCGAGGAAGGCGAGCTGCTAGATCACCCATACCATCTGGATTGATCTTGTGATCATGGCGTTGCCTGGATTCTTTGGTTTTGTGAGACTTGATTTTCACGGAGGCTCTGAGGCCTGGCAACTGCGTGAGGATAGAGGTTCGGTAGTCTACGTGGGACGTCTGATTGTGTTTCTGCGTAGAGAGTTTGACGGGGAGCTTATTTTTGCTACTACTCTGTATTTACATCTTGAGTTGCCTTTGACTCTTAGGCGTTATTGGGAAGGGATTTTCCATGCACCTAGTAAGCTTAGAAGTGAGTCGACAGCACAGACTCACGTTCGTAGAGCTGCGAGACATTCGAGATTTCTGCTATACGATGGTCTCTCTGAGAGTGATCCTTCGGAGGGTTAAGAATCTTTGATGTGCACTTGGGTATGTTATGTTTTAGTATTATGCTGGCTCTTTACTATTTTTGTTAAATATTTCTAGTTGTAAATTATTTGTATACTTAAGACAAAATCATATGTATATTATGGTGTGTGATTATGTTTTGCCTTATTTTGTGTTCTGTGTTATTTTGTTTAACATAATTATGTATAGAATGGAAAAAATTTTGTAACTCATATTATTTATGTACCAAATGTTTTATAACTTGGGTAAGATTTTATTTTATTGCATTAAAAATGTGATATCCCCATAAGGGTGTTACACCAAGTCCATGGCAAGGTCATGATATGCATGACTCCTGAACAAAGTAATGGAAATCATATCTATAACCTTGAACAAGCACTGGAACCCAGTTCCAATAATTTTCTCTCCAAGTAGTGAAGTCCATCAACTACGCGATCTCAATATCACAGAGGAAATTCGTCCTCCCCGGGTAGTGAAATCCATAAACTACAGGGTTTTTATCAACAAGGAAGTCCATCCTCAATATCACAAGGAGATCTATCCTCAAAGTCACTATAATAGGAAGTTTGTGAGGCTCACACATTTCAACAATCACATATATATAACATATGTACAATCATGTCTAATTACTTCCCAAAATTAGCACTCTAAATTATTTTTGATTTATCACTTCTTCACTTCATTAAATACCCCTTCTAGAGTCTCATGATTCACTGAGAAGCATAAAAGAATAAACTACACCTTTAAAAGGCTTCATTGCATCACACAACCACTTTTATTCAAAACTGGAGTTCACACCGCGGCATACCATAGGCACGCCATGGTGCCTGACTCTCTGCCCCCTCACATCGTGGCACAAACACGGCCACTCCGCAGCACCCTGCTCTCGGGTTCCAAAACTGGAAGTAGCATCACATGCATGCCACGGCGTCCCACACCTTGCGCCGCGGTGCAAGCTGCATAACATGGATTCTGTAGAATTTTACAGATCTGGGTACTGTTTTATTGGAACTTACCTCTCCTCTAATCACTGAACCTCTCATCCATGAGATTTCCAACCTTACACAAGGTCTATTTATATATTCCAACTTTTATACAACTTTAATTTCACTCAATCAAACAACCATGAATGAATCAACCACTTTAACCCTAAAACCCCATTTTCATCTCAAGTAGATACCAAAGGAGTCGAAAAGCTTAAAGACCATCTCAATGCATTCACTAACTTATAATAGAGCCATCCTCAAGTTTTCTATCAAGATTCAAGCCAAAAACACCAAAAATAAGTCAAAAACCTAAATTCCCACATCAAGCCAAAACTCATGAACAAGATGAAGAGAATAGGAAAATGAGTCAAAAACAAGGTTTCCCCAACCTCAAACTTCAGAAGTTGAAATCACTAAGCAGCTCCTTTTTGCTTGATGATCCTCCTCTTTTACCTTGATCCTTGCTCTTGCCTTCAGGCTTTCCAACTACAACCATGAAAGAGAAGAAAGAAATGAGACAAAGTATCTCATTTGTGGCTTAAATAAGCTAAGGCAACATAAATAAAGAGAGTTGTGCCTCTCATGGTCACTTAAGTGACTTACCATAAAACCTGATCTATTAAGAACGCTTGAATTTCACCAAACCAAGTTTCCTAACTTCCAACAAGTTTAAAATAAATCCTAAGATTCATAAAAAATCTTGTTTCGCCAAAACCACATTTTTCCATATCTGCTGGTAGTTTATCTGGCATTAAAACACACAACTAATATGCTTAAAAATGTCAAACTAACTCCAATTAAGCTCAAACTTTAACTGTAGCACAGTTCACACATTTGTGACTTAGAAATAAATTCTCCACATCTATTTCTATTAACTGAGTAGTTTAAGTCATTTTCGAGGCTAATAATAACTATATTTCACATATAGTGTTACAACAAAGTGACTAAACATGCTCTGAAGGCCACAAAACTTAACAGGCATGATAAACAAGTATTAGGCTACCTCCGTAACCATATACAATCTTATCATGTTTTCAAGGGTGTTACATTTCTCCCTTCCTTTTTAGAATTTTGTTCTCAAAATTTGGTTTACCTAAAGTAAGAAGTCCCAAACAATTCACATACAAAAACAGGTACAACCAAATCCTAAGAAAACAAAATTACTCAACAAGTACAACCATGTACTCACCTTTTCCTGAACCTAGAGATTGTGTTGTCTCCTTGCCTTATAGAATGTAGACTCTCCCCTAGGCTGTAGGTCTAGCATTTGTCTTAGCCTCTTGTTTTTTAGGATAACTTTTGACTTAGTTGCCCATCTCACCGCACGTATAACACATTATCTGATCCACTATACACACTTTATTCCCATGGTGTCTGCCACACTTGGTACACCTTTGAACTTGATCATTCCTATAAACTTGCTTGTCTTTTTTCGAGTGGGTAGCTGGATTTAGAAACACCTTTCCCATATCCACCATTCACCTTTTTCTTCTTCTGAAGGTTTTGTAATCTTCGCTCTGATTGAAGTTGGAGATTATTAGACTCCACGATTCTGCACTTATTCACCAAAGACAGGAAATCTCTAATCTCCAAAGGCCTCACTGCCCTTTTTACATTTCCCCTCAATCCAGTCTCAAACCTAACACACTTCTAATTCTCATTCGGATTGAGTCTAAACTAAGAAGAAAACTTGGACAACTCATAAAACTTAACCTCATATTGCCCAATCGTCATGTCCCCTTATTGAAGACTAAGGAACTCCATCTCCTTGTCCTCCTGTAAGCTTCTTGGAAAATACTTCTCCAAAAAGGTATCCTTGAGCACTTCCCTTGTGATTAGTGTCCTTGTTGCCTCTAGCAGGCTCCTAGCACTTTGCCACCACTGCTTCGCTTCCCCTCCCAACATAAAGAAAGTAAAGGAAACTCTTTGCTCATCCAAGCAAACCATTACCACATAGATCTTTTCTAACTCAGTCAACTACTCTTTCGCTTTCACCGAATCATAGTTGCCTCTAAACATTGGAGGGTTCATCTTTTTGAATTCTAAAATATCAAGAAGATTATGATTTCTTCCAAGTAGTAGCTCCTGTGCTAGTGGTGGTACTGGTTGCTGAGGTCCTAACCTCTTTAGCATCCTAGTAGTTACTACTGCTTACTTTCTCATTGCGTTGGTAGTAGCGGCTGCCTACTCTGTTTTCTGCCTCATAGCATTAGCCATTGCCACCATAGTTGCGGCCATATCGGTGCCTTCACTAGGTGGTTCCTGGTTTCTCTTGCTTACCTTTTAGGCGCCATAGTTTCTTGTTCACACAGAAGCAACACAAGTTGAGCTACAATCTCAACATTTTGTAACCGTGCAATAGTAGCTAACAACACACAATACAAGGCAAGTCGTGTAATTTCACACAAACATCACATGTAAGAGACAAGAAATGCACAATCAACTCTAAACATGCCAAAGCATAGTCAGTCCGTAGCCCAACTCAATAGGATTAACTGCTCTGATACTAAATTGTAACATCCTAATATTTCTATCCTGATATATTTGACATATATAAGAATAACAAATACTAACCATGCTTCTTCAAAACAAACATCAACTAATCCCACAAACATTTATACAAATAATTATGGAAAGTCATGATAACAAAAGTTATATATATACACCACTGCCTTAACAGGCACATTGTAATACGTAAACTTTTATAACAACAAGATCTAGTATAATATATACAAGCTTTGTCAACATAAAGCCTATAAACTATACTAATCTTCATATATCTTTTGCTTTCTTTTTGAGGAACTCACACTTGGATTTACATGGCAACACAAACGGGGTGAGAAATCACAATTCTCAGTAGAAGTATTCCAAAACCAGTATTTATACATTCATAAAAATTCGTAACTATTAAATTAACACTTCAATCACAGAAGTACATAACATCTCCATCTCAGAGATATGCAATTGCCCATACAATTGCAATGTCATGAGTTCATGTCATGGTGGCAGCCACTCATACAATTGCCATGCTATACCAAATTATGTCTAGTATTTATGCCTATGCAATTACTTAAGTATGAAATGAGTAATGACATGATACTAAGTCCATGGCAATGTAATGATATGCATGAGTCCTGAATAACGCAATGGAAATCACATCCATAACCTTGAACAAGTACTGGAACCCAGTTCTAGCAATTATCTCTTCGGGTAGTGAAGTCCATCAACTATGTAACATCGTAATATTGCTATCCCGAAATATCTGATATATATAAGAATAACCAATACTAATATGCTACTTCAATATCATTTTACAAAAAAAAACCAATAACATTTATACAAATAATTATGGAGAGCCACGATAACAAAAATTTATATATACATTATTGCCTTTACAGGCACATTGTAATATATAAACTTTCATATCAACAAGATCTAGTACAATATACAAACTTTAACTATATATAGCAAATAAATTATACTAGTCTTCATACATATTCTGCTTCCCTTTCAAGGAACTCGCACCTGGATTTACATGACAACACAATCGAGGTAAGAAATAACAATTCTCAGTAGAAGTATTCCAAAACCAGTGTTTTATACATTCATAAAGAATACACCACTATTAAATTAACACTTCAATCACAGAAGTACACAACATCTCCATCTCAGAGATATGCAATAGTCCATTACAATTGCAATGTCATGAGTTCATGTCATGGTGGCAACTGCCCATAAAACCATTATGCTATGTCAAATTATGTCTAGTATTTATGACTAAGCAAATCCTAAATATGAAATGAGTAATGTTATGATACCATATACAAAAACTCCAATTCTATGTTAATATCATGAATGCATGAGTCCTGAATAAGGTAATGGAAATCATATCCACAAACCTCGAACAAGCATTGGAACCCAGTTCTAGCAGTTTTCTCTCTGGGCAGTGAAATCCATCAACTACGTGCTCATCATGAAATAATAAAGGAAGTCCATCCCCATAGTCCTTATAATAGGAAGGATATCATTCACCTTGCCTAATATAGATTGCCCTCACCTGTGAGGCTCACACATTTTAACATAAAGGCAAAATATACATTCATCTCTAATCACTTCCCATAATTAGCATTACAATTCATTTTTGATTTAACATATCCTCACTTCAATAAATACTCATATTAGAGTCTCATTACTCATTAAGAAGCATAAAATAAAGGTATACACAAGATAAGCACTTTATTTCCTTAAATATAAATGCTCTCAAAAACTGAAATGGGCGCTCAGGTGCTCCACTAGGGCGCCTAGGCACTCGGGTGGGAGAGCGTATCTCCTGTTCTTCCTAGCGACGGGCGCTCAGGCACTATTACTAAGGCACTTAGGCACTCATTGCATAGCAACACACATAACCTTCTGGGCATCAAGCGCTCAGGCGCTTTCCTCACGGTGCCTAGGCGCTGATCACCAAGAATGTAACTTCTGCAGAATTCTGTAGACAGAACTACTATTCTATTAAGGAACAAAGGTGTTCCAAACACACCAACTGCAATTCCACATGTCTTTTCACATCACAAAAGATCCATTAACATATTACAACTCTTATACCACTTTAATTTCACTCAAATTCATAGACCAAGCATTCATCTTGAACCCTAAAACTCATCTTCTATCTCCAAGGAAAACAAAGGTGTTTAAGTGATGAAAACTCATCATCAATCATCAAACAACCAAAGATCACACTATTCTCAAGTTCACTACAAGATCCCAAGCAAAAAATATAACATCCTGAGACTACTTGCAGGATCGATGAGTGTCCCCATAAACCAACATAGGTCTTTTCAGCGTGCTGTTTCCTCACTCACACGCATCCTAGGAAACTTTCCAGGAGGTCACCCATCCCACAAGTGTTCCAAGTCAAGCACGCTTAACTATGGAGTACTTATGTTCTTGGCTCCCAAAAATAAGATGCATCTTGTTGATATGGGTGGTGCTAATCAATTCCTTTAAGCCATCCTCAACTATGCAGTCCCATACCTGCACAGTCTCTGGATCCCTTTCATTCCGATGTGTATTTAGTTCATTCATGTGTCCCTCCGCCTAGAAGCCTGCCAGGAGCCGTTCCTTGTCTATGCTTCATCTTTTGCACCGGTGACCACTCCCTGCCCTCGTCGGCCCCGGGTGTCACATGCCCACCAGCTTTCGTATGGTTCGTCCCCGAACCATACCGTACTGGGAGAGGTCCCGCTCTGATACCATTTGTAACGTCCCGAGACTACCTACAGGATCGATGAGTGTCCCCACAAACCAACACGGGTCTTTTCAGCGTGCTTTGTCCTCACTCACATGCATCCTAAGAAACTTCCTAGAAGATCACCCATCCCACAAGTGCTCCAAGTCAAGCACGCTTAACTATAGAGTACTTATGTTCTTCGCTCCCGAAAAGAAGATGCATCTTGTTGATATGGGTGGTGCTAATCAATTCCTTTAAGCTATCCTCTACTATGCAGTCCCACACTTGCACAGTCTCTGGATCCCTCTCATTCTGGTGTGTATTCAGTTCATTCATGTGTCCCTCCGCCTAGAAGCCTGCTAGGAGCCGCTCTTTGTCCATGCTTCTTCTTTTGCACGGCGACCACTGCCCGCCATCGTCGGCCCCGAATGTCACATAAAACATCAAAGAACAATAAGTAACTCCTTCCTTTCCTCCTCCTTGTTGGTTGATTCACCTCTTGGTGCTTCTTGTTTTGTCTTCCTCTTGCTCTCCCTGTAACGTCCCAAGACTACCTACAGGATCGATGAGTATCCCCACAAACCAACACGGGTCTTTTCAGCTTGCTTTGTCCTCACTCACACGCATCCTAGGAAACTTCCTAGGAGATCACCCATCCTACAAGTGCTCTAAGTCAAGCACGCTTAATTATGGAGTACTTATGTTCTTGGCTCTCGACAAGAAGATGCATCGTATTGATATGGGTGGTGCTAATCAATTCCTTTAAGCCATCCTCAACTATGTAGGTCCCATACCTGCACAGTCTTTGGATCCCTCTAATTCCGGTGTGTATTTGTAACACCCCTCGATTTAATAGCCACGACACAATCATCATTATCCCGCGGTCACTAAATTTTTGGCGTGCTACAACTTCTTCATAATACTTTTCTAAATTTGAATTTTTTTTCATATATAAATAAAGGAAATATGAGCCACGAATGCAATAATACATAATTCGTCATTAACAAATATAATTTAAGAGAATATATACAAAATACAGTACGTAGGACTAAATTAATCAAGTTAAAGCATATAGAACATGGTGCATTCCTCATATCACTCGCAATGAAATACATCAAGATTTACTTCAAAATGTAAATATATTAAAAATACACCATAACATGATTAATGCAGAAGAAATCATAAACTACCCATAAGGCATCCCTATCTAAGGAGTTAGGTACTCCATCGGATCCACCTCGGGATCCTCCCCCGGGTCATCTGAAGATAGAAGGACAGGACCGAGTGCGGTCCCACGGGCAGGTACCCTAGCAACTAATGCCATGGAATCCTCGTCCTCACGGGGAGTGTGAACCGGATCACTCCATAGCTCCAGGATGGGCAGAGTAAACTCCAAAGACACAGATGTAGTAAGCATCAGGATAGGATCTCCATCACGGGTCCTCCTAACAGTCAGTATCAGATCCCTAACATATCATAACCACTCTCCAGCCTTGTCGACTCGCCACGCTCACAAGATCGCGATATAGGACAGTGCCTGGTCAGGATCGTTAGTGCATTTGCATCGATTTGTCCCACGGTCCAGTGGAGCTACCGACTACCCGCTGTGAAACGCCCGCGCCTCGACACCCTCAAGGTCAACAGCAGGAACTACACTAGTCTATTTGCACCTGCACTAAGGTGTGATTCATCTCCTAGGCAACATGGCCTTGACATATCGCCCATTGGACTTTCTGTAACACCCCAAATTCTGACTATATGAATCGTAATAGCAGAATTACACTGTTTTGCATTTTCTGTGTGTATAAAATTAATTTGACTGTTCTGAGATCATATTTGATCATTCTCAATGTGATTGCTCCCGGCTAGGAAAAATAATATTTTTCGTGCCTGGAAATTCTCGATCTGTCTCATTTGGAAGCGGGGATCTTACTAAACCCGACTCGAGTAATTCAAAAGAATCTTTTAACTTTTAGAATCCATCTATGAAGATAAATAAGATTGTATTAATAAATGTCCGCAATTGCATTTATGGCAATCGTGGCTATGAATGTTGGACCCGATAAGTCTTAATTAATAAGAAAAAGTGTTTAGAACACTTCTTGTAAGTAAAATTAAAGTAAATCAATAGGATATAGTCAAAACAGTTGGTTAGACTTTTTCTAACCAATGATAATCGATCAAGGGAAGAAGTTTAGACTTCTTTATGAGCCATTAGATTTGAAGCTTGACTCGTAGGCCTTGATCTTTACCATTGATTCAATCAATGGTGTAAAACAAAGCTTACTAAAACTATCAAGTAGTATTTACCATAGACAAGATTAATGAATGAGAATGAGTCAACACTTATAGCTTGATTTTTACTTAGGAAAACTAATGAACCTTAATTAAGTTGTCCTAATTATTTAATTAAACAATTAAGTAAACTAACTTAGTTAAAGATTAGTTATAACTTAATTCTTACTTTAATAACTTAATTCTAATTTGAAGTAATGATGTATGATTAAAAAGTATTAGATACAAGCTAAATATGTTAAACTAAAATGGGTTATGTACTTGAAGAATTAAGTAAGAACGGTTAGGAGATTAAACTCAATTAATTGACTAACCAATTAACTAGTAATTAGGCTTGAACTAATGAGGAATTAAGTATTTAAAACCCACCTAAACTACTATGGACAGCAGCCCCTAAACTCATGGTCCAATAGAAGTTTTGAGCAAATAGAATTTTTGGCCCAAATAATGTTAGAATTTGTGGCCCAATAGTAGTAGAATTTAACTTGGTTTAATAATAAATTAAAGGACATAACCTTACCTAAAAGAGCTTGGACCAGAAATGATTTGGAGCAGCAGAAGTGAGCTCCATGTCCAAAGAACCTCACGGCCCAACAAAGCAGAAAAAAATTGGCCTAGCAAGATGCGAAAGAAATGGACGTCCAAAGGGCAGCAAGAAGAACATTCAAAGAAATTGTGAAGATTCAAGTGATATTTGAAGCTTCAAACACCATGCAAAAGTCAAGTAACCAACCAATGAGAAGAGAGAGTTGTTATGCAATTAATGCATGGCCATTTGCTCAAGCAAATGTCACTCACGTCCATCACCAAGGAAGGCACACGGCAAAGCCGAAAGAAGGGCAAATGGAATTGGAATGGATAATCATGCAAAATCCTTATTTTATCACCACAATTATTCATGATGGGCAGCTGGATTTTTACACTTAAAATGAGATAGTTTTCTCATGTAAAATCACTCATTTTTCACGTGCAATTCACTACTGACAAAGAATGCTGAATTTTATCTTCATTCTTCACTTTTTATTCTTCAAATATAAGCCATTTGCTTCCCAAAACATACACGGTCAACCTCCCAAACACCTCTTCATTCTCCACTTTCTTCTTATCAAATATCCATCTAATTCTCTCAAACACCAAGGAGGAACTCACGCATATTCCATTCTCCTTTTTCTTCCAATCGGTTACCATCTACAAAGGTACACCATCCATCCTTTCTAAACACTTATCTTTTGGCTTGTTTAAATTTAAACTCCACTCTAATATCCTACTTTGTTCAAAGCTTCAAAGCTTCATCAATCTAAGCTTCTTCAATCTTTCTTAAAAAGGTAAGCTTTGATTTAAGAATTCTAAGTTTGATTTTAATTTGTTTAACCATGATTTTTCCATGGTTTTCAACCTTGATGCTTCTATGGTTCTTCACTAATTTTTCTTGAAAAATTTAGGACTTGTTAGGAGATTTATAAAGTTTCAAGACAAGGGAGGAAAGCTTACAAAGCTTGTCTTCAAGAGGTAAGAGGGAGACTCTACCTTACCACCCATGTTTTGGTAGTATGAGGATGGTATGTTTGGTGAAAAATCCCTAAGGATTTATTCACTTACTGTTTGAGGGTCTTGGACTATATTGATTGGACTGTTGTGATTGGACTGAATTGATTAAACTGGTATTGAGATGTGTTTGATTGCGTCTGTATGCTTGGACTGTATTTGAGATGTGGTCTTGTGTTTCTAGGTTTGTATGTGTAGTATTTATGAGATACGATTTTATTTCAAGATTTTTATATGTTGTGATGCTTAAAGAAATGATAATATATGGGTATGTAAAATATATACAAGATTTGGGTATGAAATTTATACGTAAATTTTATGAAAATGGAATTAATTGGAAATATTGTGGAAATATGTAATTAACATGTAAATTTTCTGTTTTGAAGGACTAAAGTGGAAATATTCTGTTTTGAAGGACAAAAATGTAAATTATGGGTTTTGAGGGACTATAATGTAAATTTTGTGTTTTGAGGGACTATTTTGTAAATATGAGAGAAATATAGTAAAATTTGATATTAAAATAAGTAAAACAAGAATTCCGATTTAATACGTACGAAAAATGTCCACGCGATTGAAAACGTTGAAAAATCACTACGTGATTCGAAAAGGCGACCGAGTCGCGAATGAAAATACATGAGAATATGACTACGTGATTAAATTACGGTTAAATTATTTTATGAACCCTGTATATGTGATATTAGTAGAAATTATGAATAAGGCATAGTACATGCATTGGAAAGGTCCAAAGGACTGTGTAAGGCAAGATGCCTAGGAGAGATTACACTTCCTGAGTGGGTGCGATAAGCGTAGTGTAGGTCTCTGATTGACCTTGGGGGCATTGGGGTGCGGGTTGCCTACAATGGACAGTTGGTAGCTCTTCTGTACCGTGGGTTAGACCGATGCAACACACCAATGATCCGGACCGAGACACTATCCCTAATCATGATTTGATAAAGACTGTCGTGCATGTGCTAGATGTGCGAAAAATGAGCACGTGGTCTAAAGCACGTTGGTGCCGAACAGATCTTTTCAATCATTCTCTCCGACATGAGTTGTAGCTCCATGGAGTAGGACATCGAGTCAGAGTACATTGCATTCACATTTGCATTCATAAAGGATATATTATTGTAATTTTACATCATGTGTAAATTCTTGTTTGTGATAATTAAATTAATGAATATCTTAGTATTGAAAATAGCATAGTTGTATTTCTTATTTTTATTTATGGCATAACTGTAATTATAGTATGATGTCTGTATAATATTTTGAGATCTGTTTATCTTCATTGCTACCATACTGGTATTGGCATAGGTAATCTCACCTCTTGCATATATATATTGTATCATGTATATGTATTGTTAAGACACTGAGCTCGGACATAGAACGTGAAGTAGAGAAAGATCCAGATTCTCACTGAGAACCTAGAGTTCGATGGCGGTAGAGATTCCTAGCTTCTTGGGTTACCCGAGACCGACTTTCATTGATGGGGACAATGCATGGACCGAAGACCTAGATAGAGAGAGTATTTATTATTTGGGTGATGTAAATATTAGATTGAGTAGGTTACGATCCCTACTTTTCTCACACTATATATGTACGCTAGAATTTCCTATATCTATTAGGCAAAGATTGGGGAGCATACTATCGCACCCCTCGAGAGAACAAGCCCGTCCGCTCGGACATTTGCTCCACGGACTTTACGCCGGGTTGGAATTCCACCACCCGGAAGGTATGAGGAGGATCCATCGAGGATCCTGGCTACTTCGAGGGCTCACCGCCTAGTTGTACTGGGCAAAGATGTCAATGTAAATAGTGTTTAAACTTTTTGGAGTGACTGAGTTGTAATATTTATAGTATGACAAATGTTAAAAGTTTGTATATGTATATCCGAGACTTTGATATGTATAATGATGTAAATTATTTGTAATGATACTGCTCTGTTTTATTTTCTGCTAAGTTTATTTTCTTGTAAATAAGAAATTTTAAATTTCATATTTTTGATTACACTGTACATTATCTAGATGAGATTAATTTAGTAATTATGTAACATATATGTAGCACCCTAAGGTGGATGTTACACTTTCACATTGCATGATGACTCCATGCATATATCATGTATGTTTATCATTAAATCTTAAACCTAATTTTCTTAGAATGATTTAAATTGGATCATTTGTCATTCTTACTTGCACTCATGGTCTTACTTTAATTAAAATTTATTCCAAGTCTTTGGATAAAACTTCATTCTTGTTCTTTCCATTTTATGAGATCCTACTTAATTCGTAATTATCAAATTAATTAAGTTTTACTTCAATTTAATATTTCTTACGAAACTCTTTTCATTATTAGGTTCTTACCTTAAACTTAGTCTTATTCACTTGAGGAATTTATTTCTAAGTCTTACCAAGTCTTACACATCCTTATTTATCTTTAAGGTCTAAGGAATTCCTTTAAGTTACTAAATTTATTTCCTTCCATTACATAATTCTCTTATTTATTTACTTGATTAATTAAATGTCATAGTTGTATAAAGTTACATGATTAGGCCATTTTGAACCCTAGAGGCCGTGAGCCTCACTAATTCTTAGGATTCCAATTTTTCATTCCATTAATTACATGTTGTCAACTTAATTAGCTATGTCTTCTACTTGTTATAAATTTTCACCAAGAACCCTGATTTAGGGCCCCAAAACCGTGAGCTTCATGGAAGAGGACCAAGTCATTTTTGCTTCCAAATCAAGATTCTAATCCATCTAAACACATACATATACATAATCAATCAATCAATTAGCTTAAACAATTTAACAACAACATGTAATCATATAAATCATACAAACAAAGAATAATCCCTCAATCGAATTTTCTCACAATCAATCACAGCACAATGTTCTTTACTACTAAGAGAGGTTGAAGAGGATTATCTCCCTCTTACCTAGAGGAGAAAACAAACAATAAAACTCCCTTGAAGCTCCTTTGAATTTTCAGATTCCACCAACACCAAAATCCTAGAGCATTAAATTTCCACAAGAATCACAATCAAAGCTTGAAAAAGGCATCCATGGTCACCATAGTGACCATGGATCACGAAAATGAAGAGAAATGGGTGAAGAATCAAGAACTTTACCCAAAAGCTTGAAGCTTTGTCTTGGATGACAATGGAGGAAAAGTTGGTTTTTGAAGAAAACCTTTCAAATAGAAGTTGTAGAGGAGGTTGAGAGGAGTATAGAAATGGTGTTTGTGAAGAGAAAAGTGAAGAAAAATGGTGGAGGAGGGCTGCAATTTCGTGGCTATGGAGGAGGGTAGATAGAGGGAGGAGAAACTTGGAGAAGATGAAGATTAGATAGAGAAAGTAATAGTAAAATGAAATAGCTTTTAAGGTTTTCTTTCTTTCTGAATGTTGAATAAATTGAATAATCAAATAAAGCACAAACTTGGTTCCCAAATTATGGGCAGCAGCCGTATGGGAGAGAGGGAAAAGAAGAGAGAGAAAAATGGTTGAGAGAAAAAGAGAAAGAAAATCTAGAGAGAGAAGTTAATAAGAGAAAAAGGTGATGGCTTTTGACTTTGAAATTAGAATGGAATAATTGATTGGGTGAAGCACATTTTTGGCTCCCCAAAATGTGCATGCAGCCGTGTGGGAGTGTAAGGGAGGAGAGAGAAAAAATGAAGCTTCTTTGAGAAGCTTGGGTGCATTTTCAATAAAGGAGATATGATTAGACATAAAGGAGATTACCTTTGGATAAGATAATGTGATTTAGTAATTAAATAATGAGGTGGTTAGGATTTTACTACAAGTTATTACCCAATGGATAATTATTGTACTACACAAGCCAGTATTAATTGTCCATCAGATAATAGAGCGTACTGCAAAATTTTATTTAATAGTGCGTACAGAGATTTTATTTATCAGATAAAATCTTGAAAAACGTAAACTTTGTAAACTATGCCTGGCCTTGGGTTTAGTAAGATCCCCCGTCGACACATCCACAGTTCAAGGTTTACCCACCTCAGGGAAAACATTTCTTTTTCCCGGCTCTGCTCAGTGCGCACGTAAAACGAAGAATATACTAAAATATTTGATGTTTCCAGAAAAATCCATAAAAATTATCAAAAATCACAAATATTGGAAAATGACTATTCGTCATGAAACAAACTATTTTCGGAGGTGTTACACTGACTCTGCTCAGTGTGCACGCAAAATGAGAAATATATTAAAATATTCAACATTTTCAAAAAAATACAGAAAATTTTCTAAAAATCACAAATATTATAAAATGACTATTTATGATGAAACAAATAATTTTTAGAGTGTTACACTGACTCTGCTTAGTGTGCACGTAAAATGAAAAATATATTAAAATATTCAACATTTCAGGAAATTTCCAGAAAAATTCCCAAAAATCACAAATATTATAAAACGACTATTTATGATGAATGAGATAATTTTCGGAATGTTACAACTCTTCCCTTCAAAAAGAAATTTCATCCTCGAAATTTGATATCTCTTTGAATACACGTGGGTATGATCCTTTGTAGAATGTTTCTAGATCTTCAGCGCAATCCTAATGACTAACTTTGAGTTTTTGTGTAGAGTAACTCCCTTCATATGCCTTCAGTTATCTTGAAGCACGCGCTACTACACGTCCTATCTGCTCAAGCTTGTGTTCCAAAATCTAACGCAAGGCATTAATGGGTATCTCAAAATGTTCGTTGAGATTAGGCAGAATCATCTCTGATAAGATAGTTGAGTGTTTTTTCAACCCTTGAAAATTTTCTTCAAATGCATCGGTCCACACAGAATTTGACTCTCTCGTATGAGTTAGATGAGAAGTCTTACCACATTGGAAAAATTCTGCGACGAGTCTCTCGTATTGACCAACTAATTCCATCTGGCTACGAATCTTTATTCTTTCTCATCAAAGAACTGTTTTGACTCTCGATGGATCCACAGTAACTCTTTCATTTGAGATCATGTGACCCAAAAGTTGAATTGCCTCTAACTAGAATTTGTACTTTGACAACTTCACGCATATCTTCTTCTCCTTCTTCAGGATTTGAAGGATCACAACAAGAGGCTCGGTACGCTCCTCTGACTGTTAAGAATAGATCAGAATGTCGCCAACAAGGACACGACAATTCTATTTTCAGTAGGGAAGAAGATCCTATTCACGAAATCAATGAATGTTATTGACGTGCTCGTTGCACGGTACGACGCTACCAAACACTCGTAGTGCCCATAACGCGTCTGAAAAAACTGTTTTGAAAACATTATTTTACCTTCAAATGAACTCGATGATAGTCCAAAACACAAGCTAATCTTGGAGAAAACAGCGGCTTCCTTTGGTTGATCTATCAAACTAATTAACCTTGACTTTAGCAAGAATTGTCTCACAGGTCAATTCTCATGTAATCGTGTTGCATTCGGCACTATAGTTTGAGTTGAGTTCGAGAATATCTTTTCTCAATCGAAGTACACTAGAAGCATTATAAGGGTTAGAAGGAAAAGATAATAAAGTCACTTAGTATACTATCAGACTCATCCGACGTAGAACGTGACATGATGCGATAAGATTTAGGAATGAGTCTCATGGGTTCAAATCCAGGAACCTCTGCTTCAAGAAACACTAATGTTCTATCGGAATAAAATGGCGAGGTATGGTCAGAAAACAACTAATCCCTTTTTTGAGGTCAAGTCTATATAGGAAAAGGCCAATAATTACATTGGCAGAAAAGTTTTCAGTTTCTAACGATAATAAAATAGTTTAAATAAACTTTGTGTATTAATGACAGACTTAGAAATGAGAGGGACAGTACCCAAATCAAAAGGAAACAAATCCACAAGTAATTCCAAATTCTAAAAACGAGCTCTTGAAATCTCATTGGGAATAGTTTTATAGGATATGGTTAGAAGATAACTATTCACTTTTTTTTTTCGAGACCAAATTTGCGAGAGAAGTAAACAATTGAAATCAACAAAAAAATTCAGCCCTTAACAAGTCGTAGGATAATTTAAATGACTTGGCTATCAAAAATAGGGTCTTAGTAGCCAAAGCAGAAATAACTTAGGCAAAAGATGATATAGACACAAATGATCCTAATAGACTTATACAATTATATGTCACAAGGAAACGGGTTATCCCCAGAATTATACAATAGAATCACACGGTTATCTACTGTAGCACAGTCCCCTCTTCATTTCTGACTTCAATTTAGGTGGAGGAGTTAACTCTCCCTTGCTTATGAGATTTTGAGGTGCATACATCTCCAACGGAAGGCTTTGTTCTATGCAAGGTACAATTTCTCGCCACATGTCCTGGCTTTCCACACCTGAAACAAATATTTCCTTCGATCGTACAGTCCTTTGTTAAGTGGTCCTTTCCACACTTGAAGCAGATTACCTTCTTGATCTTACATTCCCTCGTTGAGTGATCTTTTCCATACTTCTTACTCATCTGTAAAAGTGTCACGGGATGACTAGGTCTGCCACCACTAGCATTACCCCCAGTTGGTTGCTGTCGTCGTTGATTCCCTAGTGGTCGTGAGTACAATCTCCGCTTGAACTGATTGATGATTCTATTATTCCTCTTTTGCAACTGAGGCAGTTCAGAGTTACTCTAAAACTGACTTTCTCCCAACAAATTCTGAACCTCGACTTCTAACTCCTGTGGTTGTGCGGTCTTGAGATTCCGTTGTACTGTTGCTTTAACCATTCCCCGCATTGTCTCCACCGTCGCATCCACCCCCTTGTTGTTGTGTCCCACATTCCTACGTGTACGTCTTCCATGAGCCATTGTCTTCCTTCGAAAATAGACAGTCAAATACAATGGAAACAAGAAGTAACCATTTTAGACAATATTGTCTCCTTTTGGAAACCAAACACAAGGAGTCACACAACACACAAGGGTGAAAATACAAACAAATCCTAAACAAGTTCAGTCATACCAACTGAGCTTCTCGCCAAAGGAACTTCTATTCACTTAATATGCCTAGGTGAAGTCATAGTTTTCCATCCACACAGAACATTACACATTGAGTGGGCCAATACTCAATATCATGTAACTATGCGACAGTAGCTACTAATATTCAACCTATGGCAAGTCATGTCTTCCCTTCCCAAACATCTTTATCAAGAGACAAGGAAGAGCAGGACACACTAAGAACTTCTAACATGTCTAAGCATAGTCAGTCCATACCCCGGCTCAACAGGATGAACTGAGCTCTGATACTACCTAATGTAACACCCCTCGATTTAATAGCCACGGCACAATCGTCATTATCCTGTAATCACTAAATTTTTGGCGTGCTATAACTTCTTCATAATACTTTTCCAAATTTGAATATTTTATATATATATATATATATATATAAAGGAAATATGAGTCACGAATGCAATAATACATAATTCATCGTTAACAAATATGATTTAAGAGAATATATACAAAATACAGTACGTAGGACTAAATTAATTAAGTTAAAGCATATAGAACATGGCGCATTCCTCATATCACTCACAATGAAATATATCAAGATTTACTTCAAAATGTAAATATATTAAAAATACACCATAACATGATTAATGCAGAAGAAATCATAAACTACCCATAAGGCATCCCTATCTAAGGAGTTGGGTATTCCATCGGATCCACCTCGGTATCCTCCCCCGAGTCATCTGAAGATAGAAGGACAGGACCGAGTGCGGTCCCACGGGCAGGTGCCCTAGCAGTTGATGCCATGGAATCCTCGTCCTCACGGGGAGTGCGAACCAGATCACTCCATAGCTCCCGGATGGGCAGAGCAAACTCCAAATGCACAGATGTAATAAGCATTAGGATAGGATCTCTATCACGAGTCCTCCGAACAGATAGTATCGGATCCCCAACATATCGTACCCGCTCTCTAGCCCAGTTGACTCGCCACGCGTTAGCACCGCTAGTGAACACAATTTGAACGAACCCAATAAAACCCCTTCATGACAACATCACCGGATGCAGTGGGTCAAACCAAGAAACTCCAAAAGAATCCAACCTCATTCCCACTTACGGTCTTTAACCAAGAATTTACATAGAACAAAAAAAGTCCAAGAAAGAGGTGAGACACCCTACTTCATTACCAATTATGGCAGTAAGAAATATAAATGGCGTAGGATGCCCACATAGCATAACAAAATAATAAACAGTGTCAAGAAGCAAATATAAAGCAGTTTAACAGTTTCAAGCAGTATATCATAAATAAGATAGCAGGTCCAATTGTCATATAAATTAAATGTCAAGTAATGCATATGTGTTCACTATGCACATGTGCATGATAACAAAATCCTACTCCATGGAGCTAGACATTAACATCGTAGTGAATGATCAGGGAGACATGCCAGTATCTCGTCCGCCTTGGACCAAGTGCTTACCATAAATGGTCAATCAATAATGTTGTGCATAGGCTCTATACAGCGGTATTCTCACAAGATCGCGATATAGGACAGTGCCCGGTCAGGATCATTGGTGCGTTTGCATCGGTTTGTCCCACGGTCCAGCAGGGCTACTGATTGCCCGCTGTGAGACGCCCGCGCCTTGACGCCCTCAAGGTCAACAGCAGGACCCACACTAGCCTATTCGCACCCGCACTAAGGTGTGATTCAACTCCTAGGCAACATGGCCTTGACAAATCATCCATTGGACTTTCACAATACATGATGACTCCATGCATATATCATGTATGTTTATCATTAAATCTTAAACCTAATTTTCTTGGAATGATTTAAATTGGATCGTTTGTCATTCTTACTTGCACTCATGGTCTTACTTTAATAAAAATTTATTCTAAGTCTTTGGATAAAACTTCATTCTTGGTTCTTTCAATTTTATGAGATCCTAATTAATTTATAATTATCAAATTAATTAAGTTTTACTTCAATTTAATATTTCTTATGAAACTCTTTTCATTATTAGGTTATTACCTTAAACTTAGTCTTATTCACTTGAGGAATTTATTTCTAAGTCTTACCAAGTCTCACACATCCTTATTTATCTTTAAGGTCCAAGGAATTCCTTTAAGTTACTAAATTTATTTCCTTCCATTACATAATTCTCTTATTTATTTACTTGATTAATTAAATGTCATAGTTGTATAAAGTTACATGATTAGCCCATTTTGAACCCTATAGGCCGTGAGCCTCACTAATTCTTAGGATTCCAATTTTTCATTCCATTAATTACATGTTGTCAACTTAATTAGCTATGTCTTCCACTTGTTATAAATTTTCACCAAGAACCCTAATTTAGGGCCCCAAAACCGTGAGCTTCATGGAAGAGGACCAAGTCATTTTTGCTTCCAAATCAAGATTCCAATCCATCCAAACACATACATATACATAATCAATCAATCAATTAGCTTAAACAATTTAACAACAACATGTAATCATATAAATCATACAAACAAAGATTAATCCCTCAATAGGACTTTCTCACAATCAATCACAACATAATGTTCCTTACTACCAACAGAAGTTGAAGAGGATTATCTCCCTCTTACCTAGAGGAGAAAACAAACAATAGAACTCCCTTGAAGCTCCCTTGAATTTTCAGATTCCACCAACACCAAAACCCTGGAGCATCAAATTTCCACAAGAATCACAATCAAAGCTTGAAAAAGGCATCCATGGTCACCATAGTGACCATGGATCACGAAAATGAAGAAAAAGGGGCGAGGAATCAAGAACCTTACCCAAAAGCTTGAAGCTTTGTCTTGGATGACAATGGAGGAAAAGTTGGTTTTTGAAGAAAACCTTTCAAATAGAAGTTGTAAAGGAGGTTGAGAGGAGTATAGAAATAATGTTCGTGAAGAGAAAAGTGAAGAAAAATGGTGGAGGAGGGGCTGCAATTTCGTGGCTGTGGAGGAGGGTAGAGAGAAGGAGGAGAAACTTGGAGAAGATGAAGATTAGAGAGAGAAAGTAATAGTAAAGTGAAATAGCTTTTAGGGTTTTCTTTCTTTTTGAATTTTGAATAAATTGAATAATCAAATAAAGCACAAACTTGGTTCCCAAATTATGGGCAGCAGCCGTATGGGAGAGAGGGAAAAGAAGAGAGAGAAACATGGTTGAGAGAAAAGAGAGAAAGAAAATCTAAAGAGAGAAGTTAATAGGAGAAAAAAGTGATGGCTTTTGACTTTGAAATTAGAATGGAATAATTGATTGGGTGAAGCACATTTTTGGCTCCCAAAAATGTGCATGCACCGTGTGGGAGTGTGAGGGAGGAGAGAGAAAAAATGAAGCTTCTTTGAGAAGCTTGAGTGCATTTTCAATAAAGGAGATGTGATTAGACATAAAGGAGATTACCTTTGGATAAAATAATGTGATTTAGTAATTAAATAATGAGGTGGTTAGAATTTTACTGCAAGCTATTACCCAATGGATAATTGTTGTAGTACACAAGCCAGTATTAATTATCCATCAGATAATAGAGCGTACTGTAAAATTTTATTTAACAGTGCGTACAGATATTTTATTTATCAGATAAAATCTTGAAAAACATAAACTTTGTAAACTGTGCCCGGCCTCGGGTTTAGTAAGTTCCCGTTGACACATCCACAGTTCAAGTTGGCCCATCTCAGGGAAAACATTTCTTTTTCCCGACTCCGCTCAGCGCGCACGTAAAACGAAAAATATACTAAAATATTCAATATTTTAGAAAAATCTATAAAAATTCTCAAAAATCACAAATATTGAGAAATGACCATACTTAGTGTGCACGTAAAATGAGAAATATATTAAAATATTTAACATTTTCAAAAAAATACAGAAAATTTTCCAAAAATCTCAAATATTATAAAATGACTATTTATGATGAAACAAATAATTTTTGGAGCGTTACAGACACTCTGCTCAGTGTGTACGTAAAACGAGAAATACATTAAAATATTCAACATTTCAGGAAAATTCCAGAAAAATTCACAAAAATCACAAGTATTATAAAGCAACTATTTATGATGAATGAGATAATTTTTAGGATGTTACAATATTCAGTTCATTCATATGTCCCTCTGCCTAGAAGCCTACCAGGAGCCACTCCTTATCCGTGCTTCATCTTTTAGCACCGACGACTACTCCCTGCCCTCGTCGGCCCTGAGTGTCACTTGCCCACCAACTTCCGCATGGTTCGTCCCCGAACCACATCGTACTGGGAGAAGTCCCACTATGATACCATTTGTAACGTCCCGAGACTACTTGCAAGATCGATGAGTGTCCCCATAAACCAACACGGGTCTTTTCAGCGTGCTGTGTCCTCACTCACACGCATCCTAGGAAACTTCCCAGGAGGTCACCCATCCCACAAGTGCTCCAGGTCAAGCACGCTTAACTATGGAGTACTTATGTTCTTGGCTCCCGAAAAGAAGATGCATCTTGTTGATATGGGTGGTGCTAATCAAATCCTTTAACCCATCCTCAACTATGCAGTCCCATACCTGCACAGTCTCTAGATCCCTCTCATTCTGATGTGTATTTAGTTCATTCATGTGTCCCTCCGCCTAAAATCCTGCCAGGAGCCACTCCTTTTTCGTGCTTCATCTTTTAGCACCGACGACCACTCCCCGCCCTCATCGACCCCGAGTGTCACACTCCCTAACTGCAGCCGTAGAAGTGGGATGGGAAAATTGAGAAACTATCTCATTTTGGCCCTAAATATCAAGGGCAGTAACAAGCATGAGTTGTGTGCCACTTTGGTCACTTAAGTGACCATGTGGTAACTTATACTCTGCTAAGAATGCTTAGATTTAGCCAAATCAAGTTTTCTAACTTCCAACAAGTTTAAAATAAATCCTAAGATTCATCAAAAATCTTGTTCCACCATTTCCACATTTTTCCATATTAGCTGCTAGCCAAACCGGTATTAAAACATATAACTAGTCTGCTTAAAAATATCAAATTAGCTCTGACTATCCTCAAACTTTAACTGAAGCACAATTCACTAATTTATGACTTAGAAACAAATTCTCCACATTTACTTTCATTAACTGAGCAGTTTAAGCCAATTCCAAGGCTAATAACAGCTATATTTCACATATAGTATTATAACAAAATGACTAAACATGCTCAAAAAGCCCCAAAATTACACAAGCATGAGAAACTAGCATTAGGCTACCTCTTTAACCATATACAAGTCTATCATGATTTCACTAGTGTTACATTTTTATCCTACTTTTTAAAATTTTGTCCCCAAAATTTGGTTTACTAACAATAAGAAGTCCTAAACAACTCACATACAACGCAAGCACAACCAAAATTCAAGAAAACAAAATAACTCGACAAGTACAACCATGTACTTACCTTTTCCTGCACTTGGGGACTGTGTTGGCTCTTTGCCTTGCAGAATGTAGACTCTCCTCTGGGCTGTGGGTCTAGCATCCATCTTAGCCTCTTGATTTTAAGGACAACTCTTGGCGTAGTGTCCTTTCTTGCCACACTTGTAACATGTTATCTGATCCACTATACACACTTTGTTCCTATGGTGTCTGCCACACTTGATACACCTTTGAACTTGATCATCCTTCTGAACTTGCTTATCTTTTTCTTGTGGGTGGCTGGATTTAGAAACACCTTTACCATATCCACCATCCACCTTTCTTTTCTTCTGAAGGTTTTGCAATCTTCTCTTTGATTGAAGTTGGAGATTATCAGACTCCACAATTCTGCACTTATTCACCAGAGATGGAAAATCTCTAATCTTGAAAGGCCTCACTGCCCTTTTCACATTTCCCTTCAGTCCGGATTCAAACCTGACACACTTCTAGTTTTCATTTGGATTGAGTCTAAACTGAGAAGAAAACTTGGATAACTCATGAAAATTAGCCTCATATTGCCCAATCGTCATGTCCCCTTGTTGACAACTAAGAAAATCCATCTCCTTGTCTTCTTGTAAGCTTGTTGGAAAGTATTTCTTTGAAAAGGTATCCTTGAACACTTCCCATGTGATTAATATCCCTACTACCTTTAGTAGTCTCCTAGCACTTCGCCACCACTGCTGTGCTTCCCTTCCCAATATAAAGGAAGCGAATGAAACTCTTTGCTCATCCGAGAAAACCATTACCTCATTAATCTTTTCTAACTCAGTCAACCACTCTTTCGCTTTCATCGGAACATAGTCACCTCTAAAACATCGGAACGTAGTCCCAACTGGTACCTCCTATGCTGGTGGTGGTACTAGTGGTGGTACTAGTTGCTGAGGTCCCAACCTCTCTAGCACTCTAGTAATTACTGTTGCTTACTCTCCCCTTGCCTTGGTAGTAGTGGCTGTCTACTCTGTCTGCTGCCTCATGGCATTAGCCATTGCAATCAAAGCTAAAGCCATATCGGTGCCTTCACTAGGTGTGTTCCTTGTTTCTCTGGTTTGCCTTTTGGGTGCCATAGTTTCCTGTACACGTAGAAATAATACATATTGAGCTGCAGTCTCAATACTATGTAAACGTGTAACAGTAGCTAATAATAATCCAACCTAAGGTAAGTCATGAAATTCTATCCAAACATCTCAAACAAGAGACACAAAAATGCATAACACACAAGGAAACTCTCAAGCATGCCTAAGCATAGTCAGTCCATACCCCGGCTCAATAGGATGAATGACTTTGATACCATAATGTAACATCCTAATATTGCTATCCCAGTATATCTGACATATATAAGAATAATCAATACTAACTTTCTTCAATATCATTTTGCAAACAAAACCCATAACATTTATACAAATAATTATGGAGAGCCACGATAACAAAAATTTATATGTACATCATTGCCTCAACAAGCACATTGTAACATAAACTTTCATAACAACAAGATCTAGTATAATATACAAACTTTAACTACATAAAGCATATAAACTATACTAGTCTTCATACATCTTCTGCTTCTATTTTGAGGAACTCGCACTTGAATTTATATAGCAACACAATCTGGGTGAGAAATCACAACTCTCAATAGAAGTATTCTAAAACAAACATTTTATACATTCATAAAGAATACACCACTATTAATTAACACTTCAATCACAGAAGTACATAACATCTCCATCTCGGAGATATGCAATTGCCCATATAATTACAATGTCATGAGTTCATGTCATGGTGGCAACCGCTCATACAATCGCCACACTATGCCAAATTATGTCTAGTGTTTACAACTATGCAAATCTTAAATATGAAATAAGTAATGTCATGATACCATATACAGGAACTCCAATTCCATGGTAATGTCATGAATGCATGAGTCATGAACAAGGTAATAGAAATCAGATCCATAAACCTTGAACAACCGCTAGAACCCAGTTCCAGCAATTTTCTCTTCGGGTATTGAAATCCATCAACTACGCAGTCATCATCAAATAATCAAGGAAGTCCATCCTCATAGTCCCTATAATAGGAAAGATACCATCCACCTTGCCTAATATAGATTACTCTCATCTGTGAGGCTCACACCTTTTAACATAAAGGCAAAATATACATTCATGTCTAATCACTTCCCATAATTAGCATTACAATTCATTTTTGATTTAACATATCCTCACTTCATTAAATACTCCTATTAGAGTCTCATTACTCATTAAGAAGCATAAAATAAAGGTATACACAAGATAAGCACTTTATATCCCTCAAATATTAATGCTCTTAAAAACTGAAACGAGTGCTCAAGCACTCCATCTAGGGCGCCTAGGTGCTCGGGTGGCAGAGTGTCTCCCCTGTTCTTCCAAATGACGGGCGCTCATCGCACAGCAACACACACAACCTTCTAGGCTTCAAGGGCTCAGGTGCTCTCCTCACGGCGCCTAGGCACTGATCCCCAAGAATGTAACTTCTGCAGAATTCTACAGACGGTACTACTGTTCCATTAAGGAACAAAGGTGTTCCAAACACACTAACTTCAATTATGCATGTCTTTTAACTTCACAAAAGATCCATTAGCATATTACAACTTTTATACCACTTTAATTCCACTCAAATCCATGAATCATGGACCAAGCATTCATCTTGAACCCTAAAACTCATTGTCTATCTCAAAGGAAAATAAAGATGTTTAAGTGATGAAAACTCATCATCAATCATCAAACAACCAAAGATCATGCTATTCTCAAGTTCACAACAAGATCCTAAGCATAAAACATCAAAGAACAACACTAAGAATTCATTCCCCTCATCAAATCAACTCATAGATAAGATGAATGCAATGAAAAGAAAGTGTCAAAATAAGGTTTTCCCCTACTTTTAGCTTCAGAAGTTGAAGTTACTAAGAAACTCCTTCCTTTCCTCTTCCTTGTTGGTTGATTCACCCTTGGTGCTTCTTTCTTTGTCTTCATCTTGCTCTCCCTAACTGTAGCTGTAGAAGTGAGATAGGAAAAATAAGAAAAATATGTCATTTTGGCCCTAAATATCAAGGGCAGTAGCAAGCATGAGCCGTGTGCCACTTGGGTCACTTAAGTGACCATGTGGTAACTTATAATCTATTAAAAACGCTTAGATTTATCCAAATGAAGTTTTCTAACTTCCAACAAGTTTAAAATAAATCCTAAGATTCATCAAAAATCTTGTTCCACTATTTCCACATTTTTCCATATCAGCTGCTACCCAAACCGGTATTAAAATACATAACTAGTCTGCTTAAAAATACCAAACTAGTTCTAATTATCCTCAGACTTTAACTGAAGCACATTTCACCCATTTGTGACCTAAAAACAAATTCTTCACATTTACTTCCATTAAATAAGTAGTTTAAGCCAATTCTAAGGTTAATAACAACTATATTTCACACATAGTGTTATAGCAAAGTGACTAAACGTGCTCAAAAAGTCACAAAATTACACAAGTATGAGAAACTAGTATTAGGCTACCTCAGTAACCATATACAAGTTTATCATGATTTCACGGGTGTTACATTTCTCCCCTCCTTTTTAAAATTTTGTTCCCAAAATTTAGTTTACCTATAGTAAGAAGTCCTACACTACTCACATAGAACACAAGCACAACCAAAATTCAAGAAAACAAAATTACTCAACAAGTACAACCATGTACTCACCTTTTCCTACACCTGAAGAACGTGTTATCTCCTTACCTTGTAGAATGTAGACTCTCCCCTGGACTGTGGGTCTAGCATCCGTCTTAGCCTCTTTCTTTTGAGGACAACTCTTGGCCTAGTGTCCCTTCTCGCTATACTTGTAACATGTTATCTTATCCACTATACACACTTTATTCTCATGGTGTCTACCACACTTGGTACACTTTTGAACTTGATCATCCCTCTAAACTTGATCGTCTTTTGCTTATAGGTGACTGGATTTAGAAACACCTTTCCCATATCCACCATCCACCTTCCTTTTCTTCTGAAGGTTTTGCAATCTTTGCTCTGGTTGAAGTTGGAGATTATCAGACTCCACAAATCTGCACTTATTCACTGATCTGTTATTAATTTCAGCTCTTTTATGTTCTTTGTTTGATCTAATCGGATTCCAAATGTGCTTAATTGTTGACATTTAGCTAAGTTTCTAATTTAGAGTTGTCTTTGGATGTTTATTGTGAAACTATGCTTAAATGTGGTTATAAACACTCATAAACGTATTGTGATTTTCAGGAGATCTATGAGTAATGGAGTCCATTGGTATTGAACTATTGAGAAGAGAGTTAAGAGACTTAAGGGAATCAGTATCAACCCCTAGAAGCAAAGGAAGAAGGGCATTCATGAAGAATCAAGGCTGGATTAGAAGAAAATGATCAACACGGCCCGTGTCAAATGACACGGGGTAAGCCATGTATTATTTTGAGTTTGAAGACTAGAAGATTTTGAAGAACACGGCCCGTGTCAAATGACACGGGATAGGCCGTGTACTTCTCTGACTTCACGAGGAAGAGTCAATTTCAAGCCTTGACCGAGAACACGGCCCGTGTCATATGACACGGGGTAGGCCGTGTTCTTCTCTGACTTTGGAATAGCTAGGAATCTGTCATCATAATTGGACATGGGTTGGGCCGTGTAATATGACACGACCCGTGTCATCGACTCAGAAGTTTAATTTCGTGTTTTAATGCTAAATTAGGTTTCCAAACCTAAAAATAGGGTTGCTTAGAGTCCCTAGAGAGGTCTGAACAGAGAGAGCTGTCAAGGAAACTGAGAGAAACACGAAGACCAAGAAGAGGAAGTATTCGATTGAGGATTGGAGACTCGGATTCGAGCGATCAAAGATCAATCACTCTCAAGCCTTGGAAACTAGTTTGATCTTTAGTTTTTCTTTTCTTCTTTTGTTCTGAACAATGTTTTCTTTTAATTTTTCTTCTGTTTCTTGAGGTGTTGGAAATGACTTACAAGCGTTATTGGACTTGAGAAATGTGTTCAAAGGCCAATGTAATCGATTACACAATGTTTGTAATCGATTACAAATCAAACAGAAAGCATGTAATCGATTACATGAATAATGTAATCGACATACAGCAAGTCGAGGCCATGTAATCGATTACACAATATATGTAATCGATTACACAAAGCCCGAAAGGCAAAGAACACGTTCGACGAGTAATGTAATCGATTACATTGATGTTGTAATCGATTACAAACAAAGTCGAAGTTATGTAATCGATTACACCAAGAATGTAATCGATTACACAAAACCCAAAACTCAAACAACACGTTCGACGAGCCATGTAATCGATTACATGAATATTGTAATCGATTACACGAAGTCGAAGTCATGTAATCGATTACATGAGCATTGTAATCGATTACAAGCAAAGTCGAAGCCATGTAATCGATTACCTCAATAATGTAATCGATTACACAGAGCCCAGAAAGTTCAGAAAACGTTGGAACAATAATGTAATCGATTACCTGAGATATGTAATCGATTACACGCATCCTGACAACGTCCAACGGCTATATTAAATGCATTAAATGCATGCCCAACTACCTCCAACGGCTCTATTAATTGAGAAACTTATAAATACCCAAGTTGGGTCTTTGTTTACGGTTGACCTTGAACCAAAAACTGATCATCATACTTCAAAACGTGAATCAATCCTTAAAATCATTTCTTGCTCTGTTTTCTGACTAAAAACGTGAAAAATCTTTGAGAGCATATTAGAGCTTCAATTTGTAAACACTTGCTCTAGAGAGAGCTTCTTCTATTTCAATCTTATACATTCTGATTAGTGAGGGTGAGGTATCCCTCAAGTATTGTAAGGGTGAGGTATCCCTTGGAAAATAGAGGCTCAAGCTTTTGGGTGAGGTATCCCATACTGTTGAGTGCTCAAGGTTGTAGTGGTTTTTCAAGCACCCATTGAAGCTTGAAGATATAGTGGAAAATCTCAAGGTGTTGCTTGGGGACTGGACGTAGATCACAAGTGGAGTAGTGATTGAACCAGGATAAACGACTGTGTTTGTTTCTCTAAACTCTCCTCTGTTTATCTTTGTGCACTGTTTCATTGTTTTATTTGGATATTGTCTCCTTGGCTATTACGTTCATTAGTAAAAGTGCCTAACTCATCTATTCAATTATCTCTGATCATTCAATAGCTTCAACGAAAGTTGATTGTCAAACGATTTGCGAAAGATTTGTGAACTTATTTTTAACTACTCAATTCACCCCCCTCTTGAGTATTGAGGCCACTTGGTAACAGAAACTCTAGTTTTGATTATGTGATTCTTGCATATTTCTTTATATCAATACAATTATGTTTTTATTCATATGTTTCTGTTCTTAAATCAATATAAAGGTTTTTATATTCTTGCCAAATTTCAAGAGTGGTAAAACTAGGATTGCTATGCGCGGTTGTGGTGGTATGACTAGTGAGACATATGATCTAAGTAATTTAATCCTGGTGTGTGATTAGATCTTAGTGTGATTGGTTTTCTAATTCTTAATGCAATCATTAGGTAGGTGTAAGAGCGGTTGCTTTACAAATAACTAATGGTTAGGGTTTGATTTGAGCGGTTGCTGAATTAAGCGAAACTTAAGGAAAACAAGAGATTTATCTCACAATTACATAAGAACATAATTGATCATGTTGGTATAAAGAGTATGTAAGTTAGCATAATCATATAAATCTAGTAGTGGATTCCATCTCTTAACCAATATCTTTAACTCGATAATTCAATTTGTGTTTATTGTTTTGGTTTAAGTTTAATTTCTTTTGTTAGTTTTAATTAACAAATCCCCCCTTTTAATTTTACTATTTATTTTTCATCAGAGTTTAATTTAGGAATTGGATTGATAGTGTTAATTGAATTGGTTCTCTGTGGATCGACCCTTGCTTACTACAATTGGTTGCAAGGTTTTTATATTTTTGGTGGAACTTGGCAATTGTTTTTTATATTTATTTTTAATCACATTCCACACCACACTAAATTTTGGCGCCGTTGCTGGGGAACTAATTTTCCAATTGCGCTATTAATTTGTTTCCTATTTTATCTTTGTTTTTATTTTTAATTTTAATAGTTTCAATTGTTTACTTCAACTATCTTACAGGTGTTCATGTCCGGTGAAGAGTTGAACGAGCAACTGAGAAATTTAAGGCGTTACTTTGAACAAATTAGCTCACAATTCACACCTGCTGACGTTGAAGCTGGCCGTCACATAGATCTTTCCAGTTCTGCGGCATCTGAGATATCTGAGCCACGAAGAAGAAGTGATGGCGAAAAATACACTAAGGATGTTGGGTGCTCCGGACTTAGACCAACAACCTCTGTGCATAGAAATTCCTGAGAATGAGGAGGCATTTGAGTTGAAATCTGGCCTAATTCATCTTTTGCCATCTTTCAATGGACTAGCCGGAGAAGATCCTAACAAACATCTGAAGAAAATCCGTGTTGTGTGTTCTAGCATGAAGCCTGCGGGAATTTCAGTGGAGCAAGTCAAGCTGAGAGCTTTTCCATTTTTCCTGAAAGATTCTGCAAAGGAATGGCTATACTACTTGCCACCCGGATCCATTCAGACATGGCAAGACATGGCTCGAGCTTTCCTAGATAGATATTTCCCTGTGTCAAAGGCCGCAACCATCAGAAAAGAAATTTGCGGCATCCAGCAAAGACATGGGGAATCACTTCATGAGTATTGGGAGAGATTCAAGAGATTGTGTGCTAGCTGCCCTCAGCATCAGATTAGTGAACAACTTTTGATACAGTACTTTTATGAAGGTTTGCTAGTGATGGACCGCAACATGATTGATGCTGCCAGTGGAGGAGCTTTAGTTGATAAAACTCCTCAAGAAGCTAGAAACTTGATATCTAGAATGGTTGCAAACACTCAACAATTCTTCACTCGGAATGATACAGGGGTGAGAGCAGTTAAAGAGGCTGACACTACTAGCTTGCAGCATCAAATGGCTTAGTTGACTGCTATGGTTTAGAAGCTGATGGATAATGGGAAAGCACCGGTACAGGCATGTGGGATTTATTGCTCTTCAGGATATCCCACTGATATGTGTCCCACTTTACAAGATGACATAAATGAAGAGGCCAAAGCAGTGGTGGGATTTTCTAGTCCATCCAAAAACTACAACCCCTACTCCAACACATATAATTCGGGGTGGAGAGATCATCCAAACTTTAGTTATGCCAAACAGCCCTAAACTCAAGCTCAACCTCAAGTCTATGGGCCTCCAGGGTTTCAGCAAAGGCAAGCACCCTTTCCTCCGAGGCAACCACAAGTTCAAGCTCCTAGGCAACCTAAGCCTTCGTTGGAAGAACTAGTGAGGCAAATGGCCACTAGTAATATTCAGTTTCAGCAAGAAACAAGGGCCACTATCAGTACTTTGCAGAACCAAGTAGGACAGTTGGCTACTGAGATCAACAAAGTGCAGAGTCAGATTTCAGGGAAACTTCCCTCACAGCCAGAGGTGAACCCAAGAGAAAATGCTAGTGCTGTCACCTTGCGAAGTGGGAAGACGCTTGACGGGCCCACATCTTCCCCAGTCACTGAAGACAAAGCTCAAAATCCTAATGAGGTAGATGATGAGGGGATCCATTCTAAGACCTCTAAGGTAAGTGTTTCTGACGCACTTCCTAAATATGTCACTAAGGCCCCTTTTCCAAGTAGGTTGGTTAAAAATAAGAAAGAAGAAGCGGATAAAGAGATCTTAGAGACTTTTAGGAAAGTTGAAGTTAACATTCCTCTATTAGATGCCATAAAGCAAGTGCCTAGATATGCTAAATTCTTAAAAGAGTTATGCACTAACAAAAGGAAGTTGAAAGGTAATGAACGGGTCCAAGTGGGAGCAAATGTTTCAGCTGTTTTTAATAAGAAACTCCTAACTAAATGTAAGGATCCTGGCACATTCACTATACCATGCACTATCGGTAATGCCAGGTTTGAGAGGGCCATGCTAGATTTAGGTGCATCTATTAATGTCATGCCCTTTTCTATTTATGCATCTTTACATCTAGGACCTTTAGAACCTACTGGAGTTATTATTCAACTGGCAGACAGGTCTAACACTTACCCTAAGGGGGTTGTTGAAGATATTTTGGTGTAGGTAAATGAACTGATGTTTCCGGTAGATTTCTATGTGCTGGACATGGAGGAGGACAAATCTCCCAACTCTGCCCCCATTCTGTTGGGGAGGCCTTTCCTCAAGACTACCCGAACTAAAATTGATGTGCATTCGGGAACATTGACTATGGAATTTGATGGAAAGTTGATTAGATTCAACATCTTCGAGGCCATGAGATACCCGAGTGATGTGCACTCTGCCTATGTTATTGATTCTTTTGATGTTGTTGAATCTTTAATTTCTACTGTTTTTGAGTCTGATCAATTTGATGTTCTTGATACAATTATGACTCGCAGTTTAGATTTTCAGGATTCAAAGAAGGATGACCAAGGGGAGCCATGGAGTGAGAAGATTAATGAAGTGGTGGCAACCTTGCATACACTCTCTTCCACCTCAAAAGGGCATGAGGTATCGTATGTTGATTTACCTTTGACCACTGATGTACCTAAACCTTCTGTTGTGCAGGCACCAGAGCTGGAATTGAAAGAATTGCCCTCCCATTTGAAATATATTTATCTGGGAGAGAAAGAGACACTCCCGGTAATAATTGCTAAATCCCTCACCAAAGAGCAAGAGGAGAGCTTGATTTCTGTTTTGAAAGAACACAAGACAGCCATCGGGTGGACTATTGCGGATATCAAAGGTATTAGCCCCTCTATTTGCATGTATCGAATCTTAATGGAGGAGGGGGCTAAGCCAGTGAGAGAACCACAGAGGAGGTTGAATCCCCCGTTGATGGATGTTGTGAAGAAGGAGATACTGAAGCTCCTAAGTGTGGGGGTCATATACCCCATTTCTGACAGCAAGTGGGTAAGCCCGGTCCAAGTAGTACTAAAGAAATCTGGCATTACTGTGGTAAGAAATGCTGAGAATGAGCTTATTCCCACTAGATTACAGACAGGGTGGTGTGTTTGTATAGACTATAGAAAATTGAATGCTGCCACCAGAAAAGACCACTTCCCTTTACCCTTTATTGATCAAATGTTAGAGAGGTTAGCTGGTCATTCCCATTATTGTTTCTTAGATAGATTTTCAGGTTATAACCAGATTGCTATCGCTCCGGAAGATCAGGACAAGACCACTTTCACTTGTCCTTTTGGCACCTTTGCTTATAGGCGAATGCCTTTTGGACTTTGCAATGCGCCAGGGACCTTTCAGAGATGTATGGTGAGTCTTTTTTCTGATTACATAGAAAACATCATTGAGGTCTTCATGGATGATTTTAGTGTATTTGGGAATGGTTTTGAAAAGTGCTTGGAACATTTGACTTTGGTTTTAAAGAGATGCATTGACACTAACCTTGTTTTAAATTGGGAAAAATACCATTTCATGGTAGAAGAAGGTATTGTGTTAGGTCATGTAATCTCTACTAGGGGCATTGAAGTTGATAAAGCTAAGGTAGAACTTGTGCGTTCATTACCCCCGCCCACCAATGTGCGGGATATTCGTTCTTTTCTTAGTCATGCAGGTTTCTATCGATGCTTCATCAAAGACTTCTCCAAGATATCAGCACCCCTTTGCACACTTCTCCAAAAAGATGTGCCATTTCAATTTGATGAGGAGTGTATGAAGGCTTTCATTACACTTAAGGAGTTGATGACTGAGGCACCTATCATTAGGCCACCAAATTGGGAGCTTCCATTCGAATTAATGTGTGATGCGAGCGATTTTGCGGTAGGGGCTGTCTTAGGACAGTGAGTTGATAGGGTTCCTTATGCTATTTACTATGCATCAAGGACCCTAAATGATGCTCAACTGAATTATTCTACAACTGAGAAAGAACTTCTTGCTGTTGTTTTTGCTTTAGAGAAATTTAGATCATATTTAATTGGCTCTAAAGTAATTATTTTTTCTGATCATGCAGCATTGAAGTACCTACTGGTAAAGAAGGAGGCGAAGCCAAGATTGCTTCGATGGATTCTGTTGCTCCAAGAATTCAACTTGGAGATTAAAGATAAAAAAGGGAGCGAAAACTTGGTAGCGGACCATTTGAGCAGATTGATAACTGAAGAGGAGGACATACCTATTCCAGAGAGCTTTTCGGATGAGAAATTAATGACTATCGCAACCACTATTCCGTGGTATGCTGATATTGCCAATTATTTGGCCACCAAGGACTTTCCAGCAGGCCTGACCAAGGCACAGCGAGATAAGCTGAGGAGTGATTGCAAGTACTACATTTGGGATGATCCTTACCTTTGGAAGCATTGCGCGGATCAAGTGATTCGGAGATGTATCCCGGATTCAGAGACTCACTCCGTTCTCTCTTTTTGCCATACCTATGCCCGTGGAGGACATTTTGGCATGAAGAGGACAACCAACAAAGTGCTTGACAGTGATTTTTACTGGCCTACCATCTTTAAGGATGCTTATAATCTCTGTAAGTCATGTGACCGCTGTCAAAGAACAAGTAATATTGGTCCACGAAATCAAATGCCTCAAACTCCAATAATCTTTGTGGAAGTCTTCGATGTTTGGGGCATTGACTTCATGGGACCATTTCCTCCTTCGTTTGGTTTCTCCTATATTCTTTTAGCTGTGGATTATATTTTAAAATGGGTGGAAGCTAAAGCCACTAAATCTGATGATTCTAAGACTGTTGTGGATTTTGTGAAGTCCTTTATTTTTTCCAGGTTTGGCACTCCCAGAGCCATCATCAGTGACCAAGGAACACATTTTTGCAATAGAATCTTTGAAGCCCTGTTGAAGAAATATGGGGTGGTGCACCGAATCTCTACTCCTTATCATCCTCAGACGAATGGCCAGACTGAGGTATCCAATCGGGAGATCAAGTCTATCCTTAAAAAAACTGTGAATCCCACGCGCAAGGATTGGAGTACTAGACTTGCTGATGCCTTGTGGGCTTATCGGACTGCATACAAGACCCCTATTGGTAAGTCCCCATTCCGATTGGTTTATGGGAAGCCCTGCCACCTGCCAGTAGAGCTAGAACATCGATCTTACTGGGCTATCAAGCAAGTTAACTTGCATTTGGAAGGTGTCAGGCAAGCGAGAAAACTCCAAATTCGTGGAGTTGGAAGAATTGAGGAATGAGGCCTTTGAGAGTGCCCTCATTTACAAGGCCAAAACCAAAGCATTTCATGATCAAATGATCTCTAGGAAAAGCTTTCACCAAGGCCAAAGAGTGTTGCTGTACCAATCCAGACTCAAATTATTCCCAGGTAAGTTACGTTCTAAATGGATTGGCCCATTTGTAGTAACTAATGTTTTTCCTTCTGGTGCTGTGGAGATCATGAACGAGGCCTCTAGGAAGACATTCAAGGTCAATGGGCACCATCTCAAGCCTTACCATGAACTTCCGGAGAATGTAGTAGTTGAAGACATGCCTCTTCTCCATCTGTAACACCCCAAATTCTGACTATATGAATCGTAATAGCAGCATTACACTGTTTTGTATTTTCTGTGTGGTATAAAAATAATTTGATTGTTCTGAGATCATAATTGATCACTCTGTGTGTTTGCTCCTGGCTAGGAAAAATAATATTTTTCAGTGTAGGGAAAATTGATCGATCCGCCTCATTTGGAGACGGGGATCTTACTAAACCCGACTCTGAGTGATTCAGAAAAGAATCTTTTAATTTTTTTGAATCCATCTATGAAAATAAATAATATTGTACTAATAAATATCTGTAATTGCATACATAGCAGTCGTTGCTATAAATGTTGGACCCGATAAGTTTTAATTAATATGAAAAAGAGTTTAGAACATTTCTTGTAAGTAAAATTAAAGTGAACCAACAGGGATATAGTCAAAACAATTGGTTAGACTTTTCTAACCAATGAGAATTGGTCAAGGAAAGAAGTTTAGACTTCCTTGTGGACCATTAGATTTGAAGCTTGACTCGAGAGCCTTGATCTTTACTATTGATTCAATCAATGGTGTAAAACAAAGCTTACTAAAACTATCAAGTAGTATATACCATAGACAAGATTAATGAATAAGATTGAGTCAACATTAATTGCTTGACTTTTACTTAGGAAACTCATGAACCTTAATATAGTTGTCCTAATTACCTAATTAAGCAATTAAGTAAACTAACTTAACTAAGGATTAGTTATAACCTAAACCTTACTTTAATATCCTAATTCTAATTAGAGGTGATGATGCATGATTAATATGTATTAGATTCAAGCTAAATACGTTAAACTAAAATTAGTTATGTACTTGAAGAATTAAGTAAGAATGGTTAGGAGATTAAACCCAATTAATTGGCTAACCAATTAACTAGTAATTAGGCTTGAACTAATGATGAATTGAGGATTTAAAACCCACCTAAACTACTATGGACAGCAGCCCCTAAACTCATGGTCCAATAGAAGTTTTGAGCAGCAGAATTTTGGGCCCAAATAGCAGCAGAATTTGTGGCCCAATAGCAGCAGAATTTAGCTTGAATTAACCATAAATTAAAGGACATAAACTTACCTAAAAGGGCATGGACCAGCAGCTGATTTGGGGCAGCAAACTGAGCTCCACGGTCCAGCAAACTCACGGACCAACAGCAGCAGAAAACTGCCCAAAGAAGAGCGTAGAAGACGTCCAAAGGGCAAAGAAGAATCGTCCAAATAGATTTGTGAAGATTCAAGTGATATTTGAAGCTTCAAACACCATGCAAAAGTCAAGTGACCAACCAATGAGAAGAGAGAGTTGTTATGCAATTAATGCATGGCCATTTGCTCAGGAAAATGTCACTCACGTCCATCACCAAAGGCAGCAGCACGGCAGTAGCAAGGAGCAGCTGGAATGGGTGGATAAGGATGCAATAAAATCCTTATTTTATCACCACAATCATTCACGATGGGCAGCTGGATTTTACACTCAAAATGAGATAATTTTCTCAAGTAAATCACTCACCTTTCACGTGTTAATACACGGCTGGACAGCAGCACTTTCACACTCTCATCTTCACTTGTTATTTCCCAAAACATAAGCCATTTGTCTCTCAAAACTTCACACGGCCAGCAGCCCCAAATACGTCTTCATTCTGCACTTTCTATTTCTCAAAACATCCATCTATTTCTTTCCAAAATACCAAGGAAACTCATGCATCCTTCTCTTCCATTTCTCTTCTTCACAACCGGTCACCATCTCCAAAACTACACCATCCATTCTTTCTAAACACTTATCTTTTGGCTTGTTTAAATTTAAACTCCACTCTAATATCCTACTTTGTTCAAAGCTTCAAAGCTTCATCAATCTAAGCTTCTTCAATCTTTCTTAAAAAGGTAAGCTTTGATTTAAGAATTCTAAGTTTGATTTTAATTTGTTTAACCATGATTTTTCCATGGTTTTCAACCTTGATGCTTCTATGGTTCTTCACTAATTTTTCTTGAAAAATTTAGGGCTTGTTAGGAGATTTATAAAGTTTCAAGACAAGGGAGGAAAGCTTACAAAGCTTGTCTTCAAGAGGTAAGAGGGAGACTCTACCTTACCACCCATGTTCTGGTAGTATGAGGATGGTGTGTTTAGTGAAAAATCCCTAAGGATTTATTCACCTATTGTTTGAGGTTCTTGAACTGTATTGATTGAACTGTTGTGATTGGATTGAATTGATTGGACTGAATTGATTAAACTGTATTGAGATGTGCTTGATTGTGTCTGTACGTTTGGACTGTATTTGATATGTGTCTGATTGTGTTTCTAAGTTTGTATGTGTAGTACCTATGAGATACGATTTTGTTTCAATACTTGTCTGTATGTTATAATGCTTAAGGAACCGATAATATGTGAGTATGTAGTGTATGTACTATAGAGAAACTTAAACTGTATGCGTGTGAAATTTATACTGTAAATTTCTGTAAAATTTATGAGAAAGGGATTTAATTGGAAATATTATGGAAATATAGGGTCATTATGTAAATATAAATTTTTGAGGGACTAAAGTGGAAATATTCTGTTTTGAAGGATGAAAATGTAAATTATGGGTTTTGAGGGACTATAATGTAAATTTTGTGTTTTGAGGGACTATTTTGTAAATATGAGAGAAATATAGTAAAATTTGATATTAAAATAAGTAAAACAGTAATTCTGATTTAATACGTACGAAAAATGTTCACGCGATTGGAAAACGTTGAAAAATCACTACGTGATTCGAAAAGGCGGCAATTAAGTCGCGAATGAAAATACATGAGAATATGACTACGTGATTAAATTACAAGATTACCACTTGTTAAATTATTTTATGAACCCCGTATATGTGATATTAGTAGAAATTATGAATAGTGCATAGTACATGCATTGGAAAGGTCCAAAGGACTGTGTAAGGCAAGATGCCTAGGAGAGATTACACCTCCTGAGTGGGTGCGATAAGCGTAGTGTAGGTCTCTGATTGACCTTGGGGGCATTGGGGTGCGGGTTGCCTACAATGGACAGCTTGGTAGCTCTTCTGTACCGTGGGTTAGACCGATGCAACACACCAATGATCCGGACCGAGACACTATCCCTAATCATGATTTGATAAAGACTGTCGTGCATGTGCTAGATGTGCAGAAAATGAGCACGTGGTCTGAAGCACGTTGGTGCCGACAGATCTTTTCAGTCATTCTCTCCGACATGAGTTGTAGCTCCATGGAGTAGGATATCGAGTCAGAGTACATTGCATTCACATTTGCATTCATAAAGGATATATTATTGTAATTTTACATCATGTGTAAATTCTTGTTTGTGATAATTAAATTAATGAATATCTTAGTATTGAAAATAGCATAGTTTTATTTCTTATTTTTATTTATGGTATAATGATGATATTTAAGATTAATGGCATAACTGTAATTATAGTATGATGTCTGTATGATATTTTGGGATCTGTTTATCTTCATTGCTACCATACTGGTATTGGCATAGGTAATCTCACCTCTTGCATGTATATGTTGTATTATGTTTATGTATTGTAAGATACTGAGCCAGACGTAGAGCGAGAAGCAGAGAAAGATCCAGATTCTATTGAGAACTTAGAGTTCTGATGGCGGTAGAGATTCCCAGCTTCTTGGGTTACCTAAGACTGACATTCATTGACGGGGACAATGCATGGACAAGATCTAGAGAGAGAGTATTTATTATTTGGGTGATGTAAATATTAGACGAGTAGGTTACAAATGAAATCCCTACTTTTCTGTCACTATATATGTACGCTTAGAATTTCCTATATCTATCGGGCAAAGATTGGGGAGCGTACTATCGCACCCCTCGAGAGAGTAGCGTCGTATCGTCCGCTCGGACATTTGCTCCACGGACTTTACGCCGGGTTGGAATTCCCCACCCTAAGGTCCGAGGAGGATCCATCTGAGGATCCTGGCTACTTCTGAGGGCTCAGCTGCCTAGTTGTACTTGGGCAAAGATGTCAATGTAAATAGTGTTTAAACTTTTTGGAGTGACTAGTTTGTAATATTTATAGTATGACAGTGTTAAAGAATTGTATATGTATAACCAAGGACTTGAACATGTATAAATGATGTAAATTATTTGTAATAATGCTGTGATGTTTTATTTTCTGCTAAGATTAATTTCTTGTTATTAAGAAATTTTGAATTTCATATTTTTCCTTATAACTTACGTTATATTCATGAGGGTAATTTGGTAATTATGTAATATAAATGTGGCATCCTAAGGTGGGTGTTACATTAGTTGGTATCAGAGCCCAAGTTAGAGTCTTTTGGGTTTGTGGTTAGGTCTGTCTTGTTTAAGTTGCGTGTTTCTCTGTGTTTGTTTGTCGGAAAGGAAATCATATTACTAGAAAATTGATTTCAACTACTATTTGTGTTGTCCAGTTGATTTGAGAAAGACGAAATGGCTGGACGAGGAAGAGGGCGTGTTAATACTAGAGTAGAAAATGAGAACGCCGGCAATGACAATCAGAATATGGCTACAGCTATAGCAGCAATACAAAGGATCGCTGAAGTTGTTGTACAACAGAATCAGAGGGCAACTGACGATGCTCATAGCTTGTCAGAATTTAGAAGGAATAATCCGCCTAAGTTTCATGGAGAGTTTGATCCAGAGAAGGCTGATCTGTGGATTAAGGAATTAGAGAAGATATTTAATGGTATGGGTTGTACTGATGAGCAAAAACTTACCTTCGCGACGTTTGTGCTAGTTGGAGATGGAGAAGCCTGGTGGGCAGGAGCCCGAAGATTAATTGAAGCTGAAGGAAGAATCGTAACATGGCAGCTCTTTAGACAAAAGTTTTTGGCAAAGTATTTTCCAGTGAGTGTGCAACATGCTAAGGAGATGGAGTTCCTTAGTCTGAGGCAAGGAGCAATGACTGTGAGCGAGTATGCAGCAAGGTTCGAAAGCTTGTCTAAGTTTTCGAGGTACTTTCAGATGCATCCGGATAAGGAATGGAAGTGTAGGAAATTCGAAGAGGGGTTGAGACTTGACATCAAGAGAGCTTTAGCAACGGTGGATATTGATCAATTTCCAGTGTTATTGGACAAGTGCCGTAAGATTGAGGAGATCGACAACCAGCGGGCGGCAAGGACTAAACACTTTGGACCAGCACGGTTCCAAAGAGGAAGAGGCATCGGAGGTAGCGGTGGCAACCGTTATCAACAAAAGCCCTACACTAAACCAGCAGCAAGTCAGAATCGACAGCAATCAGTTGGGGGAAGTTCAAGTGGTAGTAAGGCAGCTTCAACTGGAACTTCTGCACTTAAATGTTTTAAGTGTGGGAAAGGACATCTTACTAGAGACTGTCAGCATAAGGGGGTGATCTGTTATAGATGTGGGAAGCCTGGACATTTTTCCAGAGATTGTGATCAGTTGAAGGCAGAACCATCAGTGAGCAATGTTCGTACTGCAAGGCCACAGGCAGGTGGTCGAGTATATACGATGAGCGGGGAGGAAGCTTCTAAATCTGAGGATTTGATGATGGAGGAGTGTGCTATTAAAGGTAACCCTTTAACGGTTGCATGTGATTGTGTGGAACGTTTGGGTTTGAGTGTGACTACATTACCATATGATTTGACTGTGGTTACTCCTACTGATAAACCTGTGATAACTACAAAAGTATGTTTGAATTGCCCTATTTGTGTTAGAGATAGAGTTTTTCATGTGGATTTGATCTGTTTGCCTCTTTCTAAGATTAATGTAATCTTAGGAATGGATTGGTTATCCTCTAATCATATCCTGATTGACTGTTCGAGTAAGACGTTAGTTTTTCCTGAGGTTAAGGATTCTAGATTCTTAACGGCTACTCAAGTGGAAACTTGTTTAAAGGAAGGAGACCTAGGATACTTGTTGATATCTTCCTTGGAGGTTCACTGTGAAGATGTTCTGAATGATATCTTTGTAGTGAATGAATTTCCCGAAGTGTTTCCTGAAGATATACCGGGATTACCACCGGAAAGGAGATTGAATTCTCTATTGATTTGGTACTGAGTGGACCTATATCTATGGCACCATACGAATGTCACCATAGAGTTGGTCGAATCCCGAAGAAGCAATTGGAAGATTTGTTGGAAAAGCAATTTGTGAGACCAAGTGTATCACCTTGGGGAGCTCCGTGTTGTTGGTAAAGAAGAAGGATGGGACTTCTCGGCTATGTGTGGATTATCGACAGGTTGAACAAGGTTACAATCAAGAATAAGTATCCCTCACCGAGAATTGATGATCTGTTGGATCAATTGCGAGGAGCCGCCATATTTTCTAAGATTGATTTACGTTCGGTTATCACCGATACGTGTAAAGGTGGAGGATATTCCGAAGACTGCATTCGGACTCGATATGGGCATTATGAATACCAAGTGATGCCTTTTGGTGTGACTAATGCACCTGCAATATTTATGGACTTCATGAACAGACTTTTCCGTTCATACTTGGATAAGTTTATTGTTGTCTTTATTGATGACATCTTGATTTATTCTCGAAGTCAGGAGGAACATGCTGAACACCTCAGAGTGGTTCTCCAGATTTTGAAGGAAAATAAACTATATGCCAAGTTGTCCAAGTGTGAATTTTGGTTGAGCGAAGTACAATTCTTGGGGCATGTCATCTCGGCAGATGGAATTGAAGTTGATGCTTCGAAGGTAGAGACAGTTGTTGGATGGGAAAGACCGAAGACTGTATCGGAGATCCGTAGTTTCATCGGATTGGCCGGTTACTATCGGCGATTCATAGAAGGATTTTCGAAGATTGCAGGACCTCTTACCCAACTTACACGAAAGAATCAACCGTTCGTGTGGACTGATGCATGTGAGGAAAGTTTTCAGGAGTTAAAACGACGACTGACTACTTCACCAGTGTTGATTCTACCTGATCCGAACGAATCTTTTGAGGTGTACTGTGATGCTTCTTATCAAGGATTGGGTTGTGTACTTATGCAGAACCGTAAGGTTGTGGCATATGCGTCGAGGCAGTTGAAAGTGCATGAGAGGAATTATCCGACTCATGACTTGGAGCTAGCAGCAGTAGTGTTTGCATTGAAAGTGTGGAGACATTTTCTTTATGGGGCAATGTTCACTGTATATAGTGACCATAAAAGTTTGAAGTATCTGTTCGACCAGAAAGAGTTGAACATGAGACAAAGACGTTGGCTTGAGTTTTTGAAAGATTATGACTTTCAGTTACAATATCATCCCAGAAAAGCGAATGTGGTAGCGGATGCCTTGAGTAGAAAATCGCTTAATGCTTCTGTTATGATGATGAAGGAGAGAGAATTGATAGAAGAATTTCGAGATATGCGATTGTCTGTGAAGTTGACACCGGGGAAAATGTGTTTGAATATGATCACCATTTCGAGTAATCTGATGGATAAAATATGAGAAGGACAGAATAGTGATCAATATCTGCAAGAAGCAAAAGAAGCAAGAAGTCAAGGAGCAGAATTAGAATTCAGTGAGGGTGTTGATGGAATTTTGAAGTTCAAAGGGAGAGTTTGCGTGCCAAATGATCCAGAACTTAGGAAATTGATTTTGAATGAAGCTCATAGAAGCAAGTTGAGTATGCATCCAGGAGCCACGAAGATGTACCAAGATTTGAAGCAGTTGTATTGGTGGCAAGGAATGAAGAGGGATGTCGCAGAATATGTATCATCCTGCTTGACTTGCCAGAAGGCCAAGGTAGAACATCAACGGCCATCAGGAATGTTGCAACCTTTGCCTATTCCTGAGTGGAAATGGGATGACATAGCAATGGATCTCGTCACAGGACTACCAAGAACTCGGAAGGGTCATGACTCTATATGGGTAATTATTGATCGGCTCACAAAGTCGGCGCACTTTCTACCGATTAATATTAAGTACTCAATGGAGAAGTTGGCTCAGATATACATCAATGAAATTGTTAGACTTCATGGTGTACCATCCAGTATAATTTCTGATCGGGATCCGCGATTCACATCCAGATTTTGGACTAGTCTACAAGAAGCGGTGGGGACAAATCTAAATTTGAGTTTTGCTTACCATCCACAAACTGATGGTCAATCGGAAAGAACAATTCAATCGTTGGAGGACTTGTTGAGGGCTTGTGTTCTAGAGCAAACTGGTTGTTGGGATGAATTTTTGTCATTGATAGAGTTCACCTACAACAATAGTTTCCATTCGAGTATAGGGATGGCACCCTATGAAGCCTTATATGGGAGAAGATGTAGGACACCATTGTGTTGGTACCAGGATGGTGAAAGCATTGTAATAGGACCTGAATCTGTGCAGCAGACAACTGAAAAGGTAAAGATGATCCAAGACAAGATGAGGACAGCTCAGACGCGACAAAAGAGCTATGCAGATAAAAGGCGAAGACCACTGGAATTCGAAGAAGGTGATCATGTATTTTTACGTGTGACGCCTATGACTGGAGTTGGACGAGTAATCAAGTCGAGGAAGCTTACTCCTAAGTTTATCGGACCGTATCAGATACTTCATCGGATAGGTCCGGTAGCTTATTAAGTCGCGCTGCCACCATTTTTATCAAATCTTCATAATGTATTCCACGTGTCACAATTACGGAAATATATTCCAGATCCAACTCACATTATCGAACCAGACACTGTACAACTAAAGGAGAACTTGACCTACGAGACAGTTCCAGTCAGGATTGAAGACCGAAGGATAAAGCAACTTAGAGGAAAAGACATTGCTTTAGTTAAAGTAGTTTGGAATGATGTAAGTGGTGAAGCCACATGGGAGTTGGAAGAAAAGATTAGAGAGCAGTATCCGTTTTTGTGTTAATTATATGTCAAGTTTCGAGGACAAAACTTAATTTTAGAGGGGGAGAGTTGTAACACCCCAAATTCTGACTATATGAATCGTAATAGCAGAATTACACTGTTTTGTATTTTCTGTGTGGTATAAAAATAATTTGATTGTTCTGAGATCATAATTGATCACTCTGTGTGTTTGCTCCTGGCTAGGAAAAATAATATTTTTCAAGCCGGGAAAATTCTGATCTGCCTCATTTGGAGATGGGGGATCTTACTAAACCCGACTCTGAGTGATTCAGAAAAGAATCTTTTAATTTTTTTGAATCCATCTATGAAAATAAATAATATTGTACTAATAAATATCTGTAATTGCATACATAGCAGTCGTTGCTATGAATGTTGGACCCGATAAGTTTTAATTAATATGAAAAAGAGTTTAGAACATTTCTTGTAAGTAAAATTAAAGTGAACCAACAGGATATAGTCAAAACAATTGGTTAGACTTTTCTAACCAATGAGAATTGGTCAAGGAAAGAAGTTTAGACTTCCTTGTGGACCATTAGATTTGAAGCTTGACTCAGAGGCCTTGATCTTTACTATTGATTCAATCAATGGTGTAAAACAAAGCTTACTAAAACTATCAAGTAGTATATACCATAGACAAGATTAATGAATAAGATTGAGTCAACATTAATTGCTTGACTTTAACTTAGAAAACTCATGAACCTTAATATAGTTGTCCTAATTACCTAATTAAGCAATTAAGTAAACTAACTTAACTAAGGATTAGTTATAACCTAAACCTTACTTTAATATCCTAATTCTAATTAGAGGTGATGATGCATGATTAATATGTATTAGATTCAAGCTAAATACGTTAAACTAAAATTAGTTATGTACTTGAAGAATTAAGTAAGAATGGTTAGGAGATTAAACCCAATTAATTGGCTAACCAATTAACTAGTAATTAGGCTTGAACTAATGATGAATTGAGGATTTAAAACCCACCTAAACTACTATGGACAGCAGCCCCTAAACTCATGGTCCAATAGAAGTTTTGAGCAGCAGAATTTTGGGCCCAAATAGCAGCAGAATTTGTGGCCCAATAGCAGCAGAATTTAGCTTGAATTAACCATAAATTAAAGGACATAAACTTACCTAAAAGGGCATGGACCAGCAGCTGATTTGGGGCAAAGCAATCGAGCTCCACGGTCCAAAAACTCACGGACCAACAAAGAAGAGAAAACGCCCAAGAAGAGCGAAGAGAAGACGTCCAAAGGGCAGCAGCAACCGTCCAGCAGATTTGTGAAGATTCAAGTGATATTTGAAGCTTCAAACACCATGCAAAAGTCAAGTGACCAACCAATGAGAAGAGAGAGTTGTTATGCAATTAATGCATAGCCATTTGCTCAAGCAAATGTCACTCACGTCCATCACCAAAGGCAGCAGCACGGCAGTAGCAAGGAGCAGCTGGAATGGGTGGATAAGGATGCAATAAAATCCTTATTTTATCACCACAATCATTCACGATGGACAGCTGGATTTTACACTCAAAATGAGATAATTTTCTCAAGTAAATCACTCACCTTTCACGTGTTAATACACGGCTGGACAGCAGCACTTTCACACTCTCATCTTCACTTGTTATTTCCCAAAACATAAGCCATTTGTCTCTCAAAACTTCACACGGCCAGCAGCCCCAAATACGTCTTCATTCTGCACTTTCTATTTCTCAAAACATCCATCTATTTCTTTCCAAAATACCAAGGAAACTCATGCATCCTTCTCTTCCATTTCTCTTCTTCACAACCGGTCACCATCTCCAAAACTACACCATCCATTCTTTCTAAACACTTATCTTTTGGCTTGTTTAAATTTAAACTCCACTCTAATATCCTACTTTGTTCAAAGCTTCAAAGCTTCATCAATCTAAGCTTCTTCAATCTTTCTTAAAAAGGTAAGCTTTGATTTAAGAATTCTAAGTTTGATTTTAATTTGTTTAACCATGATTTTTCCATGGTTTTCAACCTTGATGCTTCTATGGTTCTTCACTAATTTTTCTTGAAAAATTTAGGGCTTGTTAGGAGATTTATAAAGTTTCAAGACAAGGGAGGAAAGCTTACAAAGCTTGTCTTCAAGAGGTAAGAGGGAGACTCTACCTTACCACCCATGTTCTGGTAGTATGAGGATGGTGTGTTTAGTGAAAAATCCCTAAGGATTTATTCACCTATTGTTTGAGGTTCTTGAACTGTATTGATTGAACTGTTGTGATTGGATTGAATTGATTGGACTGAATTGATTAAACTGTATTGAGATGTGCTTGATTGTGTCTCGTACGTTTGACTGTATTTGATATGTGTCTGATTGTGTTTCTAAGTTTGTATGTGTAGTACCTATGAGATACGATTTTGTTTCAATACTTGTCTGTATGTTATAATGCTTAAGGAACCGATAATATGTGAGTATGTAGTGTATGTACTATAGAGAAACTTAAACTGTATGCGTGTGAAATTTATACTGTAAATTTCTGTAAAATTTATGAGAAAGGGATTTAATTGGAAATATTATGGAAATATAGGGTCATTATGTAAATATAAAATTTTGAGGGACTAAAGTGGAAATATTCTGTTTTAAAGGACGAAAATGTAAATTATGGGTTTTGAGGGACTATAATGTAAATTTTGTGTTTTGAGGGACTATTTTGTAAATATGAGAGAAATATAGTAAAATTTGATATTAAAATAAGTAAAACAGTAATTCTGATTTAATACGTACGAAAAATGTTCACGCGATTGGAAAACGTTGAAAAATCACTACGTGATTCGAAAAGGCGGCAATTAAGTCGCGAATGAAAATACATGAGAATATGACTACGTGATTAAATTACAAAAAGGATATTACCACCGTTAAATTATTTTATGAACCTGTATATGTGATATTAGTAGAAATTATGAATAGTGCATAGTACATGCATTGGAAAGGTCCAAAGGACTGTGTAAGGCAAGATGCCTAGGAGAGATTACACCTCCTGAGTGGGTGTGATAAGCGTAGTGTAGGTCTCTGATTGACCTTGGGGGCATTGGGGTGCGGGTTGCCTACAATGGACAGTTGGTAGCTCTTCTGTACCGTGGGTTAGACCGATGCAACACACCAATGATCCGGACCGAGACACTATCCCTAATCATGATTTGATAAAGACTATCGTGCATGTGCTAGATGTGCAGAAAATGAGCACGTGGTCTGAAGCACGTTGGTGCCGACAGATCTTTTCAGTCATTCTCTCCGACATGAGTTGTAGCTCCATGGAGTAGGATATCGAGTCAGAGTACATTGCATTCACATTTGCATTCATAAAGGATATATTATTGTAATTTTACATCATGTGTAAATTCTTGTTTGTGATAATTAAATTAATGAATATCTTAGTATTAAAAATAGCATAGTTGTATTTCTTATTTTTATTTATGGTATAATGATGATATTTAAGATTAATGGCATAACTGTAATTATAGTATGATGTCTGTATGATATTTTGGGATCTGTTTATCTTCATTGCTACCATACTGGTATTGGCATAGGTAATCTCACCTCTTGCATGTATATGTTGTATTATGTTTATGTATTGTAAGATACTGAGCCAAACGTAGAGCGAGAAGCAGAGAAAGATCCAGATTCTGTTGAGAACTTAGAGTTCTGATGGCGGTAGAGATTCCTAGCTTCTTGGGTTACCTGAGACTGACATTCATTGACGGGGACAATGCATGGACTGAAGATCTAGAGAGAGAGAGTATTTATTATTTGGGTGATGTAAATATTAGACTGAGTAGGTTACAGTCAGGAAATCCCTACTTTTCTGTCACTATATATGTACAGTTAGAATTTCCTATATCTATCAGGCAGCATTGGGGAGCGTACTATCGCACCCCTCGAGAGAGTAGCGTCGTATCGTCCGCTCGGACATTTGCTCCACGGACTTTACGCCGGGTTGGAATTCCCCACCCGGAAGGTCCGAGGAGGATCCATCCGAGGATCCTACTACTTAGAGGGCTCACCGCCTAGTTGTACTTGGGCAAAGATGTCAATGTAAATAGTGTTTAAACTTTTTGGAGTGACTAGTTTGTAATATTTATAGTATGACAGTGTTAAAGAATTGTATATGTATAACCAGGGACTTGAGCATGTATAAATGATGTAAATTATTTGTAATAATGCTGTGATGTTTTATTTTCTGCTAAGATTAATTTCTTGTTATTAAGAAATTTTGAATTTCATATTTTTCCTTATAACTTACATTATATTCATGAGGGTAATTTGGTAATTATGTAATATAAATGTGGCATCCTAAGGTAGGTGTTACACCATCCATCTTATGAAGAATCCTGAGGAGCATCACAATGTCTGGCTGAGGACAATAAACCAAGCGCTTATTGGGAGGCAACCCAATCAGATTTGCTTTCTTTTTCCTTTCTGTTTTACATTGTTTAGTTTCTTAGTTTAGCCTATTTTTAAGTGTTTCTTGCTTGATGATACCTGTCTCCTTGCTGGTTTTTGTGTTTTGACTTGCTCAGTTTTAGTTTGATTGCTTGAGTTCATGGTTTGTTGAGTGCATGCAGTCATGAGGAAAAGTTTAGAGTGCGTTTTGTAAGTCAGCAGCATACACAGGGTGGGCCGTGTCACATGACATGGCCCGTGTCCTCATGACAGCACCCCCAATTACTGCAGAAAAATACACGGGGTAGGCCGTGTCCCATGACACGGCCCGTGTTTTCAAGGATGGGACGTTTGTGATGATTCTAGAGAGGTTCACGGGGTGGGCCGTGTCCAATGACACGGCCCGTGTTGTCATGATCATCAGAACCCCTATTTTCCAGAGAGGTACACGGGTATGGCCGTGTCATATGACACGGCCCGTGTTGTCCTGCGCAGCTTATTACTAAGACAGAGGAGTACACGGGGTGGGCCGTGTCCTATGACACGGCCCGTGTACTCGTGACAGCGCCCCACTTAAACCCTGATTTAGGGATTTCTGCCCTAATTTCCCCAATTTCCCCTTCTTCTCTTCTTCTTCTCTGCGCAGCCATCACCCTCTCCCCCTCCAATATCCTTTTACCCACCACCATTCTCCATCCTCCTTCACCGTATTTCACCATTATCACCTCCCCCTCTCCCCAGACGCAGCTCCTCTCCATCCTCTCCATCATTCTCCCCTTTTCCACCAATTTCTCCATACCGTTGCTTCTCCTACTTCCTTCCTTCATGGTTCCATCCCATTTTTTTTCTTTTTCTTCATTTCTTCTGCTTCTTCCAGTGATGGGTCCTAAAAATCGCGTCAAGACCACTGCTGCTTCCTGTTCGCTCCATCCCCATTGTACCAGCTCTAGGCGTGCTTGGTCTCCATCACCCCCACGTGAGCCCTCACCCCCTCAGGTGCCAGTCAACCCTATTGATAGAAAGGTAGTGGTTCCCACTCATTTTTTAGATGTAGATACCCTTAGGGCTATAGGGTTATATGATGAGGTATTTACTATTTTGGGTAGGATTGGTTGGGTTGATTTCGCACTGTTACAGAGGCCTACTTTTACTGAGTTAACTAGGGAGTTTATTTCTAGTTTTAATCGCAAGCTTTATCCTCTGTCTGATCAAACCAGATGGCCTGGTGAAATCACCTTTAGGTTGCTTGGTAATTCTCATTCTATTGATATCCATATGTTTCGAGCTGTTTTTGGTTTTCCTGAGGGAGAAAATATGTTACCCTGTGATTTTAATGCTAATCGTGTGTGGTCTGATCTCACTGTGCCTGGGTCTGATGACTATGATCCTAAGGTGTCTAAAGCTTCTAGGCTTAGGTCCCCTGCCCATCGATATATTCAGAAATGGTTAGCTAATACTCTTTGTGGTAGGGGGAGAGTCAAGGGACAATTAGCCGTTCTGAGTTATTTTTCTTGCACTGCATGATTGAGGGAGTTCCTGTTAATGGAGGGTATTGGCTCTGTAATCAGTTTCACCACGTAGGGACCACTCTAGCTGGTCGCATTGTGATAGGGGGTATGTGACAGCCATTGCTGATCATTTTGATTACGTGCATTTGTTAGAGGAGGCACCAGTCCAGGGTCCCACTGCTATTGACAGGGCTATTTTAGTATCTATGAAGCTCTGCACTCGTTTAAATGGTGCTCTCGTCTTGCTTGGTGCTGATGGTGCTGCCTTGCCTAGGGCTGATCCGGCCCCTGAGCCGCATGAGGATATTGCTGTCTCGCCTCCTCCCGAGTTTGCTGATAATGCGGGCCCTTCCACTCAACCTGGCGCAGCTTCCTATGATGCTATCTTAGCCCGTATTGACTGCTTGGAGCTGGGCCATACTGCTAGCTTCCAGTGTTTGGAGGATCACTTTCAGGCTCTGGAGGTTGCGCGCGATCAGAGGATAGATGCCATTGATGGCAAGCTTGATTTTCTGCTTCAGCGTTTTTCATATCCCCCTCCCCCATCTTGATGTATTTTCATTTTGAGGCTGTGTCCTTCATTTTGCTGGCTTAATGGATATTGTTTTGGTTACTATTGGTTTATCTTTTGTATTTGCTTGAGTTTCCTGATGCTAGACTCAATTCTTCATATATACTTTGCTTATTACTGTGGATTCCTTTTATATGTTGTGTATGCTTTGACATTGAGGACACTTGTCTATTTTAAGTGTGGGGGAAGTTTGAAGTTTGATTTTGACCTTAATTGCACATTCTAATTTTAATTGGCATATCTGGTGCATGCTTTTCTAACTGGTTTTGAGAGTATGTTGAGCGATGAGCAAGTGATTGATTTTTATTGACAGGTTTTTAAGCCTAAAGGAGTTAACTTTCTTGATTCTAAACTTGCACTAAGAGGTTTTGAAAATTGAAAGGGTTTTGAGAATATGATAAAATTGGACCTAGTGAGTTTTTGAGCCTTGATATGAATGACTGATTGTAAGTCATTTTTGTTCTTTGTTGTGTGATTCCACTTGTGATTATATACTTTTCAGAACTTGATTTGACTCTCTTTTAAATTGCAAATGATCACTGCACATTTTTGAGATGATAAAGGCATTTCTTTCTTTCAGCCACTGGCCAAATAGTTATCCTTGTATTTTGATCCATTGATTCACCCCTTTGAGCCTAAATAATTTCCTTTCTTTTTATTATAGCTCAATACAAGCTTAATAGTGAAAAACCATTGCTACCTTACCTTAGGGAGTAGAAGAGCTTAATAATTATGTTGGGAATTGTGTTTGAATAAGTGTGGGGGTGATTACACTATTTTGAAAAGAAAGAAAGGAATGATTAAAAAAAAAAGAGATTGATAAGTTGGTTGATGAATGGAGAAAGTCGAGCAAAAGATGAAGATGGATTGAAAAGTGTTGGGGTAATTGTTCAAAAGTGTTTGATTTTTATATTCCCCTTGGCTCTTCTATCTATTTTCGATGGTCTAACTTTGCTTATCTTTGATATATCTTACCTTGACCTTGACTCCATTACAACCTGATTAAAGACCTTTTGATCTTTGTGTGCATGTGATTTAGGTGGTGGAGAAGTAGAGGCTTGTCAAGCCTATGATAAGGCATGTTTTCATGAGTTGGTTGAGAGTAAATACAAGCCCAAAATACTTGAGTGAAATAGAGTACATCTGTGAGGATTTATCATGTTGACTTAACCCTGATATTGGATTGACCTGGCTTGCTGATTTGGATTGTTGAGAGAGGAAATTCTTGAATGCTTAGATTCCTTGAAATGACTGATGTGTGTAGATCTTTGCTCATTATTCAGTACTTTTGTTACTTTTTGGGAAGCATGTGCTTGATTTTATGTTTTTGCTCAGGAGTGCAAAAGGTTAAGTGTGGGGGTATTTGATCTGTTATTAATTTCAGCTCTTTTATGTTCTTTGTTTGATCTAATCGGATTCCAAATGTGCTTAATTGTTGACATTTAGCTAACTTTCTAATTTAGAGTTGTCTTTGGATGTTTATTATGAAACTATGCTTAAATGTGGTTATAAACACTCATAAACGTATTGTGATTTTCAGGAGATCTATGAGTAATGGAGTCCATTGGTATTGAACTATTAAGAAGAGAGTTAAGAGACTTAAGGGAATTAGTATCAACCCCTAGAAGCAAAGGAAGAAGGGCATTCATGAAGAATCAAGGCTGGATTAGAAGAAAATGATCAACACGGCCCGTGTCAAATGACACGGGGTAAGCCGTGTATTATTCTGAGTTTGAAGACTAGAAGATTTTGAAGAACACGGCCTGTGTCAAATGACACGGGGTAGACCGTGTACTTCTCTGACTTCACGAGGAAGAGTCAATTTCAAGCCTTGACCGAGAACACGGCCCGTGTCATATGACACAGGGTGGGCCATGTTCTTCTCTGACTTTGGAATAGCTGGGAATCTGTCATCAGAATTGGACACGAGTTGGGCCGTGCAATATGACACGGCTCGTGTCATCGACTCAGAAGTTTAATTTCATCTTTTAATGCTAAATTAGGTTCCCAAACCTAAAAATAGGGTTACTTAGAGTCCCTAGAGAGGTCTAAACAGAGAGAGCCATCAAGGAAACTGAGAGAAACACGAAGACCAAGAAGAGGAAGGATTCGATTGAGGATTGGAGACTCGGATTCGAGCGATCAAAGATCAATCACTCTCAAGCCTTGGAAACTAGTTTGATCTTTAGTTTTTCTTTTCTTCTTTTGTTCTGAACAATGTTTTCTTTTAATTTTTCTTCTGTTTTTGAATTTGCCATGTGTGGCTAAACTTCTTGATTGCTTAAGGGAGGATGAAACTCTAGTTTTGATTATGTGATTCTTGCATATTTCTTTATATCAATACAATTATGTTTTTATTCATATGTTTCTGCTCTTAAATCAATATAAAGGTTTTTATATTCTTGCCAAATTTCGAGAGTGGTAAAACTAAGATTGCTATCTTGTGATTTAGGTGGTATGACTAGTGAGACATATGATCTAAGTAATTTAATCCCTGTGTGATTAGATCTTAGTGTGATTGGTTTTCTAATTCTTAATGCAATCATTAGGTAGGTGTAAGAGCGGTTGCTTTACAAATAACTAATGGTTAGGGTTTGATTTGAGCGGTTGCTGAATTAAGCGAAACTTAAGGAAAACAAGAGATTTATCTCATAATTACATAAGAACATAATTGATCATGTTGGTATAAAGAGTATGTAAGTTAGCATAATCATATAAATCTAGTAGTGGATTCCATCTTTTAACCAATATCTTTAACTCGATAATTCAATTTGTGTTTACTGTTTTGGTTTAAGTTTAATTTCTTTTGTTAGTTTTAATTAACAAAACCTTTTTTTTAATTTTACTGTTTATTTTTCATCAGAGTTTAATTTAGGAATTGGATTGATAGTGTTAATTGAATTAGTTCTCTGTGGATCGACCCTTGCTTACTACAATTGGTTGCAAGGTTTTTATATTTTTGGTGGAACTTGGCAACTGTTTTTGATATTTATTTCTAATCACATTCCACACCATACCATTCACCAAAGATAGAAAATCTCTAATCTTTAAAGACCTCACTGCCTTTTTTACATTTCCCTTCAATCCTAATTCAAACTTGATACACTTCCAGTTCTCATTTGGATTGAGTCTAAACTGAGAAGAAAACTTGGACAACTTATGAAACTTAGCCTCATATTGCCTAATCATCATGTGTAACACCCCAAAAAATTACTTATTTCATAATATATATTCATTTTATATTATTTATGATTTTTGTGAATTTTTTTAAAATTATTTAAATGGTTTGATTATTTTAATATTTTTCTCGATTTATGCACGCACTAAGCGGGGCCGGAAAATGAAATATTTTTCTTGAGGCCAGAAAATTTTAGACTGTAGAAACGTCGACCGGGGATCTTACTAAACCCGAGGTCAGGCACAGTTTACGAAATTTTTATTTTTTGAGATCTTATCGGATAAATAAAATTACAGTATATTTTATTATCTGTGAGATAATAATTACTGTTTCAGCTGACTGCAATTTTTGTCCACTGAATAATAGCTCTAGTAGAGTGTTAGTCATCTTTTCTAGAGAGTACTTTAATGACATCACCATTCACTTTATTAAAAAGTATGTAAAGCTTCTCAAGGAAGCTTCCTACCAAGCTTCTCAAGGAAGCTTCATATTCTCTCCCCTCCCATTGTGGTTCACGGTTTTGGGGGGAAGGAAAGATGACAAGAAGATTGTCATCTTTTTGACTCAAGGACATCACTTCCCTTTTCATTTCATAAAGCTATCACTTTCTTTCTTTACCTTTCATCTCTCTCACTTTTCTCTTCTCTCCCTCACGCACTCTCTTCTCTTCTCTCTTCTTCTTCTTCTTCTCCTCTTCTCCTCTTCATCCACACGGTCACACCACCATTGGTGACCATTCAAGTTCTCTTGCTCAAGCCAACCTAGGCTATTGACTCCCCTCATCTTCTTGAAGCTCTTCTCTTTGGTGAACCCCTCTTGATTCTTCCATCTTCATCACTTTCTAGTAAGCCCTATAGCTTGAAACTTTGAGGTAAAGTTATTGACTTTCTTCCTTTTTCTTCCTATTTTCGTGACCCTTGGTCACCATTGTGATCAAGAACTCCTCTTTTCAAGTTTTGGTTGTTAATTTCTTAAGTTAACCATCTTAGGGTTTTCTTGGTGGGGGCGGACAAAATCTTATAAGGAAGCATCAAGAAGCTTGCTTTCTTTGTTGTCTCTTAAGGTAAGAGGGAGATCATCCTCTTAACCTATCTTGGTGGTGAAGAACACATCTTTGTGGTAATGATGAGGAACCCATGTGTGAGTTACCTATTTGGTTGTGTGATTTTGGTAGTGTTGTGATTGATTGTGTGGTATGATTCTTGTATATGTTGTTATATAACTTGGTGGATTTGAAATGCTTGAATACTTGAATATGTTTTGTAAGGGCACACAGTCGTGTGGGACAGGCCGTGTCAGTGAGTAGACTGGATGGGATTTCTGCTGTATTCCAGAGGAGTACACAGCCTAAGCCATGTAATGTGACACGGCCATGTAGGCCGAGCCTTGTAAAGTGATACGGTCGTGTAACATGGGTGATGAAAAATGGTTAGGTTTCTAGTCCCTTAGAGGCTCACGATCTCTTTGGGCACTGGATATGAGACTTAGTTAATTGAATAATTAGACACTTAATTAGGATTTCATGATATGGAAAGAATAAAGAACAAGCCTTTAACCTATAGTTTAGAGTGGTCCTTGGATAAAGAAAGAACATGAGTGCGAGTGAGGTTGTGAGGACCTTAGAATAATCAATCTAAGTGAGTTTAATCAAGATAAAAGAAATGAATTATTTAATTGAGAGTAATAAAGGTTGAATGAAAAACACTAGATAAATTCCTTAGAGAGGTTAATGGAAAAATGTAATGTAATTGAGGCGTGACTTTTATATCAACTCTAAAAAGTATGCATTCATCATTAAGATTTGGATATTGACTTGCAGTGAGTCCATGAATGGGACCACGGATTATTGATAAATAATTGGGCTGGATGTGGCATGTGATCATGGATAAGTCATGCTGTTATTGAAAATTGATATATGTGTATATATGTATGCATTAAATCATCATGCATTGAGAAAGTCCATTGGACTAAGTTGAAAGGCTATGTCCCTAGGAGATGAATCACACTTATTGTGCTGGTGCGAGTAGACAAGTGTAGGTCAATTGTTGACCTTGGGGGCATCGAGGTGCAGGTACCTCACAATGGATAGTTGGTAGCTCTTTTATCCGTGAGGCAGATCGATGCAAACATACCGACGATCTGGACCGAGACACTGTCTTATGTCACGATCTAGTGTAGAATGTCTTGTACAATGCCTTGATGTGCACACTGATAAATTGATGAATTATAGCACTTTTGGCCGCAGCAGCCGAGTTATAGACATGTCTCCATGAACATTCTCTCCGATGTTGTGTCTAGCTCCATGGAGTAGGAAATTGGAACCTTGTGCATATGCATAGTCGGTCAACATATTTATTTGGCTTAAATATATATGATTATGAGAATGTTTCTTTTAATAATGATTATGACTATCTATACCATTAAATTGCTGACTACCTGTGCTTTGATGCTGTTTATCATGTTTGCAATGTTGTAAGGTGTCCTGCGCCATTTCTATTTCTTACTGCCATAATTGGTAATGAAGTTGGATATCTCACCTCTTTTCTGTATTTTGTTATTTTGTATTTATCTATATGTCTTAAAAGATCGAGGCAAGGAAGGGCCTGAGTTTCATGACTTTGGGATGAACTAGTGTTCTGTTTGGCCATGGCATCCCGGCAAGGCTTCCTAGTGTATGCTAGGCTGAGGTTTCATAGGGGTGTGGACTGCTGGCACGTTGATGTGAACACCGAACGTTGTGTCTACATAGGAGATGTGACGGCGTCTTTGGCTTGGGGATGTTATGATCCCCCTGTTTTCTCTTTGGTTATGGCTGTATCGCTAGAATTCTATATGCCGATACGCGAGGTGTGGGGTGATCGTGAGTACACTCCACATGAGGATTCATTTCTGTCTTTTGCACGAGCTCCTGCTCGTGAATCTGTTGCTTCTGTAAGGATTTCCTCTTCTGAGGAGGATCCTATGGAGGAGCCTGAGGAGGATCCAGCTGAGATTCATTCTCAGTAGTTGTTGGGGGCTCGATATATTTCGTAACCATATTGGCTGATGGTACATAATTTTTGGGCATATAAAGCTTTTGCTTCTTTTTGTGAGCTTGATGTAACTAATGACTTATATTATGTAACTAAACACACATATATATATATGGTACGCATCTTTTGTATAAATGTATGGTTTTAGTTTTTATGTTTTTCTGCTTACACTAGTTTCTTTAGATGAACAGAAAATTGCTATATTAGAATACTTTATTGATGAACAAGATAATACATATGGATAAAATGAACCAGGTCTTAAAAAGTTTCTTTTGAAGATTTTTGTACATTTGGTGTGACGTCCTCCCTCTTGAAAAAGGAGGTGTTACATCATGTCCCCTTGTTGAAGACTAAGAAACTCCATCTCTTTGTCTTCTTGTAAGCTTTTTGGAAAGTATTTCTCCAAAAAGGTTTCCTCAAACATTTCCCATGTGATCAATGTAACATCCCGAAAATTTATTTATTTCATTATAAACAATCATTTTATAATATTTGTGATTTTTGGTGATTTTTGTAGAATTTTCTAAAAATGTTGAATATTTTAATATATTTCTCATTTTGCGTGTGCGCTAAGTGGAGCCGAGAAAATAAAATATTTTCCCTGAGGCTGGTAAACCTTGAATTGTCAACGTGTCGACGGGGAATCTTACTAAACTCGAGGCTGGGCACAGTTTGCGAGGTTTACATTTTTTGAGGTTTTATCTGCTAGATAAAATTGCTGTATCATAAAATTATCTGATGAATAATAAAATATTATTTTGATCAGTTATAACTTTCATTCACTGAGAAAATAATTCTAATAGTGTAATCAAATCATCTGGTAAATCTACTTAATTGAGGAGACAAGCTTACTATACACTTTATCGAGGAGCACGCGAAGCTTCTCAAGGAAGCTTCAAGGAAACTTCTAGGAAGCTTCCTTCCCAGCCATTATTCACTCTCTCTCCTCCCATTTTTGTTCAGCACGTTTGACTATAGGGGGAGCATATTTCACTTTTTTTCTCACATTTCCCCTCCTCCCTGTACACAGCTCACTATTCACTCATCTTTCTCTCTTCTCTTTTACCCCATACCAGCAACACCATCCACCCACACCTCCATTTTGTTATTCAAAAACCGTCACAATCCTAGCACCATTTTGTGTTGGAGGACCACCATCATTGAGGAAATCATCTTCAAAGTTCTGCCATTTTCTCCATCTTCATTCTCTTCTACTTTAAAGCTTAAAGGTTGGAGCTTTAAGGTAAAGCTCTTAGCTTTTTCTTCCTCCCCTCTCATTTTCGTAACCCACTGTCATTTTGATGACCATGGGTATTCATTTCAATATTGGGTTCTGATTTTGCATGTTTAAATGTTTAAGGATTTCCTGGTAGCTAAAAACGTAAATCCTGACCAAAAGGAGCAGCCTTTCTTTGTGCTTCTCCAAGGTAAGAGGAAGATACTCCTCCTTAACCTATTTTAGCATTTAGGAACGTCTGTGATTGGTGTTGAGGGTCATTCTGTTTTTGCATGTTGTTTGTATTGTATGTGTGCTATTTGATGGTTTGTGTGTTTTGATATATATCTGGATGTATTGGAACGTGTAATATGGAAGGGAATGACTTTCGATTAGTTCTCGGATGGTCACGGTGTTGAGCCCAGAAATTTGGAAATTTCATGTGAAAACTAGTAACAGTATGAACCCCTGGCCAAACTCATCGAATATGATATCCTGATCATTTAGTGAAATGTCAAAATCCGTCGAGTTTAGACTTCTGACCATTTTCGTCGAATGTCAAAATCCGTCGAGTTTAGACTTCTGACCATTTCCGTCGAATGTCAAAATCTGTCGAGTTTAGATTTCTGACCACCAAACACAATGTCAAAATCCGTCGAGTTTAGACTTCTGACCATTTCCATCAAATGTCAAAATCCGTGGAGTTTAGATTTCTGACCACCAAACACAATGTCAAAATCCGTCGACTTTAGATCTCTGACCACCAAACACAATGTCTAAATCCGTCGAGTTTAGGCTTCTGACCATTTTCGTCGAATGTCAAAATCCGTCGAGTTTAGACTTCTGACCATTTCCGTCGAATGTCAAAATCCATCGAGTTTACATTTCTGACCACCAAACACAATGTCAAAATCCATCGAGTTTAGACTTCTGACCAATATCTTTCTACCAATGTTGTTTCTATCAGGTCATTTTCCATCGAAAGGCAGCCTCAATAGTACACTAGAGACACTTCTTCGTCGAATCCAAAAACTATAATTATCGTCTAACACTTAGTGATTTAATTAGTGGTAACAGGATGCAATAATTAGCAAATTGGGAAATTAAAATATACTTTGAGATTCATAAATTTTAAAGAACCAAGAATGGAATTTTCATAAGACTTTGGATAATTTTAATTAGGGTAAGAACATGAGAGTGTGAGATTTTGAGATCTTAGAATAACCTTCTAAGTGTATATGAATAAATTACCTAAGAGGATTTAAATTAACTAAGAGAATTCCTTTAGAGACAAACTCTGTAAGTAAAGCTAAACCTAAGCAAGAATTCATAATACGCTTTAAAATGTATTAATTTATTTAACAACAATATTATGCTATTGTGGGTCCATGTGGGTGACCATTGACTGTGTTAATTCTTACTTTGGCAAATTGTGACATATGATGTAATAGTATGTAATAATGATCATACATGATTATGCATAGAGTCTGTATGCATTGTGAATGTTCGTTGGACTGTCGTAAGGCCTAGTTGCCTAGGAGTTGAACACACCTTAGTGCGGGCGCGAATAGACAAGTGGGGTCCTGTAGTTGGCCTTGGGGGCGTCGGGGCGCGAGCGTCTCACAGAGGGCAGTGGTAGCTCCTCTGGACCGTGGGACAGACCGATACACACGCACCGACGATCCTGACTGGCCACAGTCCTATATCGAGATCTTGTGAGAATGCCGCTGTATAAAGCCTTGTTGCGCAAAATGACTGATTATTTTCTGAAAAAGCACTTGTTTTATGGCTGACGAGATACTGGCATGTCTCCCTGATCATTCTCTCCGACTATTTTTTGTCTAACTCCATGGAGTAGGATTTTGACTATTGAATGCATATGCATAGAGAGTCCATGAATTATCTAGCATACATTGTCATTATAATTGGAATTGTTGTCTTACTGTCATATATATATATATATAACTGCCTGGAACCGCTTATTTGTTTACTTCTGCTATTCAATGCTTATGCTTATTATTTGGAAATGCTATGTGGGCACTTTGCGCTGATTGGTTTCTTGATGCTATAATAGGTAATGATGGTAGGATGTCTTACCTCTTTCTTGTACTTTTCTTGCTCTATGTAAATCTTTGGTTAAAGACTGTAAGTGGGAACGAGGTTGGATTCCTATGGATTTTGTTGGTTTGACCCACTATATCTGGTGATGTCATCGCGAAGGGAGTTCTATTGGGTTTATTCGAACTGAGTCCACTAGTGGTGTCAAGACCTGGCGAGTCGACTGGACCGACAAGCGTATGCGACCTACTGGGGATCTAACCTTGACCATGAAGAGGACTGCGGTTGAAGATCATATTCTGTATTTTTCACTACCCTGGTGAGCCCAGAATTGTCTCACGTATTCGGGATTCGGTGGAGTGCCCAACTCCTTAGTTGTAGATAGGGTGTGGGTAGTTGATATCTTATTTTGCATTACCTATATAAAAATGTATTTTGGGTATATGTATGTTTTAAGGTGATTATCCATACTTAAAGGTTGTAAATTGAGTACATTCTATAATTCATATTTTAATTAGTTGTATATGTAACTATTCATTCGTGGCTCCTATTTTCCTCATACGAGAAATGTTTTAATTTATTTGTAAAGTTTGTTATTTGACAATGTTAGCACGCCAAAATTTAGTAACCGTGACATAATGACGATTGTGCCGTGGTTATTAAATCTAGGGGTGTTACATTAAGGTGGTATCAGAGCTCAGTTCAACCTGTTGAGCCGGGGTATGGACTGACTATGCTTAGACATGTTAGAAGTTTATTTGTATGTTGTGTGCTTCCTTGTCTCTTGAATTGAGATATTGGGAAAGGAAGGCATAGTTTGCCATAGGTTGAGTGTTGGTAGCTACTGTTGCACAGTTACATGATATTGGGTATTGGCCCACTCAATGTGTAATGTTCTGTGTCTACAGGAAACTATAACTTCACTTAGGCGTGTTAAGGCAATAGGAATTCTTTTAGAAAGAAGCTTAGCTAGTATGACTGAACTTGTTTAGGAATTATCTGCATTTTCACCCTTGTGTGTTGTGTGACTCCTTGTGTTGGGTTTCCGAAAGGAGACATTATTGTCTGAAATGGTTACTTGTCTCCACTGTGCCTGATTGTCTGTTTCGAAGGAAGATAATGGCTCGCGAAAGACGCATGCGTAGGAATATGGAATGCAACAACACAGGAGTGGATGCAACTATGGAAACAATGCAGGGAATGGCTGACGTAACAGTGCAACCGAATTAGAGGGCTGCCCAACAGCAGGAATTGGAAGTTGAGGTTCGAAATTTGAAGGAAGAAAGTCGATTTTGGGGTAACTCTGGATTACCGAAGTTCCAAAGGAGGAACCGTGGAAAGGCCAATCAGTTTAAGCAGAAACCGTATACACTACGACCAAGGGAGCAGCAGTGACATCAAACGCATCATAGTGGTGCGAGTGGTAGTAAGTCCAATCCAATTGTGGTACCGTTATTAATGTGTAAGAAGTGTGGAAAGGACCACTTCACGAGGGACTGTAAGATTGAAGGAAGAATTTGTTTCAAGTGCGGAAAGCAAGGACATGTGTGGAGGGATTATGCTTTACATGAGACAAAGCCTCCACATGCAATCAAAAGGGTAATCTGCTTCAAGTGTGGAAAAGACCATTTAACTAAGGATTGTACGAACGGTGGGATAATTTGTTTCAAATGCAGAGAGTTAGGACATGTGGCTAAGAACTGTACTTCGCAAAGGACGAAGCCTTTTGTTGGTAATACACGCACTTCACAATCTCACAAAGAAAGGAGAGTTAATTTCTCTAGTGGAGTAGAAACATCCAAGACTGAAGACCTGAACGAGGGAGCTTGTACTACAACTGATGACCCTGTGATTTTACTGTATAATTCTGGGGGTAACCCATTTCTTTATGATGTATGAATATATGAATCCAGTAGGGATGCTCATACCTTCGTTATCTTTTGAGTAAGTTATTTCTATTTTGGCTGCTAACAACTTGTTGATGGTAGCCAAGTTGTTTAAATTGTCCTATGACCTGTTAAAGACTAAATCCTTCTGTTGATCAGATTTGTTCACTTCTTTTGCAAACTAGATGTAATGTTAACGATGGGATTGGTTATCTTCCAGCCATATTCTGTCGAAAATGTTTCAAGGAAATTCTAAGAGTTTGTTTTTGGAATTGAGTTGTCTGTATATTTACTTCCTTTCGACTCGAATGATACTATTCTCGTTTGTAAGTCTACTCTCATTACAACAAGTCTGTTTAAAACTGCCCTATTATTGTTAGAAAATGGAACCCCTTTTCCAATTCAATCATCTACTTTCTTCATGAATCAACTCGATCTCAGTAAGAAATTGATCGTTTACTAAACGGGTCTCGTCATTCGATTTCAACAGAAACTTAGTGCTTCTTGAGACAAAAATTTCCTAGATGTGAATTAATGAAACTCACTCCTAAGTTTTATTGGACCATATCATACTCTTCGTTAGGCAGGTCCAGTGATAAATCAAGCGACTTCCCTATTTTTCTTTCTAACCTTTATAACGTTTCTAGTATACTTCGATTGAGTAAATGTGTTCCCGAATCTGAACTATAACAATGTGCTAAGTGTAGCATGGTTAAATGAGAACTTACCCTATGAGACATCTGTTCAAATCAAGGAAAGATGATTTGGCAAATCAATTGAAGGACGCCGCTATTTTCTCCAAGATCATTTTGGGTTCTTAACTATCATTAAGATCATTTGAGAAAAGGGTATATTTCCAAGGCAACTTTCTCTGATACGTAGTGAACACCACGGGTATTTCGTAATGTCGTTCCATGTAATGAATGCTTCGGTAGTACTCATCGATTACACAAACAAGACCTTTCTTCCCTATTGAGACAGAATTGTCGTGTTGTTCTTCAATTTCAGAAGAAGAATGAAGAGTTACGCTAGAAGTTGTTCAAGTACCTAATTTTGGTTTGAGGCGTTTAACTTTTGAATCAAGTGATCTTTAGAAGAAGGAACTATTGGAGATCAGTCGCAAGTTGGAGCAGTTCTTCAATGGGACAGGTCAAAGACTATGTTGCAAATTTGTAACTTTAAAGGATCAGCTGAATAGTATGGGAGACTCACTGCAGAATTCTTCAAAATGACAATACTTCTCGTCTAACTCATGCATTGGAGTCAAGTTTGTAGGATTGGTGCATATAAGGAAAGATTTTTAAGAATTGAAGAGACATTCGATTTCTTCGCTAAAGATGATTCTGCCTAAATCCCAATGAACTTTTGAGATACCTAGTGATGCTTCGCATTAGAAGTTTAGAATGTGTGCTTGATCAGAATAGAAGGGATGGTAATGTATGCTTAGTGACAATCAAGAATACATGAGAAGGATTACCTTACACCAACTCAGAGTTAACTTTGTAGTTATATTGAAGATCTGGAAGCATTTTCTACGAGGAGAAATTCTCAATGCCCATGGTAATCTTAAGAGCCAAAGGTATTTTGGTCTGTTGGAATGAGTGGAACATGAGGCGGAGACGGTGATTAGAAGCTCTGAAGGATTTTGACTTTCTGTTCTGGTATAATTCTGGAAAAGGCGAAGGTCGTAGCGGATGCCTTAAGAATAAAATAAGCTTAGTTGCCTACTACGGTAAACAAGGAGAATAAGTTCGATAGGGCCACCCAGTGATGAACAGTTGTTTGGAGAGTTGGCTGTTGGATGGCTGAAGACTCAAAGGGCATAGAATCTTTTATTAATCGGCCTATGACATCAACACGTTTTTGCTCGTTAATATAAGATGCTCAGTGGAAGGAAGCAACCTTATTGCCAGTGAGTTGGAATGATGCAGCTGAAGATACAACACGAGAACTAGGAGACAAAATGAAAGAAACACAGTCGTGTTTGTCCTAAGATATGATGAATTTCGAGGATGAAATTCCTTTTAGAAGGGGAGTGTTGTAACATCTCGAAAATTTATTTATTTCATTATAAATAATCATTTTATAATATTTGTGATTTTTGGTGATTTTTGTGGAATTTTCTAAAAATGTTGAATATTTTAATATATTCCTCGTTTTGCATGTGCGCTAAGCGGAGCCAGAAAAATAAAATATTTTCCCTGAGGCTGGTAAACCTTGAATTGTCAACGTGTCGACGGGGGATCTTACTAAACCCGAGGCTGGGCGTAGTTTGCGAGGTTTGCATTTTTCGAGGTTTTATCTGCTAGATAAAATCGCTGTATCATAAAATTATCTGATGAATAATAAAATATTATTTTGATCAGTTGTAACTTTCATTCACTGAGAAAATAATTCTAATAGTGTAATCAAATCATCTGGCAAATCTACCTAATTGAGGAGACAAGCTTACTATACAATTTATCGAGGAGCGCGTGAAGCTTCTCAAGGAAGCTTCAAGGAAACTTCTAGGAAGCTTCCTTCCCAGCCACTATTCACTCTCTCTCCTCCCATTTTTGTTCAAAGACGTTTGACTATAGGGGAGCATATTTCACTTTTTTTCTCACATTTCCCTCCTCCTCAGTATGCAGCTCACTATTCACTCATCTTTCTCTCTTCTCTTTCACCCCATACCAGCAACACCATCCACCTACACCTCCATTTTGTTCTTCAAAAACCGTCACAATCCTAGCACCATTTTGTGTTGGAGGACCACCATCATTGAGGAAATCATCTTCAAAGTTCTGCCATTTTCTCCATCTTTATTCTCTTCTACTTTAAAGCTTAAAGGTTGGAGCTTTAAGGTAAAGCTCTTAGCTTTTTCTTCCTCCCCTCTCATTTTCGTAACCCACTGTCATTTTGATGACCATGGGTATTCATTTCAATATTGGGTTCTGATTTTGCACGTTTAAACGTTTAAGGATTTCCTGGTAGCTAAAAACATAAATCCTTACCAAAAGGAGCAGCCTTTCTTTGTGCTTCTCCAAGGTAAGAGGAAGACACTCCTCCTCAACCTATTTTAGCATTTAGGAACGTCTGTGATTGGTGTTAAGGGTCATTCTGTTTTTGCATGTTGTTTGTATTGTATGTGTACTATTCGATTGTTTGTGTGTTTTGATATATATCTGGATGTATTGGAACGTGTAATATGGAAGGGAATGACTTCCGATTGGTTCTCGGATGGTCACGGTGTTGAGCCCAGAAATTTGGAAATTTCATGTGAAAACTAGTAACAGTATGAACCCCTGGCCAAACTCGTCGAATATGATATCCTGATCATTTAGTGAAATGTCAAAATCCGTCGAGTTTAGACTTCTGACCATTTTCGTCGAATGTCAAAATCCGTCGAGTTTAGACTTCTGACCATTTCCGTTGAATGTCAAAATCCATCGAGTTTAGATTTCTGACCACCAAACACAATGTCAAAATCCATCGAGTTTAGACTTCTGACCATTTCTGTCGACTGTCAAAATCCATTGAGTTTAGATTTCTGACCACCAAACACAATGTCAAAATCCGTCGAGTTTAGATCTCTGACCACCAAACACAATGTCTAAATCCGTCGAGTTTAGGCTTCTGACCATTTTCGTCGAATGTCAAAATCTATCTAGTTCAGACTTTTGACCATTTTCGTCGAATGTCAAAATCTGTCGAGTTTAGATTTCTGACCACCAAACACAATGTCAAAATCCGTCGAGTTTAAACTTCTGACCAATATCTTTCTACCAATGTTGTTTCTGTCAGGTCATTTTCCGTCGAAAGGCAGATTTCAATAGTACACTAGAGACACTTCTTCGTCGAATCCAAAAATTATAATTATCGTCTAACACTTAGTGATTTAATTAGTGGTAACAGGATGCAATAATTAGCAAATTGGGAAATTAAAATATACTGAGATTCATAAATTTTAAAGAACCAAGAATGGAATTTTCATAAGACTTTGGATAATTTTAATTAGGGTAAGAACATGAGAGTGTGAGATTTTGAGATCTTAGAATAACCTTCTAAGTGTATATGAATAAATTACCTAAGAGGATTTAAATTAACTAAGAGAATTCCTTTAGAGACAAACTCTGTAAGTAAAGCTAAACCTAAGCAAGAATTCATAATACGCTTTAAAATGTATTAATTTATTTAACAACAATATTATGCTATTGTGGGTCCATGTGGGTGACCATTGACTGTGTTAATTCTTACTTTGGCAAATTGTGACATATGATGGAATAGTATGTAATAATGATCATACATGATTATGCATAGAGTTTGTATGCATTGTGAATGTCCGTTGGACTGTCGTAAGGCCTAGTTGCCTAGGAGTTGAACACACCTTAGTGCGGGTGCGAATAGACAAGTGGGGTCCTGTAGTTAGCCTTGGGGGCGTCGGAGCGCGGGCGTCTCACAGAGGGCAGTGGTAGCTCCTCTGGACTGTGGGACAGACCGATACACATGCACCGACGATCCTGACTGGCCACAGTCCTATATCGAGATCTTGTGAGAATGCCGCTGTATAAAGCCTTGTTACGCAAAATGACTGATTATTTTCTGGAAAAGCACTTGTTTTATGGCTGACGAGATACTGGCATGTCTCCCTGATCATTCTCGGACTGTTTTGTGTCTAGCTCTATGGAGTAGGATTTTGACTATTGAATGCATGTGCATAGAGAGTCCATGAATTATCTGGCATACATTGTCATTATAATTGGAATTGTTGTCTTACTGTCATATATATATATATATATAACTACCTGGAACTGCTTATTTGTTTACTTCTGCTATTCAATGCTTATGCTTATTATTTGGAAATGCTATGTGGGCGCTTTGCGCCGATTGGTTTCTTGATGCTATAATAGGTAATGATGGTAGGATGTCTTACCTCTTTCTTGTACTTTTCTTGCTCTATGTAAATCTTTGGTTAAAGACTGTAAGTGGGAACCAGGTTGGATTCCTATGGATTTTCTTGGTTTGACCCACTGTATCCGGTGATGTCATCGCGAAGGGAGTTCTATTGGGTTTATTCAAACTGAGTCCAATAGTGGTGTCAAGACCTGGCGAGTCGACTGGACCGACAAGTGTATGTGACCTGTTGAGGATCTGACCTTGACCATGAAGAGGACTGCGGTTGAAGATCATATTCTGTATTTTTCACTACACTGGTGAGCCCGGAATTGCCTCACGCATTCGGGATTCAGTGGAGTGCCCAACTCCTTAGTTGTAGATAGGGTGTGGGTAGTTGATATCTTATTTTGCATTACCTATATAAAAATGTATTTTGGGCATGTGTATGTTTTAAGGTGATTATCCAGACTTAAAGGTTGTAAATTGAGTACATTCTATAATTCATATTTTAATTGGTTGTATATGTAACTATTCATTCGTGGCTCCTATTTTCCTCATATGAGAAATGTTTTAATTTATTTGTAAAGTTTGTTATTTGACAATGTTAGCACGCCGAAATTTAGTGACCATGACATAATGACGATTGTGCCGTGATTATTAAATCTAGGGGTGTTACAATCAACATCCCCGCTGCCTCCAGCAGTCTCCTAGCACTTAACCACCATTGCTCCACTTCCCTTCCCAACACAAAGGAAGCAAATGAAACTCTTTGCTCATCCGAGCAAACCATTACCTCATCGATCTTTTCTAACTCGGCCAACCACTCTTCCACTTTCGTCGGATCATAGTTACCTTTGAACATCGAAGGGTTCATCTTTCTGAATTCTAAAATGTCAAGAAAATTCTAATTTCTCTCAACTGGTATCTCCTATGCTGGTGGTGGTACTGGTGGTGGCACTAGTTACTGACGTCCCAACCTCTCTAGCACTCTAGCAGTTACTACTACCTATTCTCCCAATGCGTTGGCAGTAGCATTTGCTTACTCTGTCTGTTGCCTCATGGCATTAGCCATTGTCGTCAAAATTGTAACCATATCGGTGTCTTCACTAGGTGTGTTCCTTGTTTCTCTAGTTTGCCTTTTGGGTGCCATAGTTACCTGTACACATAGAAACAACACATATTGAGCTGCAGTCTTAATACTATGTAACTGTGTAATAGTAGCTAATAACAATTGAACCTAAGGTAAGTCATGAAATTCTATCCAAACATCTCAAACAAGAGACACAAAAATGCATAACACATAAAGAAACTTCCAAGCATGCCTAAGCATAGTCAGTCCATACCCCGGCTCAACAGGATGAATGGCTTTGATACTATAATGTAACCAATACTAACATACTACTTCAATATTATTTTGCAAACAAAACGCATAACATTTATACAAATAATTATGGAGAGCCACGGTATCAAAAATTTATATATACACCAATGCCTCAACAGACACATTGTAATACATAAACTTCCATAACAATAAGATCTAGTACAATATACAAACTTTAACTACATAAAATATATAAACTATACTAGTCTTCGTACATTTACTACTTCTCTTTTGAGGAACTCACGCCTACATTGACATGGCAACACAATCGGGGTGAGAAATCACAATTCTCAGTAGAAGTTTTCCAAAACTAGCTTTTTATACATTCATAAAGAATACACCGCTATTAAATTAACACTTCAATCATAGAAGTACACAACATCTCCATCTCAAAGATACTCAATCGCTCACATAATTGCATTGTCATGAGTTCATGTTATGGTTGCAACTGCCTATACAATCGCCACGTTATGCTAAATTATGTCTAGTGTTTATGACTATGTAAATCCTAAATATGAAATAAGTAATGTTATGATACCATATATAGGAACTCCAATTCCATGGTAATGTCATGAATGCATGAGTCCTGAACAAGGTAATGGAAATCACATCCATAAACGTCGAACAAGCACTAGAACCCGGTTCCAGTAGTTTTCTCTCCAGGTAGTGAAATCTATAAACTATGTTGTCATCATCAAATAATCAAGGAAGTCCATCCTCATAGTCGCTATAACAGGAAGGATACCATCCACCTTGCCTAATATAGATTACCTTCATCTGTGAGACTCACACCTTTTAACATAAAGGCAAAATATACATTCATGTCTAATCACTTCTCATAATTAGCATTACAAATCATTTTTTATTTAACATATGCTCACTTCATTAAATACTCCTATTAGAGTCTCATTACTCATTAAGAAACATAAAATAAAGGTATACACAAGATAAGCACTTCATTTCCCTTAAATATAAATGCTCTCAAAAACTAAAATGGGAGCTCAAGCACTTCACCTAGGGCGCCTAGGCTCTTAGATGGCAGAGCATCTCCCCTGTTCTTCCCAGTGACAAGCACTCAAGCCCTATTACTAGGGTGCTTAGGCACTCATCGCACAACAACACGTTTAACCTTCTAGGCATCAAGTGCTCAGGCGCTCTCCTCACAGTGCCTAGGCACTAATCACACAGAACGTAACTTCTGTAGAATTCTGCAGATGGAACTATTGTTCCATTAAGGAACAAAGTTGTTCCAAACACACCAACTTCAATTCCACATGTCTTTTCACATCACAAAAGATCCATTAGTATATTACAACTCTTATACCACTTTAACTCAACTCAAATCCATGAATCATCGATCAAGCTTTCATCTTCAACCCTAAAACTCATCTTCTATCTCAAAGGAAAATAAAGTTGTATAAGTGATGAAAGCTTATCATCAATCATCAAACAACCAAAGATCATGCTATTCTCAAGTTCACAACAAGATCCCAAGCATAAAACATCAAAGAACAACACTAAGAATTCATTCCCCTCTTCAAATCAACTTATGGATAAGATGAATGAGATGAAAATAAAGTGTCAAAACATGGTTTTCCCCTACCTTTAACTTCAAAAGTTGAAATCAATAAGCAACTCCATCCTTTCCTACTCCTTGTTAGTTGATTCAGCTCTTGGTGCTTCTTGCTTTGTCTTCCTCTTGCTCTCCCTAACTGTAGCCGTAGAAGTAAGAAGAGAAAAATGAGAAAAATATCTTATTTTGGCCCTAAATATCAAGGGCAGCAGCAAGCATGAGCCATGTGCCACTTTGGTCGCTTAAGTGACCATGTGGTAACTTATAATTTTTTAAGAATGCTTAGATTTATCCAAATCAAGTTTTCTTTCTTCCAAAAAGTTTAAAATAGATCCTAAGATTCATCAAAAATCTTATTCCACCATTTTCACATTTTTCCATATCAGCAGCTAGCCAAACCGATATTAAAACACATAACCACCATTATCCTCAAACTTGAACTTAAATCCATCCTCCCCGGGTAGTGAAATCTGTAACACCCCTCGATTTAATAACCAATGCACAATCGTCATTATGTCACGGTCACTAAATGTCGGCATGCTAACATTGTCAAACAATAAATTTACCATAAATATTAAACATTTCTCATATGAGGAAAATAGGAGCCACGAATGAGTAGTTACATATACAACCAGTTAAATTATGAATTATAATATGTACTCAATTTACAACATTTAAGTCTGGATAATTGCCTTGAAGCATACATGTACTCAAAAATACACTTTATATAGGTAATGCAAAATAAAATATAAACTACCCATAATATATCTATGACTAAGGAGTTGGGCACTCCATCGTATCCCGAATGCGTGAGGCAATTCCGGGCTCACCGGTGTAGTGAGAAATACAAGATAAGGTCTTCAATCGCAGTCCTCTTCATGGTCAAAGTCGATCCCCAAAGATGTCACATACGCTTGTCGGTCCGGTCGACTCTACAGGTCTTGGTATCAAAGCGAACACAATTCGAACAAACCCCAAAAAGAGCTCCTTCGCGACGGCATCACCGAATGCGTAGGTCAAACCAATAAAATCCAAAGGAATCCAACTTCGTTCCCACTTATAGTCTTTAACCAAAAATTAACATAGAGCAAGAAAAGTACAAGAAAGAGGTAAGACATCCTACCATCATTACCAATTATAGCATCAAGAAACCAAACGGCGCAAGGCGCCCACATAGCATTTATGATAGCAATAATGGTAATAAACATTTAGTAGCAGTTATAATCAACCGTAGCTTTCGAGGCAATCATATATATATATGGATATATCGGAAATACAACAGTTCCAATTATAATAACAATGTATGCCAGATAATTCATGGACTCACTATGCACATGTGCCCTCAATAATCAAGATCCTACTCCATGGAGCTAGACACAAAACAGTCGGAGAGAATGATTCAGGGAGACATGCCAGTATCTCGTCAGCCATAAAAACAAGTGCTTTCTAGAAAATAATCAGTCATTTTGTGCAACAAGGCTTTATACAGCGGCATTCTCACAAGATCTCGATATAGGATTGTGGCCAGTTAGAATCGTCGGTGCGTGTGTATCGGTCTGTCTCCACGGTCCAGAGGAGCTACCACTGCCCTCTGCGAGACGCCCACACCCCGACGCCCTCAAGGTCATCTACAGGACCCCACGTGTCTATTCGCACCCGCACTAAGGTGTGATTCAACTCCTAGGCAACTCGGCCTTAACAAAGTCCAGCGGACATTCTCGTTCTTTTGTGCAATGCATGACTCTATCATGCTTCTCATGACAACTCGGTCAATCATGCCTCAAATGCATGTCATATGATTTATCCATAATGCATACAGACTCTATGCATAATCATGTATGATCATTATTACATACTATTCCATCATACGTCACAATTTGCCCAAGTAAGAATTAACCCAATCAATGGTCACCCACATGGACCCACAATAGTATGATATTGTTGTTAAATAAATTAATACATTTTAAAGCGTATTATGAATTCTTACTTAGGTTTAGCTTTACTTACAGAGTTTGTCTCTAAAGGAATTCTCTTAGTTAACTTAAATCCTCTTAGGTAATTCATTCATATGCCCTTAGAAGGTTATTCTAAGATCTCAAAATCTCACACTCTCATGTTCTTCCCTGTTTATGCATCCCTAAGTAATTTCTAGTCATCCCATTTATTTATAATCAATATGCCTCTATTAGTCCCAAGGTTTTGGGTCCAGGAAAATACACGGTCGGAATCACAAACTGAGTCACAGATTTCAATTACTAGGTGTTGGGTGATAGGTATACTTTTGAATTCGACGAAGACAATACGTTTTATGAATAATTGAAGCTGCCATTCGACGAAGAATAATGTAACAGGAGGAGGGAAGAATGGGGAAAACATTTTATAATAGGATTGGCAAGAAATCAATTTCTGTCGGATGGGGGTTCTGTCGAACGAAGATCAAAACTGTCGAACCCTCCAGAGGGTCAGTAAAAGCCTCAATTCGACGGGTATAGGTGTCGACGTTGGAGAAAATCTCCCAAGTGTCGAACCGACGAAACATTGGTCGAAATCTCTAATTTCGACGGGTCTGGAGAAATTCATCTACTCGACAGGCATTGTCTCTCAAACTCGACGATTATTGACTTTGGGGCAGTTTCTCCTAAGTGTTCAGGGACTCTATTCGACGGGTTTTGGTCGGAAGATCAATCTCGACGGGCATGATCGGGGTTCATACTCGACGGATTTTGACATTGTGTTTAGTGGTCAAAGATTTAAACTCGACGGATTTTCACATTGTGTTTGGTGGTCAGAAATCTAAACTCGACGGGTTTTGACATTCGACGGAAATGGTCAGAAGTCTAAACTCGACGGATTTTAACATTTTACTAAGTGATCGGGATATCAAATTCGACAGGTTTGGCTAGAAGTTCATACTCGACGGATTTTAACATTCTACTAAGTAATTAGGATATCAAATTCGACAGGTTTGGCCAGAAGTCCATACTCGACGGATTTTAACATTTTACTACGTAATTAGGATATCAAATTCGACAGGTTTGGCCAGAAGTCCATACTCGACGGATTTTAACATTCTACTAAGTAATTAGGATATCAAATTCGACAGGTTTGGCCAGAAGTTCATACTCGACGGATTTTAACATTTTACTAAGTAATTAGGATATCAAATTCGACAGGTTTGGCCAGAAGTTCATACTCGACGGATTTTAACATTTCACCAAAAGACCAGGTTTTCACATTCGACGTATTTTGGCCAGATTTCACACTATTACCAGTTTTCTCATTAAGTTTCCAAATTTCTTGGCCTACACCGTAACTATCCGAGAACCAATCGGGACTCATTCCCTTCCTTATTCCACGTTCCAATACATCCAGATATATATATATATTCAAAACTCAAACAATCAAATAGCACAGATGCAATACAAAACAACATACAAAAGTAGAATGACCCTCAACACCAATCACAGACGTTCCTAAATGCTAAAATAGGTTGAGGAGGAGTGTCTTCCTCTTACCTTGGAGAAGCACAAAGAAAAACTGCTCCTTTTTGGTCAGAAATCACGTTTTCAGTTTCCAGGAGATCCTTAAAGTTCCAACCTTTAAGCTTCAACAGTGGAGAAGATGAAGATGAAGAAAATGTAGGACCTTGGAGATGTTTTCCTCAGATATGGTGGTTCTCCAAACACGAAATGGTGCTGGGAGTGTGCCGGTTTGGAAGAACAAAACGGAGGTGTGGGTGGATGGTGTTGTCTTTGTGGGGTGAAAGAGAAGAGAGAAAGATGAGTGAATAGTGATCTGCGTGAGGGAGAGTGACCAGCGTGAATGAGGAGAATGGGAGAGAAATGAATTAGACCCCTTAATTCAAACGTGCTGCACAAAATAGGAGGAGAGAGAAATATTAAAATAATAGTTGGAAGAAGCTTCCTTGAGAAGCTTCGCGCGCTCCTCGATAAAGTGTATGGTAAGCTAGTCTCCAAATTAAATATATCTGATAGATGATTAATTACGCTGTAGAATTATTTTCTCAGTGAATAAAATTACAAGTGATGAAAATAATATTTTATTATTCATCCGATAATTTTTATTATACCGCGATTTTATCTAGCAGATAAAACCTTGAAAAATGCAAACCTCGCAAACTGTGCCTGGCCTCGGGTTTAGTAAGATCCCTCGTCGACGCATTGACAGTTCAAGGTTTACTAGCCTCAGGGAGAACATTTCGTTATCCCGGCTCCGCTCAGTGCATACGCAAAACGAGGAATATATTAAAATATTCAATATTTCTAGAAAATTTCACAAAAATCACCAAAAATCACAAATATTATAAAATGATTATTTATAATGAAATAAGTAATTTTTGGGATGTTACAAAATCCACCAACTACACAGTCTTTATCAACAAGGAAGTCCATCCTTAATATCACAAGGAAATCCATCCTCAAAGTCAATATAATAGGAAGGATACCATCCACCTTGCCTAATATAGACTACCTTCATCTGTGAGGCTCACATCTTTCAATAATCACATATACATAATATATGTACAATCATGCCTATTTACTTCCCATAATTAGCATTCCAAATCATTTTTTATTTATCACTTCCTTACTTTATTAAATACCCTTTCTAGAGTCTCATCACTCACTAAGAAGTATAAAATAATAAACTACATCTTTAAAAGGCTTCGTTGCATCACACAACCATTTTTATTCAAAAACTAGAGCTCACGCCGCAGCACACCATGGCCACGCCATGGCGCTTGGCTTTCTGCCCCCTAACGTCACGGCATAAACATGGCCACACCGCGGTGCCTTACTCTCGAGTTCCAAAACTGGAAGTAGCATCACACGCACGTCGTGGCCTACCACACCTTGCGCCATGGCATAAGCTGAAGAACATGGATTCTGCAGAATGTTGTAGATTCGGACACTATTCCATTAGAACTTACCCTCCTCCAATCACTCAAACCTCTCATCCAGGTGATTTCCAACCTTGCATAAGGTCCATTTACATATTCCAACTCTTATACAACTTTATTTTCACTCAATCAAACAACCATGAATGAATCAACCACTTTAACCCTAAAATCCCATTTTCATCTCAAGTAGATACCAAGGGAGTCTAAGAGCTTAAAGACCATCTCAATACATTCATTCACTCATAATAAAGCCATCCTTAAGGTTTCTATCAAGATTCAAGCCAAAAACACTAAAAACATCTCAAAAACCTAAAATCCCACAACAAGCCAAAACTCATGAACAAGATGAAGAGAATACGAAAATGAGTCAAAAATAAGGTTTCCCCCTACCTCAAACTTCAGAAGTTAACATCACTAAGCAACTCCTCTTTGCTTGATTATCCCTCTCCTTTACCTTGATCCATGCTCTTGCCTTTGAGCTTTCCAATTACAACTGTGAAAGAAAAGAAAGAAATGAGATAAAGTATCTCATTTATGCCATAAATAAGTCAAGGCAACAGAAACAAGGAGAGTCGTGCTTCTCATGGTCACTTAAGTGACTTACCATAAAACCCAATCTGTTAAGAACGCATGGATTTCACTAAACTAAGTTTCCTAACTTCCAACAAGTTTAAAATAAATCCTAAGATTCATCAAAATTCTTGTTTCGGCTAAACCACAGTTTTCCATATTTGCTAGAAGTCAATCCGGCATTAAAATACACAACCAGTATGCTTAAAAATGCCAAACTAACTCCGATTATCCTTAAACTTTAATTGTAGTACAGTTCACACATTTGTGACTTAGAAATAAATTATGCACATCTATTTCATTTAATTGAGTAGTTTAAGCCATTTTTTAGGCTAATAATAGTTATATTTCACACATAGTGTTACAATAAAGTGACTAAACATGCTTCGAAGGCCACAAAACTTAATAAGAATGATAAACAGGTATTAGGCTACCTCTGTACCCATATACAAGCCTATCATATTTTTACGGGTGTTACACTACCCAGGCCTAGGCACTGGAGAGGGGGTGCCTATGTGCTGGTTCTAGAGATGGAATAATCTATTTCTTGGACACTTTGAGTTTCCTAAATAGATGAGATCATTAATATATGCTTTCTTAAGTGTGTCAAGACACTTTTAAGGATATTTCACATAGGGAATAACCACCCAGCATATAAGAATAAGTTTGAGTTTTAAAGCTTTTCTAGAGTTAAGAATTGCCTGAAATAAAGTATTAATTAAGAGTTGGTTCCTTTACTTGTTAGAGTTGAACCATAGTACAATTACCCTAATTATGGGAATGAGATAAACCATTTAACCTTGCATAGTAGTGAGTAAAGCTATTTGTTAAGGAGGTAATTGTGAGGGAAAGTGTCAGTACAACACTTTACCTAAGACAAAGTAGTGAGCTAAGCTATTTGTCAAGTAACATAAGGAGTATGATCAACCCTTATGTAAGTGTAGTAAAGTGAGATAAACTTACTAACATGAGCCTTAGGATGAGTTGAGTCGTAGGTTAGGAAATGAAGCAAGTTAAGTAATTTGCTAAGTATAATTAATGTTATACAGTTGTATGGGCGATTGTATAATGTTGATATAGATTATATCTATATACAATTTATATTAACAAATGCCATGAGATACATGTATATTACTGATAATTTTTATGTTCTCATCCCTTTTCTGTGTTTCCATGGTAAAAGTAGGTCAAGACCCTAGTAAAGGGGTAAAGCCACTAAAGAAAGAGCAACAAGACTAGATAGTTTTTTTAGTTTTTGTTGTATGGACAACTCTTGTGTATTTTACTTTGAGTTGTAGTTTTGTTGTATATATAACACTATACCCTTCGAGGCTTTACATGTATATATGTATGACCTACTTTTTATCATAGCTCTCCATATTTAATTATTTAATTATATGAGATTAGTTTGTTAGTAAGAAGAAAAGTAACATGATTAATGCTTTACATCTTTATATATGTAAGTTATATCGAGATATTAGTATTAGGGTGTTACATTCTGGTATCAGAGCAGTTCATCCTGTTAAGTCGGGGTATAGACTGACTATGCATAGGCATGTTAATAGTTTTGCTGTGTGTTGTTCATTTCTTGTCTCTTTTGTGAGATGTTTGCATAACTTTCATTTTGTTTAGATGTTATTAGCTACTGTTGATCTATAACATGGTATGAAGACTAATCAACTCGATATTTAATGTGTTGTGTGTATAGGACACTATTACTTTTCCCAGGTGAACTAGAGGAAATGAAAATTCTTTTGGTGAGAGTCTTAGTATGGCCAAGGATTTCATGGCAATGGCCAAAGTAATGCAAGATCAGACAGTAGTTACTAATAGAATGTTGGAGATGTTGGAAGCTGAGCGACCTCCACAACTAGTACCACCACTAGTTTAGCCTATGCAACCAATCCAAGAGGTTCCAATAGGAAGGAATCAAAACTTCCAAGACCTCTCAGAGTTTAGGAAGTCTACCCTATTATCCTACAGAGTTGAGTACAACTCAGTCAGATTTGAGGGTTGGCTCAAGGAAATGGAGAAGATTTTCGTAGTTATGGTTTACTCAGATGAGTAGAGAGTGCTCTTTTTTTTCCTACATGTTAGAGGGGGAGGCAGAGGATTAGAAGATAGATGTAAAGGTGGTTGATATGTCAGGAACTCATGTTACTTGGGAAATCTTCAAGGGATCTTTCTTAAAGAAGTTCTTCCCTTAGAATTTGCACAATGCAAAAGAGATGGAGTTCTTAAAGATAGAATAGGGCAACATGTCCATTGGTCAGTATGTGGCCAAATTCAATGAGCTATTGAAATTCTTGTCCTACATCAGATTCCACACAGATGAGAAGTGGAAGTGTACGAAGTTTGAGGAAGGACTGAGAGAGGACATCCAGAGCGCTATTAGACCCTTTGAGATCAGAGACTTTGTGTCATTGGTGAACAAGTGTCGGATAGTGGAATAAGGTTGTTTGCAACCCCAACTAGAGTAGAGAACATAAAACTTCCAAAAGAGGAAGAGGTTTGATGATCAAAAGGGTACTCCTAAACTCGGTTACCCACAGAATAAGGGTAAGCAAGTCCAAGGAGGAGCAAGGGGACTTAAATGTCCTAAGTCTGGGGACAACACGGATACAAGCCTTGCTTGGCGGGGCAGTCATCTTGTTATGCATGTGGACATCCAGGGCATATGTCCATAGATTGCCTACAGAAGCATAAAACTATTTTCATCCGTAAGAAGTAGGAAGAGTTTATACCCTGAGTGGTAAAGAGGTGACCCAGTCTCCAAATCTGATTCAAGGTAAATGCATAATCCATAATCACTTTTTAATTGTCTTATATGATTCAGGAGCATTCCACTCCTTTGTTTCTTGTGATTATGTGAAATTGCTAGATTTGCCTATGATAAACCTTCCTTTTGACTTATCTATTTCCACTCCCACCAGTAAATTAGTTACAACTTCTAAAGTTTGTTTGGATTGTTGTATAAAGTTAGAAGATAAGATATTCTTTGTGAATCTTATCTATTTATCTTTAGTGGATATCAATGTTATTCTAGGCATGGATTGGTTGTCCTCCAAGCATGTAGTTTTAAATTGTGCAGATAAAACCCTTGTGCTTATGTTAGATATATCTACTAAAGTTAACGCTTCTGAGTTAGTGTATCTCAATGCAAACTAAGTGAATCACTGTTTGGAGGAGGGATCTCAAGGGTATGTTCCCCTTTTCTCTCTTAGCACAGAGGTTGACTAGAGTTTAGGTATAGTGAGAGAGTACCTAGAAGTATTCCCGAGAGATATAGCTAAGTTTCACCCACAAGAGAAATAGAGTTTTCTATAGATTTAGTACCGGGGACGGGACCTATCTCTATAGCACCCTATAGGATGGCACCTCTAGAACTAGTTTAATACCCTGAAAAACATGTTAGACTTGTATATGGTTACAAAGGTAACCTAATACTTGCTTAGCATGTCTATTGTATTTTGGGGTTTTGGGGCCTTCTGAGCATATTTAGTCACTTTACTGTAACACTATGTGTAAAATATAGTTGTTATTAGCTTTAGAATTGGCTTAAACTGCTTAGTTAGTAGAAATAAATGTGCAAAATTTGTTTCTAGGTCACAAAGGTGGGGAAGATGGTATAGTTAAAATTTTAGGTTAATCGGAGTTAGTTTGGTATTTTTAAGCATACTGAGAGTGTATTTTAATACCAAATTGACCAGTAACAGATATCAAAAAATTGGGAAATGATGAAATAAATTTTTTTATGAATCTTAGGATTTATTTTAAACTTGTTAGAAGTTAGGAAACTTAATTTGGTGAAATCTAAGTGTTCTTAATAGATCAAAAGTTTTAGTACCACATTAGAGGTTATCTATAAAAAGCCAATTTTGACTTTGTCTCTTAATATCTCATGGTAGAAAATAGAAGAGAGAAAAAGAGAGAAGAGAGAAAAAGAGAAAAAAGAGAAAGGAAACTAAGAAGGAGAAAAAGAGAAAGAAGAGGAGGAAAAGAGGAACGAGAGCTTGGGACTTTCATAGTCAATCCTTGGCCATCTTCAAGACCTTGAGGTAAGGGAAACTTGTTTTAAAATTCTTTCTTTCATTTTCTCCATCTTTTCTCATGAGGAGAGTTGATGAAGAAAGTAGGGTTTGAGTGTTGTTCTTTATTGTTCTTTCTTGATTCTTCTTGCAGAAATTGAGAATAGTATGATTTTTAGTTTATTGGATACATGGAAAGGAATTTTCACCCCTTAAACCCTTTTATTTCTACTTAAGCTAGGAGTTGGGATTTTGGTGTTTTAGGTTTTGAATGATTCTTTGATTCATGTTTGGAGTAGTTTAAAAGTTGTATAAGAGTTACAACATGTTTATGGGTCTTGTATGATTTTAGAAAGCATTTAAAATTGATGGTTGGATGGAGAAATGAGGGTATGTACCTAATAGAATAGTACCCATTCTCTAGAATTCTGCAGAATGCTGCTGTCATAGGGTGGTGCCACTAAACCATGCCTAGGCATGGCTAGGACAGAGAGCATAGCACCTAGACGCTATATTGGTGTGCCTAAGCGTTGCTGCCTGGAAGTAACAGGGCGTTGCCCTGCCACCTTCACGCCTAGGCGTGGGTGGATGGCGCCTAGGCGCCACTTCCAGCCTTGGACTAGGAGTTTTGTTTGATGTAACGAAGCTTTCTAATGGTGTAGTTTTGTCTCTTATGCTTCTTAATAAGTGATGAGATTCTAATAGGAGTATTTAATGAAGTGTTTATGTGGTGAATGTAAATCATTTGGTATGTTAATTATTGTGATACTTAGCATCATTGTTGTCCATGCTTGAGATAAGATGGATGCAAACCATTTGGTATGCCAACTATTATAGTGATTGACATCATTGTATTTCGCACTTGTGGTTATGAATGTAAACTAATTGGCATGCTAGTTATTGTAGTAATTGGCATCATTGTTTTTCATAAATATGTTGATGAGGATGAGGTCCTCATTGTTGGTGATCAAATATGATTTTGAATGAGAAGATAACCGACCCTTCCAATCATAGTGATCATTATTGAATACTACGTAGTTGATGAGTTCACTACCTGGATTTGTTGAAGACCGCATAGTTGATGAGACCACTACCTAGAGAGAAAACTTCTAGAACTGGGTTCTAGTGTTTGTTCAGGACTTGTGGAACTAGGCTCCTTTGTTTTGTTTGAGGCTCATAGCATATCATGACATTACCACAAAATTGGGTGTCCAAAAATGGTATCTTAACATTATTCATTACATCCTTAAGCTATTGCATAGGCATGAACATAAGGCATAATTTGGCATTGCAGAACAATTATATGGGCAGCTGCTAATTATAACATATTCATGCATTGCAATTGTATGGAAAATTGTGTATCTCTGAGATGGAGATGATGTTTTTATGAGTATGATGACTACATGAAGACTATTTGTGGAAATGAATTTTCTATACAAACTTATAAATGAGAATCTATTTTGGGAAAAGAAAGGACATGATTTTGGCTTTTGCTACCTTTCTAGCTTATTATGTATGAGACTTGAATTTAAAATTGTATTTTCCTAGAAATATATGGAATGATTGTGATGGCATGTGTTATAGATTTAACTACTGAGAATATATGATTCTCACCCCTTATGTGTGTTTCCATGATGATTCTAGGGAACAAGACTTATAAAAAGTGAAGTGTAGATGAGAGCTTAGAGAGCTTAACTTATTATAGCTTTGAAGTTTCTTTTGACATTTGTATGCTTTATCCCTAGAAAACATAGTTTGTAAATTTGTGTATGCATTGTATTTGTGAGAAACACAAATGATATGTATTAGATATCATTACGAGGCTCATATTTTCTGTATATACATAACCGTTATATTTGAAAATGTTGGTTAGTAGGAAGTAACATGCCTGAATTTAACTATTGTGGTATAATACAGATTATACTATCGTTATTAAATTTAGGATGTTACATTATAGTATCAGAGTAGTTCATCCTGTTCAACTAGGGTATAGACTAACTACGCTTAGGCATGTTTTGGTGGTTTTTTTTTTTTTTGTATTGTGCATTTCTTTGTCTCTTGTTTGAGATGTTTGAAAAGAATTGCATGACTTGCCTTAGGTTAGAATGTTAGTAGCTACTTTTACATAGTTACATGATATTGAGACTGATCAGTTTAATATGTAATGTTTTATATGGACAGGAAACTATGACTTCACCTAGGAGAACTAGGGGAATTAAGAGTTCTTTTAGTGAGGGTCTAGTTGGTATGACTGAACTCACTTAAGAATTATTTACATCTACACCCTTTGGAGTGGTACCTCTAGAGTTTGTAGAGCCTATGAGTTAGATAAAGGGTTATTAGATAAGACTTGCAAGAATTATGGACAGGGGAGTCCAAGAGTTTAATGAAAAGCAGATTTCTTAGGTGAAGAATATCTAACATAGGTTTGGCTTCAGAAGCTACTTGGGAGTTGGAGACTTGTATGGGACAGGATTGTCTAGAGTTGAGTGTAACATCCTCTAAAATATGTTAAACTTATAAATAGTTACAGAGTTAGCTTAATACTTGTTTAACATATAATACCCCAAAAATTGCTTGTTTCATGATATATATTTATTTTATAGTATTTGTGATTTTTATGAATTTTTTTAGAATTATTTGAAATGTTTAATTATTTTAATATATTTCTTGATTTACGTACGCACTGAGCGGGGCTATAACACCCCCTCTGAAGGGTATCACATTTAAAATCAACACCTTATAAATAAATAATTACCCAAGTTATAAAATAATTAATATTAATTAAACACCGACTTCAAAATTTCTTTTTCGTGAAAAATATAAACTTTACTGAACTAGAAAATATAAAAACTGAATAACATACATCTCTTGTACATATCACATAAATTCATGACGTCTTCATTACATAAAACTTATATATTCTAGATAATATTTAATTACCATATATAAACTTGACCTGGCCCAAGCTAAAACACTTGAAGAGTAAGGTTCTGAACCTGATCCTCTCCCAGATCCTCTAAAGGCACGTTCTCTGGTCGAGGTGTGTCTCCTTGAACAGGAGTCCGAGCAGTTGACTCTGTAGAGTCTTCACTAGACAAACGGTGAGCAATGTCCCATAGTTCTACAATAGACATGGAAAACTCTACATGTACACAAGCAGCATAATATGTGATAGTAGGGCTTCCATGGTAGGTATCACTCTGGGATAGAGTCACCTCTCCTATATAACTAACACGTTCAATAGTTGAGTCGACACGCCAGGCATCAATGCCATCGTGGAATTGCACTTGCATAAAATCAGTGGAATTCCTCCTTGCAGCCATCGTAGTCTTTACAGATGTAAACAAAAAAGAGAAATAGACAGAATAAAACAGCAAAGAGGTGAGATCCCCTGCATCACATACCAATATGACAGCAAAGAAACGATACGAACAACAATGTCGTTCTATACATATCATCCATAGATTATTATAAAATCAGCATATATATTTAGGATATTAAATAGATGAACATTCCAAGAAACTTGCAACATAATATCAGACATAATGATAATACCACAATTATAGTATATTACTATAGCATAAATACTGACTATGCATATGCTCAACGCAATCAGTTCCTTCTTCATAGAGTTTACTCAAATTCAGAGATGAACACCTAGAAGATCTGTCCCCCCTAATAAGAAATAAGACAGTCTATGCTGGACAATGAAAAATAATAGTGTTCGTCAGGATGTCAGTGTGTTGTAATCGATGTTCACGGCCAGGGGTTTATTATATATATATATATATATATCTATGTATGTGTGTGTGTGTGTGACTTAATGTCAATTGACTCAATGTCATCAAGTAAATCACTGCACCCTGACGTCCACCAGGATTCCTCCCACTATCTTGTAAGTTCTTGTCCATCCCTTAGGCATAAAACGCCACAACAAATCAAGCGAATATGCTTTTCTATGCATGATAAATGATTCAATCATATACTGTCATTGATCACACAATATTTCTTATTCACATGCCGTCATATGGCAGTATCACCGTATAATGTTCAAAGCATTTTCTTTCAAAATAAAGTACCATCATGTTGTTCCCAATGATACTAATGCAACCGCACATGCACATACAAATTGTCCAATACCATTAGTATCTATGGTATTATATAACCGCTCATACAATCGATAATACCAAAGATCCACTTGGGTCCAATACTTCAGTTTCATAAATTCTTTAGTTCAAAACGTTGGCTTTACAGCAAAACTCGTTATTCCTCTCAATCGCGTAGCAGTTTTATCGCGTTTTCACAATCGCGTAACACTTTGGTTACATTTTCAAATCACGTAAAGATTTTTCAACATTTTCTCAATCGCGTAAAGATTTTAAAACATTTTCTCAATCGCGTAGCTAAAAATTTACTGTTTTTAAATCACGTAAAATATTTCTGACATATTTTAAATTCAAAATAAGATTTTTCTCATTTAATATTAAAAATTAACCTTATTTTCATTATTTACATATTAGTCCTTCTATAAAATAATATTTACATAATAGCCCCTCATCATAAAATAATATTTATATAATAGCCCCTCATCATAAAATAATATTTACAAAATAGTCCTCTTTTAAATAATATTTGTAATATAGTCTATTTTTAAAGAATATTTTCAATATAGTCCCTCTAAAAATCAGTATTTCTACTATTTCTCTAGAAAATTTTGTTTCTTTAAGTTACTTGGGATATTACAATTCAAAATTTCTAACGTGCTTCAAAACCTAGAGGGTGAGCTATACGTCAGTAAATTTCAAGTATTGACATTTATTCTACTACTTAATTAGATCAAATTTAAATTCTAAAAATTAAAATTACTTTCATTTAAATTTCAAAACTTACCAAATTGAGTTCTTACTATTAAAACACCTAAGTTTACACCTAGTAAAATAATTTTGGGTCTTGATAAAAAATTGGCATGTTGGCCGAATTTACACATTGCTTCAAAATTCATATATATAAATAATTTTTTAACACTTTCAATCCTTATAAAATTACTTAATTGAATTTATTGTCATAAAATCATTTAATCCTCAATTTGGAAAATAATTTAGAATCCTTAGTCCTCTTGATACTGATAAGGTCGTGTACCTTTTGACTCTTTAGAGTCCTTATACAAATTTTCTCATCATGTGAATTGTAACACCCATGTGGGGGTGTCACATTTGTGATGCAATAAAATAAAATAAAATAAAATTCTTACCCAAGTTATAAAACATTTGATACGTAATTAATATTAGTGGTAAAATTTTTCCTTTTATATTTATAACATTAAATAAAATAACAAGATCTTGATTAAGAATAGTGCTTGTCGAGATCATTAGCGTGTTGCTCGTTACCACGGCCAAGAGGAGCAACCCACTGTCCACATATAGAATTATCCGCACACTAATGCCTCCAAGATTCATATAATGAACCACACTATGCCTATCACACCACAACACAGTGTAATTCGTCTCGTCAACTAATCGCCAATTATCAACCAAATTAACACAACTCTCTAAGCATGATCAAGAATTACCAAAATACCCCTAGTCTCAAAATATTACCATATTTTATGAAAATACCCTCAATCTCAATATAACAAAATATAGTATGTCTCCACATGACAGTACTATCTCACAACATGTCCGGGTTCACCACTTTGGCCCGATAGTAAAACTCACTGTTCCATTTAGTTGCATAGAAATTTTATCATATTTTCACAATTGCGTCGCTTTTACAAATGTTTTTAAATTGCGTAAATATATTTTGACATTTTTGAACATCACATAATGTTTTTAAATCCTTTTCTCAATCGTGTAAGATTTTTAAATCATTTTCTTAACCATATAGCATAAAAATCATTATTTCAAATATGTGTAAGCTATTTCTAGTACTTTTAAACTACGTAGAATATTTTCCTTACATTATAAATATACTATGAAATCTTTTCATTTTATTTGTCTGATTTTAGTAAATTTCGGCAGTATTTTGCCTAGAAAATCAGTACATGGTATTTTTGACGTTATTCTCTAATTACTGTTCATTTTAACTATACCCAATAATTACACCTTGAAACTTGCTAACGCGTTTCAAAACTCAGAGAGTGAGCTCTACGTTAGTATTTTTCAAGCGTTTGTTTCATTTCTTAGTTATCACAAATCCTTCTAACCTAAAATTCTACAACTAACTTTATTCATTTTATTTCTCAAAGATTCATTAGAATCAAATTCTTTTGTAGATTAGTTACTTAACCTACCCTAGAAAATAACTTAGGAATTTAATTATATATTAAATGGCATGTTGGCCAAAATCAATCTAAATCATTCTCAAATTTATTATTTTACCTAGATTAATTAAATCATTGTTTTAGAAAATGGTTGAGAACATTTTGGTTCTCTATTTCTTGGAGAAGCCGCGAGCCTCTATTATGTTCTTTGGAACACTTATACAAACCTCACATGTTATTCACATTCTACTTTAATAATCATACAATTATAACACATGCAATATATTTTTAAAGCTATAAACATGCTTGCAAATAAAATTAACCACAAATAGGAAAAACAATAAACAACCACACAAATGAATCCTTATGAATTCTTCACACACATACAATTCCATTTTCTCATCACTATACAAGGTTGATGAGATTAAATCTCCCTCTTAGCTCTTGAAGACAAAGATCTCCTAGTCTCCTCCTTCTCCTTGTTTTCTTAAGAACCAACACAAAACCCTAATAATTCTTAAATAATTAGTAAAATCACATACAAGGCTCAATATTGAAAAACCATGGAACAAACATGGTTTAGAAAATCACAAATCAAAATTTAAACCATAAAATCAAAAGCTTACTCTTAGGGAAGTGAACAAAAGCTTTGATTTCTAACTAGAAGGAGTAGGTTTTTGATAAAACCTTGTAAAGGAAAAGTGTTTAGAAGATAGTTATGGTTTAGGAAAAGTGAAGAAGTAGAATTATAGAAGATTGATAGTGGGTTTGAGGGTGAAGGCCGAAATATAGAGAGAAAATGGAAAGAAAAGTGTGCTTGGGTTCTTAGGAATTTTGAGAGAGAATAGAAGGCTAAGCTTTGGATGAGTGAAACTGTGAAATTTGAGAGTGAAATGAAAAGTGGGCTTCTGTGAATGAGTGTAGGGAAATTAAAGGATTAACTTGAACACAAATATCACAATTGCATGGCACATGGCCTATGTCATCAACTTGTCATGCATGGTCACTTGGATGGTTCAAGAACAATGGAGAACATGGTGAATTGGCTCTCTTTGGCCGTGGGGTTCAAGGGAATTTAGGGCTTAATTTAATTTCACTTAAAGGCTAATTACATGCTAATTAAATAGGTAATTAATTAGGTTAAGTTTTCTATTAACTCTTAATTAACATTCTAATTACATAACTAATTAGTTTAATATATAATTGCATATATCATAACTTCTAAACAAAATTAGGATATCTAATTAATAATTAGATTATAATTAATTAATAACTAGGTTAGCTTACTTAGTTCCTTAATTAGGTAATTAGATTAACCAAATTAGGTTTAATTAGCTTCTAAGTAAAGTCAAGCGACTATGTTTGACTCAATCTTAACCTTTGATTTTAACTTTAATTCTTAGCCTTTGATTTAATCTAAGGTGGATAATGCTTAATGATTAAACTAGAATTGTTCTTACACCATTGGTTTGATCAACAGTTATGATCAAAGGCATCTAAATCATGCTTTTCATCCAAGGGTCCACAAAGAAGTCTTTGCCTCTTTATTTGACCACTTTTTATTAGTTCAAGATAGTCAAGCCACTTTCATTGACTGATTCCTATTGGCTCAAAATTTAGTCCAGTCAGAATTGTTGACTGCTTTTCTAAACGTGGGTCCCACAGACTTTTAGGGTCCATGGTCATTTTGAAGCAGATTTCTACTATTTTTGAGACAGTAGGTACTGTCAAATAAAATAATATTATAATAATATAAAATTATTTTATTACACGCTTAAATCCTAAAAATTAAAAATTAATATATATATCAATCAATTGGGTTTAGTAGATCCCCCAGTTCCAATTAATTAAAATAAGGTTTTTTTGGCCAAAAAATTATTATTTCCCTGGCTCAGAGCAAATCACATACAACAGTCAAATACACTCACGAAACAGTCAAATTCAATCTACTACTCACAGAAATTACAAAACAGTACATTTGAGACTATATTGTAATTAACCCAAAAGTTGGGGTGTGTTACATGAATCACATCTTAAATTATACAAGTATCATCATGCTTCCAAACTCACATAGGCAAATATACTATCAAAGCTATAAGCATATTAAACACATATACAAATCATGCATACTTATCAAAGTAATAAAATAATCACATAGTATAATCTAACAAACACAAACCAATAATTACACAATCGAGTGAATAAATCCTCACATGGATTTTTCACTCACAAACACAAATAATTCCATTCCTTCACTACCACATATGGCCGATGAGGTTAATCTCCCTCTTACCTGGTTGATGCTTCCTAGCTCTTTGTAAAACTCTCTTTGTATCAATCTTTCACCACCAAATAGATCTTAGAATCACAACAAACACATACAAATTAGTATCTAAAGCTTGATTAAGATGACCATAGATCAAACATGGTCTTAGGATTCTAGGAATCAAATAAAAAATCAAGTTTCAAGATTCTTACCTTGAAACCCTAGAACTTAAATCTAAGATTCAAGCATGAAGATGATGGATTTAGACCAAAGTCTCAACATCAAAGAGTCTTAGAATGAGGTAAGGATTCAAGAAATATGGTTAGTTGAAATTATACAAACTCGAAAAGTTGTCTTAGGGTGGTTGGTCGTGAGCTTCTCCAAGAAGAAAAACAAGGGCTTTTTGATCTTTAACTTGAAGAACAAGGTTGAAAATGATAAAACTAGGCCAAGATCTTAACTATAAGGTATCTTAGGATTGTGTATAGGTTTTAGATCTAAGGTTGTATAAAATTATTGAAGCTTGGAAGTGGGATTTAGGAGTGGAGACCGAATGGTTCAAGAAAGAAAGAAGTTGGAGTTCATGGTGTTTGTTCTTGGTGTTCTTGAATAATTGGAAGAGAGAAAAGAGAGAAAATGGTTTAAGTGTCACAAAATGTGAGAAAATGAAAATGAAATAGCCAATTCCTAAGTGTGCAGCCGTAGGAGTGCTTGTGTAGAGGGTTCAAGGCTTGTTTTGCAAGATTAAACAAAAGCACATGGGCTCACATGAGTGCACATGGCCTTGGTCATCAAGTGGTCATCAAATGATCATGAAAGATGAATCAAGAACCTCCTAGATCATGCTAGGCAGCCGTGGAACTGACTAGGAAAACTAACCAAGTCTTAATTCAATTAGCTTTCTAGTTACACTTAGTTAGTTTAATTAGTTACCTAGCTTACCATCTAGTTACAATTAGATTAATTTAGTTAAGGCATTTGGTTACATTCTTATTAATTAGTTACATTATTTTGTCATTGCATATGTCATGCTTAAATCATGTTTCTAAATAATTAGATATTTATTTAGTAACTAACTTCTAATTATTTAGCAACTAAATTAGTTTATTTAGCTACTAATTAAACTATTAGGGTAACTAAGTTAGATTATCTAGTTACTTAGTAACTAATCTAGCCACTTTTATTGACTAAATCCTAACCATTGATTAAATCTAAGGTTGATATCATAAGCTTCTTTATCAAAATTACTTCCACACCATTGATTAGATCAATGGTGAAGATCTAAGGCTTTTTCATTAAGTTTTACATCTAACGGTTCACAACCAAGTCCAGCCACTATGTTTGACCAATTTCTATTGGTTAGCCATAAAGCTTAGTAATGATGAGCCATCATGATCCTTAAGATATTTAACTTAGATATTTTCAGCTTTCATGATTACACTTGAGATATTTTATTAAGATATTTTTCCGGTAGATATTTATTCTTAGATATTTACTAGGTGAGTCATCATAGAATTTTCTAGAACAGCTGAGTCAGTATGGTGAGTCATAGTACAAAGTCACCAGCTGAGTCATCAAGATATTTTTCTAATAGATATTACCCAATGGATAACAGCTACTGCTATTATTATACAATGGTTAATGAAAAACTCAGATACAAAAAATCTCTGTCAACTGTTCCCAGTTTTGGGTTTAGTAAGATCCCCCGATCCTGCCTTAATAGTCCAGAACTTTCTTGTTCAGGAAATTTTTTTTATTTTTTTAGGCCCGCCCTGGGTCCACCCTAGGCCCACACACAACTCAAAATAACACTAAAATAACCAAAAACTCAGAAAGTTCTACAAAAATTCACAAAAATCATAAAAATTATAAAACTCATATATTTTCAGAAAGAACGAAATTCGGATATACAGTTTCAAGATAATATTAAAATATCAAAATATTATTAAAATATTCAAAATAATAAAAATTCCCAAAAATTCATAAAAATTCATAAATATTATAAAACTCATTTATTTCAAGAAAAATAAAAAATAGGGTGTTATAGGGGCCGGGAAAATAAAATATTTTCCGTGAGGCCGAAAAACTTTGGACTGTGGAAACATCGACGAGAGATCGTACTAAACCCGAGGCCGGACATAGTTTACAGATTTTTCATTTTTTGAGATTTTATCTGATAAATAAAATTACGATAACGTTTTATTATCCGTTGGATGATAAATACAATTTTTGCTAACTGTAACCTTTGTCTACTGGATAATAACTTTAGTAGAGTGTTAGTCATCTTTTCTAGAGAGCACTTTAATGACATCACCAAGATGACATCATCACCATGACATCATCACCATGACATCACCCTTGACCTTTTCAAAAAGTATGTAAAACTTCTTAAGGAAGCTTCACCTTCTCTCTCCTCCCTTGTGACCCCACGACAATTTGGGGGGAAAAGATGACCAAAAATTGTCATCTTTTTCACTTGCCCATCACTTTTTCATTTCAAACAAAGTTTCACTTTTCATTCTCTCATTTTCTCCTTTCTTTCACACACTTCCTCTTCTCCATTCTTCCTCTCCATTCTCATGGCCATAAACACCACTTTGGCCATCCATCTTTGTTCCCTCCAACCAACCATGGTTCTTGAATCTCATTGTCACATAGAAGCTTTTCTCTTTGGTAATCGTTTCTTGATTCTTCCATCTTCATCACTTTCTACCAAGCCCTAAAACTTGAAGTTTTGAGGTAAAGTTCTTGATTTTCATCTTTTCTCTTCTCGTTTTTGTGATCCTTGGTCACCTTTGTGCTCAACGACTCCTCTTTTCAAGCTTTGGTTATTGATTGTGTGAGTTTGACTATCCTAGCATTTCATTGGTGGTGGTGGATGAAAATTGCAAGGAAACATCAAGGAGATTACTTTCTTTTGTTGTCTCTTTAGGTAAGAGGGAGATCATCCTCTTCAACCTATCATGGTGGTGAGGAACACATTTTTGTGTTGATGGTGAGAAATCCATGTGTGGGTTGCTCACTTTATTGTGTGATTTTTGGTAATGTTGTGATTGGTTGTATTGTATGACTTTAATACTTGCTATTGTGTAACTTGATGGATATGGAATGCCTTGAATGCTTAGATGTATGTATGGAAAGCAAAGGATTCTTACCCCTTTAGTTTAGAGGCTCTCGACTAATAGGCCTTTCGATGGGTCCAAGATGGAACTTTTGTGCTAATTTGGTACTTAAGCAATTAAATGATGAGTGGTTAGAGAGGTGATGAAAAATGTTGGACTCCTAGTCCCTTGGAGGCTCATGGCCTCATTGGGCACCCAATATGAGACTTTTGTATCAAGTTAAAACTTAGTTAATTAAGTGAGTAAACACTTAATTAGGAATTCATAATATGCAAAAAAATAAAGAACAAAACTTTATCCTATAGCCTAAAGTGATTTTTGGGCCAAAGAAAGAACATGAGTGTGAGTTAGGTTTTGAGAAACTTAAAATAATTATTCTAAATGGGTTTGGTCTAAAACAAAGGAAAGAACTTATTTAATTAAAAGTAATAAGGATTGAATGAAAAATACTAGAGAATTTTCCTAGAGAGGTTAATAGAAAATAATAATGAAATTGAGGCAGAACTTTCATATCAAACTTTAAAAAGTATGTTTTCACCCTTGAGATTTAGACAATGACTTGTTGTGGGTCCATAAGTGGGACCAAGGATTGTTGATAATTGATTGGGCCTAATGTGGCGCGTAATCATGGACAAGTCATACTATTATTGAATATTTGTATACATATGCATCGAGTCATCATGCATTGCGAAAGTCCATTGGACTTTGTTTGTAAGGTTGTATGCCTAAGAGATAAATCACACTTACGTGTGGGTGTAAATAGACTAGTGTAGGTCACTTGTTGACCTTAGGGGCGTCGTGGTGCGAGTATCTCACAATGGACAGTTGGTAGCTCTTCTATACCGTGGGGTAGACCGATGCAAACGCACCGACGATCTGGACTGAGACACTATCCTATATCGCGATCTTGTGAAGAATGCCTTGTATAAGCCATGTTGCACAATTTATTGATATTGAAAGCACTTGATTTGAGACTGATGAGATACAGGCATGTCTCCTTGATCATTCTCTCTGATGTTATGTCTAGCTCCATGGAGTAGGATTTTGGTACCTTGTGCATGTGCATAGTCTGTCGACATATTTATCTGGCATAAATATATATGATTTTGGAACTGTTTCTTTTGATGATGTTATGACTATCTGTATTATCAAATTATTTATCATCTGAATCCTGATGCTGTTTATTATGTTTGCCATGTTGTATGACGTCCTATGCTATTTCTGGTTCTTTACTACCATAACTGGTATTGATGTTGGATATCTCACCTCTTTTTTGTATTCTGTTATTCTATTTATATCTATGCTTCTTAAAAGACCGAGGTGAGGAAGAGCCTGGGTTTCCGAGTTTTGGGACAAGTTAGTTTTCTGCTTGATATGGCATCCCGACGAGGTTTTCTAGGGTATGCCAGGCTGAGGTTCCAAGGAGGCATTGACTGTTGGCACGTCAACTTGATCACTGAGCACTTCTTCTACGTGGGAGATGTGACTGTATCTTTGGCTTAGGGTCGTTACGATCTTCCTATTTTCTCTTTTGATGTTGCTATATCGCTGGAGTTCTACAAGTCGATATGCGAGGTGTGGGGTGATCGTGAGTATACTCCACAGGAGGATTCGTTCCTATCCTTTGCACGAGCTCCTGCTTGTGAATCTGTTACTCTTGTAAGGATTTCCTCTTTTGAGGAAGATCCTGAGGAAGAACCTGGGGAGGACCCCTTTGAGGCTCCTTCTCAGTAGTTTGTTGGGGGCATGATACTTTTTGAAGCCTTGGTGGCTGTCTGTATATATATTTTTTTGGGCATGTAAATTTTCCATTTTCTTTTGCTAAAACTGTTGGTGTATCTTGAAGCATATATTATGTATCTTTTGTATAAAAGTATGGTTTGATACTCATGTTGAGTTCCGCTAAGTTTATATTTTTTGCTTACAAAAAAAGAGAGAATATATATATATATAAAAGATAAATTGCCAAGTTGCTGTATGATTTATAAATGAACAGATTACTGCCTATATGTATCTAAACTAGGTCTTAGTGTATGTCCTTAATATGTTTTTTTGAGTATGTTTGGTGTGACATCCTCCTCCCGAAAAAGGGTGCGTTACATAATATGTCTGTTTAATTTTGTGACAATCTGAGTTAGTTTAGGTACTTTGCTGTAAATTAGAAGTTGAAAAGTTGCTTTAAATGACCCAAATGTTAGCATAAAATGGCTAAGCTAATAGAAATAAATGTGGATAATTTGTTTCTATATCACAAATGTGGAGACTGTGATATAGTTAAAATTTGAGAATAATCAGAGTTATTTGGTATTTTTAAGCATACTGATTGTGCATTTAATGCTGGATTGACTGGTAACAAATATAGAAATTTATGATAATGGTGAAATAACTTTTTTAATGAATCTTAGTATTTATTCTAAATTTGTTTAAAGTTGAAAAACTTGATTTGGAAAAATCTAAGTACTCTTAGCAGATATAGTTGATACAGCTAAATATCTAAGTGACTTATGTCACTCATGTTCTGTAGCCCTTATAATTGACTTTCCTATGGATATTTCTCCACTTTTTCACTCACTCTCTCTTTGCTCTCTCACGACCTAGCTGCTCCAGCAGAAGAGAAAGAAAGCAAGTAAAGGAAAGAAGAGAACAATAAGGGGGAAGAAGAGAGAAAGAAGAAGGAATCAAAGGGGCAAGGCAAGCATGTGATCTATTAACCATCATCACAAAAGTTTTGAGGTAGGGGAACTTTTTTTAACATGCTTTCTTCCATTTTGTTCATCATGTTCTTGGTAGGCCTTGATGAGGCTAGTGGTTTTAAGTGTGATTCTTGTGTTTTAGACTTGATTCATGTTGTAGAACTTGAGTTTGGCCTATTTTTCATGTATTGGATGCATGGGGATGGATTTTTAGCCATTAGATACCTTTGGGTTTCATTTGAGTAAAAAATGGGCTTTTAGGTTTTTAAGAGAATCAATGATTCATGATTCCTTATTTGAGTGAAATTAAAATTGTATAAGAGTTACAATGTGTTAATAGACCTTTTTTTATGTTGGAAATCACTTGGAATTGAGTTTTGAGTGATTAGAGGAGGGTTTTATTCTAATGGAATAGTAACCCAAATTTGAAGAATTCTCTGTCGCAGGCTTGCGCCGCGATGTGACTAAGAACCATGTCGGGGTGTGTGAGTGGTCGAGAGTTAGGCGCCATGACATGACTGAACCACGCTGCGGCGTGAGAGTGGCTGAGAGTTGGGCCTTGTGGCATGACTGAGTTGCGCTGAGGCGTGAGTTCCAAGATTTTCAAGAGTTGTGTTTTTGATGTTTTGGAATTCCCTATGTGTTGGGAACACTCATATATGCCTTTTTAAGTGTGTTGAGACACTAATGGGGGTATTTCTTGGAGAGGATAACCACCTAACATATATGAGGAGTTGAGAAACCTTAGGTATCCTTTGAGATATACCTAGAACCTTGTTCAACATGAGGTTGACTGAGAAATCACTTGTGAAGTGATAACGTGAGGTTCTAGATATAAGAGTGCTAGTGACATGATTCTTGCTACTTTGTTAGATAAGTGAGACTAAGGTTCGCATGTACTAGTATTATTATTTTTTCACTAGGTTGTGAGGATCTTGTGATTATTTCAAATGTGATTTGAAAATACTCTTGCATATTTGGTTTTCAAACTTGTTATTTGCTATTTCTTATGTATTGTAACCTTAGATGGTGTGCACAACCATATGGCCTAAGAATGAGGTGTTGGATCAAAATTCTCCCAGCATTTATGTTATTATGGTCAGGGTTACCAATATGGGGGTAGTAGTAGTACTCTTACGTTTGTGAGGAGAAGGTATTCACCTAGTACCAAGTAGTGTATGGGCTCTTAGGCCTATCCTGCTTAGTATATACAAGGGAATGCAGTTCCTACGAATGAGCTGGTAACATGTGTTTTCTAAAACTAAAATATGCATTAGCATTGTATGATCATAGTATTAGGACATTGTGTGAGCATAACCATACATCATAACATAAAGCATAGCATTTGTTAACAACTGTATAGGCAGTTGACTTGCTTACTTAATGATATCTTGATATTATATGAGCGATTGTTTGATATCATTGATTGTTGTATATTATATTACATAGAAAGTATGTATGTATTCTAGTAATGTTGAGCAGTGGCTCATTTATCTATTGCAAGATTAACTTGATGTATTTAGTTTGTTTATTCATTGTGAATGAATAAATACTCGTTTTGGTATACTCATACTGAGGATTTTGTGAATTCTCACCCTGCTATGTTTCCATATAAATCCAGGTCTAGACCCTCCAAAGAGAAAAGGGAAAGAAGAAGGAAAAGACTTAGTTTTAGTTATTTTGTTTCTTTAAGTATCAGCTTGTATTTATTTACTTTGCTTTCAGGTTGTAAAAGTTTATGTGTTAAAGTGTGGCATTTTTGCTAGTGATGTATATATATATAACCTTTTTCATCCTTCATGGCTCTCTATAATGACTGCACAAGTTGTTATGAATTTATGTTTTATGCATTTTAGGAAGTGACATTCGTGATAGCTTTATCTTGAAATATTCTGATTATTTTATGATAATTGTATTAGGGTGTTACATTTATGGTATCAGAGTAGTTCATGCTATTGAGCCGGGGTATGGACTGACTATGTTTCGGCATGTTTAGGAGTTCATTTGTGTGTGTTGTGCATTTCTCTGTCTCTTGTATGAGCTATTTGATAAAACTGCATAGCTTGACTCTGGTATGACTGCTTTTAGCTACTGTTGCATAGTTACATGATATTGAGACTGATCAGCTCAATATGTGTTATTCTGTGTATGCAAGAAACTATAGCGTCTCCAAGGCGAACCCACGGGAATAGGAACTCAACTAATGAAGGCTCGGACATGGTTCAAGCGTTTATGGCAATGGTTGATGCAATGAGGGATCAAACAAACGCTACTGTAGATGTTATGTGGGAGCAGACAGTTGCTACTGTTGAAGCTATTAGAGAGTAAACAATAGCGACTACTAGGATATTTGAGAGAATGGGTACGACTCAGTATCAACAACCTACACCACCACCACATTAATTGGAGTAACCAAACCAAGAAGTAGTTGGGAGAAATCAAAACTTCTAAGACCTCTCAAAGTTCAGGAAGTCTATTCCATCTTCTTTTAAGGAAGAGTACGACCCAATCAGAGTAGAGGGTTGGATCAAGGAGATAGAGAATATTTTTACTGTTATGGCTTGCTTAGATGAGCAAAGAGTGCTTTTTACTTCTTATATATTGGAAAGAGAAGCAGAGGATTGGTGGATGGACATCAAGAGAGCTTTTGAGGCACCAAGAACTCGTGTTATGTAGGAGATCTTTAAGAATTCTTTTCTGGGGAAGTTCTTTCCACAAAATCTACATAATGCAAAGTATAACATCCTAAATTTAATAACAATAGTATAATTAGTATTATACCACGGTAATTAGATTTGGGCATGTTACTTATAACACAAACATTTTCAATATAACATAACATATTATATAAGAAAATGTGAGCCATGAGTTATCGAACTTTTACAAAATAATAGTATTTCTCATAAATACAAACTATATACAAAGATTTACAACTAAGCCTCTCTAGGCACAAAAGATACAATCTTTGTCCATGTAAAGCATATAAATTATACTAGTCTTCATATATCTTCTACTTCCTTTTTGGAGAGCTTACACCTAGATTTACATGGCAACACAATCGGGATGAGAAATCATAATTTTCAGTATAAGTATTCCAAAACCAGCATTTATATTCATTCATAAAGAATACGCAATTGCCTATACAATTGTAATGCATGAATATGTTATGATTAGTAACTGCCAATACAATTGCCATGCTATGCCAAATTTTACCTCATGTTCATATCTATGCAACATCCTAAATATGAATGTAAATAATGTCATCATTTCCTCAGACATAGTTAGGGAACTCATCCTAAGCTACTATGGAATTGTTATGATGTGCATGAGCCTTGATCAGAGCAAAGGAACCCAATTTTGTAAGCCTTGAACGAGTATCGGAAACCCAGTTCCAGTTATTTGATGCGGTGTGAGGGAATGAACCATCGTCAACTCATTAGTATGATAAGGAAGGTATATTACCTCTTCACTTACAATCATGTATGATCACCAAAAAATAAAGATCTTATCCTTATTAACATAGTTATGAAAAAAATTGATGCCAATTACTACAATAACTAGCATGCTAATTGGTTTACATTCATGACTATAAGTGTGAAATACAATGATGTCAATTATCACAATAGATAGCATACCAATTAAATTATATTCATCTCATCTCAAGCAATAACAACAATAATGCTAAGTATCACAATAAATCACATACCAATTAATTTACATTCATTACACAAACACTTCATTAAATACTTCTATTAGAGTCTTAACACTCACTTAGGAGCATAAAAGAAGGATCTACACCAAAAGACAACTTCATTACATCAAATAACACTTTTTGTTCATGTCTAGAATACACGCCCCGACGCAGCATTGCTCATGCTATGGTGCTGAGCTCTCGAGTCCCTCTCACCCCAACGTGGTGCATTCACACAGCGACGTGCTGCTCTCAAGTTCACTCACTGAAACTCATGCCTCAGCGTGGCATCACTCACGCCACGACATAAGTAGTTTTTTCTGCAGAATTCTGTGGAAAATAGGGTCAAGTACTGTTCCACTGGAATAAATCCCTCCTCCAATAACTCAAAACTCAATTCCAAGTAATTTTTAACCTCAAAAGAGATCCATTAACTCATTTCAACTCTCAACACCATCATAAAATCACTCAACATGCATTAATGCATCATCCATCACCATAAAAACATAAAACGCCATTTTTAACTCAAATGAAATCATAAGTGTTTAAGAGATGAAAAATGCATCATCATGCAACCAATAACTCAAAAATAGGCTATCCTCTAGTTCTCCAACAAGAATCAAGCCTAAAACCCCATAATCACCCTAGAAATCCATTTCTCACGTCAATAACTCTCAAGAACCAAATGAAGAACATGGAAGAAAAGAGTGAAAACAAGGTTTACCCTATCTCAAACTTCAGAAGTTGAAATCACTTAACAGCTCCTCACCACCTTCTTCTTCTTCCTCTTTAGTTGATGCTTGCTTTCCTTTTGCTCCTTTCTTGGATTTCCCTTTTGCTTCTCCTACAAGAGGCCGTGAAAGAGAGTGAGAAAAATGAGAGAAATATCTCACTTTGAAAGGAATATACTGGCAAGGCAGAATTAAAGCAATCATGACGTAATTGGCCTCTTAGTGCCTAAACTAATATCCTCGATTTACTAAGAACACTTAGATTTCACCAAATCCAGTTTCTTAGCTTCCAACAAGTTTAAAATAAATCCTAAGATTCATAAAAAATCTTGTTTCCCCATTTCCATATTTTTTCATATTTGCTGGTAGTCAATTTGACATTCAAACACACACTCAGTATGCTTAAAAATGTCAAACTAACTCTGATTTACCTCAAAATTCAACTACACCATCTTCCACATATTTGTGACCTAGAAATAAATTTCTCACAATTATTTTCATAAACTAAGCAGTTTAAGCCAATAATAGCTATTTTCATACATAGTACTTTAGCAAAGTGACTAAACATGCTCAGAAGGTCACAAAATTTAAACAGGCATGTTAAGCAAGTATTAGGCTACCTTTGTAACCATATACAAGTCTAACATGTTTCTACGGGTGTTACATTTCTTCCACCTTTTTAAAATTGTCCCCAAAATTTAGTTTACCTTCTGTAAAAAGTCCTAAACAATTAACATGCCAAAAATAGGTAGAACCAAATGTCAAAGAAATAAAATTCACCAACAAACTCACCTTTACCTGAACCAAGAAACTATGTTGTCTCCTTGCCCTCCAACTAGTAGAATCTTCTCGGTCTGACTTCTGACTTTTGTAACACCCTAAAAATTACTTGTTTCATAATATATATTCATTTTATAATATTTGTGATTTTTTTGAATTTTTCTAAAATTATTTGAATTGTTTGATTATTTTAATATATTCCTCGATTTGCATGCACGCTGAGCGGGACCGGGAAAATGAAATATTTTTCTCGAGGCTGAAAAATCTTGGACTGTGAAAACGGTGATGGGGGATCGTACTAAACTCGAGGCTGGACACAATTTATGAAGTTTTCATTTTTTGAGATTTGATCTGATAAATAAAATCACGGTATATTTTATTATTCGTTGGGTAATAAATAATAGTTTTGTTAAATGTAACTTTTGTCTACTGGGTAATAGCTTTAGTAGAGTGTTAGTCATCTTTTCTATATAGCACTTTAATGACATCACCAAGATGACATCATCAAAGTGACATCATCCTTGACATTTTCCAAAAGGTGGACAAAGCATCTCAAGGAAGCTTTCTATCAAGCTTCTAAAGGAAGCCAACTTTTCTCTATCCTCCTTTGGAGACTCCACGGTAATGAGGGGGAAAGATGACACAAATTGTCATTTTTTCATCGAAACACCCATTCACCTTTTCACCTTTTCCATTTTCAAAAGTTTCTACCACTTTCTCTCTCCACTTTTCCTTTCTCTCTCAACTTATCCTTTTCTCTCACTTTTCTATCACATTTTCTCTTCTTCCTCTGCTCTCCAACCTCACGGCCACACCCCCTTTCTTCACCCTCCATGCTTGTTTAATTGAAGTAATCACATTGCTTGAAACTACATCTTGTTTGAAGACCTTTTCTTATTGGAATCACCTCCTAAAGCTCTCATCTCCATTTTCTCTCCTCACTTTCATGGCCAAGCACCACCATTGATGGACATCCATGCTTGCTCAACCAACCTTATTTCTTGCATCTACTCATCACCTAGAAGCTTTTTCCTTTTATGACCATCACTTGATTCTTCCATCTTCATATTTTCCCATAAGCCCTAAACTTGAAGCATTGAGGTAAAGTTCTTGATTTTCTATTTTCTTCCTTCATTTCGTGATTCTTGGTCACCTTGGTGATCAAGGACTCTTCTTTTCAAGCTTTGGTTATTGATTATGTGAGTTTGATTATCCTAGGATTTTGGTGGAGGAGTTGGATGAATTTCAAGAGGTATAAAGGGAGTTCTTTTTCTTGTTATCTTCTTAGGTAAGAGGGAGATCATCCTCTTCAACCTTTCATGGTGGTGAGGAACTTGTTTTTGGGTTGATAGTGAGGAATCCATGTGTGGGTTACTCACTTTGTTGTATGGTTTTGGTGATGCTTGATGATTTTTGTGTTGATTTTACTTTGTATAATTTTTGTTTGTTTGCTAGTGTACATTTTTTATGGTGTTGGATTGATTGCAATCGTGTATGGAAAAATAAGGACTCCTTGCCCTTGTGTTTGAGGCTTACGGCCATGCCCTATAAATGGGGTGTCCAAAATTTAAAACTTTGTAATAATTTTGGGGACTAACTAATTTAGTATTCAATGATGATTGGAATGAAGAGAATTTTAGGTTCCTAGCCTTTAAGGCTCACAGCCATAGAGTATAACATGGTAAAATTTTGTGTAGGATGGAAAATTAATTAAGTAGAGGATTAGATGTTGATTAGGGATTCATAAAATGGAAAGAACATAAGTGTAAGTGAAGTTTTGAGAAAACTTGAAATAATTACTCTAAGTGAGTTATGTTTAGAACTAAGAGAAGGACTTGTTTAATTAGAGTAGCAAAGATTAGGAGAAAAATAGTAAAGGATTTCCTGAGAGAGGCTTAGTAGGAAAAATGTTGAAGTTGAAGCATAATTTTGTATTAAATTCGAAAGTAAGTTTGAATAATGAATTGTTGTGGGTCCATGAATGGGACCAAAGCTTAATGATATTGTTTCGGCCATTTATGACATGTGGTTATGGAAAGGTTATGCTATTATTGAATATATATGTATATATGCATTGGGTCATCATGCATTTTAAAAGTCTGGTGGACTATGTTTTTTTTAAGGCTTTATGCCTAGGAGATGAATTACTCCTTAGTGCGGGTGCAAGTAAACTAGTATAGGTCACTTGTTGACCTTTGGGGCATCGGGGTGCAGGTATCTCACAATGGACAGTTGGTAGCTCCTCTGTATCGTGGGACAGACTGATGCAAACGCACCAATGATCTAGACGGAGACACTGTCCTATATCGCAATCTTGTGAAGAATGTATTGTATAAGCCAAGTTGTGCAAATTGTTAATGTTGAAGCACTTGATTTGAGGCTGACGAGATACAAACATGTCTCCTTGATCATTCTCTCCGAAATTGTGTTTAGCTCCATGGAGTAGAATTTTGCTACCTTGTACATATTCATGGTTGGTCAACATGTTATATGGCATACATGTATGTATATATGATATGTAACTGTTTATTTTACTGATATTATGATTATCTGGATTTTTAAATTGTTTATTTTTGGAATCTTGATACTGCTTATTATTTTTACTGTGTTGTATGGCATCATCCGCTGTTTCTATTTCTTACTGTTGGTTTATGCCCTAGAGGCTAATACATTTTCTGTATTTACATACATTCTATTATGCTATTTTTTTTATATGAGGCATTTCATTTATTGTGTTCTTTTTGATAAACATAATAAAGTCCTTAGGATAGTAAGTTTGATGCCATAGGACATCAAGTGGATGACTTGATCGTGAGATCCTTTTGGTTACAACACTATTCTTAAATGTCCCTAGTTAAGTATTATTGTTAATTAGGACAACAATAATACATTGAGACTAGTATGTGCATAGACTGATGACCATATCTCACGGGTCATGGATATGAGATATCAAGTCTTCATATGGGTACATATTAGAGTAATGATGTACTGGACTGATCCACCATGAGAACACTACATGGATCATTACGTGAGTGTCATAAGTGATTCTCATAGTGACAATGGTGTTTGTAGTCCTTTGACCTGAAATCACTACGATTCCTACATGAGGAGTTGTGTGTTTTAATGCCATCAAATGTCATCTGTAACAAGGTGATTATAAAGTTGGTTATTGTACATACCACAAATCATGCAGAGGGATATGAGTGACCTAGATGGGATTTGTCACTCCTACATAACAGGAGCGATATCTTCGGGCCCCCTGATTGAGAGAGGCTGCGAAATGCATGGCCATGCTCAAATGAGTCAATATGAGATATTGATCTCATTTGTTGCTACAAAGTCTACTCGAATATCAGGAAATAAATGATTGGACTATACAAGGGTGATGCATTCCATGCCTTATGTTCAATCTAGATATCTTGACAAAGGGACTAAACGACACGGAAACATTAGTCACGGAAAGGTTATGTCAAATCACTGACATTCTTATTACTTGGGTAGCAGTGATGTGTTGCTAGATACCACTCACTACTTGTAATATTAAAATAGGATTTTAATATTACTGCCAACATAATAAGAACCTGCAGGGTCACACACATAGAGCAGACTAAAATTGGAGCAATGGATCTAAGTTGGACTCGAATTCAAATATGGGCCAGACTCATAACAGATGGGTCTAGGGTTACACAGCTTACCTTGCTGCTGCTCACACTCACTTAAGGTAGTCATTATTATAAATAGTACTGCTAAGGGGCTGCTAAGATAGATAATTCAAAACCCTAGCCGCACCTACAGAAAAGTGAGTGAGTAAGCGACAGGTTTATTCTCTTCTCTACGCAGCTAGCACTGTGTGAGAGACGTGAGGCTTCTCTTTTCGGACGTTGGACGTTCGTGAGTCTGTTCATGTGGATACCGCAGAGACATCATTTCTATTACGGTGTTGGTGATTCACGCTTCAAGAGATAAATCATTTAAAAACTCGGACTATGGCTTTTTCGCATGGATCCCCGATAGGAATCCCTGTTTTTCGCTGCGTAATGTATCCGTAAAATTCTCAACAGTGGTGTCAGAGCGTCTTGCGAAACCATGATTCAGTTTTCTATTTTCGTTTACAAGAGATAACATGTTTTCTGTTCTTGTTTTTGACAAAAGATATGATCTTTAATATGTTATTTCTAAAAACTGTATGAAACCCTTTGCGAAAACATATTCTGTTTCTTGTGTTGTATGCAAAACCATGATGTTGTTTTCAAAAACCCATTAAGATGTTCATATGTTTTGTGAAAATCATTTTGTTTTAAGATGTATGTTTTTGCGAAACTTTCTGGTATGTATGTGATACGTATAACGTTATGGAATCCTTATTCTCAATGCGCGGCACAAGGGTTTGGGAAACCTTGTTCTTGGTTTACGGTAGCAGGGGTTATGGAATCCTTATTTCTGCACAAGAGGCGCGGCGCAAGGGGTTTTGGAAACCCTATTCTTGTTTTACGGCAACAGCATCAAGTGTTGATGTTATTGAACGACGACGCCAGAGGTTCAAGTGTTGAACGACGGCGCAAGGGTTCCCCATGGCACATGAAGTGTTCATGTTGTTTGGACTTAGGGTTCCGCACCGCACAAGGGTTCAAGGGAGGCGCAAGAGGCGGCCTCCCTTGACCCCCGCCCACTGACCGGGCAGCAGGACCCCCATGCTACCTCTGTGTAGTGTGTTATTTGAAAGCGCAATATTTTCTATCCTTTTATAACTCATGAAAAATAATTATGTATTATTGTTATGAGTTTATATGTTCTTTGTGATGCATGGTGCATGGTTATGGCCTTAGTCCTCTTTTTATGCCTTTTGGTTTTAATAAATATGACCTGCGTGTCGTGCCTTTCTCTCCACATTCTGATTGTACATTCTCTTCTCACCTAACTCCCCTCGAATGTAAAAGAGGTTTCTATATAATGTAATTATGATGTGAAGACAAGAAGGCAACATCAAGTGAGGACGTTGGTGGGAGATGCTTGGTGAAGCTGACTTAGTTAATGCTACTCTCTTAGGGGCCATAACCATGTCACTTTTATTATATGCTTTTTATGTATGAGATGCATGGATAATGTTTATGGTATAATAAACAATTTAATAAATGGTGAGATCTAGTAATAATAATAATAAAAATTCCCTCAAAGCAAATATTAAGTCATTATATGATGCCTTCTAATGTGTGGCACTCGTCAAGACTAATATCGATCAAGTGCAGGTCTGCCAAAGCAGGATGCCTTTATCTATATTAGTAAGACGCGATGGGATAAAGGTAATATCCAACTGCCAACTATTGGGTCTGACTTAACTAGGCCATTTCAATAGGATTGAAGGCTTAGAGGCATGAAGTTGGGCTTTAGTCCATTAGATGGATTAGAATAAGTGTTATTCACCCAACTATCCAAAAGTTACATGTGATGTAATTGGAAAGTGTTTCCTACTTAAATAACTGAATTTTGGGTGATCAGCCAAAGCTGACTCAAAAATAGGTGAAATATGGATCTTGGCCCACTAGGAAATCTTACGATGGGATTTTCTGAGTCAATGCTGAGGGTCATTGACATGAATAAAATAGTGGGAGGCATATTTAATTAAAAAGACCTCATTAAATATGTTTATGGCATGATACTTATATTTTGCATATTTCTGTTAATAGATTACCATGGCAACAAACACATCGGGTACTTTATCATTGCGATCTGTCCTTGAGAAGGACAAGTTGTCTGGAACAAATTTTCTAGACTGGTATAGGAATTTGAGGATTGTTCTCAAGCAAGAGAAAAAGTTGTATGTTTTGGAATAGCCTATTCCTGAGCCACCTGCTGCTCATGCCCCTAGAACTGAAAGAGATGCTTATAAGAAGCATCAAGATGATGCCTTGGACATTGGATGTCTAATGCTGGCCACTATGAACTCTAAGCTCCAAAAGTAACATGAGAACATGGATGCATACGATATGATCATACACCTTAAGAAGCTCTATCAAGAGCAGGCCAGGCATGAGAGATTCGAGGTCTCTAAAGCACTATTTCAGTGCAAGCTGGTAGAAGGAAGCCCTGTTGGTGCTCATGTACTCAAGATGATTGGGTACATTGAAAACCTAGAGAGACTCGGTTTTCCTTTGGGCCAAGAGTTGGCCACTGACTTAGTCCTGCAATCGTTGCCGGAAAGTTTTAGTCAATTTGTCATGAACTACAACATGAATGAGATTGACAAATCACTACCAGAGCTGCTAGGCATGTTGAGAACTGCTGAGCAGAACATTAACAAAGGCAAAGGGAAGGCCATCATGATGCTCCAAAAGAATAAGGGTAAGAAACAATAGAAAAATCTCAAGGACAACTGGAAGGGCAAGGGCAAGGATAAGTCCAAGCCTAGCACTTCTGGCTTGAAACCAGTGGGTGGAGTGGCTAAGGAAGGTACATGCTTCCATTGTGGTCAGACCGGACATTGGAAGAGGAACTGTGCCAAGTTCCTGGAGGAGCTCAAAAGAAGAAGGGAAGTGAGACTTCCACTTCAGGTATTTTTGTTATTGAAGTCAATTTATCTACTTCTGCATCATGGGTATTAGATACTGGATGTGGATCTCACATTTGTGTAAATGTGTAGGATCTAAAGAGCAGTAAACCATTGACTAAGGGTGAAGTCGACCTACGAGTAGGAAATGGAGCAAAGGTTGCTGCATTAGCTGTAGGGACTTATTTATTATCTTTGCCCACTGTTACCAAGTGGCCTCAATACTCAAGAGGGGGGTGAATTGAGTAGTTAAAAATAAGTTCACAAATCTTTCGCAAATCGTTTGACAATCAATTTTCGTTGAAGCTATTGAATGATCAGAGATAATTGAATAGATGAGTTAAGCACTTTTACTAATGAACGTAATAGTCAAGGAGACAATATCCAAATAAAACAATGAAACAAAGGCACAAAGATAAACAGAGGAGAGTTTAGAGAAACAAACACAAATGTTATCCCGGTTCAATCACTACTCCACTTGTGATCTACGTCCAAATTCCCAAGCAACACCTTGAGATTTTCCACTATATCTTCAAGCTTCAATGGGTGCTTGAAAAACCACTACAACCTTGAGCACTCAACAAGATGGGATACCTCACCCAAAAGCTTGAGCCTCTATTTTCCAAGGGATACCTCACCCTTACAATACTTGAGGGATACCTCACCCTCACTAATCGAAAGTATAAGATTGAAATAGAAGAAGCTCTCTCTAGAGCAAGTGTTTACAAATTGAAGCTCTAATATGCTCTCAAGGATTTTTCACGTTTTTAGTCGAAAACAGAGCAAGAAATGATTTTAAGAATTGATTCACGTTTTGAAGTATATTGATCAGCTTTTTGGTTCAAGGTCAACCGTAAACAAAGACCCAACTTGGGTATTTATAAGTTTCTCAATTAATAGAGCCGTTGAGGTAGTTGGGCATGCATTTAATGCATTTAATATAGCCGTTGGACGTTGTCGATGATGTGTAATCGATTACATATCTCGTGTAATCGATTACATTATTGTTCCAACGTTTTCAACTTTCAAGGCTCAGTGTAATCGATTACATTCTTGAGGTAATCGATTACATGGCTTCGACTTTGCTTGTAATCGATTACAATGCTCATGTAATCGATTACATGACTTCTGACTTGCTGTGTAATCGATTACAATATCCTTGTAATCGATTACATGGCTCGTCGAACATGTTCTTTGAGTTTCTGGGTTTTGTGTAATCGATTACATATATTGTGTAATCGATTACATTTCTTGTCGAACGTGTTCTTTGCCTTTCTGGGCTTTTGTGTAATCGATTACATATACTGTGTAATCGATTACATGGCCTCTGACTTTCTTGTAATCGATTACATTGTTCATGTAATCGATTACATGCTTTCTGTTTGATGTGTAATCGATTACAAACATTGTGTAATCGATTACATTTGCCTTTGAACACATTTTTCAAGTCCAATAACTCTTGTAAGTCATTTCCAACACCTCAAGGTACTTGTTTAAACATAAATCCTTTTAAGAGTGTTAGATTTAAAATTGAAACTCAGGTTTTATTGAAAGCCATGTTTATCTTTGAAATTTCCTATTTATTTTGAAATCATATATTTGAAAAACCATTTGAGAAATCTTGAGAGCATTTAACAAGAATGTCCTAAGTCTAAATAACTAATTAAACCTTCTGTCTTCTTTCTTTGATCTTGATTTTTTCCTTTTGTGCTTTGATCTTCTCTTTTGCTTTTGTTATCATCAAAAACCTTTCAACATGCCTTAGAGACATAAGCATTCACATTCTCCCCTTTTTGATGATGACAAACCGATCATAGGAAAAAGAAAGAGTTTTTGCATTTGTATATCATAGTCATTTAGTTACAATGTCAGTCTCCTGGAGATTATGCATGATATTGGGTTAGATTTTGCATATGAAAAGCTTAATAACTTAAAAGTTCAATAACTCCCCGTACTCATGCAACCTTTAATTACATTTCATTTTTCCTTCAATAACTCCCCGTACTCATGCAACCTTTTTTTTCTTTATTTTCTCCCGTTGGCATTATCAAAAGACATAAGCATTAAAAAAATGGACAAAGCATGTCGCTTATAGTTCATGATTCCCAATTGTTTGCCATAACGTAAAAGCCACTAAGATCACCCAAGCAATATTCCAACAAACCAACCATTCAAAGTGAAAACACGTTTATGTATTAATAATCAAGATGTACAAAGAAACATGTCACAACCAAGTAGGCAATAATCAAAAGATAACCATAAAAGTATACCAATTTTATATAATCGAGTTTAAAAAAATACAAGGCGGAAAAACAAATCAAGGCATAAGGCCGGGATCACTATCGTGTCCTCGCCACAAAGACATCACCCTCTCGGATCTGCAGCAGAGTCTCCTAGACCAATGTCATCATCGCCGGGCATAAGATCGTCGTCGAATCCGTAAGCTCCTCATCATCGCCAGAACTCCAGATGGACCAGGCGAAGGAAATGGGATCCGGAGGGGCAGAGGATGTGGGGGGCAGCAGCAGCAGGACTCTCAGGAACAGGAGGTCCACGTAAGAGGGATCGAATGGAGGCAAGCTCCTGGTCTGAGTAGTCCATCCTCAGCTCAAGGTGGTCGATCTTTTGCTCTATATGATCCATGCGCGTGTTGACGTTGGCGCTCAAGTTGCGCATCTCTTGGAGCAGAAGATCAAGAGAAGCTGGAGCAGGAGCAGAGGCAGGATACTGAGCCCCCTCATCATCACTGTCTGGATCGTGATGGATATGGCCAAATGTGCCATGAGTAATGTAATGCCACCTATCCTCCATCTTGTAGAGCTGAAGCTTCTTCGAGTATGCAGCCCAATTGATTGGGGTCCCTTGAGCCGGTGTCCTTGGACTCTTCAAATGCCGAAATGCGACAATACTCAAGGATCAGGTGACTAACATGGCGAAGGGGAGAGCAGAGTTCTTCTTTTTCTTGATGTCTAGCATATGCTTGTAGAATGTAGTATCCCCGCTGATTGGGTGCCCCGTGGTCATTGCCCATAATGCCACTACATCGTCCTTGAGGACTTGGGAGTAATTTCCTCCTCGGGGAATCAATCCACGAACCAAGAGGTAGTGGAGGACCCCGTTTTCCATAGTGAGGCCGCTGGCCATTATTCTCGCGTCTAGGATCACCGGGGAGGTGGTAGCCGGGCCCTAATCAAGGAGAGAAGAGCAGCCTTGTGCTCAAACTCATGCCCCCGTACTTTGGCATTCCCACGTAACCGGGCTCCATCGGGAGTGAGCTTGGTGAGCCTATACCATTCTCATCATGGTTAACCCGATTTGTTGCTTTTTCACCTCGTAAATGATGCAATTATCCTCAACCTTCAGGTTAGCATAAAACACTCGACAAGGTTAGGGTAGATGGCCTTCTCTATACTTAGGAATCCCAAGAAGCCTAAGTGTTCTATTGTCCTAAAGCTCACTAAGGGTTCACTCTCACGTAAGGTGATGGGTAGATACCGGGAGAGATGATCTTGCGAAGCCGGAAGTTCTTCCCGAACAACTCACTTTCTTCACGGTGGAGAAGTGCCTCGTGAGGTCCAACCCGTAGATATTGCGTGTAGAGCCACCGTAGGAACTTCCAACAAAGCAGCCCCTCGTTCTTGGGCGCTTCGAGCGATGGGAGGATTCACCATTGATGAGAGAGAGAAGCACCTGTTGAGTGGTAAATGGTTGGGGATGAGTGAGGAGAGAGAGAGGGACGAAATTAGGTTAGAAAAGTGGAGAGGGTGTTCGTGAGAGAAGATGGGGAGATTTTGGATGAGGGATTTGAGGAGATTTGATCGGTGGGTTATGTGGAGAGGGATTTCGAGATTGAGAGAGGCGAAATGATGAGTTTTGATGGAAATTTGAGTGAGAAATGAGAGGTTTTGAGATCCGAGGTGCGTGGGTGCGAGGGAGAGAACGAGGAAGATGAACAGGGCCAAACAAATGACCACTACGCGCGTCAGAGCCTTTTAAAAAACCCTGTGTAATCGATTACATTGAGTGTGTAATCGATTACATGCATTCTGGTGGGTGTGTAATCGATTACATTTTTGGTGTAATCGATTACATGCTTCCTGGTAGGTATGTAATCGATTACATTTTTAGTGTAATTGATTACATGATTTCTGGGAACCTTGTAATCGATTACATAGATGATGTAATCGATTACCTGAGTTCTCGAGTTGGTTGTAATCGATTACAAAATGTGTGTAATCGATTACATGCGTGATGAACTCTGTGTAATCGATTACAAAGGCATTGTAATCGACTACCAGCATTCTTTAACTCAGATTTTGCGTTCCAAAACAACATATAATCAATTTTAATCCACCCAAAACAGTTTTAAAGCAACTCAAATCAATTCAAATCATCATCCAAGCATATAGATTAATCACATTATGATTCAACTAATATAATTGATCAAAATTATCATGTTTACCAAGAATTTCACCCTTTTTGGTGATTTTTGAGGTCATTGAATTTCACCCTTCTTGTCAAAGTTGGACATGAGGGAGCACCTGCAAAATAATTTGGGGAAACCTCCGACGCTCAAGTTAGTATGGGATTCAAATATATATAATGAAAATTCAGAGATTGTGGCAAAGAAAGGTGGCATAATTATGCGTAAAAACGCAAGCTTAGGCTTTTGTTTTAGGATTATGCAAAGAAATATTTAATTTATGCATGAATGGTCCAATATACCCAGCTTGCTTTCTAATGTAGAAAAATGCTTCTTTTGCAAGGGGTTTGGTGAAAATATCACTAATTGCTTAGTTGTTTCAACAAATTCAAGTATGCAATCACCTCTTTGAACATGATCTCTAATGAAATGATGTCTTATTTCAATATGCTTAGTTCTAGAATGCAAAATGGGATTTTTTGACAAGTTAATTGCACTAGTATTATCACATTTTATGGGAATGTGATCAAGCTCAAGACCATAGTCCAAGAGTTGTCATTTTCATCCAAAGGACTTGAGCACAAAGAACTCCCACCAACGCAACATACTCACTTCACAATTGTGGACAATGCCACACTATTTTGTTTCTTGTCGTGCCAAGAAACTAGTGAGCTTCCTAGCAAGTGGCATGTCCCACTAGTGCTCTTTTTTCGATCCATTTTGCATCCAAGAAAATCGAATCTAATATCCAATAAGACTACATGAGGCACCCTTAGGGTACCATAAACCCATTTGTGATGTGCCTATTAGATATTTCATTATTCTCTTAACAAAGACTTAGGTGTGATTCCTTAGGATTAGCTTGATATCTAGCACACATGCATACACTAAACATTATATCGTGCCTACTTGCGTGCGAGAGATAAAGGAGTGAGCCAATCATACCTCTATATTTTGTAATTTCTACCGATTTACCTCCTTCATCCTTGTCCAAATAGCAAGAGGTGCCCATAGGAGTAGCCATATGCTTGGCATTGTCCATTCCAAACTTTTTGAGCAGCTCCTTGCAATACTTGGATTGGCTTATAAATGTTCCTTCTCTTGTTTGCTTGATTTGTAGACCAAGGAAGAAGTTGAGCTCACCCATCATGGACATCTCAAACTCACTTTGCATAATATTTGAAAATTCTTTACAAAGAGAGTTGTTAGTAGCTCCAAATATAATGTCATCAACATAGATTTGAACTAGAAGAATGTCATGCATTTTGTGTTTTATGAAAAGAGTGGTGTCAACTTTACCTCTAGAAAAGCCTTTTTCTAAAAGAAATTTGCTCAACCTTTCATACCAAGCTCTAGGAGCTTGTTTCAAGCCATACAAAGCCTTTTTCAATTTAAAAACATGGTTGGGCATTTCAAAGTCCTCAAAACCAGGAGGTTGTTCTACATACACCTCTTCTTGTATAAAACCATTTAAAAAGGCACTTTTGACATCCATTTGATAGAGTTTGAAATCCATGATGCAAGCATATGCAAGTAGCATTCTAATGGCCTCTAATCTAGCTACGGGAGCATAAGTTTCTTCATAATCTATGCCTTCTTCTTGATTATATCCCTTAGCTACAAGCCTAGCTTTATTTCTTATTATTAAACCCGTTTCATCAAGTTTGTTCCTAAAGACCCATTTGGTGCCAATTATAGGATGATCATTGGGCCTTGGAACTAATTCCCAAACTTGATTCCTCTCAAATTGGTTTAGTTCTTCTTGCATGGCCAAGATCCAATGCTCATCGTTAATGGCCTCATTTATGTCTTTAGGTTCAACTTGAGAGACAAAGGCTAGATGATTACATGCATCTCTAAGTGAGTTTCGAGTGATTACCCCTTTTGATACATCACCTATCACCTTGTCAAGAGGATGATACCTTGAAGTCCTCCATTCCTTGGGTAGATCCGAGATTTTAGAATTTTCTTGCCATGAGTGATCAAGGAGTCTCTCTTCTTTCTTCTTGGACTCTATCTCTTGATTTTCCAAGTGCGTCTTTGCCAAGATTTCTGCAACATCATCAACAAGTTCCTTTCTTGGCACATTTGGGTTAGTTTCATCAAATGCAACATGTATGGATTCTTCTATGGTCATAGTTCGTTTATTATAGACTCTAAAGGCCTTACTATGGATAGAATAACCAATGAATATTCCCTCATCAGATTTTGCATCAAACTTCCCCAAGTTATCCTTTCCATTATTCAAAACAAAGCATTTGCATCCAAAAACATGAAAATGTGACACATTAGGTTTCCTTCCTTTGTACAATTCATATGGGGTTTTCTTTAAAATTGGCCTTATTAGGGCTCTATTCATAACATAACAAGCGGTGTTAACCGCATCACCCAAAAGTACTTAGGAAGATTGGCCTCATTGAGCATAGTTCTTGCCATTTCTTCTAAAGATCGATTTTTCCTTTCTACAACACCATTTTGTTGTGGTGTTCTAGGGGCAGAAAAATTATGCTCAATGCCATGTTCATCACAAAAAGTTTCAAATTCATGATTTTCAAATTCACCACCATGATCACTTCTTATGGATGCAATACAAAAACCTTTTTCGCTTTTGGATAACTTTGGCAAGTTTTCTAAATGATTGAAAAGCATCATTTTTGTGAGCTAAGAATAATGTCCATGTAAATCTAGAAAAATCATCCACAATTACTAATGCATAGTAATTCCCACCAAAGCTCATAGTTCTAGAGGGTCCAAAAAGATCCATGTGCAAAAGTTGTAAAGGTCTAGAAGTTGAAACTATGTTTTTAGCTTTGAAAGAGACCTTTACTTGTTTTCCTTTTGACATGCATCACAAAGTTTGTCTTTTTCAAATTTGAGCTTTGGAAGACCAATTACTAGTTCTTTAGAAACCAATTTGTTTAAGTGATCCATGTGAATGTGAGCAATTCTTTTATGCCATAACCATGAATCATTTTCTCTACTCATAAAGCATTTAGCATCATTTGAGGAAATGTCATCAAGACTAATCATATATATGTTATTGACCCTATGACCAACAAACTTAACTTGCTTGTCATCCTTTCCCTCAATTATACAACAAGAGGAGTCAAATATAACTCTATTTCCTTTATCACACAATTGACTAATACTAAGTAAATTATGTTTAAGTCCTTCAACAAGTAAGACATTATCAATAGATGATGAAGGGATCTTACCAACTTTGCCAATTCCAAGAATCTTCCTTTGTTGTTGTCACCATATGTGACATGACCATGTTTCTTGTGTGTAAGGGAGGAGAACTTGGAGCCATCTCCGGTCATGTGCTTGGAGCAACCACTATCAAGATACCAACTTGAGCTCTTGGTCTTCAAGCACACCTACAACACACATTCAAGATTTAACTTTTGGTACCCAAATTGTTTTGGGTCCTTGTGTGTTAGAATTAGGTATGGTGCCTTTAGGGACCCAAACCCTTTGATTCCAACCTTGGTGTTTATGTTCTTTCTAACATTGCAAGTGGATGCACTATGCCCTTTCCTACCACAATGAAAACATTTAACAAAGGGGCTACTTGAAGTTTTTGAGGAAACAAAGAAATTCTTATAAGATTTTTGATGGTTGTTTGGATTAAATCCTAAACCGGCTTTTTGGAAAACACATTTTTGTCTCCCTAACAACACATTCAAGTTGTCTCTTCCAAAAGTGAATTTTGCAAGAGTGTTGTTCAAGTCTTCAATTTCTTTTTCAAAAGCTTTGCATGATAGACAAGGTAATGATATGGATGCATTTTCATGTGAGGAACAAATCATGCATGATGAATTAGCATCTATGAGTCCTAAAGTCTCATTTTCAATTTTAAGTTCATTTATCTCCTTGGTTAAAGCAGAAACTTTCTTTGTCAATAGGGAGATTGTTTTATTGGAAGACAAAATCATTTTTGTGAGCCTCAAAGATTCATCATGCAATTCTTGAAAGGCATCTTGTAATTCATCATAAGAAGGTGGAGGTTCTAGGTTAGAAGAGGTTACCTCGGTGTCGCTTTCTCCACTTTCTTCTCCTTGAGCCATGAGGCAAAGATGGGCTTCCTCATTTTCGAATCATCGGAAGAGCTTAAGTCATTGTCCTCCCAAGCTATATATGCTCTTCTTCCTTTCTTTTCCTTGGAGGGTCTTTTCTCAAACTTCTCCGTCTTCTTGAGATATATAGGACACTCCATTTTCATGTGCCCCGGTTTTCCACATTCATAGCATTTTGGAGGAGTGGAGGATCCTTCTCCTTTGTGATATGCTTTCTTTTGAGGAAACGGTGGTCTTCTTTGAAATCCCTTTTTCTTCAAGAATCTTCCGAATTTTCTCACAAGGAGACTAAGATTCTCCTCACTTAGCTCAATATTTTCAGCATCCTCTTCACCATCTTCATCATCATCTTCAAGTATGGGAGAGGTGGCCTTGAGTGCAATTCCCTTCTTCTTTTTGTCATGTTCTTCATTTTGATTGAGCCTACTTAGTTCCAGCTCATGCTCTTGAAGTTTTCCGAATAGGGTGGCTAGAGACATGGTTGATAAATCTCTTGATTCCGCAATCGCAGTTACCTTGGGTTTCCAATTCCTCGCTAGACATCTCAAGACTTTGTTAATAAGATCCTCATTAGGAAATGTCTTTCCCAATGAGATGAGATGATTAACAATATGAGTAAATCTCTTTGCATATCTTGAATACTCTCACCTTGGTTCATTCTAAACAATTCATATTCATGAGTAAGAGTGTTTATTCGAGATCTTTTTACCTCACTAGTGCCTTCATGAGTTACTTGTAGGGTATCCCACATTTCTTTTGCGGTCTTACAGCTTGACACCCTAAAGAATTCATCATACCCCAAAGATGTGGTGATGATGTTCTTGGCTTTCAAATTATATTGAACCTTCTTTTTATCATCATCGGTCCAATCACTTCTAGGTGTATTAATTGTCACACCATCCTTAGTTTGTGTAGGGACAAAAGCACCATTTTCAATCAAGCGCCCCACACATCTAAGTCAATAGCTTCAATAAAAATTTTCATCCTTTCTTTCCAATAGGCATAGCCATCCCCATTGAAATAAGGAGGTCTATTTATAGAAGAACCTTCATTTGAAAAACCATTTGAAGCCATCACTTCTCTTGAAGTCATAAGCTCTTTATACAAGAGTCTAGTTTCGATACCACTTGTTACCAAGTGGCCTCAATACTCAAGAGGGGGGTGAATTGAGTAGTTAAAAATAAGTTCACAAATCTTTCGCAAATCGTTTGACAATCAATTTTCGTTGAAGCTATTGAATGATCGAGAGATAATTGAATAGATGAGTTAAGCACTTTTACTAATGAACGTAATAGTCAAGGAGACAATATCCAAATAAAACAATGAAACAAAGGCACAAAGATAAACAGAGGAGAGTTTAGAGAAACAAACACAAGCCGTTTATCCCGGTTCAATCACTACTCCACTTGTGATCTATGTCCAAATCCCAAGCAACACCTTGAGATTTTCCACTATATCTTCAAGCTTCAATGGGTGCTTGAAAAACCACTACAACCTTGAGCACTCAACAAGATATGGGATACCTCACCCAAAAGCTTGAGCCTCTATTTTCCAAGGGATACCTCACCCTTACAATACTTGAGGGATACCTCACCCTCACTAATCAGAAAGTATAAGATTGAAATAGAAGAAGCTCTCTCTAGAGCAAGTGTTTACAAATTGAAGCTCTAATATGCTCTCAAGGATTTTTCACGTTTTTAGTCAGAAAACAGAGCAAGAAATGATTTTAAGAATTGATTCACGTTTTGAAGTATATTGATCAGTTTTTGGTTCAAGGTCAACCGTAAACAAAGACTCAACTTGGGTATTTATAAGTTTCTCAATTAATAGAGCCGTTGAGGTAGTTGGGCATGCATTTAATGCATTTAATATAGCCGTTGGACGTTGTCGATGTGTGTAATCGATTACATATCTCGTAATCGATTACATTATTGTTCCAACGTTTTCTGAACTTTCTGGGCTCTGTGTAATCGATTACATTCTTGAGGTAATCGATTACATGGCTTCTGACTTTGCTTGTAATCGATTACAATGCTCATGTAATCGATTACATGACTTCTGACTTGTTGTGTAATCGATTACAATATCTTTGTAATCGATTACATGGCTCGTCGAACATGTTCTTTGAGTTTCTGGGTTTTGTGTAATCGATTACATATATTGTGTAATCGATTACATTTCTTGTCGAACGTGTTCTTTGCCTTTCTGGGCTTTGTGTAATCGATTACATATACTGTGTAATCGATTACATGGCCTCTGACTTTCTTGTAATCGATTACATTGTTCATGTAATCGATTACATGCTTTCTGTTTGATGTGTAATCGATTACAAACATTGTGTAATCGATTACATTTGCCTTTGAACACATTTTTCAAGTCCAATAACTCTTGTAAGTCATTTCCAACACCTCAAGGTACTTGTTTAAACATAAATCCTTTTAAGAGTGTTAGATTTAAAATTGAAACTCAGGTTTTATTGAAAGCCATGTTTATCTTTGAAATTTCCTATTTATTTTGAAATCATATATTTGAAAAACCATTTGAGAAATCTTGAGAGCATTTAACAGTAATGTCCTAAGTCTAAATAACTAATTAAACCTTCTGTCTTCTTTCTTTGATCTTGATTTTTTCCTTTTGTGCTTTGATCTTCTCTTTTGCTTTTGTTATCATCAAAAACCTTTCAACATGCCTTAGAGACATAAGCATTCACACCCACTAGGCTTGTAATAGAGTTAGAGAACTGCTATTTTGTGCCTGCTATTAGTAGGAATATCATTTTTGTTTCTTGTTTGGACAAGAAAGGTTTTTCTTTTATTATAAAAGACAAGTGTTGTTCTATTTATATGAATGATATTTTTTATGGTAGTGCACAATTGAGTAATGAACTTTATGTACTTGATCTCGAAACGCCTTTCTATAACATAAATACAAAGAGGTTTAAATCAAACGATCTAAACCCAACTTTTCTCTAGCATTGTCGTTTGGGCCACATAAATGAGAAAAGCATCTCCAAACTCTATAAAGATGGATTCTTGGACTCATTTGATTTCGAACCATATGAGATATGTGAATCTTGTTTATTGGGGAAGATGACAAAGGCCCCATTCACTAGACAAGGTGAAAGGGCTAGTGATCTTTTAGGCCTTATACATAGTGATGTATGTGGGCCACTAAACACACTCGCTAGAGGTGGTTTTCAATACTTCATTACATTTACTGATGATTTCAGTACATATGGATTTGTATATCTTATGAAGCACAAATCAGAATCCTTTGAAAAGTTCAAAGAGTTCAAGAATGAAGTACAAAACCAACTTGGCAAGAGTATTAAAATCCTTCGATCAGATCGAGGAGGAGAATACTTAAGCCAACAGTTTGATGATCATCTGAAAGAATGTGGGATAATATCTCAACTCACTCCACCAAGAACACCACAATGGAATGGTGTCTCTGAAAGGAGGAACCGGACCTTGTTGGACATGGTTCGATCTATGATGAGTCATGCAAACCTTCCAGGCTCCTTCTGGGGATATGCTCTGTTAACAGCAACTTTCACACTTAACCGTGTTCCATCTAAGACGGTTCAAAAGACACCATCTGAGATATGGACTGGGAGACGGCCCAATATGTCTTTCTTGAAAATTTGGAGCTACAAAGCTTATATGAAACGTCAAGTTTCTGATAAGCTTGGACCTAAATCAGATAAATGCTTCTTTGTGGGGTATCCAAAGGAAACCAAGGGATACTTTTTCTATAATCCTAACTAGGGCAAAGTGTTTGTCGCACGGACAACTGTGTTTCTAGAAAGGGAGTTTATCTCCAAAGGAACCAGTGGGAGAAAAGTAGAACTTGAAGAAGTTCAAGTTTCACAAAGCAGCAATGAACCAATGGTGGAAATAGAGCAGCCTCCATAAAATGTTGTGGAACAGTAACCTGCTCTAGTAGCACAAGACCTGCGTAGGTCTAACAGGATACGTCATCAACCAGAGAGATATGGATTTCTCATGACCCAATAAGGTGACGTATTGCTCATGGATCAAATTGAGCCTATGACTAACCAGGAAGCCATTATTGGCCCAAAATCTGAGAAATGGCATGATGAAATGGATTCCATGTATGTCAACCAGGTATGGACCTTGGTTGACCCACCTGAAGGGGTAAAACCCATTGGGTGCAAGTGGGTTTTCAAGAAGAAAACTGACATGGATGGTAATGTGCATACCTTTAAGGCGCGATTGGTGGCTAAAGGTTTCAAACAAATTCATGGTGTAGACTATGATAAGACTTTTTCCCCATTTGCGATGCTTAAATCTGTTCGGATCTTGCTTGCTGTTGCAGCATACCATGATTTTGAAATCTGGCAAATGGATGTCAAAACTGCTTTCCTTAATGGAAATCTTCTCGAAGATGTGTACATGACACAACCTGAGGGTTTTGCCACTCTAGAGGATGCTACAAAAGTATGCAAGTTACAACGATCTATTTATGGATTGAAGCAAGCTTCCAGAAGCTGGAATCTTCATTTTGATAGTACAATAAAATAGTTTAGTTTCATCAAGAATGAAGAAGAATCTTATGTCTACAAGAAGGCTAGTGGGAGCACTATTATCTTTCTGGTATTGTATGTAGATGACATACTACTTATTGGAAATGACATCTGTAACATCCCGAAAATTCTTTATTTCATTATAAATGATCATTTTATAATATTTATGATTTTTAGGAATTTTTGTGGATTTTTCTGGAAATGATGAATATTTTAATATATTTTTTTGTTTTACGTGTACACTGAGCAGAGCCGGGAAAATAGAATATTTTCCCTGAGGCTGGTAAACCTTGAACTGTCAACGTGTCAATGAGGGATCTTACTAAACCCGAGGCCGGGCACAGTTTGCGAGATTTACATCTTTCGAGGTTTTATCTGTTAGATAAAATCGCGGTATCATAAAATTATCGTATGAAGAATAAAGTACTATTTTCATTAACTGTAACTTTTATTCACTCAGAAAATAATTCTAACGGTGTAATTAATCATTTGTCAGATGTAATTAATTTGGAGACAAGCTTACTATACACTTTATCGAGGAGCGCGCGAAGCTTCTCAAGGAAGCTTCCTCCAACCATTTTATATTTTTTCTCTCTCCTCCTTTCCTTGGGTGCTGCACGTTTGGCTATTTGGGGGTCTAATTCATTTTCTTTCTCACCTTTTCCCCTCCTCCCTGTACGCAGCTCACTATTCACTCATCTTTCTCTCTTCTCTTTCACCCCACAGCAGCAACACCATCTACCCACACCTCCATTTTTATTTTCAAAACCGTGACACTCCTTGCATTTTCTTTGTGTTTGGAGGACCACCATCATTGAGGAAATCATCTTCAAAGTTCTGCATTCTCTTCATCTTCTTCTGCATTCTCTTGCATCTTTAAAGCTTAAAGGTTAGAGCTTTAAGGTAAAGCTCTCAGCTTTTTCTACCTCTCTTCTCATTTTCGTAACCCACTGTCATTTTGATGACCATAGGTATTCATTTCAATATTGGGTTCTGATTTTGCAAGTTTAAATGTTTAAAGATTTCCTGGAAGTTGAAAACGAAATCATGACCAAAAAGGAGCAACCTTTCTTTGTGCTTCTCTAAGGTAAGAGGAAGATACTCCTCCTCAACCTATTTTAGCATTTAGGAACGTCTGTGATTGGTGTTGAGGGTCATTCTGTTTTTGCATGTTGTTTGTATTATATGTGTGCTATTTGGTTGTTTGTGTGTTTTGATATATATCAGGATGTATTGGAACGTGTAATATGGAAGGGAATGACTTTCGATTGGTTCTCGGATGGTCACGGTGTTGAGCCCAAAAATTTGGAAATTTCATGTGAAAACTAGTAACAGTATGAACCCCTGGCCAAACCCGTCGAATATGATATCCTGATCATTTAGTGAAATGTTAAAATCCGTCGAGTATGAACTTCGAATATGATATCCTAATCATTTAGTGAAATGTTAAAATCCGTCAAGTATGAACTTCGAATATGATATCCTAATCATTTAGTGAAATGTTAAAATCCGTCGAGTATGAACTCCTGGCCAAACCCGTCGAATTTGATATCTTGATCACTTAGTAAAATGTTAGAATCCATCGAGTATGAACTCCTGGACAAACCCATCAAATTTGATATCCTGATCACTTGGTAAAATGTTAAAATCCGTCGAGTATGAACTCCTGGCCAAACCCGTCGAAATTGATATCCTGATCATTTAGAAATGTTAAAATCCGTCGACTTAGAATGACAGATCCGTTGAATTAGAGTTTCTGACCAGTGTTTTCGTCGGTTCGACACTTGGGAGATTTCTCCAACGTCGACACCCACATCTATCGAATTAGGACTTCTGCTGACCTTCTAGAAAAATTTGACAGTTTTGATCTCCGTTCGACATAACCTCTATCCGACAGAAATTGATTTTTAGCCAATCTTGTTATAAAATGTTCTCCCATCTTTCATCCTTTTACCATGTTATTTTTTGTCGAATGGTAGCCTCAATTTTCCACTAAATACATTGTCTCCATCAAATTCACAAGTATGGTTTATCACCCAATACCTGGCAATTAAATCTGTGACTTTGTTGGTGACCCCGGCCGTGTATCTTCCTGGACTCAAAACCTTTGGACTAATAAAAGCATATTAATCATAAATAATTGGATGACTAGAAATTAATTAGGGATTCATAAACAGGGAAGAACATGAGTATGGGTGAGCTTGTGAGGCACATAATGAATTTAATGGTTGACTTCTATCATGACTATGAATGGAAATTGTGGTTATCCTTAAAATGTACTATTGGCTTATTGTTGGTCCGTGAATGGGATCAAATCTTGTTGTTAAATGATATGACATGCATTTGAAGCATGATGGACGTAGTTGGTCATGAAGAGCATGATTGAGTTATGCATTGAACAAAAAGAATGTGATTGTCCGTTGGACTTGGTTAAGGCCGGTAGCCTAGGAGTTGAACTTACACCTTTGTGCAGGTGCGAATAGACAAGTGTAGGTTACTCAATGACCTTGGGGGCGTCAGGGTGCGGGTACCTCGCAATGGACAGTTGGTAGCTCTCTGTCTGTGGGGCAGACCGATGCAAACACACTGACAATCCGAACCGAGACACTATCCTATATCAAGATCTGTGTAGAATGTCTTGTAAAATGCCATGATGTGCACGATGATAATTTGAGAATTATAGCACTTGAGGGCCTGGGCAGCCAAGGAATACAGACATACCTCCTGATCGTTCTCTCCGACTGTTTTGTGTCTAGCTCCATGGAGTAGAATTTTGACTATTGAGGGCACATGTGCATAGTGAGTCCATGAATTATCTGGCATACATTGTTATTATAATTAGAACTGTTGTACTTCTGATATATATATACATATATATATATATATATGACTGCCTGGAACTATTTAGTTGATTGTAACTGCTACTAGATGTTTATTACTATTATTGCTGTCATAAATGCTATGTGGGCGCTTTGCGCCATTTGATTTCTTGATGCTATAACTGGTAATGATGGTGGGATGTCTTACCTCTTCTCTATTTCTCCATTATTGTTTGTCTGTATATTGTGTCTCATCAAAGACAACGGCAAGGAACCGGAAGCTCCCGACTTCCCCGGCTTTTGGCCTTACCTCGACTGAGCGACTGCTGAAGAATATGGAGCCACGCACGCAGAGATTTTTAGAAGATGTGCGCCTGACATTCTTAGGAGGGCCAGAGTACTGGCACATCAACTTTGGCTCTGAGCGTTGCGTCTAATTGGGGGATGTATCGATATCTCTAGCCTGGAGGCACCATGAGCCACCTGTTTTCACCTGCTGCATTATCCTACGTCTGGAATTTCACTTTCCTATACATGAGATGTAGGGTGATCGTTATTACACCCCGCGGGAAGACTCCTTTCATTCCACTGCTCGGGCCCCGTCCCGTAACTCTGCGATTCCTATGGTGATTTCCTCTGATGAGGAAGATCCTGAGGAAGATCCCGAGGAAGTCCCTGAGGACGATCCCGAGGAGGATCCTGAAGAGGATCCTGACACGGTTCCTCCTCACTTGAGGAACTGACTTTACTTGTAGCTACTGAGGGCTACCAGTATTTTATTTTAGGGGCCTGATGTTTTGTCTGTAGTGGGCTGTATATTCTGATACCGTGGGAATTTGTATGTATGATCCTTTGGGGGCTAGTATAGTTTTGCTTTTGATGTACCAGGCTTTGTAGCTAAACAGTTTGATAAATATATATGAATATGAAATGTTAATTTCCAATGTACGCTTTAATTCTGTCTTCATCCTTTATTTCCATTTATTGTCATTATCATCATGGTTATTAAATAAAAAAAAATATACTCGCTAATTTAATTACCCAACTATAATCAAGTAAATATACATATTATTAAAATGAACCGGGTCTTAACTTACACAATTTTATTTCCGCATTGTAATTGACAATGTGACGTTCCCTTACAAAAAGGGGCGTTACATTAAGTTGGTATCAGAGCCCCAATTTATGTTTCTTTAGGTCTTGTGGTTGAGTCTATCTTGTTTGTGCTGTGTGTTCTCTGAATAGTATACGTAAAGGTATATTGTTTGGTGTTCCTGGTGAATGCAACTGACTTTTCTATGTTTTCAGTTAATCTGATCTATGAAAGTAAGATGGCACGAAGGGAAGATATGGCAGCAGCTATTACAGCAATGCAGAGGATGGCAGAGGCCGTCGCACAACAAACCGAGCAAGCTGTTCAGCAGCAAGAGAGAGTTGCACAACAACAAGAGTGAGCTGCTCAACAACTAGAGGCTATTGCTGATGCTCAGAATTTAGTGGAGTTTCGACGCCACAACCCTCCTCAATTCAAGGAGAATTTGATCCGGACAAGGCTAGTCTGTGGATCAAGGAATTGGAGAAAGTCTTTCGAGGAATGAACGGCGCTGAGGGTAAGAAGGTGGATTATGCTACTTTTATGCTGGTAGGCAACGCTGAGAACTAGTGAAACGGAGTGCAGAGGATGCTGGAAGCTGCAAACTGAGAGATTACTTGGGAGTTATTCAAGGAAAAGTTCTTGGACAAGTACTTTCCTGCAAGCGCAAGGTATACGAAGGAGTCGGAATTCCTCAACCTGCGACAAGGAAATATGACTGTTAGCGAGTACGCAGCGAAATTCAAAAACTTGTCACAGTTTTCGACATACTTTCAGAACCAACAAGATGAAGCATGGAAATGCTGAAGATTCATGGAAGGACTGAGGTATAAAGTGAAGAAGGCTGTAATCACCTTGAGGATCAATGAATTCTCACAACTACTGGATACTTACTGTGATGTAGAGGCTCTGGAGCAATCTAGAGACACGAGGAGTAGAAACTTTGGGCCTACGAGATTCCGAGAGGCGGCGAGAATGCTAATCTTGTTTCCGGAAGAAGCCGTACTCCCGACCCACGGGGAATCAGCAACAAGCCATGGGTGGAAGTTCTGGTGGAGGTTCTACTGGGAATCGGACTGGCCCGAACACGGCGTATCCTTCCAGATGTCTAAAGTGTGGGAAAGACCATCTCATAAGGAACTGTACCATGAAGGGATTCATCTACTTTAAATGTGGGAAACCTGGCCACGTGTCCCGAGACTGTAATCAAGCGAAGGCTGAACCTTCAGTGAATGCTGCAAGAGCCAAGAAACCACAAGCTGGAGGGCGAGTCTACACTCTGAGCGGAGTTGAGGCCTCTGAATCCGAAGATTTGATACAGGGGAAAGGTACCATAGAAGGTAATCTTTTAACTGTGCTGTATGACTCTAGGGCAACCCATTCTTTCATATCATATGACTGTGTGCAAAGACTGGGTCTACTTGTGTTGTCTTTACCTTTTGACTTAACTGTTTCTACCCCCATTGATAAACCGGTAGTTACTACCAAAGTCTGTCTAAATTGTCCATTGGTTGTTGAAGGTCGAACCTTTTTGGTCGATTTGATCTGTTTACCCCTTTCCCAACTAGATATTATCTTAGGGATGGACTGGTTGTCTACCAACCATGTTCTGTTGGACTGTTCCAGAAAGACCATAGTTTTTCTCGTAGAGGAGAATTCTAGATTTTTGACGGCCAACCGAGTTCAAGCTCTCTTGAAAGAAGGAGCTCATGGATACATGCTACTGTCTTCTTTGAAAGTCGAGAACGAGGTTGATGTGAACACAATTCCAGTGGTGAATGAGTTTCCCGAAGTCTTTCCTGATGATGTACCTGGTTTACCATCGGCTCGAGAGATAGAGTTTGCTATCGACCTAGTACCGGGAGCTGGTCCCGTGTCTATAGCACCTTATAGGATGGCATCGACAGAGTTAGCTGAGTTCAAGAAATAGCTAGAAGAGCTTTTGGAAAAGTAATTTGTCAAACCAAGTGTGTCACCATGGGGAGCACCAGTGCTGTTAGTTCGCAAGAAGGATGGCACATCAAGATTGTGTGTGGACTATCGGTAGCTGAACAAAGTAACGATCAAGAATAAGTATCAACTCCTGAGAATTGATGACTTAATGGACCAACTGAAGGGAGCAGCGGTGTTTTCAAAGATCGATATGCGATCTGGGTATCATCAGATACGAGTGAAGACGGAGGATGTACCCAAGACAACTTTTCGTACCCGATACGGTCATTACGAATACCTCGTGATGCCGTTTGGCGTGATAAATGCACCAACTATCTTCATGGATTACATGAACCGAATCTTTCATCCTTACTTGGACAGATTCGTTGTAGTCTTCATTAATGACATTCTGGTATACTCTCAAAATCGGGAGGACCATGTTGAACACCTCAGTATAGTCCTTCAGATTCTGAAGGAGAAGGAACTGTATGCCAAACTGTCAAAATGTGAGTTCTGGCTGGAAGAAGTTAAGTTTCTGGTGATCTCAAAGGATGGGATTATAGTGGATCCATCGAAAGTGGAGGCAGTGTTGTAGTGGGAAAGGCCAACGTCAGTGACAGAGATCCGAAGCTTCGTGGGTTTAGCGGGATGTTATCGGAGGTTCATTGAGGGATTCTCCAAGATTACTGGACCACTTACACAACTCACAAGGAAAAACTAAGCTTTTGAGTAGACTGACAGCTGTGAGCAGAGTTTCCAAGAGTTGAAGAATCAACTGACTACCTCACCGGTGTTAGTGCTACCCGATCCGAATGAGCAGTTTGAAGTGTACTGTGATGCTTTATACCAAGGGCTAGGATCCATACTTATGCAGCATGGAAGAGTAGTGGCTTATGCTTCAAGGTAGTTACGAGTGCACGAGAAGAACTACCCAACGCACGACTTGGAGTTGGCAGCTATAGTTTTTGCTCTGAAGATATGGAGGCATTTTCTCTACGGAGCAACGTTCAACATCTTCAGTGATCACAAGAGTCTGAAGTATTTGTATGATTAAAAGGAGTTGAACATAAGGCAGCGAAGGTGGTTAGAGTTCTTGAAGGATTATGATTTCCAACTTCTATATCACCCTGGCAAGGCAAATGTTGTGGCAGACGCTCTAAGTAGGAAGATGATCAGTGTCTCTGCCCTGATGATCAAGGAAAAGGATATGCTAGAGCAGTTTAGAGATGTGTGGTCTTTTGTGGAGTTAGAACCTGGAAAGATTTGCATGAATATGGTTACCATCATAAGTGAGCTAATGGATGACATAAGGGAAAAGCAGAAGATTGACAAGTTCTTACAAGAAGTGAGAGAGCAAGTGGAGCAAGGAAATGAAACAGAGTTTGCGGATGGAACGGATGGAATTCTGAGGTTTCATGGAAGAGTTTGTATTCCCCGAGACAAAGAGCTTAGAGAATATATTATCAACCATGCTCATACAAGCCAGCTGAGTATGCATCCAGGCATAACAAAAATGTACCAAGACTTGAAGAAGTTGTTCTGGTGGCATGGAATGAAGAGTGACGTCACTAGACGTGTATCGATTTGTCTAGTCTGTCAAAAAGCTAAAGTGGAACATCAGAGACCAGCGGGATTGCTGCAACCATTGTCTATTCTGAAATAGAAGTGGGACAGTATTGCAATGGATTTTGTAGTCAGATTGCCAAGGACAAGAAAAGGTCATGAATCGATTTGGGTAATTGTGGACCGACTCACGAAATCGACACACTTTCTTCCCATCGACATAAAATACAAACTGGAGAGATTGACTCAGATCTATATTGGAGAAATTGTTAGACTACATGGTGTGCTTACAAGTATTGTTTCGGATAGAGATCCGAGATTTACTTCAAATTTCTAGGAGAGTTTGCAAGAAGCATTGGGGACGAAGTTACGTCTGAGTTCTACGTATCACCCACAAACCGATGGTCAATCAAAGAGGACGATCCAATCTTTGGAAGATTTGCTTAGAGCCTGTACCATGGAACAGACTGGAAGTTAGGATGAAGTTCTACCATTGATAGAATTCACCTACAACAACAGTTATCATTCGAGCATAGGGATGGCACCCTATGAAGCTCTATATGGACGACGGTGTCGAACACCACTGTGTTGGTACCAAGACGGTGAGCGCCTTACTATTGGACCAGAGATTATACAGCAGACAACTGAGAAGGTTAAGATGATTCAGGAAAAGATGAGGACAGCTCAGAGTCGACAAAAGAGTTATGCAGACCAAAGGAGAAAGCCTCTTGAGTTTGATGAAGGCGAGCATGTATTCCTGAAAGTCACACCTACGACTGGGGTAGGACGGGCTTTAAAATCTAGAAAACTCACTCCAAAATGTCTTGGACTATACCAAATCATTCACCAAGTAGGTCCTGTAGCCTACCAAATAGCCTTACCTCCTTTCCTTTCGAACATACATGATATTTTTCATGTGTCATAACTTCGAAAATACCTTCCTGATCTAAGTCATGTCATAGCACCGGATACAGTATAATTAAAAGAAAACTTAACTTATGAGACGTCTCCTGTAAGAATCGAGGATAGAAGGATAAAGTAATTAAGAGGCAAGGAGATCACATTGGTGAAGGTAATCTGGAACGAAGTGACTGGAGATGCAACCTGGGAGCTGGAAGACAAGATGAAGGAGCAACACCCACAGTTATTCTGAGGTATGCAAATTTCGAGAACAAAATTCCTTTTTAGAAGGGGAGTGTTGTAATATCCCGAAAATTCTTTATTTCATTATAAACAATCATTTTACAATATTTATGATTTTTAGGAATTTTTGTGGATTTTTCTGGAAATGATGAATATTTTAATATATTCTTCATTTTGCGTATAGATGAGCGAGCCGGGGGAAAATAGAATATTTTTCCTGAGGCTGGTAAACCTTGAACTATTAACATGTCAACGGGGGATCTTACTAAACCCGAGGCTGGGCACAGTTTGCGAGGTTTGTGTCTTTCGAGGTTTTATCTGTTAGATAAAATTGCGGTATCATAAAATTATCGGATGAATAATAAAATACTATTTTCATTAACTGTAACTTTTATTCACTGAGAAAATAATTCTAACGGTGTAATTAATCATTTGTCAAATGTATTTAATTTGGAGACAAGCTTACTATACACTTTATCAAGGAGCGCATGAAGCTTCTTTAGGAAGCTTCCTCCAACCATTTTATATTTTTTTTCTCTCCTCCTTTCCTTGGGTGCTGCACGTTTGGCTATTTGGGGGTCTAATTCATTTTCTTTCTCATCTTTTCCCCTCCTCCCTGTACGCAGCTCACTATTCACTCATCTTTCTCTCTTCTCTTTCACCCCACAGCAGTAACACCGTCCACCCACACCTCCATTTTTATTTTCAAAACCGTTACACTCCTTGCATTTTCTTTGTGTTTGGAGGACCACCATCATTGAGGAAATCATTTTCAAAGTTCTGCATTCTCTTCATCTTCATTCTCTTACATGTTTGAAGCTTAAAGGTTGGAGCTTTAAGGTAAAGCTCTCAGCTTTTTCTACCTCTTCTCATTTTCGTAACCCACTGTCATTTTGATGACCATAGGTATTCATTTCAATATTGGGTTCTGATTATACAAGTTTAAATGTTTAAGGATTTCCTGGAAGCTGAAAATGAAATCCTGACCAAAAAGGAGCAACCTTTCTTTGTGCTTCTCTAAGGTAAGAGAAAGACACTCCTCCTCAACCTATTTTAGCATTTAGGAACGTCTGTGATTGGTGTTGAGGGTCATTCTGTTTTTGCATGTTTTTTGTATTGTATGTGTGCTATTTGGTTGTTTGTGTGTTTTGATATATATCTGGATGTATTGGAACGTGTAATATGGAAGGGAATGACTTCCGATTGGTTCTCGGATGGTCACGGTGTTGAGCCTAGAAATTTAGAAATTTCATGTGAAAACTAGTAACAGTATGAACCCTTGGCCAAACTCGTCGAATATGATATCCTGATCATTTAGTGAAATGTTAAAATCTGTCGAGTATGAACTTTGAATATGATATCCTGATCATTTAGTGAAATGTTAAAATCCGTCGAGTATGAACTTCGAATATGATATCCTAATCATTTAGTGAAATGTTAAAATCCGTCAAGTATGAACTTCAAATATGATATCCTAATCATTTAGTGAAATGTTAAAATCCATCGAGTATGAACTTCGAATATGATATCCTAATCATTTAGTGAAATGTTAAAATCCGTCGAGTATGAACTCCTGGCCAAACCCGTCGAATTTGATATCTTGATCACTTAGTAAAATGTTAGAATCCATCGAGTATGAACTCCTGGCCAAACCCGTCGAAATTGATATCTTGATCACTTAGTAAAATGTTAAAATCCGTCAAGTATGAACTCCTGGCCAAACCCGTCAAATTTGATATCCTGATCACTTGGTAAAATGTTAAAATTCGTCGAGTATGAACTCCTGGCCAAACCCGTTGAAATTGATATCCTGATCATTTAGAAATGTTAAAATTCGTCGAGTTAGAATGACAGATCCGTCGAATTAGAGTTTCTGACCAGTGTTTTCGTCGGTTCGACACTTGGAAGATTTCTCCAACGTCGACACCCACATCCGTCGAATTAGGACTTCTGCTGACCTTCTAGAAAAATTCGACAGTTTTGATCTCCGTTCGACAGAACCTCCATCAGATAGAAATCGATTTTTGGCCAATCTTGTTATAAAATGTTCTCCCATCTTTCATCCTTTTGCTATGTTATTTTTCGTCGAATGACAACCTCAATTTTCCACTAAATACATTGTCTTCGTCGAATTCACAAGTATGGTTTATCACCCAACACCTAGCAATTAAATCTGTGACTTTATTGGTGACTCCGGCCGTGTATCTTCCTGGACTCAAAACCTTTGGACTAATAAAAGTATATTAATCATAAATAATTGGATGACTAGAAATTAATTAGGGATTCATAAACAGGGAAGAACATGAGTATGGGTGAGCTTGTGAGGCACATAATGAATTTAATGGTTGACTTCTATCATGACTATGAATGGAAATTGTGGTTATCCTTAAAATGTACTATTGGCTTGTTGTGAATCCGTGAATGGGATCATATCTTGTTGTTAAATGATATGACATGCATTTGAAGCATGATGGACCTAGTTGGTCATGAAGAGTATGATTGAGTTATGCATTGAACAAAAAGAATGTGATTATCCGTTGGACTTGGTTAAGGCCGGTAGCCTAGGAGTTGAACTTACACCTTTGTGCGGGTGCGAATAGACAAGTGTAGGTTACTCGTTGACCTTGGGGGCGTCAGGGTGCGGGTACCTCGTAATGGGCAGTTGGTAGCTCTCTATCCGTGGGGCAGACTGATGCAAACACACTGATGATCCGGACCGAGACACTGTCCTATATCGAGATTTGTGTAGAATGTCTTGTAAAATGCCATGATGTGCACGATGATAATTTGAGAATTATAGCACTTGAGGGCCTAGGCAGCCAAGGAATACAGACATACCTCCTGATCATTCTCTCCGACTGTTTTGTGTCTAGCTCCATAGAGTAGGATTTTGACTATTGAGGGCACATGTGCATAGTGAGTCCATGAATTATCTGGCATACATTGTTATTATAATTGGAACTATTGTACTTCTGATATATATATATATATATATATATATATATATATATATATATATATATATATATATATATATATATGACTGCCTGGAACTGTTTAGTTGATTGTAACTACTACTAAATGTTTATTACTATTATTACTGTCATAAATGCTATGTGGGCGCTTTTCGCCGTTTGGTTTCTTAATGCTATAACTGGTAATGATGGTAGAATGTCTTACTCTTCTCTATTTCTCCATTATTGTTTGTCTGTATATTGCGTCTCATCGAAGACAACAGCAAGGAACTGGAAGCTCCCAACTTCCCCGGCTTTTGGCCTTACCTCGACTGAGCTACTGCTGAAGAATATGGAGCCACGCACGCAGAGATTTTTGGGAGATATGCGCCTGACATTCTTAGGAGGGCCAGAGTGCTGGCACATCAACTTTGGCTCTGAGCATTGCGTCTATTTGGGGGATGTATCGATATCTCTAGCCTGGAGGTGCCATGAGCTGCCTGTTTTCACCTGCTACATTAGCCTATGTCTGGAATTTCACTTTCCTATACGTGAGATGTGGGGTAATCGTTATTACACCCCGTGGGAAGACTCCTTTCATTCCACTGCTCGGGCCCCGTCCCGTAACTCTGCGATTCCTATGGTGATTTCCTCTGATGAGGAAGATCCTAAGGAAGATCTCGAGGAAGTCCCTGAGGACGACCCCGAGGAGGATCCTGAAGAGGATCCTGACACGGTTCCTCCTCACTTAAGAGACTGACTTTACTTGTAGCTACTGAGGGCTACCAGTATTTTATTTTGGGGGCCTGATGTTTTGTCTGTAGTGAGCTGTATATTCTAATACCATGGGGATTTGTATGTATGATCCTTTGGGGGCAGGTATAGTTTTGCTTTTTGATGTACCAAGCTTTGTAACTAAACAGTTTGATAAATATATATGAATATGAAATGTTAATTTCAAATGTACGCTTTAATTCTGTCTTCATCCTTTATTTCCATTTATTGTCATTATCATCATGGTTATTAAATAAAAAAAAAATATACTCGCCAATTTAATTACCTAACTATAATAAAGTAAATATACATATTATTAAAATGAACCGGGTCTTAACTTACACAATTTTATTTCCGCATTGTAATTGACAATGTGACATTCCCTTACGAAAGAGGCGTTACAACATCCCTACCCTACAGTCCGTAAAGACTTGGTTAGGGAACTGCTTCTCTATGAAGGACTTGGGCGAAGCCACTTATGTCTTAGGTATCAGGATCTATAGAGATAGATCATTGAGACTGCTTGGCCTAAGTCAGAGTACATACATAGACAAAGTGTTAAGACGATTTAAGATGCATGAATCCAAGAAAGGACTCTTGCCTCTGTCACATGGTGTAAGCCTATCTAAGGCTCAATCCCATTCCACGCAGGATGAGAGGGATCGCATGAGCAAGATTCCATATGCATCTGTAATTGGATCTATCATGTATGCCATGTTATGTACTCGACCAGACATCTCGTATGCTTTGAGCATGATAAGTAGGTACCAGTCTGATCCCGGTGAGAGTCACTGGACTGCTATCAAGAACATCCTTAAGTACTTGAGAAGGACTAAGGATTCGTTCTTGGTATATGGAGGTGAGGAAGAGCTAGTTGTAAAAGGTTACACTGATGCTAGCTTCCAAACCGATAAGGATGACTCCAGATCGCAATCGGGTTATGTTTTTTTTGCCTAAATGGTGGGGCTGTGAGTTGGAAGAGTTCAAAGCAGGAGACAGTCACCGATTCTACCATAGAGGCTGAGTATATTGCTGCCTCTAATGCAGCAAAGGAGGCTGTTTGGATCAGGAAGTTCATTACTGAACTTGGCATTATTCCTAGCATTGTGGACCCAGTGGACCTCTATTGTGATAATAATGGAGCCATTGCACAAGCTAAGGAGCCTAGATCTCACCAACGATCCAAACATATACTTAGGCGCTTCCATCTCATTCGAGAGATCATCGATAGAGGAGATGTGAAGATATGCAGAGTACCAACAGATGATAACATTGCTGATCCACTGACGAAGCCTCTTGCACAGCAGAAGCATGAGGGTAACACTAGGTCTTTAGGCATTAGATATATTCTTGATTGGCTCTAGTGCAAGTGGGAGATTGTTGGGGTATGTCCTAGAGGCTAATACATTTTCTGTATTTACATACATTCTATTATGCTATTTTTTTTATATGAGGCATTTCATTTATTGTGTTCTTTTTTGATAAACATAATAAAGTCCTTAGAATAGTAAGTTTGATGTCATAGGACATCAAGTGGATGACTTGATCGTGAGATCCTTTTGGTTACAACACTATTCTTAAATGTCCCTAGTCAAGTATTATTGTTAATTAGGACAACAATAATACATTGAGACTAGTATGTGCATAGACTGATGACCATATCTCATGTGTCATGGATATGAGATATCAAGTCTTCATATGGGTACATATTAGAGTAATGATGTACTAGACTGACCTACCATGAGAATGCTACATGGATCATTACGTGAGTGTCATAAGTGATTCTCATAGTGACAATGGTGTTTGTGGTCCTTTGACCTGAAATCACTGTGATTCTTACATGAGGAGTTGTGTGTTTTAATGCCATCAAACGTCATTTGTAACAAGGTGATTATAAAGTTAGTTATTGGGCATACCGTAAATCATGCAGAGGGATGTGAGTGACCTAGATGGGATTTGTCACTCCTACATAACAGTAGCGATATCTTCGGGTCCCCTGATTGAGTGAGACTGCGAAATGCATGGCCATGCTCAAATGAGTCAATATGAGATATTGATCTCATTTGTTGCTACAAAGTCAACTTGAATATCAGGAAACGAATGATTGGACTATACAAGGGTGACGCATTCCATGCCTTGTGTTCAATCTAGATATCTTGACAAAGGGACTAAACGACACGGAAACATTAGTCACGGAAAGGTTATGTCAAATCACTGACATTCTTATTACTTGGGTAGCAGCGATGTGTTGCTAGATACCGCTCACTGCTTGTAATATTAAAATGGGATTTTAATATTACTGCCAATGTAATAAGAACCTGCAGGGTCATACACATAGAGCAGACTAAAATTGGAGCAATGGATCTAAATTGGACTCGGATTCAAATATGGGCCAGACTTATAACAGATGGGTCTAGGGTTGCACAGCTTACCTTGCTACTGCTCACACTCACTTAAGGCAGTCACTATTATAAATAGTACTGCTAAGGGGCTGTTAAGATAGATAATTCAGAACCCTAGCCGCACCTACAGAAAAGTAAGTGAGAGAGCGACAGGTTTATTCTTTTCTCTACGCAGCTAGCACTGTGTGAGAGACGTGAGGCTTCTCTTTGCGGATGTTGGACGTTCGTGAGTCTGTTCATGTGGATACCGCAAAGACATCATTTTTATTACGGTGTTGATGATTCACGCTTCAAGAGGTAAATCATTTAAAAACTCAGATTATGGCTTTTTCGCATGGATCCTCAATGGGAATCCCTATTTTTCGCTGCGTGATGTATCCGTAAAATTCCCAACACTTACTACCATAATTGGTAATGATGTTGGATATCTCACCTCTTTGCTTTGTTATTCTATTTATGTCTATGCTTCTTTAAAGACCGAGGCGAGGAAGAGCCCGAGTTTCCTAGTTTTTGGTCAGTTTAGTTTTCTGCTTGTCATAGCATCTCGACGAGGTTTTCTAGGGTATGTCAGACTGAGGTTCCACAGAGGCATAGACTGTTGGCACGTCAACTTGATCATCGAGCGCTTCGTCTATGTGGGAGATGTGACTATATCTTTGGCTTGGGGTCATTATGATCCACCTGTTTTCTCTTTTGATGTTGCTATATCGCTGGAGTTCTATATGCCGATACGTGAGGTGTGGGGTGATCGTGAGTATACTCCACACGAGGAGTCATTCCTATCCTCTGCATGAGCTCCTGCTTGTGAATCTATTGCTCCTGTAAGGAGCTTTTCTGAGGAGGAACTTGAGGAGGACCCCTCTGAGGCTCCTTCTCAGTAGTTGTTGGGGGCATGATACTTTTTGTAGTCTTGGTGGCTGTCTGTATATATCTTTTTGGGCATGTAAAGCTTCTATTTTGTTTTGCTAAAACCGTTGGTGTAACTAGATACTTATGTTTTGTATCCTCTGTATATAAGTACGGTTTAATATTCATGTTAATTTCTGTTAAGTTGTTGTTTTCCACTTGCTGAAGAAACAAAAAGAAAAAAAATATATATATAAAAGAGAAATTGCCAAGTTGCTATATGATTTATAAATGAACAGATTACCACTTATATGTATATAAACTGGGTCTTAGTGTATGTTTTTTTTTTTAGTTTCGTATGTTTGGTGTGACGTCCTCCTCTCGAAAAAGGGGGCGTTACAACTTTGCCTCCTTGTGGTGAGGATAGCTCCTTGCAAAGTGGCCTGTCTTGCCACAAGGAAAACATGTTATCAGATCTACTACACAAGCTTTATCCCCATGATATTTACCACACTTGGCATACTTCTGCACATGATCATCCATCTGAACTTGTTTTCCTTTATCCTTCTGATCTCTATGCTGTGGAGCACTCCTTTCCGACTTATCATCTGTACTCTTCCTCTTATAATAGTCTGGTGACCGATGCTCCTGGGGTGGCCTAAAACTAAGGGGTTCTATGACTCTACACTTGTTGACCAAGTTTGGGTAATCTCGTATCTCAAAGAGCTTCACAATTTTTTTCATACTATCTCTCATACCTGTTTCAAACTTTACACACTTCTATTTGTCATCAGGGTTGTGCCTAAGGGTAGACGAAAACTTGGATAACTCTTCAAATCTCGCCACATACTGCCCTACAGTCATACTGCCTTGCTCTATTTGTAAAAACTTCACCTCTCTATTTTCTTGTACATTTTGTAGAAAATATTTCTCCAAGAATGTAATCTTAAATACCTCCTATGTAACTTGCGTCTCCACCAGTTCCATCATTCTCCTAGCACCAATCCACCAATGCTCGGCATCCCCCTTCAACATGTATACAGCAAAGGACATCTTCTGGTCCTCTATGCACCTCATGACTTCAAAGATCTTCTCTAACTCTGTTATTAACTCTTCAGCTTTTGCTGGATCATACTCTCCTTGGAAGGATGGAGGGTTAGCCTTTTAAAACTCTGATAGATCATGAAAATCCTGGTTCCATTCAACCTGCACTACTTGTGCTAGCTGAGGTTGTGCTAGTTGTGTATTCCTTATTTGCTCAAACATTCTGGAAGTTGCAGCTACTTGCTCCCTCATAACAGTAACAGTAGCAATCATTTGTGCTTACATTGCATTGGCCATTACCATCATGGCCTCAGCCATATTTAGACTTTTCCTAGTTGAGTTCCTTGTCTCAAGGGTTTGCCTCTTTGGTGCCATAGTTTACTATACACATAGAACAACATATATTGAGTTAATCAGTCCTTAATATCATGTAATAGTAGCTAATAAAAATCCAACTTAAGGCAAGTCATGCAATTATATCGAAACATCTGAAACAAGAGATAAAGAAATGCATAACACACAAAGGAACTCCTAAACATGCCTAAGCATAGCCAGTCTATACCCTGACTCAATAGGATGAACTGCTCTGATACCAAAATGTAACATCTCAAAATTAATAACAACAATATAATCGGTATTATACCACGGTAATTAGATCTAGGCATGCTACTTGCAATACAAACATTTTCAATATAACATAACACATTATATAAGAAAATGTGAGCCACGAGTTATTGAACTTTCACAAAACAATAGTATTTCTCATAAATACAAACTATATACAAAGATTTACAACTAAGCTTCTCTAGGAACAAAATATACAACCTTTGTCCATGTAAAACATATAAACTATACTAGTCTTCATACATCTTTTGCTTCCCTTTTAGAGAGCTTTTACCTGAATTTACATGGCAACATAATCGGGGTGAGAAATAACAATTCTTAGTAGAAGTATTCCAAAATAAGCATTTACATTCATTCATAAAGAGTACGCAATTGCCGATAGAATTGTAATGCATGAATATGTTATGATTAGCAACCGCCCATACAATTGCCATGCTATGCCAAATTATGAGTCGTGCTCATGTCTATGCAATATCCTAAATATGAATATAAATAATGTCATCATTTCCTCACACGTAGCTAGGGAACTTATCCTAAGCCACTCTGGAATTATTATGATGTGCATGAGCCTTGATCAGAGCAAAGGAACCCGGTTCCATAAGCCCTGAACAAGTACTGGAAACCCAGTTCTAGTTATTCCACGGGGTTTGAGGGAATAAACTATCCTCAACTTATCAGTATGATAAGGAAGGTATATTACCTCTTCATTTATAATCATGTATGATCACCCTAAAATAAGGATCTCATCCTCATTAACATAGTTATGAAAAAACAATTATGCCAATTACTACAATAACTAGCACGCCAATTGATTTACATTCATGACCATAAGTGTGAAATACAATGATGTCAATTATCATAATAAATAGTATACTAATTGAATTACATTCATCTCATCTTAAGCATGAACAACAATGAAGCTAAGTTTCATAATAAATCATACACCAATTAATTTGCATTCATTACACAAACACTTCATTAAATACTCCTATTAGAGTCTCAATACTCACTAAGGATCATAAAAGAAGGATCTATTCCAAAAGACAACTCCATTGCATCAAACAACACTTTTTGTTCTAGCCTGGAAGTCACGCCCAACACAGTATTGCTCACGCCGCAGTGCCGAGCTCTCTGGTCCTTCATACCCTGGTATGGTGCATTCACGCTGGGGCGTGCTGCTCTCGGGTTCACTCATTGAAAATCATGCTTCGACATGGCATGACTCATGCCACAATGTGAGTGGCCTTTTTTGTAGAATTCTGCAGAAAAACAGTGCTGGGTATTATTCCATTAGAACAAATCCCTCCTCTAATCACTCAAAACTCAATTCCAAGTGATTTCTAACCTCAAAAGAGATCAATTAACTCATTTCAATGCTCAACACCATCATCAAATCACTCAACATGCATCAATGCATCATCCATCACCAAAAAAACCTAAAAGCCCATTTTTTACTCAAATTGAATCATAAGTGTTTAAGAGATGAAAAATGCATCAATATGCAAAAAATAACTAAAAAATAGACTATCCTCTAGTTCTCCAACAAGAATCAAGCTTAAAACCCCAAAATCACCCTAGAAATCCATTTCTCACATGAAGAACTCTTACGAACTAAATGAAGAACATGGAAGAAAAGAGTGAAAATAAGGTTTCCCCCTACCTTAAACTTCAGAAGTTGAAATCACTTAACAGCTCCTCATCACCCTCTTTTTCTTCCTCTTTTGTTGATGCTTGCTTTCCTTTTGCTCCTTTCTTATATTTCTCTTTTGGTTCCCCTGCTAACAACCTAAAAAGAGTGAGAAAAATGAGAGAAATATCTCACTTTGAAAGGAATATATAGTCAAGGAAGAAAAGAAGCAACCGTAAAGTAATTGGCCTCTTAGTTCGTAAACTAATATCCCTGATTTACTAAGAACACTTATATTTCACCAAATCCAGTTTCCTAGCTTCCACCAAGTTTAAAATAAATCTTAAGATTCATCAAAAATCTTTTTTCCCTATTTCTATATTTTTCTATATCACTTGGGAAAACTTTAGGATATTCACTCACCACAGGTATATCACCTAAGCTTTGCTCAACCTCAGCACTTAGGGAAAACAAGAGAACATATCCTAGAGCTCCCTCCACTAAATAGAAATTAACCTAAGTCAGTGTATCTCAATGCGAATCAGGTTAATCTCTATTTAGAGGAGGGAGCTCTAGGATATGTTCTCTTGTTTTCCCTAAGTGCTAAGGTTGAGCAAAGCTTAGGTGATATACCTGTGGTGAGTGAATATCCTAAAGTTTTCCCAAGTGATATAGTGGAGTTACCGCCCGAGCGAAAAGTAGAGTTTTCTATAGACTTAGTGCCTGGGACGGGACCTATCTCTATAGCACCCTATAGGACAACACCACTAGAGTTATCAGAACTCAAAAAGTAACTCAAAGATTTGTTGGACAAACAATTCATTAGGCTAAGTGTTTCTCCGTGGGGAGCACCTGTGTTACTAGTGAAGAAAAAGGATGGTACCATGAGGCTCCGTGTGGATTATCGATAGTTAAACTAGGTAACCATCAAGAACAAGTATCCGTTGTTTAGGATAGATGATCTTATGGATTGTTGGGAATTGCGGATACATTACGTAACGAAAAAACAAAACTCCCACCAATGACCCATGCGAAAAGAGGACCATAATCCGTGTTTTTATTTATTTTTTATTTTTTTAATTTACCTCTTGAAACGAGATAGAAAAACGATCAAGTAAATTATAAGCACTGCAACAACAATAATGCCTCTACATTATCCACATGAACAGACCTACAAAATGTCCAATGTCCATAGTCTTGGAGTCTCACGTCTCTGCCACGGTGCTAGTTGCAAAGAGAAGGAAAACCTATCACTCTCTCACTCACTGTTTCTATCAAGTGTAGCTAGGGTTTGTCGTGTGTGCCTTGACAGCCCCTTAGTAGTGCTATTAATAATAACTTCTGCGTTATGTGAGTGAGAGCAGCAGTAAGGTAAGTTGTACAACCCTAGACTTATTTGTTATGAGTTTGGCCCATGATTAAATCCTAGTCCAACTTGGATCCTTATTGTTCCCACTAAGTCTGTTCTAAGTGTGCGACCCTGTAGGTTCTCATGACATTGACAGTAATATTAAAATCTCATTTTAATATTATAAGTAGTGAGCAGTATCTAGCAACACATCACTGCTACCCAAGTAATAAGAATGTTAGTGATTTGATATAACCTTTTCGTGATTAATGTTATCGTGTAGTTTAGTCATTTTGCCCAAATATCTAGATTGAACATAAGGGATGGAACGTGTCACCTTTGTATAGTTCAATATTCCATTTCCTGAAACTCAAGTAGACGTAGTAATAACAAATGAGATCAATATCTCATATTGACTTATTTGAGCATGGCCATGCATTTCGTAGTCTCACTCAATTAGAGGGCCCGAAGTCATCACTCCTGTTATGTAGGAGAGACAAACCCATCTAGGTCACTCACATCCCTTCGCATGATTCGCAGTATATCCAATAACTAACTTTATAATCACCTTGTTACAGATGACGTTTGATGGCATTAAAACATACAACTCCTCATGTAGGAATCATAGTGATTTTAGGTCAAAGGACCATATACACCATTATCATTATAAGAATCGCTTATGATACTCACGTAACGATCCACGTTGCATTCTCATGGCGGGTCAGTCCAATACATCATTACTCTAATATGTACCTATGTGAAGACTTGATATCTCATATCCATGACCCGTGAGATGTGGCCATCAATCTACGTATATACTAGTCTTAATACATTATTATCGTCATGATTAATAATAATACTTGACTAGGGACATTTAAGAATAGTATTTTGTTTCTATCCAATAAGATCTCATGATCAAGTCATCCACTTGATGTCCTATGCCATAAAACTTACTATTCTAAGGACTTTATTATGTATATCATAAATAACACAATAAATGAAATACCTCATATATAAATAAATAGTATAATACAATGTAAGCTAGTACGGTTAAAATAAATTGGCCTCTAGGGTATGCACAAACATGGATCAACTGAGAGGAGCTTTAATTTTCTCAAAGATTGATCTTAGGTTTCAATATCACCAAATAAGGGTTAGGGAAGAGGATATCCATAAAACTGCTTTCAAGACTAGGTATGGGCATTATGAGTACCTCGTGATGTCCTTTGGGTTGAAAAATGCACTGGCAATGTTTATGGATTACATGAACAGGATCTTTAAACCCTGCCTGTATCAGTTTGTTGTGGTGTTTATTGATGACGTCCTAATATATTCCAAGACAATGGAGGACCATGAGCAGTATCTTAAGGTGGTTTTGGAAACTCTTAAGGAAAAGAAATTGTTTACCAAGCTATCAAAGTGTGAGTTCTGGCTTGAGCTGGTACAATTTCTGGGTGATAACTCCACGAAATGTAGTTATTTATGCCCCATATTTATGCTTCATGACATGCTTAGTCATTGTTCTTATGCATATTTGGAAGGTTTTATGCTTATATTTGTGAAATTCTATTTTTAAATCTTCCTTTATGTTTTTGAGCAATTTGTGCATATTTGTTAATTGATTGAGTAAATTTGCAAATATATTTAACTTGATGCTTTATCTAATGCAAGAAGGGCTCAAAAGAGACCTATTGATGCAAGCCAAGACCCAACATTGGAGCAAAGAAGCCAAGGAAGCATTTCAAAGTTTCACACTATGGCATAAACATGTGCACGCCATGGCGTGATGGTCTCAAACAGCCACATACTGACAGGGCAGAGAGCTCCACGCCGAGGCGTGGGTATGTCCACGCCATGGCGCGCGTTAGTGAGCTAAGCTTATTTATTCTATTTTTCATGCACCCTTTCTCTCTCTCTCTCTCTCAGTTTTCTCTCTTAGGTTTTAGGTTTTTAACTTTTTAGGGTTAAAGGCTACGGCTGGGTCCTCCATTGGAGGTGGAGATGGAGCTAGGGGAGCTAAAGAAGGAAGCCCTTTTTCCATTGGAGGAGGATTCGAGCTTCATTGGCAAAATCCATAAGCTTTCTCCTTCTCTCTTTTCTCTTTTCTCTTCCTCATTTCTTGAACATGTATTTTGTAATTAGTTCTCATGTTCATTGTATATATGAGCTTTATTTAGGGATGACTTTGAATCCTTTTATTAATATTAATGATTTGTTCTTCTTTGAGTTTATGTGGATCTTTGATTTTGTTCAATCATATTATGCTTAATGCTCTTGAATGTTTGGCCAATATTTAAGTTGATTTGATAAAGTCCAATGAACCTAGACATAGGGATTTGGGTTTGAGATCGTATATATGATTGATGCATGTTTGATTATATTCCAATGGCAGGATGAGTTAATTCGTTAATGAGATAGAAATATATCTCTTAACCATGCATAGCACGTGTTTGAGAATAAACCTTAAAGAGTAGATTTTGTGTTAGCTCTCAAGGACACTTAGTGAGTTGAGTAATTGAAACCATGGTTAGATGACCTAGACATAGGCGTTTAGCTAATGTAGATTCTCAAGCTAGCCTAATCATTGTGTTCATATTTATAAAGAGGATTGCATGTTGTTAGTTGAAATAAAGGGTGAATAAGGGTTTCCCTAATCTCTAACCATTATCTTTACCGCTTTTTAGTCTTTAGTTTAATTACTTTCCTTTATTTTTATGTTCTTGAATAGAATTAGGTAAGCTATCGGTTAATACTTAGCATTGGAAATAAAGTTATCCTCGTGGGAACGATCTCTTACTCTGTATCTGTATTACTTGTGCGACCCATGCACTTGCGGTTAGCAAATGGGCAAACACGTTTTGACCCTAACACTGGGCCATGTGATTTCTTAGGGTGGGATTTCAGTGGACCCGAGTAAAGTTGATGCAGTGTTACAATGGGAGAGGCCCACCACTATAACCGAGATCAGGAGTTCCATAGGCCTAGTGGGGTACTATAGGAGATTCATAAAGAGATTTTCTCAGTTAGCACTACCCTTGACTAGATTGACTAAGAAAGGCAGAACTTTTGAGTGGACTCAAGATTGTGAGAATCGTTTCCAAGAGTTAAAATTGAAGTTGACAACTACACCAATGTTGGTAATTCCAGATCCTTTGGAGAACTTTGAGGTGTAGTGTGACGCTTCAAAGATGGGTTTAGGGTATGTTCTAATGCAACATAGGAGAGTAGTTGCATATGCATCGAGGCAGTTGAGGCCACACGAGGAGAACTACTATACTCATGATATGGAGTTGGCGGCAATAGTGTTTGCCCTAAAAGTTTGGAGACATTACTTGTAACACCCCCTCTGAAGGGCATTACATTTCCTACTAACTTCTTTTATTATCTTTACCTAAATAATAAAATATTTGATGTTATAAAATACAAGTTTTAGAATTTCTTTTTCGTGAATAGCATAAACTTACAAAATTAGAGAAACACTATCTGAATAACAAACATCTCATATTCATAATACAGATTAGTAACAACTTAATTACACAAAACTTATGTACCCCCAAAAGACAAGAATGACTACCATATAAAAACTGAACCTAGCCCAAGTCCAAACACTTGAAGAGTAGGGTCCTCCACCCGATCTTCCCCCAGATCCTCTTCAGGATCCCTAATGGATAAAACCCCCAGTCGGGGCACGTCACCACGAACGGGAGTTCGAGCAGTCGACTCTACAGATTCCTCCCTAGGGATAGCTCTACGATTACCCCATAACTCCCCAAAAGGCATATAAAACTCTAAGTATACAGCTGCATCCACAGTAAATGTAGCAGCCCCAAACCAGGTCATACTCCAAAATAAGCTGACATCTCCGACATACTGAATGCGCCCCGTATCCCAATGGACATTCCACGCTTCGATGCCTCCATGAAACTGTAGTCTAACAAAACCTTGTAGATCTTGCCTCGCCTTTATCGCAGTCTTCTTAAGAACATGAAAATGACAGAATAAACTGCACAAGACAATAAAAAGGTAAGATCCCATACATCAATACCAGCATGGCAGCAAGAAAAAGTAATGACAATAATGCCATTCATATACAGCGATATCAAAGAACAATATATATAACCATGTTAATACAGGAATATCATAGAACAACAGGTATAATCATGTTATCAACTAATAGATAATTCAATAATTTACATAAAAAAACATGAACACTGACCATGCCATAACAATAAGTATACTAGCTATGCTACCATAATATGCATACTGACTATGCCACGACACTATGTACACTGACTATGTATATGCACAATATGTATGATGACTATTCTTATGCACAATGCACCCATTTCATACTCCATCGAGCTAGACACAATTTCAGAGAGAATGATCTAGAAGACCTGTCTGTATCTCGTCAGCTTCAAGTCAAGTGCTGTAATTTCTTAATTTCTCAATTTACGCAACACGGCTTTATACAAGATAGCCTACACCATATCTTGATTAGAGATAGTGTCTCGGTTCGGATTATCGATGCGTTTGCATCGGTCTGATCCACGGCACAGGAGAGCTACCAGCTAGTCATTGTGGAAAACTCGTACCCCGATGCCCCCAAGGTCAACATATGACCTACACTACACCTATCGCACTCGCACTAAGGTGTAATTCATCTCCTAGGCATACAACCTTAACAACAAGTCATGTTGACTTTTACAATGCATGATCACGTGATATAACAAAATCAAAAGTCATTAGCAGCATAACTTCTATGAAAACGAGCCATAACAGGGCTTAAGTCAATCACTGACATACCCGGGTCTAGTACGTCGGCCCGATAGTACAATGCTATTATATTTATTCACATGGTATCTCAATCGCGCAATAATAAGAACCATCATTTTCAAATCATGTGATGCATTCTCACAAATTTATCTAATATGTAGGACCATTATTTCATTTTTAGGTTCTAATCATAATACTTTCAAGAAAGAATGTAGAAATTAACTCTAATCACCAGACTCTTCTAAATGAATTCCTCTAGTGGCATTTCCTTATATTTTTCACGAAAAACCTAAAAAGAAACCATATTGTCTTAACCTCACCATTCTTCTCCTTTTTCTCCTAAGTCTTTAAAATTTTTCACTATCTATCTCTCAAGCTTATTTTTCCCACTCAAGGCCGAAATCCTTTTCTTATGAGATACTTTAATTTTTCAAAATATCATTATAGCTTTATTTCCATTGATATAGCTAAAGGTCATTACTCCTTAAATTATAAAATGAAAATCCTTTAATCCTAATTTAGTCCCCAAATTATCCAAGTAATATTTCCAAACATTCCTTCCAAAACTTTCATTATTCTAATTCTAAGAAATAGTCCTTTCTATTTAACTTATCAAAAATCATCTTAATAAAATGCCCTAAGTCTCCAAATTACTTTTTCATCCCCTTTTATCAAATACCATGGCCAAAAATCATCTTAATAAAATACTCTAAGTCCCCAAATCACTTTTCCATTCAATTATCAAATATCATGGCCAAAAATCAATTCTTTTCAACGGTAAAAACTTTGTTTCTTCCTTTTTTCAACTTGTAAACTCATAAATCATACTCTTGCTTCCTAATCATCTAAGTTCTTAACCAATAAAATATTTTTCTCATGGATACCTCCTCCTAGGCCAAAAGGCCGTGAGCCTCAAGAGATCATTGGAATAAAAAATTATTCCCTTTTAGCACAATTTATAGCATACAACGTACTCTAGTAATCACCAATCTACTATATCAAGTTCTTGCATAATATCAAAGTAATAAAAATCACACATAATCAATAAGTATACATAGCAATTTCATGCATACAATCAACATCATATAATTGTATAAAATTAAACAAGCATAAACCAATAATCACGTAATCGAGTGAATAAATCCTCACATGGATTTTCCACTCCCAAACCCAAACATTTCATTCCCCACCACCATAACTTAACTGATGAGGTTAATCTCCCTCTTATCTTTGAGAATGTCTAACCACTACTTAGATATCTCCTTCAAACAAGCTTTCTCCTCCAAGAGCCTCTTGAAAATGACAAACACATACAAAAGATCAACATCAAAGGCTAGGAGAGAATGACCATGGATCAAAATCATGATCTTAGAAAGAAGAAATGAAAAGAGAAAAGAAAGAATAATGAAAATGGAGAAATTTTACCTTAGAAGTCTTCAAGCCCTAACTTGAAGAAATACTTGAAAAATGATGAACAAGTTAAGATCTTCACACCAAATGGTCTTAGAAAGAGGTTTAGATGTAGGAAATGTAGATGAGTGAAATCAAAGAAGATGAGAGGGTGGATTTGGTGAGTGTGGCCGTGAGCCTAGAGGATGGAAAATGGGAGAAGAAAATGAGATAGAAATTGGGTAGCTTTTGGTTAATGAGAGAGAAATGGATAGAAAGTGATGAAATGAAAATTAGGTAAAAGCTTACTCTTGAAGTCTCCTTCCTCTCTCTATTGGCCGTGTACTCCTTCTAGGGAGAAGGTGTCAAGCTTCCTCAACAAGCTTCACAAAGCTTCCTTGAGAAGCTTCTTTCCTTAGTTCGAAAGTCAAAGATGATGCCATATGGGTGATGTCACATGGATGATGTCATAAAGGTGACTAGATAGAAATAATCTACTAGATCTGTACTACAAGCTATTATTCAATGGACAAAAATTATAGTCAACAAAGCCAGTATCTATTGTCCAATGGACAATAGAGCATACTCAAATTTTATTTGTCAGATAAAATTTTAGACAATGTAAACTTCAAAAATTGTCTCTGATTTCGGGTTTAGTAAGATCCCTCGGCCTCGTTTCAACAGTCATAAAAAATTTACAAACATTATAAAACTCATAAATAACAGGGAAAATGAAAAATTGGATTGTTACATTACTTATATGGAGTCCAATTTGAGGTGTTCAGTGATTATAAGAGTTTGAAGTAATTATTTGATCAGAAGGAGCTAAACATGAGACAACTGAGATGGATAGAGTTTTTGAAAGACTACGACTTTGAGTTAAAGTATCATCCGGGTAAGGCCAATGTGATGGCTGATGCATTAAGTAGGAAATCCCTGTATGTGTCCTAGATGATGATCCAGGAGAGTGAACTTCTCTAGAGTTTTAGAAACATGAGTCTTTCAGTAACAGTGTTACCACATAGTCTCAGTGTGAGTCGAGTGGACATAGTGAGTGACTTGAGGACTCAGATCTTAGAAGCTCAAAAGGAAGATGAGACTCTTAGAGATATAAGTGAGTAGATCTTTTTAGGGAATCCTGGAGAGTTTGATATGCGGATAATAGGATGATTAAGTTTAGAGGTAGACTTTGCATTCCAAATTCGGAATAAAGGAAAGGATCCTTGAAGAAGCTCACTATAGTCAATACATTATCCATCCCGGGGCTACTAAGATGTATCAAGACTTGAATAAGATGTTTTGGTTGTCTGGAATGAGGAGGGAAATAGCCGAGTTTGTGTCTAGGTGTCTAACTTGTCAGAAGGTCTAAATAAAACATCAGAAACCCTTTGGACCTCTTCAATCTTTATGAATCCCTGAGTGGAAATGAGATAATATCATAATGGATTTTGTGATAGGGTTACCCAGGACTCGACTAAGATTTCGTGTGGTTTGTGTTATAATGGATAAACTAACCAAGTTTTCCTATTTTATACCCATTAGCGCTAACTACTTCATGGATAGACTAGCTCAGTTATACCTTCAGGAGATAGTTAGAATACATGGTATTCCCCTTAGTATAGTTTCAGATAGAGACCCTAGATTCACATCAAGATTTTGGGGAGCCTTGCAGAAAGCTTTTGGGACAAAGCTTAGTTTGAGTACAACATATCATCCACAGATAGATGGTCAATCAGAAAAGACTATCCAAACCCTTGAGGATATGCTTAGAGCATGTGTGCTAGAGCAGAAGGGTAGTTGGGATAAGATCTTACCTTTAGTGGAGTTTGCCTACAATAACAGTTATCATACCAGCATAGGCATGGCACCGTATGAAGCACTTTATGGTAGAAAGTATAGGTAACCTTTGTGTTGGTATGAGGTTAGAGAGAGAACCATCCTAGGACCTAGGTTGGTACATTAGACCACTTATCAAATTAAGATGATCAGGGATAGGTTGGTTATGGCTTAAAGTAGGCAAAAGAGCTATACTGATTGGAGGAGAATACCTCTAGAGTTCAATGAGGGAGATCCTATTTTCTTGAGAGTCACTCCTTCAATAGGGATTGGTAGAGCATTGAGAACACAAAAGTTAAATCCTTGTTTCCTTGGTCCCTACCAAATCCTAAAAAGAGTTGGAAATGTAGCCTTCTAAATTGCCCTTCCTCCTAGCTTGTCTAATCACGATGTCTTCCATATGTCACAACTTAGGAAGTATAATCCAGATCCTTCACATGTCATAAGAAATTAATTTGATATTAGCATAAATGACTTAGCTAATAGAAATAAATGTGGATAATTTGTTACTGTGTCACAAATGTGTAGACTATGATATGATTAAAATTTGAGAATAATCAGAGTTAATTTAGTATTTTTAAGTATACTGGTTGTGCATTTAATGTCGAATTGACTAGCAGCATATATGAAAATTTATGATAATGGTGAAATAACTATTTTAATGAATCTTAGTATTTATTCCAAATTTGTTGAAAGTTGGAAAACTTGATTTGGAGAAATCTAAGTATTCTTAGAAGATATAGTTGATACAACTAAATATCTAAGTGACTTATGTCATTCACATTCTACAGCCCTTATAATTGACTTTCCTTTGGATATTTCTCCACTTTTTCACTCACTTTCTCTTTGCTCTCTCACGACCTAGTAGCTCCAGCATAAGAGAAAGAAAGCAAGCAAAGGAAGGAAGACATAACAAAGGGGGAAGAAGAGATAAAGATGAAGGAATCAAAGGGAAAAGGCAAGCTTGTAATCTATTAACCATCATCACAAAAGTTTTGAGGTAGGGGAACTTGTTTTAACATGCTTTCTTCCATTTTCTTCATCATGTTCTTGATAGGCCTTGATGAGGCTAGTGGTTTTGAGCTTGATTCTTGTGTTTTAGACTTGATTCATGTTGTGGAACTTGAGTTTGGCCTGTTTTTGATGCATTGGATGCATGGAGATGGATTTTCAGCCATTGGATACCTTTGGGTTTCATTTGAGTCAAAATGGAGTTTTAAGTTTTTAAGTGGATGAATGATTCATGATTCATTGCTTAAGTGAAATTAAAGTTGTATAAGAGTTATAATGTGTTAATGGACCTCTTTTGATGTTAAAAATCACTTGGAATAGAGTTTTGAGTGATTGGAGGAGGATTTTATTCCAATGGAACAGTAACTCATATCTGTAGAATTCTCTATCATAGGCTTGCACCACGGCGTGACTGAGAACCATGCCGAGGTGTGAAAGTGGCTGAGAGTTGGGCATCGCGGCGTGACTAAACCACACTGAGGCATGAGAGTGGCCGAGAGTTGGACGGCACGGGGTGACTAAGTCGTGCTGAGGCATGAGTTCCAAGATTTTCAAGAGTTGTGTTCTTGATGTTTTAGATTTTCCTAAGTGTTGGGATCACTCATATATTCCGTTTTAAGTGTGTTGAGGCACTAATAAGGGTATTTCTTGAAAAAGAAAACCACCTAACATATATAAGGAGTAGAGAAATCTTAGGAATCCTTTGAGATGTAGAATGCCATAGGGAGTACCTAGAACCTTGTTTAACATGAGGTTAACTTAGAAATCACTGGTGACATGGTTCTTGCTACTTTGTTGGATAAGTGAGACTAAGGTTCGCATGTACTAGTATTGTTTTTTTTTTCACTAGGTTGTGAGGATCTTGTGATTGTTTTAAATGTGATTTGAAAATACTCTTGCATATTTGGTTTTCAAACTTTTTATTTGCTATTTCTTATGTATTGTAACCTTAGATGGTGCGCACAACCATATGGCCTGAGAATGAGGTGTTGGATCAAAATTCTCCTAGCATTTATGTTATTATAGTCAGGGTTACCGGTATAGGGGTAGTAGTAGTACTCTTACGTTTGTGAGGAGAAGGTATTCACCTAGTACCAAGTAGTGTATGGGCTCTTAGGCCTATCTTGCTTAGTATATATAATGGAATGTGGTTCCTGGGAATGAGTAGGTAACATATGTTTTCTAAAACTAAAATTTGCATTAGCATTGCATAATCATAATATTAGGACATTATGTGAGCAAAACCATACATCATAACATAAAGCATTGTGTAACATCCTAATACTGGTAACCTAATATATCAAGCATACTCTATAATAAACAGTATTAGTTATGTTACTTCTAACTTAACGTCATACTAATCCATATCATTTAAGCAAATAATAATGGAGAGCCTTGCGGAAAACTAAAAGTCATATACATATATATTGCCATAAAAAGGATCATTATATATATAAACTTTTCTACAAACTAAAAGCACGTAAATAAATACAAGCTTTAAACTACTAAGCATAAAAGCTATCCTAGTCTTCATATTTTTTCTTCTTGCCCTTGGATGAACTTCCACCTAGATTTACATGGCAACAAATGGGGTGAGAAATCACATTTCTCAGTATAAGTATACCAAAACCAGCAGTCTAAACATTTGAAATGAATAAACCCAACTTAAACTAATAAACATAGTAAAAACTCATTACATAAGAACCATTACAAAACTTCCTCTCTCTGTGTAACGTTCCTAAGCAATCTATACTTCTAATCTGATAACCGAAACCACGATGATAACAAATAACTGCCCATACAATCATTTTGAATTATCTACTAGACAACCGCCCATACAGTTGTCACTGAAGGCACAAAGCAAAAGCAAAACATACACAAACCGAACACAAAATCCAATCTAAGCAAATAATAACTAATGTAATGATGAAATGATGTATGCTCAAAGAAAAGTATATGCAGTGTAGGTGCAGTGTTATGATACTTAACTATTTCCCCTGCTTAAGGAGATACTCTGCCATAATAATGTGTGACCTCTTATAGCCTACCTAGTAGGAGCAAAATATGTTACTCTAACATATATCTTGTAACGCCCCCTTTTTCGGGAGGAGGACATCACACCAAACATACGAAACTCAAAAAAACATACACTAAGACCTAGTTTATATACATATAGGTGGTAATCTGTTCATTTATAAATCATATAGAAGCTTGGCAATTTCTCTATTATATATATATATATATATATTATATATATATATATATATATATATATATATATATATATATATATATATCTATATATATTTCTTCAAAGCAGAAAACAAAAACTTAACAGAAATTAACGTGAATATCAAACCATACTTTTATACAAAGGATACATAACATAAGTATCTAGATACACCAACAATTTTAGAAAAAGAAAACAAAAGCTTTACATGCCCAAAAAGATATATACAGACAGCCACCAAAACTATAAAAAGTATCATGCCCCCAACAACTACTGAGAATGAACCTCAAAGGGGTCCTCTTCAGGTTCCTCCTTAGGATCCTCCTCAGAAGAGGAAATCTTAGAGGAGCAACAAATTCATGAGCAGGAGCTCATGCAGAGGATAGGAATGAATCTTCATGTGGAGTGTACTCGCTACCACCCCACACCTCACGTATCGACATGTAGAACTCCAGCGATACAGCAACATCAAAAGAGAAAATGGGTGGATCATAATGACCCCAAGCCAAAGATACAGTCACATCTCCCACATAAATGAAGCACTTGGTGATCAAGTCGATGTGCCAACAGTCAATGCCTCTATGGAACCTCAGTCTAACATACCTTAGAAAACCTCATCGGGATACCATGACAAGCAGAAAACTAAACTGACAAAAAACTAGGAAACTCGGGCTCTTCCTCGCCTCGGTCTTTAAAGTAGCATGCACATAAACAGAATAACAAAGGAAAGAGGCGAGATATCCAACATCATTACCAATTATGGCAGTAAGAAACAGAAATGGTGGATGACGCTATACAGCACAGCAAAAAAAAAAAAGCAGTATCAAGATTCCAAAAATAGATAGTTTAATAATCTAGACAATCATAATATTAGTAAAATAAGCAGTTACATATCATATATACATGCAAGTATGCCATATAACATGTTGACCGACCATGAACATGTACAAGGTACCAAAATCCTACTCTATGAAGCAAAACACAATTTCGAAGAGAATAATCAAGGAGACATGTCTGTATCTCGTCAGCCTCAAATCAAGTGCTTCAACATTAACAATTTGCGCAACTTGACTTATACAAGACATTCTTCACAAGATCGCGATATAGGACAGTGTCTCGGTCTGGATCGTAGGTGCGTTTGCATCGGTCTGTTCCATGGTACAGAGGAGCTACCAACTGCCCATTGTGAGATACTCATACCCCGATGCCCCCAAGGTCAATAAGTGACCTACACTAGTCTACTCACATCCATACTAAGGTGTGATTATCTCCTTGGCATAAAACCTTAAAAAAACATAGTCTACCTGACTTTCAAAATGCATGATGACTCAATGTATATATATATATATATTCAATAATAGCATAACCTTTCCATAACCACACGCCATAAATGGCCAAAACAATATCATTAAGCTTTGGTCCCATTCATGGACCCACAACAATTCATTATTCAAATTTTTACTTTCGAAAACATACTTTCAAGGGTTATTACAAAATTACACTTCAACTTCAACACTTTTCATACTAAGCCTCTCTAGGGAAATCCTTTAGTATTTTTTCACCTAATCTTTGCTACTCTAATTAAACAAGTCTTTCTCTTAATTCTAAACATAACTCACTTAGAGTAATTATTTCAAGTTTTCTCAAAACTTCACTTACACTCATGTTCTTCCCATTTTATGAACCCCTAATCAACATCTAATCTCTAATTAATTAAGTTTCCATGCTACATAAAATTTTACCATTTTATACTCTATGGCTGAGAGCCCTAAAGGCTAGGAACCTAAAATTCTCTTTATTCCAATCATCATTAAATACTAAATTAGCTAGTCCCCAAAATTATTACAAAATTTTAAATTTTGGCACCCCATTTATAGGGCATGGCCGTGAGCCTCAAACACAAGGGCAAGGAGTCCTTATTTTTTCATACATGATTCCAATCAATCCAACACCATAAAAAATATACACTAGCAAACAAACAAAAATCATACAAAGTAAAACTAACACAAAAATCATCAAGCATCACCATAACCATACAACAAAGTGAGTAACCTATACATGGATTCCTCACTATCAACCCAAAAATAAGTTCCTCACCACTATGAAAGGTTAAAGAGGATGATCTCCCTCTTACCTAAGAAGATAACAAGAAAAATAACTCCCTTTATGCCTATTGAAATTTGTCCAACTCCTCCACCAAAACCCTAGGATGATCAAACTCACATAATCAACAACCAAAGCTTGAAAAGAAGAGTCCTTGATCACCAAGGTGACCAAGAATCACGAAAATGAAGGAAAGAAAATAGAAAATCAAGAATTTTAACTCAAAGCTTCAAGTTTAGGGCTTTATGGAAGAAAATGAAGACAGAAGAATCAAGTGATGGTCATAAAAGGAAAAAGCTTATAGGTGATGAGTAAATGCAAGAAATAAGGTTGGTTGAGCAAGTAAGCATGGATGGCCATCAATGGTGGTGCTTGGCCGTGAGAGTGAGGAGAGAAAATGGAGATGAGAGCTTTAGGAGGTGATTCCAACAAGAAAATGTCTTCAAACAAGATGTAGTTTCAAGCAATGTGACTGCTTGAAATTAAACAAGCATAGAGGGTGGAGAAATGGGGTGTGGTCGTGAGGTTGGAGAGGAGAGGAAGAAGAGAAAATGTGATAGAAAAGTGAAAGAAAAGGAGAAGTTGAGAGAAAAAGGAAAAGTGAAGAGAGAAAGTGGTAGAAACTTTTGAAAATGGAAAAGGTGAAAAGGTGAATGGGTGTTTAGATGAAAAGATGACAATTTGTGTCATCTTTCCCCCTCATTGCCGTGGAGTCTCCAAGGGAGGAGAGAAAAAAGTTGGCTTCCTTGAGAAGCTTGATACAAAGCTTCCTTGAGAAGCTTTGTCCACTTTTTGGAAAAAGTCAAGGATGATGTCACTTTGATGATGTCATCTTGGTGATGTCATTAAAGTACTCTTTAGAAAAAATGACTAATACTTTAATAAAGCTATTACCCAGTGGACAAAAGTTACAGTTAACAAAACCAGTATTTTATTATCCAAAAGATAATAAAACGTACCGTGATTTTATTTATGAGATCAAATCTCAAAAAATGAAAACTTCTTAAACTATGTTTGGCCTCGAGTTTAGTAAGATCCCCCATCATCGTTTCCACAGTCCAAGGTTTTCTGACCTCAAGAAAAATATTTCATTTTCCTGGCCCCGCTCAATGCCCATGCAAACTGAGGAATATATTAAAATAATCAAAGAATTCAAATAATTTCAAAAAAATTCAAAAAAATCACAAAATTATAAAATGAATATATATTATGAAACAAGTAATTTTTGGGGTGTTACAACTCTTCCTTTCTAAAAAGAAATTTCGTAATGAATATATATTATGAAACAAGTAATTTTTGGGGTGTTACAACTCTCCCTTTCTAAAAAGAAATTTCGTCCTCGAAATTTTTTATACCTTAGAATAAATATGGATGTTGTTCCTTCATCTTGTTCTCTAACTCCCACGTTGCGTCTCCGGTTATGTCATTCCAGATCACTTTCACTAATGGAATCTCTTTCCCTCTGAGTCGCTTTACTCTCTTATCTTCGATCCTTATAGGAAGTGTCTCATAGGTTAAATTCTCTTTTAATTGTATTGTATTCGGACATGGTTTGGATCAGGAATATACTTTTGCAGATGCGACACATAAAAGACATTATAAAGGTTAGAAAGAAAAGGTGGTAAAGTTATTTGGTAGGCTACTGGACTTATCTGACGAATAATTTGTATGGTTTGATGAACTTTGGAGTGAGTTTTCTAGATTTAAGAACTCGGCCGACCCCAATCGTGGGTGTGACTTTTAAAAACACATGCTCGCCTTCCTCAAACTCAAGAGGTTTTCTTCTTCTGTTCGCATAGCTCTTTTGTCTACTTTGAGCCATCCACATATTTTCCTGAATCATCTTAACATTTTTCGTTGTTTGTTGCACAAGATCAGGTCCGATCATGAATTACTCTCCATCTTGATACCAACACAAAGGTGTTCTACACCGTTGTCCATATAGAGCCTTATAGGGTGCCATCCCTATACTCGAGTGAACACTGTTGTTGTAAGTGAACTCTATCAAAGGTAATAATTCATCCCAACCTCTAGTCTGTTCCAAAGTGCAAGCTCTAAGCAGATCTTCCAACGATTGGATAGTCCTTTCTGATTGACCATCGGTTTGAGGATGATAAGCAGAACTCAAACAAAGTTTCATTCCCATTACTTCTTGAAAACTCTGCCAAAATCTTGATGTGAAGCATCACAAAACACCTCAAAGGGTTCATTTGGATCAGGTAAAACCAAAACTGGTGAAGTGGTCAGTCGGCTCTTCAACTTTTGAAAATTTTCTTCACAAGCATAGGTCCACTCAAAAGCATGGTTCTTCCTCGTAAGTTGAGTGAGAGGTCCTGCTATCTTAGAGAATCCATCAATGAACCTTTGGTAATAACCGGCTAATCCTACAAAGCTTTGAATCTCAGACACAGTCTTCGGCCTTTCCCATTATAGGACTGCTTCGACCTTTGATGGATCTACTGCAATTCCATCCTTCGAGATTACATGACCCAAAAACTTAACCTCTTCCATCCAAAATTCACACTTTGACAACTTGGCATATAACTTCTTCTCTTTCAAGATCTGGAGAACTATACTGAGATGTTCAACATGTTCCTCCTAATTTCGAGAATAGATCAAAATGTCATCGATAAAAACAATGACAAATCTGTCTAAGTAAGGACGAAAGATTCTATTTATGTAATCCATGAATATGGCAGGTGCATTCGTCACTCCAAACGGTATCACAAGATACTCATAATGCCCGTAATGTATATGAAAAGCCATATTGGGGATATCCTCTACCTTCACTCGGATCTGATGATAGCATAACACAGATCTATCTTAGAGAAAATAGCGGCTTCTTTCAGCTGATCCATTAAATAATCTATCCTCAGAAGTGGATACTTGTCCTTGATCGTGACTTTGTTCAGCTGATGATAATCTATATATAAACGTGAAGTTCCATCATTCTTCTTCACCAACAACACTAACGCTCCCCAGGGTGACATACTAGGCCTGACAAACTACTTTTCCAAGAGCTCCACCAACTGCTTCTTGAGTTCAACTAACTTTGACAGTGACATCCTGTAGGGTGCTATGGATACAGGACCAGATCCGGGCACAAGATCGATTGTGAACTCTATCTCCCGCTCGGGTGGTAAACCAAGTACATCATCAGGAAAAACTTTAGGAAACTCATTGACTACCAGAATAGCATTCACATCCATCTCGCTCTTGACTTCTAAGGAAGACAATAGCATGTATCCCTGAGCTCCTTCTTTCAAGAAAGCTTTAACTTGGTTAGCTGTCAAAAATCTAGAAACTTCAGCCTTAGGAAAAACTAGGGTTTTATTAGAACAATCCAACAGGATATGGTTAGAAGATAACTAATTCATTCCTAAGATCACGTCTATTTGAGAAAGAGGTAAATAGATCAAATCAACATAAAAGATTCGACCTTCAATAGATAAAGCATATCATGAATGTCACTTCCTAAAATGCATAAAACATAAATCCATAACAACCTGTGCAATCATTATAGAGAGCCACAAGGGATGAAAAAGGTTATATATATATATATATATATATATATATATATATATATATATATATATATATATATATATATATACATACATCACTGGATAAAATGTCACACTGTAATACATAAACTTTTATAAACTAAAAGTGTAACACCCCCTCCGAAGGGCATTACATTTCAACCGACTCCATTTTCTCAAAACTAACTTTTTTTCCAAGTTATGAAAAGATTGACATTATAAAACATGAGTCTTAAAATTCTCTTTTCAATGAATAACATTGACTTATCAAATAATAAAGACACAAGGCATAAGAACTGGAAAACACCTTTTCATAAAATGAAGTTCATTACAACCTTAAGTACATTGTCTCATATTCCAAAATTATAAAACTTAAGTACTCCAAATAGTAAAAGTACACGTATATGACTACCAAAAGAAAATTGAACCTACTCTAAGCCCCAACACCTGAAGAATAGAGTCCTGCACCCAATCTTCATCTAGATCCCCTTCGGGATCCCAAACAAACAAAGCCCCCAGTCGGGGTATGTCACAATAGACGGAAGTCCAAGCAGTCGACTCCATAAGGCCTTCCCTAGAAGAAGCTCTCCAAGAGACACGCGGAACTCTAAGTGAACAGCTACATTTACCATAAAAGTAGCGGCGTCATGCCGAGTTCTGCTCCAAAGCAAAGTGGCATCTTCGTCATACCGAATGCGTCCCGTGTCCCACTAAACACTCCACGCTTCGATGTTTCCATGAAATTGTAGCCTAGTGAAACTTCACGGATCTTGCCATACCGACAACGCAGTCATTACAGACATGAGAATAAGATAGAAGCAGACAGAAAATACGATGAAAGAGGTGAGACATCCTACATTCAGTACCAATTATGGCAATAAAGAAACAGAATGGCGTAAAATGCTCACACAGCATTTCAGGAATAATAATCAATATCAAAAAGCAAATTGTAAACAACTTAACAAATCCAGACAGTTATAACATCAATAAGGCAACAGTTCTAATCATTGTATAAATGAATGCCAAGTAATATGTTGACTCACTATGCACGTGCACATGATACCGAAATTCTACTCCATGGAGCTAGACACAAACATTGGAGAGAATGATCAGGGAGACATGCTAGTATCTCATCAGCCTAAAATCAAGTGCTTTCCAGAAAATTAATAATTTTACGCAACAAGGCTTTATACAGCGGCATTCTTCACAAGAACGCGATATAGGGCAGTGCCTCTATTCGGATCATCGGTGCATTTGCATCGGTCTATCCCACAGCCCAGAAGAGCTACTAATTGTCCAGTTATGAGACACCCGCACCCCGACGCCCCCAAGGTCAACATTATGACCTACACTAGTCTATTCGCACCCGCACTAAGATATGATTCAATCTCCTAGGCAATATGGCCTTAACAATAGTCTACCAGACTTTCACAATGCATGATGACTCAATGCATATTCATGTATATTCAACAATGATATACTCATCCTATAACATGCCATAATTTGGCCAAGTTAAACATCAACAGAATTTTGGTCCCACTCATGGACCCATAATAACATATTATCAAATTCTCAAATGAGACAATACACTTTTTAAGATTTATTATGAAGTTTTACTTTAATTTAACATTTCTCATGAAATCTTTCTCTAGAAGAATTCTCTTATAATTCTCATTAAATCTTTATTTCTCTTAATTAGCTAAGTTCTTTACTTAAATTTAACCATATTCACTTAGAACATTATTATAAGGTTCTCAAATGTCAGACTCACTCTTGTTCTTCCCTTAAGTTCAAAAATCACTCTAGGTCATCAAATAAGTTTCTTTCCATCTTATGAATCCATAATAAATTCTTAAGTTACCTAATCACCTAAGCCTTAGCTTGATGCACAACTTTTAGCCAATATGGCCCTAGAGGCCGTGACCTCCCAAGGACAAGAGTCCAACTAATTTTTCCATCACATTGTTAATTACTTAACACTTAATTTCTTAAGTTTCAATTTCTACAAAATTTAAATCTTGAACACCCAAAAATTTGGCCTCTTGGCCATGAATCTAAAAGGGATAAAGAGCCCTAGATTTTCCATATATCAATCCAAGCAATCCACTATATAATTCCATAGCCATCAAGATACACAATGACAATCAATAAATTCATACAAGTCAAAATAGCTAGAAAATCATTAAGAACAACACAACAAAGAGAGCAATCCCACATGGATTCCTCATCAACAACACCAAAAATGTTTCTGTTGGGAATTTTCGCTGATACATCACGCAGCGAAAAACAGGGATTCCCACCGAGGATCCATGCAAAAAAGCCATAATCTGAGTTTTTAAATGATTTACCTCTTAAAGCGTGAATCACCAACATCGTAATAGAAATGATGTCTCTACGGTATCCATACGAACAGACTCACAAATGTCCAAAGTCCGCAAAGAGAAGCTTCACGTCTCTCACACAGTACTAGCTGCGTAAAGAAGAGAATAAACTTGTTGCTCTCTCATTCACATTTCTGTAGGTGCGGCTAGGGTTCTGAATTGTGTATCTTAGCAGCCTCCTTAGCAGTACTATTTATAATAGTGACTTCCTTAAGTGAGTGTAAGCAGCAGCAAGGTAAGCTGTGCAACCTTAGACCCATCTGTTATGAGTCTAGCCTATATTTGAATCCGAGTCTAACTTGGATCCATTGCTCCAATTTTAGTCTGCTCTATGTGTGTGACCCTGCAGGTTCTTATTACGTTGGCAATAATATTAAAATCCCATTTTAATATTACAAGCAGTGAGCGGTATCTAGCAACACATCGCTGCTACCCAAGTAATAAGAATGTCAGTGATTTGACATAACCTTTCCATGACTAATGTTTTCGTGTCGTTTAGTCCCTTTGTCAAGATATCTAGATTGAACACAAGGCATGGAATGCGTCACCTTTGTATAGTCCAATCATTTGTTTCCTAATATTCGAGTAGACTTTGTAATAACAAATGAGATCAATATCTCATATTGACTCATTTGAGCATGGCCATGCATTTCGCAGTCTCACTCAATCAGGGGGCTCGAAGATATCGCTCCTGTTATGTAGGAGTGACAAATCCCATCTAGGTTACTCACATCCCTCTGCATGATTCGCGGTATGTCCAATAACTAACTTTATAATCACCTTGTTATAGATGATGTTTGATGGCATTAAAATACACAACTCCTCTTGTAGGAATCGTAGTGATTTCTGGTCAAAGGACCACAAACACCATTGTCACTATGAGAATTACTTATGACACTCATATAACAATCCATGTAGCGTTCTCATGGTGGGTCAGTCTAGTACATCATTACTCTAATATGTACCCATGTGAAGACTTGATATCTCATATCCATGACTCGTGAGATGTGGTCATCATTCTATGCACATACTAGTCTCAATGTATTATTGTTGTCCTAATTAACAATAATACTTGACTAGGACATTTAAGAATAGTGTTGTAACCAAAAGGATCTCACGATCAAGTCATCCACTTGATGTCCTATGGCATCAAACTTACTATTCTAAGGAGTTTATTATGTTTATTAAAAAAGAACATAATAAATGAAATGCCTCATATATAAAAAAAAAGCATAATAGAATGTATGTAAATACAGAAAATGTATTGGCCTCTAGAGCATACACCAACAGTTTCCTCACCACCAAGATAGGTTGAAGAGGATCATCTGTCTCTTACCTAAAGAGAAAACAAGAAAAAAACTTCCTTGAAGCTCATTGTAGATTTTGGCCTCCACCACCACCAAAACCCTAGGACATCAAACTTTCATAATAAATAAGTCAAACCATAAAAGAGGAGTTCTTGGTCACAAAGATGACCAAGAATCACGAAAATGAGAAGAGAAAATGGAAAAGTCATAAACTTTACCTCAAAGTTTCAAACTTTAGAGCTTTGTGGAAGAAGATGAAAATGGTAGATTCAAGAGGTGGTCACAAAAGAGAAAATTTTCTAGATGATGAGAAGATGTAAGAAACAAGGTTGGTTGGGCAAGAAAATGTGGGTGGCCAAAATTGGTGTCTTGGCCGTGGAAGAGAATAGAAAATAGAGAGAATTGGTGAGCTCCTTGAAGATGATTCCAACAAGAAAGAAAGTTCTCCAATCAAGATGTAGATTTAAGCAAAGTGTGAGCTTGAAAATCAAACAAGCATGAAGGGTGGAAGGATGTGGTGTTGCCGTGGATGGAGAGGAGAAGAAGAAGAAGAGAAAATGTGAAGAAGAAAAAGTGAGAGAAGAGAAATGTGGAGAGAGAAAGTGATAGAAAAATCTTGGGAATTTTTGAAAAGTGAAATGAATATGTGATATTAGTTAAAATGTGACAAAATTTGTCACATTTGCCTCCACATTGCCGTGGAGCTACATGGGAGAGAGGAGAGAGAAATAAAGCTTCCTTTGGAAGCTTTGTACAAAGCTTCTTCAGGAAGTTTTGGAACACTTTTGCAAAAGTCAAATGATGATGTCACATATATGATGTCATTAAAGTGCTATCTACAAAAGATAACTAACACTTTACTAAGGCTATTATCCAGTGGACAAAGGTTATAGTTAATAAAAATAGTATTTATTATTCATCAGATGATTTCATGGTACAACGATTTTATTTATAAATAAAATCTCCAAAAAAGAAAACCTCATAAACTGTATCTAGTCTCGAGTTTAGTAAGATCCCCCGTTGACGCTTTCACAGTTCAAAGTTTTTCAGCCTCAGGGAAAATATTTCATTTTCTCCAATTTTCGCCAAATACAAGCACTCAAATTGAGAAATATATTAAAATAATCAAACAATTCAAATAATTCAAAAAATTTACAAAAATTATAAATATTATAAAATAAACGTATATCATAAAATAAGTAATTTTTGGGGTGTTACAAAAAGCAAAATAAATAAATACAAACTAATACTTAAAAGAACAAAAAAACTAAAACTAAGTCTTTTGCTTCTTCTTGCCCTTTCTCTTTCGAGGGTCTTGACCTATATTTACATGGAAACACAGCAGGGTGGGGTGAGAATTCACAAAATCCTCAATATGAGTATAGCAAAACCAGTAGTTATTCATTCACAATGAATAAACAAATTAAATACATCAAGTTAATCTTGCAATAAGTAAATAAACCACTACTCAACAGTACCAGAATACATACATACTCTCTATGTAATAGAATATACAACAATCAATGATATCAAACAATTGCCCATATAATTTTAAGATATTATCAAGCAAGCAAGTCAACAACCTATACAATTGTCAACAAACGCAATGTGTAACATCCCGAAAAAATCATGTTAGGCTTGTATAAGGTTACATAGGTAGTTTGATACTTGTTTAGCATGACAGTTTAGTTTTGTGATGAACTAAGTTGGTTTAGACACTTTGCTGTAACACAGAATGTGGTAAATAACCTAAAATGACTCAAAAAATAGCATAAACTGCTATTTCAAGGGAAACATGAGTGGATAACTTGTTTCTAAGTTACAAATGAGTTAAGTAAGGTGTGGTTAAAGTTTCAAGACAATCGAAGTTAATTTGATATATTTAAGCATACTGGTTGTGCTTTTAATGTGGGATTAACCCCCAACAAATAGGAAAAAATAGGAAAAAAGTGCAATAGGATTTCTATTGAATCTTAAGATTTATTTTGAGTCTGTTGGAGGTTTGGAACCTTAATTCGGAGGAATTTAAGTGTTCATAGCAGATCAGGATTTCCAGTACCACATTAATGGTAATCCTTTAAGAAGCAAAGTGAGACTTCTTTTCCTCACTTCCACGGCTGAGAGCAAAATTAGAGGAGAGAAAGTGAGAAAGAGGAGAGGAAAGAAAAGGAAATCAAAGGGGAAGCTCCAAGAACAAGAACAAGGCTTCATGATCTTCATCCAAGCAAGAGGTAGGGGTGTTTTCTATCTTTGTTTCTCTATGTTTTGGACTTAGGTCTTTAGATGGAGAAATTGGGTTTTAAGGAGGGAAACCTAGTTTCTTTAGCTTAATTCTTACTTTCAATTATTGGAATTAGTTATTTCAACTTAATGAAAACAAGATAGATGGATTTATCCATAGTATGAGCTAGTTGGTTCTTGAGTTGGAACCTAGGTTTTTAATTAACTAAGTGGGTGATTTTTGGTGTTTGATCTAAGTATAGTGAATTAATAGGTTGTAATGGAGTTACAACAAGTTTAGAAGTTGTTGGTGGTGTTAGAAACCAACTAGAAACCAAGTTTAGAGGATTGGAAGCTGATATGGTTTAATGAAACAGTGCAGAACCATGTGTTTTCTACAGCATTCCGCAGAAAACCAACTTGAGTAGCAGTATGGAGAGCTCATGCCGTGGCGTGAGACTAGTTTGGCTTCGAGTGCCTCAGCGTGAGGTGAGCCTGAGAGTAGGGCACCATGGCATAAAACTAGAGTGCCACGACGTGAGGGTCTGAAACTCACCAAGATATTGATTTTGATGGGTTGAGTTCCCTAGTTGTTCGAATCCTTTGTTTATGCCTTTTTAAGAGTGTTGAGGCACTAGAGAGAGTATTTCTTAGGGAGAAAGAACTAGTGGCGTACAAGGGAAAATAAAGGAAAAGTTGTGCAATTCATTAAGTATGGATTGTCATAGATTAAAGTATAGTTCATGAGTGACAAAGTGTTGCTTAGATATCACTTGGGAAGTGATAAGAAAATGAGAAACAAATATACAAGCTAGATGGCAAGAGTTGACTATCTTAGACCATAGTTAGCAAGGGTGAATGCCATAGTGCATGAAAGTTCTCTTAAAGAGAAGTAGAACTAGTAATGTAAAGATAGAAGGGTACAAAGTCTAGTCAACATTTGGATAAGTGCCGTAGTGCATGAACTGCTCTTACAAAGAAGAGGTAGTCTTAGTAGTGCAAAGATAGACTTAGTATAGAGTTATGTGCTGGTTATGTTAGAGTTAGTACATAACTCCGCATTTTCACACACTTCACTTCATATATACTTGCTATCCCTAGAGATCAGATAGTGGAGGCATTCACTTAGTTTGGTGGTGATATCCACCCAATTTACGGTAAACTACTTGGTAAACTACTTAGTAGAATAAGGAGGATATGTAACACCTCAAAAATTATTTATTTCATAATATATATTCATTTTATAATATTTTATGAATTTTATGAATTTTTTTAGAATTATTTGAATTGTTTGATTATTTTAATATATTCCTCAATTTGCATGCGCGTTGAGTGGGGCTGGAAAAATGAAATATTTTTCTTGAGACTGAAAAACCTTGGATTGTGAAAACGGTGATAGGGGATCTTATTAAACCCGAGGCCGGACACAGTTTACGAAGTTTTTGGTTTTCAAGATTTGATTTGATAAATAAAATTACGATACGTTTTATTATCCGTTGGATAGTAAAATATTGGTTTTGTTAATTGTAACTTTTGTCCACTAGGTAATAACTTTAGTAGAGTGTTAGTCATCTTTTCTAAAGAGCACTTTAATGACATCACTAAGATGACATCATCAAAGTGACATCATCCTTGACTTTTTTCAAAAAGTGGACAAAGCTTCTCAAGGAAGCTAACTTTTCTCTCTCCTCCCTTGGAGACTCCACGGCAATAAGTGGGAAAGATGACACAAATTGTCATCTTTTCATCTAAACACCCATTCGCTTTTTCATCTTTTCCATTTTCAAAAGTTTCTACCACTTTCTCTCTCCACTTTTCCTTTCTCTCTCAACTTCTCCTTTTCTCTCACTTTTCTATCATATTTTCTCTTCTTCCTCTCCTCTCCAACCTCACGGCCACACCCCCTTTCTCCACCCTCCATGCTTGTTTAATTTCAAGCAATCACATTTCTTAAAACTACATCTTGTTTGAAGACCTTTTCTTGTTGGAATCACCTCCAAAAGCTCTCATCTCCATTTTCTCTCCTCACTTTCACAGCCAAGCACCACCATTAATGGCCATCCATGCTTATTTGCTCAACCAACCTTATTTCTTACATTTACTCATCACCTAGAAGCTTTTTCCTTTTATGACCATCACTTGATTCTTCCATCTTTATCTTCTTCCATAAAGCCCTAAACTTGAAGCTTTGAGGTAAAGATCTTGATTTTCTATTTTCTTTCCTTCATTTTCGTGATTCTTGGTCACCTTGGTGATCAAGGACTACTCTTTTCAAGTTTTGGTTATTGATTATGTGAGTTTGATCATCCTAGGATTTTGGTGGAGGAGTTGGATGAATTTCAAGAGGCATAAAGGGAGTTCTTTTTCTTGTTATCTTCTTAGGTAAGAGGGAGGTCATCCTCTTCAACCTTTCCTGGTGGTGAGGAACTTATTTTTGGGTTGATAGTAAGGAATCCATGTGTGGGTTACTCACTTTGTTGTATGATTTTGGTGATGCTTGATGATTTTTGTGTTGGTTTTACTTTGTATGAATTTTGTTTGTTTGCTAGTGCACATTTTTTATGGTGTTGGATTAATTAGAATCATGTATGAAAAAATAAGGACTCCTTGCCCTTGTGTTTGAGGCTCAGGGCCATGCCCTATAAATGGGGTGTCCAAAATTTAAAACTTTGTAATAATTTTGGGGACTAGCTAATTTAGTATTTAATGATGATTAGAATGAAAAGAATTTTAGGTTCCTAGCCTTTAGGGCTCACGGCCATAGAGTATAAAATGGTAAAATTTTGTGTAGGATGGAAACTTAATAATTAGAGGATTAGATGTTGATTAGGGATTCATAAAATGGAAAGAACATGAGTGTAAGTTAGGTTTTGAGAAAACTTGAAATAATTACTCCAAGTGAGTTATGTTTAGAACTAAGAGAAGGACTTATTTAATTAGAGTAGCAAAGATTAGGTGAAAAAATACTAAAGGATTTCCCTAGAGAGGCTTAATAGGAAAAGTGTTGAAGTTGAAGCATAATTTTGTATTAAACCTTGAAAGTATATTTTCGAAAGTAAAAATTTGAATAATGAATTGTTGTGGGTCCATGAATGGGACCAAAGCTTAATGGTATTGTTTCGGCCATTTATAGCATGTGGTTTTGGAATGGTTATGCTATTATTGAATATATATGTATATATGCATTGAGTCATCATACATTTTGACAGTCTGGTAGACTATGCTTTTTTAAGGCTTTATGCTTAGGAGATGAATCACACCTTAGTGCAGATGCGAGTAGACTAGTGTAGGTCACTTGTTGACCTTGGAGACATCGGGGTGCGGGTATCTCATAATGGGCAGTTAGTAACTCCTCTATACCATGGGACAGACTGATGCAAATGCACCGATGACCCGGACCAAGACATTGTCCTATATCATGATTTTGTGAAGAATGTCTTGTATAAGCCAAATTGCACAAATTGTTAATGTTGAAGCACTTGATTTGAGGCTGACAAGATACAGACATGTCTCCTTGATCATTCTCTTTGAAAATTGTGTTTAGCTCCATGGGGTAAGATTTTGGTACTTTGTACATGTTCATGGTTGATCAACATGTTATATGGCGTACGTGCATGTATATATGATATATAACTGTTTATTTTACTAATATTATGATTGTCTGTATTATTAAACTGCTTATTTTTGGAATTTTGATACTGCTTATTATTTTTGTTGTGCTATATGGCGTCATCTGCCATTTCTATTTTTTACTACCATAATTGGTAATGATGTTGGATATCTCACCTCTTTGCTTTGTTATTCTGTTTATGTTCATGCTTCTTTAAAGACCGAGGCGAGGAAGAGCTCAAGTTTCCTGGTTTTTGGTCAGTTTAGTTATCTGCTTGTCATGGCATCCCGATGAGGTTTTCTAGGGTATGTCAGATTGAGGTTCCACGGAGGCATTGAATATTGGCACATCGACTTGATCACCGAGCGCTTTGTCTACGTGGGAGATGTGACTGTATCTTTTGCTTGGGGTCGTTATGATCCACCCATTTTCTCTTTTGATGTTGCTGTATCGTTGGAGTTCTACATACCAATATGTGAGGTGTGGGGTGATCGCGAGTATACTTCACATGAAGATTCGTTCCTATCCTCTACATGAGCTCCTGCTCATGAATCTGTTGCTCCTGTAAGGATTTCCTCTTCTGAGGAGGATCCTGAGGAGGACCCCTCTGAGACTCCTTCTTAGTAGTTGTTGGGGCCATGATACTTTTTGTAGTCATGGTGGTTGTCTGTATAAATCTGTTTGGGTATGTAAAGCTTCTGTTTTCTTTTGCTAAAACTGTTGGTGTATCTAGATACTTATGTTATGTATCCTCTGTATAAAGTATGGTTTGATATTCATGTTAATTTCTGTTATGTTTTTATTTTTCACTTACTGAAGAAAAAAATATATATATAAAAGAGAAATTACCAAGCTATTTTATAATTTATAAATGAACAGATTACTGCCTATATGTATATAAACCAGGTCTTAGTGTATGTTTTTTTGAGTTTCGTATGTTTGGTGTGACATCCTCCTCTAGAAAAAAGGGGGTGTTACACAAATGGTATCAGAGCATGACCTCTCCTAGTACGGTGTGGTTTGGGGATGAGCCATGCGAAAGCTGGTGGGCATGTGACACCCGGGGCCGACGAGGGCGGGAGTGGTCGCTGATGCAAAAAGATAAAGCACAGTAGGGGTGATTAACCCGAACCAATGACTCGAAAACCCGATCGACCCGACCTGACCCAATTACAAATATTCGGGTTGGTTCGGGTATTCGGGTCAGTTCGGGTCTACCCAATTAAACCCGATCACTTATTGTTTCGGATTACGGGTTTTAGTGACCGACCCGATGACCCGACCCGATGACCCGTAAAATGATGTAGTTTTGCTTAAATTTAATCATTATTTTATTTAATTTCTATAACCCGACCAACCTGACTAGCCTGATTAACCCGATTAACTAACCCGAACTAACCCGATTATAATCGGGTTGGTTCGGTTCGGGTTACTAAAAAAAAATTACAAACCTAACCTAAACTGACCCGACCTTACTTAATTGGTTTAGATTTTTTTTCTCCCCAAACCCTACCCGACCCGTGATCACCCCTAAAGCACGGATAAGGAGCAGCTCCTAGCAGGCTTCTAGGCGGAGGGACACATGAATGAACTGAATACACACTGGAATGAGAGGGATCCAAAGACTGTGTAGGTATGGGACTGCATAGTTAAGGATAGCTTAAAGGAATTGATTAGCGCCACCCATATCAACAAGATGCATCTTTTTTTCGGGAGCCAAGAGCATAAGTACTATATAGTTAAGCGTGCTTGACTTGGAGCATTTGTGGGATAGGTGACCTTTTGAAAAGTTTCCTAGGATGCTTGTGAGTGAGGATAAGGCACGCTGAAAAGACCCGTGTTGGTTTGTCGGGACACTCATCGATCCTGCTGACAGTCTCCGGATGTTACACATAGTTGATAAGACCACTACCTGGAGAGAAGACTTTTGGAACTAGGTTCCAATGTTTGCTCAGGACTTGTGGAACTGGGTTCCTCTGTTTCGTTCATGGCTCATAACATATCATGACACTACCACAGAATTGGGTGTCTAAAAATGGTATCATAACATTATTCATTACATCCTTAGGTTATTGCATAGGTATGTACATAAGGCATGATTCGGTATAGCATGGCAATTGTATAGGCGGTTGCTAATCATAACATATTCATACATTGCAATTGTATAGGCAATTATGTATCTCTGAGATAGAGATGATGTTTTTATGAGTATGATGACTACTTGAAGACTGTTTATGGAAATGAGTTTTCTATACAAACTTATAAATGAGAATCTATTTCGGAAAGAGAGAGGAAATGATTTTAGCTTTTGCCACCTTTCGAGCTTATTATGTATGAGACTTGAATTTAGAATTGTGTTTTCCCCGACATATCTAGAATAATTGTGATGACAATTTTTATGGATTTAACTACTGAGAACATATGATTCTCACCCCTTGTGTGTGTTTCCATGATGATTCCATGAAAGAAGACTTATGGAAAGTGAAGTGTAGATAGGAGCTTAGAGAGCTTAGCTTAGTATAACTTTGAAGTTTCTTTTGAAATTTGCATGTTTTATGCCTGGAAAGGCCTAGTTTACAAATTTGTGTACGTATTGTATTTGTGAGAAATACAGATGATGTGTATTATATATCATGACAAGGTTCATATTTTCTATATATACATAACTGTTATATTTGAAAATGCTGGTTAGTCAGAAATAGCATGCCTGAATTTAACTACTGTGGTATAATAGATTATACTGTCATTATTAAATTTGGGATGATATAACTAGCAAAGCTTAAAAAACAAATAAAGGAATTGCTAAAGAAACAATTCATTAGGCCGAGTGTTTCTCCTTAGGGAGCACCTGTGTTACTAGTAAAGAAGAAAGATGGTACCATGAGACTGTATGTAGATTATAAGTAATTGAATAGGGTATCTATCAAGAACAAGTATCTGTTGTCTAAGATAAAGGATTTAATGGATCAATTGAGAGGAGCAGTAGTGCTCTCAAAGATTGATCTAAGGTCAGTATATCACTATATAAAGGTTAGGGATGAAGATATTCTTAAAACTACTTCTAGGACTAGGTATGGGCATTATGAGTACCTCATGATGCCCTTTGTGTTGACAAATGCACCAGTAGTATTCATGAGCTTCATGAACAGGATTTTTAGACCCTACCTAGATAAGTTTGTCATAGTGTTTATAGATGATATCCTAATATACTCCCAGACAATGGAAGAGCATGAGTCTCATGTAAGGGTAATTTTATAGATTCTTAGAGAAAAGAAATGGTTTCCCAAGCTATCAAAGTGTGAGTTTTGGCTTGCAGAATTTTAATTTCTGGGGAATGTGATATCTCAATGAGGGATTTCAATAGACCCTAGTAAAGTTAAAGCAGTGTTGGAGTGGGAGCGACCCACCACTGTGACTAAGATCAGATTAACTAGGAAAAGTGGTACTTTTGTTTGGACTCAAGAGTGTGAAGATAGTTTACAAGAGCTTAAGATAAGGTTGACTACCACCCTAATTTTGGTGATTCCAAATCCACAAGAGAACTTTGAGGTGTTTTGTCATACTTCAAAGATGGGCTTAGAGTGTGTTCTAATGCAACATAGGTGAGAAGTTGCTTATGCATCGAGGCAGTTGAGGCCTCATGAGGAGAACTATCCCATTCATGATCTAGAATTAGCAGCTGTAGTATTTGCCTTAAAAATATGGAGATATTATCTTTACGGAGTTCAATTTGAGGTGTTCAACGACCATAAAAGTTTAAAATATTTGTTTAATCAAAAGGAGCTGAACATAAGACAAAGAAGATTGATAAATTTTCTAAAGGATTATGACTTTAAGCTTAAGTATCATCCGGGTAAGGCCAATGTAGTGGTCGATGCACTAAGTAGGAATTTTCTACATGTGTCTTGGATGATGGTTCAAGAGGGTCAGGTTCTTGAAAGGTTTAGAGACTTGAGTCTTAACGTAATTGTGACACCACAGAGTCTCTTTATGAGTATGGTGGACTTAACTAGTGACTTGAGAGCTCAAATTCTAAAAGCTCAAAGTGAAGATGAAACCCTAAGTAAGATAAAAGAGCAAATCTTCTTAGGGGATCAGTTAGATTTTGATATGGCAAATGATGGAGTGATTAAGTTTAGAGATAGACTTTGCATTCCAAGAGATTTTGAAATCGAAAGAAAGATCTTAGAGAAGGCTCATAAAAGTCAATACACCATCCATCCTAGAGCCACTAAGATGCACCAAGATTTAAGAAAGATGTTTTGGTGGCCAAGAAAGAAGAAAGAAATAGTGGAGTTTGTGTCTAGGTGCTTGGTGTGGCAGAAAGTTAAGATAGAGCACCAAAAACCTTTAGGACCTCTCCAATCTTTAGCAATTCCTAAATGGATATAAGGGAATATTACAATGGATTTTGTGACAGGTTTTGTAACATCCTAATATTGCTATTCCAATATATCCGACATATATAAGAATAGCCAATACTAGCAATGCAACTTCAAAAATATAACACACACAAAACCTATAATATTTAAACAAAAATAATTATAGAGAGCCACGTTAAGAAAAGTTATATATACATCACTGCCTCAAAAGGGCGTACTGTCATACATAGCTTTAAACAACTTAAACAAATATAAAATATATACAAATTTATCCTAAAAAAGCATTTATAATATACGTCTTCTGTGAATGCTTATGTCCCTAAAGCATGTCAAATGGTTTTTGATGATAACAAAAGCCAAAATGAAGATCAAGTGCAAAAGAGAAGATCAAGCGCAAAAAGAAGTCAAGAGGTTTATTTAGTTATAAGACTTAGAACATTAATGTTAAATGCTCTCAAGATTTCTCAAATGGTTTTTCAATATATCATTTCAAAATAAGTGAGAAATTTCAAAGTTAAACATGGCTTTCAAGAAAACTTGTGTTTCAATCTTAAATCTAACACTCTTAAAAGGATTTATGTTTAATCAAATGTCTTGAGGTGTTAGAAATGACTTACAAGCTTTATTGGACTTGAAAAATGTGTTCAAAGGCCAATGTAATCGATTACATGATGTTTGTAATCGATTACATAAGTTATATAATCGATTACATGATCAATGTAATCGATTACAAGCAAGTCGTGTAATCGATTACACCATATATGTAATCGATTACATCAAGCCCAGAAAGGAAAGAACACGTTCAAAGAGTCATGTAATCCACTACATGGATATTGTAATCGATTACACAGCAAGTCAGAAGTCATGTAATCGATTACATGGATATTGTAATCGATTACAAGCAAAGTCAGAAGCCATGTAATTGATTATACTAATAATGTAATTGATTACACAGAGCCCAGAAAGCCAAGAACACGTTGGAACAACAATGTAATCGATTACATAAGTTGTGTAATCGATTACACGAACCCTGACAACATCCAACGGCTATATTAAATGCATTAAATGCATGCCCAAACCACCCCAATGGCTCTATTAATTGAGAAACTTATAAATACCAAAGTTGGGTCTTCATTTGAGGTTGACCTTGAATCAAAAACTGATCACCAATACTTCCAAACGTGAATCAATCCTCAAATCCACTTCTTGCTCTATTTTTCGTTAAAAACATGAAAAATCTTTGAGAGCATATTAGAGCTTCAATTTGTAATCATCTGCTCTAGTGAGAGCTTCATTCAATCTATCATTATTACTTTGTAAAGAGGGTGAGGCATCCCTCCAAAAGTGTAAAGGGTGAGGTATCCCTTAGTTGAAGAGACTCAAGCTCCAAGGGTGAGGTATCCCAAAATGTTGAGTGCTCATGGTTGTAGTGATCAAGCACCCATTGAAGCTTGAAGATATAGTGGAAAATCTCAAGTTGTTGCTTGGGGACTAGACGTAGATTACAAGTGGATTGGTGATCGAATCAGGATAAATTATTGTGTTTGTTTTCTCTAAACCCTTTTCTTCACATTAAGTACTGTTTTATTGATTTGCTTGAATATTGGTACCTTTGGCTATTGCATTTATAAGTGAAAGTGTTTATCTTTTATATCCAATCATCTCTAATCATCAATTAGCTTCAACGAAAATTATTTATCAAACGATTTGCGAAAGATTTATGAACTTAGCTTTCATACTCAATTCACCCCCTTTCTTGAGTATTGAGGCCACTTAGTAACAAGTGGTATCAGAGCTAGACTCTTGTATAAAGAGCTTAGCAGCTTCAAGAGAAGTGATGGCTTCAAATGGTTTTTCAAATGAAGGTTATTCTATAAACAGACCACCTTATTTCAATGGGGATGGTTATGCCTATTGGAAAGAAAGGATGAAAATTTTCATTGAAGCTATTGACTTAGATGTGTGGGACGCCGTTGAAAATGGTGCTTTTGTCCCAACACAAACTAAAGATGATGTGAAAATTAATACACCTAGAAATGAATGGACCGACGATGATAAAAAGAAAGTTCAATAAAACTTGAGAGCCAAGAACATCATCACCACATCTTTGGGGTATGCTGAATTCTTTAGGGTGTCAAATTGTAAAACCACAAAAGAAATGTGGGATACTCTACAAGTAACTCATGAAGGTACTAGTGAGGTAAAACGATCTCGAATAAACACTCTTACTCATAAATATGAATTGTTTAGAATGAACCAAGGTGAGAGTATTCAAGATATGCAAAAGAGGTTTACTCATATTGTTAATCATCTTATCTCATTGGGAAAGACATTTCCTAATGAGGATCTTATTAACAAAGTCTTGAGATGTCTAAGCAGGAATTGGCAACCCAAAGTGACGGCGATTGCAGAATCAAGAGATTTATCAACAATGTCTCAGCCACCTTATTTGGAAAGCTTCAAGGACATGAGCTGGAACTAAATGGGCTCAAGTAAAATGAAGAGCATGACAAAAAGAAGAAGGGAATCGCTCTCAAAGCTACTTCCTCTACAATTGAAAATGATGATGAAGATGGTGAAGAGGATGGTGAAAGTGTTGAGCTAAGTGAGGAAAATCTTAGTCTCCTTGTGAGAAAATTTGGAAGATTCCTAAAGAACAAGGGATTTCAAAGAAGACTACCCTTTCCTCAAAAGAAAGCGTATCACAAAGGAGAAGGATCCTTTACTCCTCCAAAATGCTATGAATGTGGAAAACTGAGACACATGAAAATAAAGTGTCCTATGTATCTCAAGAAGACGGAGAAGTTTGAGAAAAGGCCTTCTAAGGAAAGGAAAGGAAGAAGAGCATATATAGCTTGAGAGGACAATGACTTAAGCTCTTCCGACGATTAGGAGAATGAAGAAGCCCATCTTTGCCTCATGGCTCAAGGAGAAGAAAGTGAAGAAAGCAACACCGAGGTAACCTCTTCTAACCTAGAACCTTCACTTTCTTATGATGAATTGCAAGATGCCTTTTAAGAATTGCATGATGAATCTTTAAGGCTCACAAAAATGGTTTTATCTTCCAATAAAATAATCTCCTTATTGGTAAACAAAGTTTCTATTTTAACTAAGGAGATAAATGAGCTTAAAATTGAAAATGAGACTTTAGGACTCATTGATACTAATTCATTATGCATGACTTGTTCCTCACATGATAATACATCCATATCATTACCTTGTTTATCATGCAAAGTATTTGAAAAAGAAATTGAAGATTTGAATAACACTCTTGCAAAATTCACTTTTGGAAGAGACAACTTGAATGTATTGTTAGGGAGACAAAAATGTGTTTTTCAAAAAGCTGGTTTGGGATTTAATCCAAACAATCATCAAAAGTCTTATAAGAACTTCTTTGTTTCCTCAAATACCTTAAGTAGTCCCTTTGTCAAATGTTTTCATTGTGGTAAGAAAGGGCATAGTGCATCAACTTACAATGTTAGAAAGAACATAAACACTAAGGTTGGAATAAAAAGAGTTTGGGTTCCTAAAGGTACCATGCCTAACTCTAACACACAAGGACCCAAGACAATTTGGGTACCAAAGGTTAAAACTTGAATGTGTATTGTAGGTGTACTTGAAGACTAAGAACTCAAGTTAGTATCTTGTTAGTGGTTGCTCCAGGCACATGACCGGTGATGGCTCCAAGTTCTCCTCCCTTACACACAAGAAACAAGGTCATGTCACATATGGTGATAACAACAAAGGGAAGATTCTTGGAATTGGCAAAGTTGGTAAGATCCCTTCATCATCTATTGATAATTTTGCTTGTTGAAGGACTTAAACATAATTTGCTTAGTATTAGTCAATTATGTGATAAAGGCAATAGAGTTATATTTGATTCCTCCTGTTGCATAATTGAGGGAAAGGATGATAAGCAAGTTAAGTTTGTTGGTCATAGAGTCAATAATATATATATGATTAGTCTCGATGATATCTCCTCAAATGATGCTAAATGCTTTATGAGTAAAGAAAATGATTCATGGTCATGGCATAGAAGAATTGCTCACATTCACATGGATCACTTAAACAAATTGATTTCTAAAGAACTAGTAATTAGTCTTCCAAGGCTCAAATTTGAAAAAAATAAACTTTGTGATGCATGTCAAAAGGGAAAACAAGTAAAGGTCTCTTTTAAAACTAAAAATATAGTTTCAACTTCTAGACCTTTACAACTCTTGCATATGGATCTTTTTGGTCCCTCTAGAACTATGAGCTTTGATGGGAATTACTATGTATTAGTGATTGTGGATGATTTTTCTAGGTTTACATAGACATTATTCTTGGCCCACAAAAATGATGCTTTTCAATCATTTAGAAAACTTGCCAAAGTTATCCAAAACAAAAAAGGTTTTTGTATTGCATCCATAAGAAGTGATCATGGTGGTGAATTTGAAAATCATGAATTTGAAGCTTTTTGTGATGAACATGGCATTGAGCATAATTTTTCTGCCCCTAGAACACCACAACAAAATGGTGTTGTAGAAAGGAAAAATTGATCTTTAGAGGAAATGGCAAGAACTATGCTCAATGAGGCCAACCTTCCTAAGTACTTTTGGGTGGATGCGGTTAACACTGCTTGTTATGTTATGAATAGAGCCCTAATAAGGCCAATTTTAAAGAAAACCTCATATGAATTGTACAAAGGAAGGAAACCTAATGTGTCACATTTTTATGTCTTTGGATGTAAATGCTTTGTTTTGAATAATGGAAAGGATAACTTGGGGAAGTTTGATGCAAAATCTGATGAGGGAATATTCATTGGTTATTCTATTCATAGTAAGGCCTTTAGAGTCTATAATAAACGAATAATGACCATAGAAGAGTCCATACATGTTGCATTTGATGAAACTAACCCAAATGAGCCGAGAAAGGAGCTTGTTGATGATGTTGTAGAAATCTTGGCAAAAATACACTTAGAAAATAAAGAGAAAGAGTCCAAGAAGCAAGAAGAGAGACTCCTTGATCACTTATGGCAAAAAAGATTCAGAAATCTTGGATCTACCCAAGGAATGGAGGACTTTAAGATATCATCCTCTTGACAAGGTGATAGGTGATGTATCAAAAGGGGTAATCACTCGAAACTCACTTAGAGATGCATGTAATCACCTAGCATTTGTCTCTCAAGTTGAACCTAAAGACATAAATGAGGCCATTAATGATGAGCATTGGATCTTGGCCATGCAAGAAGAACTAAACCAATTTGAGAGAAATCAAGTTTGGGAATTAGTTCCAAGGCCCAATGATTATCCTATAATTGGCACCAAATGGGTCTTTAGGAACAAACTTGATGAAACGGGCTTAATAATAAGAAATAAAGTTAGGCTTGTAGCTAAGGGATATAATCAAGAAGAAGGCATAGATTACGAAGAAACTTATACTCCCGTAGCTAGGTTAGAGGCCATTAAAATGCTACTTGCATATGCTTGCATCATGGATTTCAAACTCTATCAAATGGATGTCAAAAGTGCATTTTTAAACGGTTTTAAACAAGAAGAAGTGTATGTAGAACAACCTCCTAGTTTTGAGGATTTTGAAATGTCCAACCATGTTTTTAAACTGAAAAAGGCCTTGTATGACTTAAAACAAGCTCCTAGAGCATGGTATGAAATGTTGAGCAAATTCTTTTTAGAAAAAGGTTTTTTTAGAAGCAAAGTTGACACTACCCTTTTCATAAAACATAAAATGCATGACATACTTCTAGTTCAAATCTATGTCGATGACATTATATTTAGAGCTACTAACAACTCTCTTTGTAAAGAATTTTTAAATATTAAGTAAAGTGAGTTTGAGATGTCTATGATGGGTGAGCTCAATTTCTTCCTTAGTCTCCAAATCAATCAAACAAGAGAAGGAACTTTCATAAACCAATCCAAGTATTGCAAGGAGCTGCTCAAGAAGTTTGGAATGGACAATGCCAAGCATATGGCTACTCCTATGGGCACCTCTTGCTATTTGGACAAGGATGAAGGAGGTAAATCGGTAGAAATTATGAAATATAGAGGTATGATTGGCTCACTCCTTTATCTCACTGCAAGTAGGCCTGATATAATGTTTAGTGTATGCATGTGTGCTAGACATCAAGCTAATCCTAAAGAATCACACCTAAGTGCTGTTAAAAGAATAATGAAATATCTAAAAGGCACATCACAAATGGGTTTATGGTACCCTAAAGGTGCCTCATGCAGTCTTATTGGGATTCCATTCGATTTTGCTAGGTGCAAAATGGATAGAAAGAGCACTAGTGGGACATGCCACTTGCTTGGAAGCTCACTAGTTTTTTGGCATAGCAAGAAGCAAAATAGTGTGGCATTGTCTACAGCTGAAGCTGAATATGTTGCAGCTGGGAGTTGTTGTTCTCAAATCCTTTGGATGAAATAACAACTCTTGGACTATGGTCTTGAGCTTGATCACATCCCCATAAGATGTTATAATACTAGTGCAATCAATTTGTCCAAAAATCCCATTTTGTATTCTAGGACTAAACATATTGAAATAAGACATCATTTCATTAGAGATCATGTTCAAAAGGGTGATTGTATGCTTGAGTTTGTAGAAACCACTAAGCAACTAGCTGATATTTTCACTAAACCCCTAGCAAAAGAAGCATTTTTCTATATAAGAAATGAACTTGGCATATTGGATCAATCATGCATAAGTTAAATATTTGCTACATAATCCTAAAACTAATGCATAAACTTGTGTTTTTTTGCATAATTATGCCACACTGCTGCATAATCTCTGAATTTTTCATCATATTTGAATCCAATACTAACTTGAGCGTCGGAGATTTCCCCTAAGTTGTTTAGCAGGTGCTCCCTCATGCCCAAGACTCCCAAGCAACTCAACATCCTCAAAATTTCACCAAAAATGGTGAAATTCTTGGTAAAAATGGTAATTTTGATCAATTATGTGAGTTGAATCATAATATGATTAGATTATATGTTTGAATAATGATTTGAATTGATCTAAGTTGCTTTGGAACTGATTTGGATGGATTAAAGTTAATTATATGCTGTTTGAAATGCAAAATCTGAGTTAAAGAGTGCTGGTAATAGATTACAATGCCGTTGTAATCGATTACACAGGTTCTGTCACGCATGTAATCGATTACACACCTTTGTAATCGATTACAATTAACTCAGAACTCAGGTAATCGATTACATCAACTATGTAATCGATTACAAGGTTCCCAGAAAGCATGTAATCAATTACACCAAAAATGTAATCGATTACATACCCACTAGAATGCATGTAATCGATTACACACTCAATGTAATCGATTACACAGGTATTTTAAAAGGTTTCTGATGCATGTAGAGCTCATTTTTCAGAACCTATTCATCTTCTTCGTCCTCCTCCTCTGCTCCTACGCACCCCAAACCTCTCAAACCTCAAAATCTCTCATTTCTCACTCAAATCTCCATCAAAATCCCTCATTTTACCTCTCTCAATCTCGGAAAACCCCTCTCCACACAATCCATCTCTCCAAATCTCCTCACATCCCTCACCCAAATCTCCCTTCTTCTCTCACGAACCCTATTTCTCTGCCCTAACCTCATCCCTCTCCCTCTCCTCACTCATCCCCAACCATTTACCACTCATCCCACTCTATTCCTTCTCATCAATGGTTGAATCCTCTCATCACTCGAAGCGCCCAAGAATAGGGGCTGCCATTGGAGGGTCTTCTGGTGGTTCTTCACGTAACATATCTGGCCTGGACCTCATGAGACACTTCTCCACAGTGAAGCGAGACGAGTTATTCCGGAAGAACTTCCAGCTTCGTAAGATCATCTCTCTCAGGTATCTTCCCATCACCTTCTGCAAGAGAGAACCTTTAGCGAGCTTTAGAACCATAGAAAATTTAGGCTTGCTAGGTTTCCTAAGCATAGAGAAAGCTATCTACCCTAACCTTGTGCGAGTCTTTTATGCGAACCTGAAGGTTGAGGATAATTGCATAATCTCTGAAGTGAAAAAGCAACAAATAAGGTTAACAATGGCTAAATGGTATAGGCTAACGAAGCTCACTCCTGATGGAGCTCACTTCTGTGGGAATGCCAATGTTTGGGGGCATGAGTTTAAGCACAAGGCTGCTCTTTTCTCTTTGATTAGGACTGGCTACTCCCCCTAGTGATCCTAAACGAAGAATCATGGCCACTGGCCTCACTATGGAGAACAGGGTTCTCCACTACCTTTTGGTCCGAGGATTGATTCCCAGGGGAGGGAATTACTCCCAAGTTCTCAAAGATGATGTGGTGGCCTCATGGGCAATGACCACCGGGCGGCCAATTAACTGGGGTTATTACATTTTAGAGCATATACTGGATGTCAAGAAAAAGAAGAACTATGCTCTCCCATTCGCCATGTTGGTAACCATAATCCTAAAGCACTGTCACATTTCGCTGGCTAAGGAATCCAAGGACACCAGCTCGAAGGGACCACAATCCATTGGCCTGCATAACCTAAAGAAGCTCCAGCTCTATAAGGTGGATGATAGGTGGCATTACATCGCTCATGGCACTTTTGGTCATATCCATCACGATCCAGATGGTGACAATGATGAGGAGGCTCAGCATCCTGCCTTTGCTCCTGCTCCCACTCCTACTATTCTTGATCTCCTGCTCCAAGAAATGCGCAACTTGAGCGCTAATGTAAACACACGCATGGATCATATAGAGCAGAAGATTGACCATCTTGAGCTGAGGATGGACTACTCAGATAAGGAGCTTGCCTCCATTCGATCTCTCTTGGGTGGACCTCCTATTCCTCAAAACGCTGCTGCTGCACCTCCCACATCCTCTGCTTCTCCGGTTCCCTTGTCCTTTGCTGGTCCATCTGGAGTCCCTGCTGATGATGAAGAGCTTCTGGACTCTGATGATGATCTTGAGCCCAGCGATGATAACGATGATCTAGGCGACACTATTGCGGATCCAGAGGGTGATGTCTTTTGTGACAATGCCGGCCATCGATAGTGATCATGGCTCATTGCCTTGATGCTTTTTGTTTTGATAACTACCTTGTATTTATTTTGTTTTGACTCGATTATATTACATTGGTATACATTTATGGTTTTTTTTTTTGTTATTGGCTACTGGTTGTGATAAGTACCCTTGTACATGCTGATTAATAATATCTGAACTTGTTTCCGCTTTAAATGTTTGGCTGTTTGATAATATTGATTAGATTGATTAATCGTTGGATCTCTTGTTCTGGAAAAATTTGGGGAATCATGAAATATAGCTGTTATGCTGTCCATTTTTTCTTTAAATGCTTATGTCTTTTTTATAATACCAACGGGGGAGAAAATAAGGAAAAATGAAATGAAATCTAATTAAAGATTGCATGAGTACGGGGGAGTTATTGAGCTTTTGAGCTCTTAAGCTTTTCATATGCAAAATCTAACCCAATATCATGCATAAACTCCGGGGGAGCATTGCGCTTAAATGTCTATTATATACAAATGCAAAAACTCTTTCTTTTTCCTATGATCAGTTTGTCATCATCAAAAAGGGAGAGAATGTGAATGCTTATGTCCCTAAAGCATGTCAAATGATTTTTGATGATAACAAAGGCCAAAATGAAGATCAAGTGCAAAAGAGAAGATCAAGCGCAAAAAGAAGTCAAGAGGTTTATTTAGTTATAAGACTTAGAACATTAATGTTAAATGCTCTCAAGATTTCTCAAATGGTTTTTCAATATATCATTTCAAAATAAGTGAAAAATTTTAAAGTTAAACATGGCTTTCAAGAAAACTTGTGTTTCAATCTTAAATCTAACACTCTTAAAAGGATTTATGTTTAATCAAGTGTCTTGAGGTGTTAGAAATGACTTACAAGCTTTATTGGACTTGAAAAATGTGTTCAAAGGCCAATGTAATCGATTACATGATGTTTGTAATCGATTACACAACAAACAGAAGCCATGTAATCGATTACATGATCAATGTAATCGATTACAAGCAAGTCAGAGGCCATGTAATCGATTACACAATATATGTAATCGATTACATCAAGCCCAGAAAGGCAAGAACACGTTCAAAGAGTCATGTAATCAATTACATGGATATTGTAATCGATTACAAGCAAAGTCGAAGCCATAATTGATTACATGGATATTGTAATCGATTACCATGTAATCGATTACACCAATAATGTAATCGATTACATAGAGCCCAAAAAGCCAAGATCATGTTGGAACAACAATGTAATCGATTACATAAGTTGTGTAATTGATTACACGAACCCTGACAACGTTCAATAGCTATATTAAATGCATTAAATGCATGCCCAAACCACCCCAACGACTCTATTAATTGAGAAACTTATAAATACCAAAGTTGGGTCTTCATTTGAGGTTGACCTTGAACCAAAAACTGATCACCAATACTTCCAAACGTGAATCAATCCTCAAATCCACTTCTTGCTCTGTTTTTCGTTAAAAACGTGAAAAATCTTTGAGAGCATATTAGAGCTTCAATTTGTAATCATCTGCTCTAGTGAGAGCTTCATTCAATCTATCATTATTGCTTTGTAAAGAAGGTGAGGCATCCCTCCAAAAGTGTAAAGGGTGAGGTATCCCTTAGTTGAAGAGACTCAAACTCCAAGGGTGAGGAATCCCAAAGTGTTGAGTGCTCAAGGTTGTAGTGGTTGTCAAGCACCCATTGAAGCTTGAAGATATAGTGAAAAATCACAAGTTGTTGCTTGGGGACTGGACGTAGATCATAAGCGGATTGGTGATCGAACTAGGATAAATTATTGTGTTTGTTTTCTCTAAACCCTTCTCTTCACATTAAGTATTGTTTTATTGATTTGCTTGAATATTGGTACCTTTGGCTATTGCATTTATAAGTGAAAATGTTTATCTTTTATATCCAATCATCTCTAATCATCAATTAGCTTCAACGAAAATTGTTTATCAAACGATTTGTGAAAGATTTGCGAACTTAGCTTTCATACTCAATTCACCCTCCTCTTGAGTATTGAGGCCACTTGATAACATCTTCGAATGTCTTTCTATTTCCTTTTGATACGCTTCCACCTGGATTTAAATGAAAACATAGTCGAGGTAAGAAATCACAATTTCTCAATATAAGTATTTCAATACCAACATTTATCCAATCACCAAGAAGAAACCAACAACTAGTGTTAGGAGTAAGTTTACAATAGGTATAAGAATCACAACTTACTACCGAAAGAATAACTCACATAGCCACCCTATGTAGTATTCTTAAGCAAACCACATTCCGAAACACGCATTAAAAGAAAGCTATTAACAATATTATACAACCGCCCATACAATCGCAAATATCATTAATTATGGCAATTGCCCATACAATTACCATGCAAATACAATGCTTGTTATGTGATATGTTTATGCCTAACAAGTCCTATGACAATGATTATGCGATGAAGTAAAATAGTGTTGGTGCAATGTCATGAAGCTCGACTATTCCCAGGAACTTCATTCCTTGTACTTTTCTCTGATAGTATGGCTTCGACCATTTATCACTACTTAGTAATGAATGGACTATTCCATCTCACAACAATGAGTGTACTGTTACCATCTCATATACCATTCACAGATACGTGAGAATAGCAAGTGTGTGAGAAAACATATAAAAATGATATTCAACACACATTCAATGCCACATTGGACATTTTTCTTCACAAGATCATAACTAATGCCCTTAAATGTGTCTATCCTCCTCTATGAGGTTTTCCAACCAACAATTTAGGAACACTCACATACTCTCTCTATGTGCCCAGAAGGGTTCAAGTTGATGCATTTGGGACACAACCTTGTCAACACTCAGAACCTCGCATGGGTTCAACACGAAGAAATAAAAAATGGTGAGAAAGGATGTGAGATTTGAACTAAAATAAAGAAAAAAAAAGAGTGAGTATTGGATAAGAATACCTGTTACTTAAAAGAACTTAGCAAGGACAATGCGTTTATGACTTCTAAAAAAAGAGCTATGGTTTCTAAAATTTGCCTCCACCAAATATTTAGCGCTTTGAAACTAGCGCCAAACATTACTTGAAACTCACTCCAAAATAGTTTCTAGGTGATTTTAAGTTCCTAACAAGTTCATTAACACATAAAAAACATAAACCACTAACTCACAACACCAATTTTGGATTCTTGGATCAAATCACACATCATAACCTAACTTTCTCACTTTTAGCCTCAAAGGTTCACATTAGGGGTGCACACGATTCTGGGTCAACCTGATGACCCGACCAACCCGATCTAACCCAATATAAAACATTTGGGTTAGTTCGGGTCATTGGGTCCGTTCGAGTAGAACCCGAACAACCCATCCATTAATTAGTTCGGGTACCGAGTTTGATAAAGTAACCGATGACCTGACCACCCGATTAAATGACATCGTGTTGGCTATACTTTTTCTCATTTTCTTTCTAACTCGAACCAACACCACTCATTTCATTTTCTCAGAAATTTCTGGGTATTCCTATGCTATCCCTTCCTTCGTCTCTGCAAAATTCCCAAATTCTCTAACCATAAATCCCCTATCCCTAAGCAACGCACCACCTGAACTTTGTTGACGTGATCTGTAGCAGCAAGGACGAGATCCACAATTGGTGCTCTGATTTGGTGCTGTGTTACCGCGATCTGAAGCAATGATGACGAGATTTGTAATAATGACAATGAGATCTGCGATTGGTGCTGCGATCTAGTGCAGTGTCGCAATCTGAAGCATCGTGTCTGAGATTTGGTGACGGCTTGCTCTACTTGCCGCTAGATTGCAGGGGTTGGTTTTGGTCAAGGAACTGGGTGAGATGCATTGGGTTATGGCAAAGATTATATATACAATGTCAGGCTCTCTCGACTCTCAAGCTCTCAACCCCCTCCCACTCACCACGCACGGCTAAGCACAGGTCTCCACTGCGTACCACTGTGACCAACTGCCCAGATCTGCATCGCGCCACCATGCTAGAACCGCTGCCTCCACCGCGATCCACCTCCCTACAACCTGAACAACTAGAATCGAACCAGAATTTTGAGAAAAAAAATCTTCTTCTCCTCTCTTTATTGTGTTTTTTCTTAATTTTATGGATTATGGGTTTTATTTATTTTTTGAGTCTCCAAAATATCTCTGGATTTTTTTTGTATAAACTCTATCATTTGACTAAACACAAGTTTTGGAATTGAATCTAGGCTTCTAGATTCCTTCTCCTCCTACTCATGCTAGTGGGTGATAGATTTTGATAATGCTACTGTTGAAGCTATAAAGGTAAAAGTTATGTTTGAAGAAATTTGAATAATTGGTAGTGCTAGGATTTGTGATGCTTTGGCAGTTAAGTTACAAAAATGATGGCTTTGTTGGTGTCAATTTACAGTTTCCAGTGAGGTGGGACTTGGAAGGCCTTATGCGTGCTTCTGTGGTGAAGTTCAGGGTAGAGAAAGTGGGGATCGACGATAGTGAGGTGGTTTTAGGGAGATTATGGAAGTGGCTCTCACCTCTAACCTCCTCCTCTCTTTTTTTGTTTTTTATTTTTGAAAATCTACTAGTAGCAGTAATTTTTTGAAACTTTTGAACAACCCGACTACCTCCGATTGAATCCCGACCCAAAATTTTTATCTCAAAATCGACCCAATTGTTTGGAATCGGGTTGATTCACATGACAAGTTCTAAGTTTCTAACTCAAACTCATTCCATGAACAAGTTATCTCAAAAAGAAAAACACTCGACCTATTGTGAATCAAAATAATGGTAAAAATGGAAGAAAAGAAGATGTAAGGAACACAAAACCCCTACCTCTTGGATCAAAGATGGTGTAGATGATGAAGCCTTAGTGATGAACACATATTTGATACATTAATAAGCTTTCATTCTTAGTCATTTACACTCTCTATGTACTTAATTTATTGAGTTTTATTATGTTTTATAAGTTTGGACTCAAATTGGACTTAATTGAATCTTTCAGCATGATTTATATCTTACACTGTTTCTGTATTTGGGCCATATCTTGGGCTGTAGGTAGTCTTTGGAGGTGATTCTAGTGGCATTTGAAAGATAAGAGAGAGTTCTACAACTTTCAAGAATATCTCAAAAGCCCAATCATATGAGTAGATAACTCAAATTGGAGTTGAAGCAAGAACTAGAGTACTTTTCCTGATAGCTTAACCTATGTGTATTGTTCATCACATATTTTGGGATAGAAGTTGTTTAATAGGCTAAAATTTGGATTATGAATAGCTAAGACCCATATCTACAACTTTCATGTTGAACACGTTTCCAGAATCAGACTCCTTGAAGGTGATATTGGGCTTGGAAATCAGAACAGAGGAGCTGTGACTGGGCCTGGGCAGTGTTCAGTAATTGGAACGTATCTAGAGTTATAGAAATAATATTGGACTCAAACTAAATCCATTTGAAATCTAAGATCTATGCCTACAACTTTCATGAAGATCATATTTGCTCATTCTGAAGCATTCAATGACTTTAGAGCTAAATGATTTCAGAGACAAGGAATCTCCATAATTTTCCACTCACCAAAAGTCATTTGGCATTTTCCACTCATCCACTCACTAATGACTCACCTCCATTGTCATTTTATATCTTTAACCCTCTATAAAAGGGGGCCTTAGTAGATCATTGAGGGTGTTAGGTGTTAGTTACTAAAATGATGTCATTTTGTTACTAGGTTTTCTTGTAGTAATTTTTCTTTGTTCTAAATTAAAGTCATGTTCTTCTTCTTCTTCTTCTCTCTTTCTTTCTTCTTATCTATGAGTAACTAAGTTTCATTTTACTTGGGTGAAAGGGTGAAGCTCTTGATAATAAAGTAAGGTTAGATTTATTCTTCTCTTGTGCTTAAATAATTTATATTTTCTAGTAACCATTATACGTATTATAATTTGTTTCTTATAATTTAGAAATCATCTTTGTAAAGAGGAGTTCTTGATTTGTTGTAGATAAAATATTGGCACAATGAATGCTTTAACCCATTTATAAGTGGTGGTAATATTTTTAGGAAACATAATATAATTACGTATATTATTTTAAAATAGACTTTTAATGTTGTATTTTCTGATTGGAACCTCCATGTTGCGAGGATTCTAATTGAGTTATAAAAGAAATTAATCTTAACTTTACTTTATCTTTTAACCCAAGTAAATAATTTTTACCGTAATAACAAAATATTTACTTCACATTAATTAATCTTCAACAATTCCCTGTGGATCGACCTCAGACTTTCGAGAAATTTATTACTTGAGACAACCTGCACTTGGGTTTGTAATGCAACAATTAATCCCGCATCAAGTTTGTAGACTTGTTTGAAACTGAAAATTGTGCTCCAAGTTTTTGGCGCCGTTGCCGGGGACTTGATTTGAAAACTGAATTTGTGGTGTAAAAATTTTGTATATATACTAACATACTAATTAGTGGGGGAACCTCTCCCTTTTTAATTTCTGTGCATACTAACTAGTGGGGGAAACTCTCCCTAATTTCTCTATAATCTTTAATCATTAATGAAATAATATTTTTTCTTCTCTTCTCTCTCACTGGAGCAAAAAATCGGCTTGCCGATTCTCCAGTTTTCATATTTTAAATTTATTTTCTCGTACTTTATTTTCTCGTATTTATTTTCCATCATTTTTTTTGTTATTTATTTTTTGTCATTTTTTTTGTTTACTAACTTACTAACTCTTTACTAATTATCTAACTTTTTACTTTATTAGCTATTTAACTTTTTACTTTTTCTGCTTCTAACATTTTAATTTATCTGTATACTAACTTTTTAATTTTTATGCTTATTAACATATTTGGTGGTTGGTTTATACCACACCTTTGTTAATATTTATTTATTAAGTGTTAGTATATATTTGGTGGTTGGTTTATACCACACCTTTGTTAATATTTAATGGACGATTTATACTGCTAGCTTGTACATTTTATTTTATACTGTAAGTTACTTGTTTATGCTTAATTGGTATCATGATTTAAATTCTGGTCCTTTGGTTAGAGTTAATCCTGGTACTTTACATATTGATTTATTTGAATCACAATCACACACATTAAGCACAATGGCTGAAAACGAAAGTGTGCATGATGAACATGAAAATCAACTGTTGTGAACCATGCGTGAGTATTTGCAACCATCTCGAAATTCTAGTCCATTATGTTTTATCTTTCCACTCAATGCCAACAATTTTAGATTCAAGCCAGGTATGATTTCTTTACTTCCTAATTTCCATGGTTTAGAATCTGAAAGTCCATATTTACATCTTAAAGAATTTGAGGAAGTATGTACCACTTTTCATGATCAAACTTGCACTGAAGAGGTTGTTAAGCTTAAATTGTTTCCTTTTTCTTTGAAAGATAAAGCAAAAACTTGGCTTAACACTTTGAAACCAAGATCAATTGGCACATGGCAAGAAATGCAATGTGAGTTTTTGAAGAAATTTTTTCCAACACATAAAACCAATGCTTTGAAAAGACAAATCCAAAAATTTTCCCAAAATTCCAATGAAGCATATTTTCAAAGTTGGGAACGTTTTAAAGATTTGTTGAATTCTTGCCCACATCATAATTTTGAAAAATAGCACACTATAAGCTTCTTTTATGAAAGGTTAACACCTAAAACTAAACAATTTGTGAAAACAATGTGCAATGGTGAGTTTCTTGATAAAGAACCTGAAGAAGCTTTAGACTATTTGGACAATTTGGCTGAAAATTCTCAATCTTGACATGATACTAATCCTTCTGAAAATTCAATTAGATCTAACCTTGCAAATGCTAGTAAAGGAAAATATCACCTTAGTCAAGAAGAAGATCTAAATGCAAGGTTTGCTAGTTTGGCTAGAAAGATTGAAGCTATGGAATTAGGGAAAGTGAAAGAAATTAAATCTGTGCAAAATGAAGAAATTTGTAGCATTTGTGATGAATTGGGACACTCAACAAATGAATGTCTAAAAATTTCTATTTTTAAAGAAGTTGTGCATGAGCAAGTAAATGCTATGAACAATTTTAAAAAGTCATTCACTTTTTCTTTTTCAGATACATACAATCCGGGATGGAGAAATCACCCGAACTTCAGTTGGAGGACCAACAATCAGGCACAATTCATGCAACCACCACCTCCTCAGGCACAACAGGGCTCTCAAAATTTTCAAGGATATGCACCTTTTGTCCTACCATACAGGAATAACCTTGAAGAAACATTGCATGCATTCATGGAAAAGCAAGATATCATTATTAATCAAAACACTCAAGCCATGATTGACATAAAAGACACTCTTGCTAAACTTTCTTATGCACTCACCATTCACGAGAAAGAAAAATTTCCTTCTCAACCTCAACTAAATCCCAAGGGTCAATACAGCCTAAATGATGGTAATTCAGAAAACTAACAAATAGATCAAGTCAAGTCAGTGATAACCCTTAGGAATGGAAAGGTTGTTGAAGAAAGTAAGGAGATAAAGAGCCAAGTGTCCAAAGTGATGAACTCCTTGAGTGTGAATGAGCTAGAGGATATGGAAAAGAATCAAGATAGTAGTGATGCTAAGCTACCCAAGGAACTTGAGGTGACAAAAAGTCTTGTTAAGCCAGAAAATGATGACGAGGGCCACCAGACATACATGATTGACTCAATCATGGATATGAGAGTTTCTACAACCTATGATTTTGATCCCCTTGAGAATTTTCTTGTCAATTTTGAGTTTGATTCTATCAGTAATCCCTCTGATGTAGTTGATATTTCTACTATTTTTGATAAAACTCAAGATCATGACATTCAGGCATGACAACCAAAGTTTAAGGAGTTTCTTAAGAAAGGTTGGAGTATTATTAATAAAAAAGGTGTTCGTCCCTTAGTCTGTTCTTATAAAATTAATTTGGAAGAAGGTAAATGGTCAGCGGTTGAAGCTATAACTTGAGTTGAAGGATCCAGATGTAGTAGAGACTTTGGTAGACGATCCAGTCTACCAAAGCTGAGGTAAGTTTTTAATATTTCGTGTTTTTATTGAGTCGGCTTAAGTGCCTCCCAAATTTCGGAGCCTTTGTATGGGGATGTAAATAGTGTCAGCCAACAAAAACAAAATTATAAAACAAAAGAACCCAAAAAAAAAAATGTTTGCATGCTTATTTATTTCATTTTTTTTTCATTTTTTTGTCATTGCTAACCATTGTCAAGATGTAGTTATTCTCTTCTCATCTAAGCATTTCGGGTATATGACTTCTCCCCATTACTTTGTTTAATTTTTTCTCAATAATTTCTTTGATGTATATTGATGATTATTTCTTCAGTCTGGATTTAATTGTTAACATTGAGGATAATGTTGTGATCTGGTTAGGGGGAAGGATAATTGTGTAAAAAAAATAAAAAAAAATTAGGAAGTGTGTGTATTAATATGTTTGTTGTGTTTATATGTTTGTCAGTAATTTACTAAACCAGTTAAGGATGGCAGAGTAAGGAGTAAATTTTACTCTTGAGACGTATCTTAGTTGGGTTAGACAACTAGTTTGTGTGGAAGTAGCAATTCAAATTCAGGAAAATTTGCATGATTGAGTAAATTGTCTTCTTTCTTAAAATTCACATACTTGGTTATCGATGTTGAATTGGTGGACTGAGAATGATAGAATTATACCTTGTGAGATTTTGAGCTTATTGATGAATGGATTAAACATTTGTACCATTCTCTTCTTTCTTGTGTGAATTTCACTCATGGAATTGTTATTCTAGAACTTGCTTTGATTCTTTTTGAGACTACATTTTCATATGCATACATAAATATAATTGAGATATTTTTCTTGAAATAGCTACTTTAGTCAAATAGTAAACCTTGCCTAGCAGCATATTGTCTCAATATGATATCAAGCACTCTTATGACTTCTTGAAAATTCTCTAATTCCTACTAACGTAAAGCATTAGAAATGACCTATTTCTCCTTGCTTAACTCCTTTGAGTTTATTTGACTATTCTTTGTTTCGAACTCATTATGTGCCTTAAATGAAAAACCATGTTCTTACTTGATCTTAGAGAATAAGAGAACATTAGTTTTGTCATTCGATGAGTTCTTGAACAAGTGTGGGGGGTGTGTGGGGGTGTGTGTGCGAATGGTTAAAAAAATGTATATATGATGTTCTTTTTGTAAAAAAAAAAAATCAAAAAATAAAAAAAAATCAATAAAAAAATGTAAAAAGAAAAGGTCAACAAGGTAATAAAGGAAAGGAAAAGAATATGTAAAGGGAATTTGTATTAGATGGAGTTGGGATGAACTTCCATTCTTGTTAATTGAACTCAGCTCTCATGCTCTTTTATTCTCTGGTATTTAACTTGTCATATCTATATTACCTCCTCTTTTACCTTGACCCCATTACAACCTTGAATAAAGTCTTCATGATTTGTGTGTGCATGTGTTTTGAGTAGTGGAGAAGTAGAAGATAAGCAAGCTTATGGTAATGCAATTTTCATGGGTTGAATTGAGTGAAATACCTACCTTTTAAACACTTGAGGAATTGAGAGTGAATATTGTGAAAATCTATCATTCTTGACTCATGCTTTTCAATTGAAATATCCTTGCTTGTTGATTTGAGATGTGAAGATATATTACCTCATGAATGTTTTGATTACTTGAATGATTGATTACTCTACATTTTTAAATATTATTAGAAATTGAGTCTTTTAGAGTGTTTAGCTTTTGAGTCTATTTCATTTTTTTTATGAGTGATCTTATGTGTTTTGCTCAGGAGTGCAAAAAGCTAAGTAAAGGATAATTTGATGATCACATATTTGATACATTAATAAGCTTTCATTCTTAGTCATTTACACTCTCTATGTACTTAATTGATTGGGTTTTATTATGTTTTGTAAGTTTGGACTCAAATTGGACTTAATTGAATTTTTCAGCATGATTCATATCTTACACTGTTTCTGTATTTGGGCCATATCTTGGGCTGTAGGTGGTCTTTGGAGGTGATTCTAGTGGCATTTGAAAGATAAGAGAGAGTTCTACAACTTTCAAGAATACCTAAAAGGCCTAATCACACGAGTAGATAACTCAAATTGGGGTTGAAGCAAGAACCAGAGTGCTTTTCCTAATAGCTTAACCTATGTGTACTGTTCATCACATATTTTGGGATAGAAGTTGTCCAATGGGCTGAAATATGGATGCTGAATAGTTAAGACCCATATCTACAACTTTTATGTTGAACACTTTTCTAGAATCGGACTCCTGGAAGGTGATATTAGGCTTGGAAGTCAGAACAGAGAACTGTGACTAGGCCTGGGCAGTGTTCATTAATTTGAACGTATCTGGAGTTATAGAAATAATATGGGAGTCAAACTAAATCCATTTGAAAGCTAAGATCTATACCTACAACTTTCATGAAGATTATATTTGCTCATTTTGACGCATTCAATGACTTCAGAGCTAAATGATTTTAGAGACAAGGAATCTCCATAATTTTCCACTCATTTTCCACTCATCCACTCACTAATGACTCAGCTCCCTTGTCATTTTGTATCTCTAATCCTCTATAAAAGGGGACCTTGGTAGATCATTGAGGGTTTTAGGTGTTAATTACCAAATGATGCCATTTTGTTACTAGGTTTTCTTGTAGTAATTTTCCTTTGTTCTAAATTAAAGTCATGTTCTTCTTCTTCTTCTTCTCTCTTTCTTTCTTCTTATCTATGAGTAACTAAGTTTCATTTTACTTGGGTGAAAGGATGAAGCTCTTAGTAATAAAGTAAGGTTAGATTTATTCTTCTCCTGTGCTTAAATGATTTATATTTTCTAGTAACCATTATACGTATTATAATTTGTTTCTTATAATTTAGAAATCATCTTTGTAAAGAGGAGTTCTTGATTTGTTGTAGACAAAATATTGGCACAATGAATACTTTAACCCATTTATAAGTGGTGGCAATATTTTTAGGAAACATAATATAATTATGTATATTATTTTCAATGGACTTTTAATGTTGTATTTTCCGATTGGAACCTCCATGTTGCGAGGATTCTAATTGAGTTATAAAAGAAATTAATCTTACCTTTACTTTATTTAGCAAGAGTGGATCTTTTAACCTAAGTAACTAATTTTTATCGTAGTAACAAAATATTTACTTTACCTTAATTAATCTTCAACAATTCCCTGTGGATCGACCTCGGACTTTCGAGAAATTTATTACTTGAGACAACCTGCACTTGGGTTCGTAATGCAACAATTAATCCCGCATCAAGTTTGTAGACTTGTTTGAAACTGAAAATTGTGCATCACTTAGCTTTCCCCTTCCTTTTCCTTTCCTCCTCTTCCTCCTTCTTTGCTTAGTTTTCCTTTGCCTCTCCTTTGGTAGCTGCAGCCGTGAGAGAAGATAAAAGAAAATAGTGAAAAATGAGATACAAATATCTCATCTCAAGCCTTAATATCAAGGCTACCGTGAGTGACTTTGGTCACTTAAGTGGCCATGTGATATAACTCGATCTGCTAATAACACTTAGATTTCACCAAATCTAGGTTCCTAACTTCCAACAGATTCAAAATAAATCTTAAGATTCATTAAAAATTCTATTTCAGCAAAACCACAATTTTCTATGTCAACTGCTAGTCAAACTGGCATTAAAACATATAACCAGTATGCTAAAAAATTTCAAACTAGCTCTGATTATCCTCATATTTTAACTATAGCATAGTTCACACATTTTGACTTAGAACTAAATTCTTCGCATTTAATTCTATTAACTGAGCATTTTAAGCCATTTCTAAAGCTAATTATAGTTATTTCTTACCAATAGTGTTATAGCAAAGTGGCCAAATGTGTTTAGAAAGCCACAAAACTTAACAGGCATGCCAAACTAATATTAGGCTACCTCTATAACCATATACAAGTCTAATATATTTTTCACGGGTCTTACATTTCTCCCCTCTTTTTTATAATTTTGTCCCCAAAATTTAGTCTCTCTAAACTAACAATTCTGAGGTCTCAAACAAATATAATCTCATATTCAAAATTTACCTAACATAGGGTCAGAAAGTTATGCCTTTTTGCTCCCCTTTAGAATATACACCATTCCTTGAGCTTGTGGTCTAAAATTGGGTGTATCTCCCTGTTTGCATGGGCATTTCCTCGCAAAGTGTCCTGGTTGACTGCACACATAGCAAACCGCACAAGGCTTGTCACCATGTGGTCTTCCGCACTTAGGACATTCAAGCTCCACTGTCTCCACCTGAACTCATTCACCTTTAACTTGTAGGTAATTGGATTTAGAAACACCTTTTCCAGATCCATCGTCTACCTTTTTCTTCTTTTGAAGATTTTGAGATCTTCGCTCAGCTTGAAACTAGAGGTTATCATACTCCATAATTCTGCACTTATTCACCAAAGATAGGAAATCTCTAATCACCAAAGGCCTCACTGCTCTTTTAACATTTTCTCTCAACCCAACTCAAACTTAACACACTTCCAGTTCTCATTCGGATTGAGCTTCAACTGGGAAGAGAACTTGGACAACTCATGAATTTCGCCTCATATTGCCCAACTGTCATATTTCCTTGTTGAAGACTAAGAAACTCTATCTCTTTGCCATCCTTTAGATTCTTGGGAAAAATATTTCTCCAAAAAGGTATTCTGAAATACTTCCCATATAACTAGCGTCCTCGCTGCCTCTAGCAGTCTTCTAGCACCTCGCCACCACTGCTCCGCTTCTCCCCCTAACATAAAGGAAGCAAAGGATACTCTTTGCTAGTCCGAGCAAACCATGACCTCAAAGTTCTTTTCTATCTCATCCAACCACTCTTCAGCTTTCCCTGGATCGTAGTAGCCCCTGAACATTAGAGAATTCATTTTTCTGAATTTTGAAATGTCAAGAAAATTGTGATTTCTCCTAACTGGCACCTCCTATGCTGGTGATGCTGGTTGCTGAGGTCCCAACTTCTCCAACATCGTAACAGTTTATTACTGCCTACTCTCTCATTGCGTTGGCTGTAGCGGCTTCCTGCTCTGTTTGCTACCTTATAGCATTGGCCAATGCCATCATAGCTGCGGCCATATCGGTCCCTTCACCAGATGTGTTCCTGATTTCTCTGGTTCGCCTCTTGGGTGTCATAGTTTCCTGTACACACAGAAACAACACATATTGAGATAGAGTTTTAATACTATGTAACCGTGCAACAGTAGCTAACAACACACAATACAAGGTAAGTCATGTAATTTCACTCAAACATCACATGTAAGAGATAAGAAATACACAACCAACACTACCCATGCATAAGCATAGTCAGTCTATACCCGGCTCAACAGGATGAACTACTCTGATACTAAAATGTAACATCCGAATATTACTATTCTAATATATTCGACATATATAAGAATAACTAATACTAGTAATGCTACTTTAAAAATATATCATACATAAAACCCGTAAACATTTATACAAAAATAATTATGGAGAGCCACGTTAACAAAAGTTATATATACATCACTGCCTCAGAAAGGCGTACTGTCATACATAACTTTAAACAACTTAAACAGATATATAATATATAAAAATTTAGCCTAAAAGAGCATTTATACTATGCCTCTTCGAACATCTTTCTCTTTCCTTTTGATATGCTTCCACCAGGATTGACACGAAAACACAGTCAGAGTGAGAAATCACAATTTCTCAGTATAAGTATTTTAATACCAGCATTTATCCAATCACCAAGAATAAACAAATAACTATCGTTAGGAGTAAGTTTACAACAGATATAAGAATCACCACTTACTACTAAAAGAATAACTCACATAGCCATCCTATGTAGTATTCTCAAGCAAACCACATTCCTAAACACGCATTAAAAGAAAGCTATCAATAATATTATACAAACCGCCCATACAATCGTAAATATCATTGATTATGGTAATTGCCCATACAATTACCATGCAAATGCAATGCTTATTATGTGGTATGTTTATACCTAACATGTCCTAAGACAATGATTATGCAATGAAGTAAAATAATGTTGGTGCAATGTCATGAAACTCAACTATTCCTAGGAACTCCGTTCCTTGTACTTTTCTCTAGTAGTATGGCTCCAACCATTTATTACTACCTGACAATGAATGAACTATTCCATCTCACAACAATGAATGTACTGTTACCATCTCATATACCATTCACAGATATATGGGAATAAGAAGTGTGCAAAAAAAACATGCAAAATGATATTCAATATACATTCAACGCCACATTGGATATTCTCCGTCACAAGATCATAACCAATGTCCTTAAATGTGTTTATCCTCCTCCATGAGGTTTTCCAACAAACAATTTAGGAACACTCACGTACTCGCTCAATATGCTATTCCCATCATATAATCATATCACAACCGATAACAAAAATAATCCCACAAGGATCAAGGGTTTAAGTGTTGGCCTATGGCATTCCCAAACCATTGGTTGCCTAAGGTTTTCACATTTTCCTCATATGAACTAGGTAGTCATTTCCTCCTTGAAATACTCCCATAAGTGCCTTAACACACTTAAAAAGGTATAAAAGAGGGATCTCAACCCTTGGGGAGCCTCAACACATTAAGAACATAATTCTTGAAAAGTCCTGGAGCTCACACTGCTGCATGTTGCTCTCTGCCTATTGAAAAACTAAAACTGAGCCTCACGTGCCGTGGCATACAACACCTTGCGCTGTGACATGAGAAGCAGAACCCAAGTTCTATAGAATTCTGTAGAACCGGTACTGCTCCATTAATAATTCTCACGAAATTAACTCACTCCAAAATGGTTTCTAGGTGATTTTAAGTCCCTAACAAGTTCACTAATATCGAAAACATAAACCACTAACTCACAACACCAATTTTGGATTCTTGGATCAAATCACACATCATAACCTAACTTTCTTACTTTTAGCCTCAAAGGTTCACATGACAAGTTCTAAGTTTCTAACTCAAACTCATTCCATGAACAAGTCATAAACAACCAAATAAACTCATTCAAGCAAGAAAAACACTCCAACAACTCTAACATCCAAGATGACCTATTATGCATCACATATGCATAATGGTAAAGATGGAAGAAAAGAAGATGTAAGGAACACAAAACCCCTACCTCTTGGATCAAAGATGGTGCAGATAATGAAGCCTTAGCTTTCCCCTTCAATTTCCTTTCCTCCTCTTCCTCCTTCTTCGCTTGGTTTTCCTTTGCCTCTCCTTTGGTAGCTGCAGCCGTGAAAGAAGATAAGAGAAAAGAATGAAAAATGAGATACAAATATCTTATCTTAAGCCTTAATATCAAGGCTGCCGTGAGTGACGTTGGTTACTTAAGTGGCCATGCAATATAACCTGATCTTCTAAGAATACTTAGATTTCACAAAATCCAGGTTCCTAACTTCCAACAAATTCAAAGTAAATCCTAAGATTCATTAAAAATTATGTTTCACCAAAACCATCATTTTCCATATCAGCTGTTAGTCAAACCGGCATTAAAACATACAACTAGTATGCTTAAAAATACCAAACTAGCTCTGATTATCCTCAGATTTTAACTGTAGCACAGTTCACACATTTGTGACTTAGAACTAAATTATTCACATTTAATTCTATTAACTAAGTAATTTAAGCCATTTTCAGAGCTAATAACAGTTATTTCTCACTAATAGTGTTACAGCAAAGTGGCCAAACGTGTCCAGAAAGCCACAAAACTTAACAGGCATGCCAAACTAATATTAGGCTACCTCTATAACCATGTATAAGTCTAACATATTTTTCACGGGTCTTATATTTCTCCCCTCTTTTTAGAATTTTGTCCCAAAATTTAGTCTCTCTAAACTAACAATTTTGAGGTCTTAAACAAACATAATCTCGTATTCAAAAGTTACCTGACCTAGGGTCGGAAGGTTTCGCCACTTTATTCCCTTTCAAAATATACACCCTTCCTTGACTTGTGGTCTAGAACTAGGTGTATCTCCTTGTTTGCATAAGCATTTCCTCACAAAGTGTCCCAATTGACCGCACACATAGCAAACCGCGCAAGGTTTGTCACCATATGGTCTCCACATTTAGGACATTCAGGCTCCACTATCTCCACCTGAACTCGTTCACCTTTAACTTATGGGTAACTAGATTTAGAAATACCTTTTTTCCAGATCCATCATCCACATTTTTCTTCTTTTGAAGATTTTGTGATCTTCGCTCAGCATGAAAATGGAGGTTATCAGACTCCACATTTTTGTACTTATTCACCAAAGATGGGAAATCTCTAATCTCCAAAGGCCTCACTACTCTTTTAACATTTCCCCTCAATTCAGACTTAAACTTGACACACTTCCAGTTCTCATTCGGATTGAGCTTTAACTGGGAAGAGAACGTGGACAACTCATGAAATTTTGCCTCATATTGCCCAACTCTCATGTCCCCTTGTTGAAGACTAAGGAACTTCCATTTCACCTCGCCATCACTACTTCGCTTCTCCCCCTAACCTAAAGGAAGCGAAGGATACTCTTTGCTCATCCGAGCAAAAAATGACCTCAAAGATCTTTTCTATCTCATCCATCTGCTCTTCAGCTTTCGCTGGATCGTAGTCGTCCCTGAACATCGGAGGATTCACTTTTCTGAATTCTGAAATGTCAAGAAAATTGTGATTTCTCCCAACTGGCACCTCTTGTGCCAGTGGTGCTAGTTGCTAAGGTCCCAACCTCTCTAACATCCTAGCAGTTACTTCTCCTGCTCTCTTATTATGTTGATGGTAGCGGCTATGCAGAGAGAACTATCTAGACCCTAGAAGATATACTTAAAGCATGTGTACTAGATCGAAAGGATAGTTGGGATAGACTCTTGCCTTTAGTAGAGTTTGCCTACAAAAATAATTATCATACCAGCATAAGAATGGTACAATATGAGGAACTTTATGGTAGAAAATGTAGATCCCCATTATGTTGGTATGTGTTGGTATGAGGTTGGACAGAAAGTTATTCTAGGACCTGAGTTAGTACAACAGACTTCAAAGCAGATTAGAATCATTAGGGATAGGATGGTTGTAGCTCAATGTAAGCAAAAGAGTTATGCTGATAGGAGGAGGAGACCTCTAGAGTTCAAAGAAGGTGAACATGTTTTCTTAAGAGTCACTCCTACAATTGGAATTGGTAGAGCATTGAGAACCAGAAAGTTAAACCCTCATTTTATTGGTCCCTACCAAATTCTAAAAACAGTTGGACCTGTAACTTACCAGATAGCCCTTCCACCTAGTTTATCAAACCTTCATGATGTCTTTCATGTATCCCAACTTAGAAAGTACAATCTGGACCCTTCACACATCATAAGAAATGAATCTATACAATTAAGAGATGATTTGTCTTATGTAGTGCAACCAGTGAGGATTGTAGACAGAGGGGTCAAAAAGATTAGAGGTAAGCAGATTCCTCTGATGAATGTCATATTGGGTGAAGCAGGCACAGAGGAGACTACATGGGAGCTAGAATCCTCGCATGCAGCTAGATTACTTGGAGTGTTTACATGAGGTAAGCAAATTTGAGGACAAAATTTTAAAAATGTGAGGAGAATTGCAACATGTATATTTTAGCATATTGGACTAGTTTATGGTTACAAAGGTAACATAATACTTTTTTAACATATCTGTTTATATTTTATGACAAACTGAGTTAGTTTAGACACTTTGTTGTAACCTAGAGTATGAAGAATAGCTTAAAATAACTCAGATAGTAGCATAAATGGCTAATTTGAGAGAAATAAATTTAGAGAATTTGTTTCTAAGTCACAAATAGGTATAAGAGGATGCTGTTAAAATTTGAGAATAATCAGAGTTAGTTTGGTATTTTTAGGCATACTGGTTATGCATTTAATGTCGGATTGACTAACAGCAGATATAAAAAAATAAGATAATGGTGAAACAATAATTTATATGAATCTTAGTATTTATTTTAAAGTTATTGAAAGTTAACAAACTTGATTTAGGTAAATCTAAGTGTTCTTAATAGATCAGGAAGTATCAGTGAAGTACTTAAGTGAAACAAGTTATATGTGGCCAGCCCCTTATATTGGCGTTTGTTTCTTGATATTTCAATTCATTTCACTCATTTCTCTCTCACAAACACAACAAGGGCAACAACAAAAAGCAAGGAAAACAAAGAGGAGAAAGCTAAGGAGGAAAAGGAAAAGATAAGGAAAGGGAAAGGCAAAGCCAAGTTTGATCTTCCATCATTACAAACCACTTGAGGTAGGGGATGTCTAACCATTAATTCCATCTTCTTCTTTCACCTATTTCATTGTTAGAGGTTAGGTTACATAGATGGGAAAATGGGTTTGAGATGTAAAAATCTGTTTCTTTGCTTGATTCTTATTTTTTAATGTTTGAAATTAGATATTTCAGCTTATTGAGATCAAGATGATTGAGTTTGTTCTTTAATAAAATTAGATAGTTACTTGAGTTGGAACTTAGGTAATGGTAAGTGAGTATATGATTTTGGTCACTAATCCAAGTTTAAGTAAACCATTAAGTGGTATAAGTGTTACAACAATTTTAGAGGGTGTTGGTGTTATTAGAAATCACCTAGGAGAAATTTTTGGTAGTTTGGAAGCTACTATGTTCCAATGGAACAGTAGCAGCAATCTGTAAAATTCTGCAGAATTTGTTGTTATGCGACTAGCACTCAAGCACTGGAAGCTAAGCACCTAGGCGCACGTAGCCCAGAGAGTTGATGCGCATAGCAGGGTATTAGGCGCCCAGGCGCTAGCGATAGAGCATAACAGAGCTATGCTCTACCCAGGCAACGCCTAGGCACTGGTTCCAAAGATGGAAATATCCATTTCTTGGACACTTTGAGTTTACTAAATTGATGGGATCATTAATATATGCTTTTTTAAGTGTATCAAGACATTTTTAGGGATATTTCAAAAAGGGAATAATCACCTAGCATATAAGAAAAAGTTTGAATTTTTAAGCTTTTCTAGAGTTAAGAATTGCTTGAAATAGAGTATTAATTAAGAGTTAGTTCCTTTACTTGTTAGAGTTAAACCATAGTACAATTACCTTAATTAAGGGAGTGAGATAAACCTCTCAACCTTGCATAGTAGTGAGTAAAGCTCTTTGTTAAGGAGGTAATTGTGAGGGAAAAGTGTCAGTACAACACTTTACCTAAGACAAAGTAGTGAACTAAGTTATTTGTCAAGTAACATGAGGAGTATGATAAACTCTTATGTAAGTGTAGTAAAGTGAGATAAACTTACTAACATGAGCCTTAGGATAAGTTAAGTCTTAAGTTAGGCAATGAAGCAAGTTAAGCAATTTGCCAAGTACAGTTGATGTTATGTAGTTGTATAGGAAACTGTATAATGTTGATATAGATTCTATTTATATATAATTTATATTAACAAATGCCGTAAGATACATGTATATTACTGAGAATTTTTATGTTCTCACCCCTTTTCTGTGTTTCCATGGTAAAAGCAGGTCAAGACCCAAGTAAAGGGGTAAAGTCACTAAAGAAGGAGCAACAAGACTAAATAGTTTTTTTAGTTTTGTTATATGGACAACCTTGTATATTTTACTTTGAGTTATAGTTTTGTTGTATATATAACACTATGCCCTTTGAAGCTTTTGATGTATATATGTATGACCTACTTTTATCGTGGTTCTCTATATTTAATTGCTTAATTATATGGGATTAGTTTGTTAGTAAGAATAGAAGTAACATGATTAATGCTTTATATCTTTATATATGTAAGTTATATCAAGATATTAGTATTAGGGTATTACAACCACCACTTGCCCCTACTAGTTCCATAAGCCCCCATCAATGCCACACACAAGCAACAACAATGCCACCTACCACTGCATGCCTCCACTTGTAGTGAGTCCTCCGTGCGACCAACCAACACTTGTGCAAGCAACGACATCCATGCAAATGCGAACCAGTGATAAACACCATTTTTATATATTAGTTAACCCTTATATTCAGTATTTTAGACCTCTCATGTGCTTAATTATTTGGTTTTGGCCACCATTTATAAGTTTGGATTCCAATTAGGCTTAGTTGTATTTTTCAGCATTGTGATAATTTTACACTATTTCTGTATTTAGGGTATAAATTGAGTTATAGACATATAAAAATTATGAACTTTACCTTGTAGAAAATCCAAGAGGAAGCTCTAAAACTTTGATGAAGAGATCCGGAGCTGAACCGGATGTATAATGGGTCATATTGGGCCTGGAAGTCAGAATGGAGGTGTTGTCACTCGAACTTGAGCAGTGTGCAAAGATTGAGCCGTATATTAGGATGTAGGAGTCAAAATGGGTTGAAACTGATTCCATTAGAAAGTTGAGACAAAACCCTTCAAATTTTATTAAGACAACTTTCAAAATGATGACGTTTGAATAGGATTTTTAATGTCTGAAGGGAGATAACAGGATCTAAGAGTTGTAAAATATATTTTAGCCATAACTCCTTTATTAGATGTCCAAATCTTGCAAATTAGGTGTCTAATTAAAGCTAATTAGAAGAGGAAGAGTCTAAGCTAAGGACAAACCTATATTTTCACTTTTAGTGTCTGTTATGTGGTAGATGGAGCCCAAAAATGAGACCATTTTCTTTCCCATTCAGACTTCACTTCTCACTTTCTCTCTTGCTCCTCTTCCCTCTCCTCTCGTCTCTTCTTACTTCTCTTTTATATTTCTACTCTTTACTTTTCTGCACTTTACTTTTTTGTTTGTGCTCTCCATTCATGGAGAACTAAAGCTTTGTAATCAATCCTAGCGTTGAAACTCTTTTGATGTTTAATTTTGAGACCTTGTTATGAATGTTTAAATTCTTGTTATTAATCAAATTTCTCTCCTCCTTTGCTTGATTTTGTTGCATCTTGACTGAGTGCTTAACTTAGTTTTGGTGTTCATGTGATAGTTGCTTAACTATCATGTGTTTGAAAAAACTAGGTAATACATCAAAGGTGTTTAATGTATTGTCTGGCTAGCATGAATTCTGGTATAAGGTTGATTTAAGGTTAAATGAATGCTTAATCCATTTTTCATTAATTGACCAAATTCTAGGTGCTTACTGTAACATCCAAAATTTAATAATAACAATATAATCAGTATTATACCATAGTAATTAGATCCAGGCATGCTACTAACTACTAAAACATTTCTAATATAACATAATAACATTATACAAGAAAATATGAGCCACAAACTAATGAATATATATAATATTTGTATTTCTAATAAATATAAAAATATGTACAAAGTTACTAACTATGCCTCTTAGAGCTTATAATACACAAGTTCCTAAAAAGAAACTTAAAACAACGCCATTCTAGGTCTTCAGTTCCTACTTTGTCATCACTTCCCATAAGTCTTCTTTCTTGGAATCATTATGGAAACACACACATGGGGTGAGAATCACACAATTCTCAGTAGTTAAATCTATAAAACATGCCATCATAATCATTCCAGTTATTTTAGGGAAAACACATTTCTAAACTTAAGTCACATACATATACAAACTAGAAAGGTGGCAAAAGCCAAAACCATGTCCTTTTCTTCTCGAAATAGGTTCTCATTTTATAAATTTGTATAGAAAACTCATTCCACACAAAATCCACATAAGCTTGTATAGAAAACTTATTTCCATACATATTCATCATATTCTCAACAAAAGTCAACCACCCATACAATTGTCATACATGGATTTTATTATGCTTAGCAATTGCTCATACAATTGTCATGCTATGCCAAATTATGCCTTATGTTCATACCTATGTAACATCCTAAAATGAATGTAGATAATGTTATGATTCCTCAAACATTGTTAGGGAACTCATCCTAACTATTCTGGAATTGTTATGTATGCATGAATCTTAGTCAGAGCAAAGGAACCCAGTTTCATAAGCTTTGAGCAAGCACTGGAAACCAGTTCCAGACATTTCATAGGGTGTGAGGAAATGAACCATCCTTAGCTCATCACTATGATATAGAAGGTATGTTACCTCTTCACTTACAATCATGTATGATCACCCAAAAATAAGGATCTCGTCCTCAATAATGAACTTATTAGAAACAATTATGCTAATTACTGCAATAACTATTATGTCAAATGATTTACATTCATAATCATAAGCGTGAAATACAATGATGTCAATTATTGCAATAGATAACATATCAATTGATTTACATCCATCATCCCAAATATGAACAACAATGATGCTAAATATCACAATAAATCACATACCAATTGATTAACATTCACTATACAAATACTTCGTTAAATACTCCTATTAGAGTCTCAACACTCACTAAGAAGTATAAAAGAAGAATCTACACCAATAGACAACTATTATGTCAAACAACACTTTTGCTCAAGTTTGGAAGTCACGCCTTAGCGCAGCACCTCCCAAGCTGCGACGCTCAGCTCTCTGCCCACTCACGCCTCGATGCAGCCCTACCACGCTACGGCACCAAGCTCTCGGGTTCACTCACACCTCGACGTGGCTCTCTGTAACACTGCGGCACGATGAACTTCTATAGAATTCTATAGATATGGCTACTGTTCCATTAGAACAAAACCCTCCTCTAAGCACTTAACACTCAAAACTAAGTGATTTCTAACATCAAATGGGATCTATTAACACATTGTAACTATTATACAACTTTAATTTCATTCAACAAGGAATCATGAACCATTCACCCACTTAAAAACCTAAAACCCCATTTTAACTCAAATGAAGTCATAAGTATTTAGGAGTTGAACAATCCATTACCAAGCATACAACAATCTACAATCATGGCACACTCAAGATCTATATCAAGAAATAGGCCTAGAACACACAAAACCACACTCATAACCTAATACTCATATCAAGTCATCACATGAACAAGATGGAGAAAAGGAAAAGAAAGTGCCACGAACAAGTCCCCCTACCTCTAATGGCCAGAAATTAAGTCATTGAGAAGCTCTGCTCTTTCTCTATCTTCTTCTTCCTCTTTGGTTGATTGTCCCCTTTGGTCTTCTTTCTTTCCTTTTTCTTTTCCTTTTCTTGTTGCAACCAAAAGAAAAGATAAGAATAAGATGAAAAATATCTCATTTTGGGTGCCCAAATAGTCAAGGCAATGGAAACAAAGAGAACCGTATGCTCTTTGGTCACTTAAGTGACTTATACAATTCCCAATTTGTTAAGAACACTTAGATTTCGTCAAATCCAATTTTCTAACTTCCAACAAGTTTAAAATAAATCCTAAGATTCATCAAAAATCTTGTTTCACCATTTTCATATTTTTTCATATCTGTTGGTAATCAATCTAGCATTAAAACACATACTCAGTATGCTTAAAAATGTCAAACTAACTCCGGTTTACCTCAAATTTTAACTACACTATCTTCCACACATTTGTGACCTAGAAATAAATGTTTTACATTTATTTCCATCAACTAAGTAGTTTAAACTAATTTTAGGGCTAATAACAGTTATTTTTCACACATTGTGCTACAGCAAAGTACTAAAAGTGTTCAGAAAGTTACAAAATTAAACAGGCATGTTAAGCAAGTATTAGGTTACCTTTATAACCATATACAAGTCTAACATGTTTCCACAGGTGTTACACTTAGCTAGTAGAGAATTTATACTTAGATGAGGACTTCACATAAGATTAGGCAATGCACCAAAGGTGTTTGATTAATTGCCTAACTTAATTGAATGCTGAGTATTAGGTTGATTTAGGGTTGGATGGACGCTAACTTCATCTAACGTTGATTAAACAAATGCTAGATGCTTATCTAGTAGAGCATACCAAGAATCTGGATAGCTTATGAATGAGTCCATAGTGGTCAAGGATGGATTAAATGCAAGAGTTGTTGATTCCCTTGGATTGATTATTTTTCTTCATTCTATTTACAGTATTTTAAAGCATTTTAATTACTATCTTTTAATTACTCTTTCAAACTAAGCCCCATGTTGTTAACTTCTTATTATAATTGATTAACTAGAAAGATCTGTAAATGGCCATTAGACATTAATGACTTGTCTTGATGATAACAAACATGAAGATGATGGTAGGATCAAGCCTAAGACATTCAAGAATAGCTTTAGGACTTAGAATCTTTATGTAAGAAGCCTTTTGGATATCTTAAATGATTTATAATGTTTTTGAAAAAGCTCTAAACTTTTTTTTTCAAATAACCCCAAATAGCACACATGATTTCAAGGCTTCAAATTAGTTTTTGGTATCTTAAGAAATAACATTTAAGTGTTCAAAAGCTTATTGGATCTTTTGGAAACAATTGATAAGGTTTAAAAGTTGTTTAAATGTTTTTCAAATAGGTTTATTCGAATAAAGGGCTCCTTATTTGAATAACCAAAGTCAAAATGCCAAGATTTCCTTATCATGAGGCTTTATTTGAATAACATAGGGCATTATTCGAATAAAGATCTAAATCAAGCTTACGCGCCTCTATTTTAAAAGAATTTATTTGAATAGCAAGATTGTTATTCGAATAAAATTATTTTTTAGAATCTATTTTAAAATGGTTTATTCGAATAACCAAATGGCTATTCGAATAACACTTCGAGAACCAAATTCCTTTTAAACTACAAATGGATTTATTCAAATAACATAAGTGTCACGAGCCAGAAATACGCAACGGCTATTTTCTATTCATTCAATGTTGAAATAAATGATACCCAACGACTCTTTTTCTTAGAACTCTATAAATACAAGGTTTTGGCATGACTTTCAACATAATCCAACAATCTGAAACACATCTCTTTTGCTTTGATTCGTGATTCATTCTTTTTAATCTCTTGTGCTCTGTTTTCTCCAAAATTTGAGATATCTTCATAAAGCTTCAAATTGTATTATCTACTATTGTGAGAGTTTTTTTTATGCACTTTGATTCGTTGTAACAGATGGTGAGGTATCCCTGTTTGTTGAGGGTCAAGCGCAAGGGTGAGGCATCCCAAGGTGTGAAAAGTGCTCTAGTTTGTAAAGGTAGCAGACACCTATTCAAGCCTAAGTTATAGTGAAAAATCTCGAGTGATTACTTAAGGATTGGACGTAGGTCACAAGTGGTTGGTGGCTAAACCAGGATAAATACTATGTTTGCTTCTCTAAACTCAAACTCCTTTATATTTGTGTTTAATTTCATATTTTTGTGTGAACTCTTTCTATCTTGGGTTGTTTATTTATGAGTGAAATATTCTATCTTCTCTATCCATTCACTTTAATCAATAAATAGCTTCAACAAAAATTATTTTTCAAGTTTGTGAAAAGTTTTCAAAAAGATTTTTCCATACCCAATTCACCCTCTCTTGAGTATTGAATGAGCTTAGAAGCTTCAAGAGAAAGTGTCTTTTTCAAATGATTTTTCATCAGAAAGATCTTCTATAAATAGACCACCTTTTTTTCAATGGGGATGGTTATGTTTATTGGAAAGAATATATGCAATTTTTTTATTGAAGCTATTGATCTAGATGTGTGGGATATTGTTGAAAATGACCCTTTTGTTCCTACACGAATTGTTGATGGTGTATAGACTAATACACCAAAAAGTGAATGGATTGATGAAGACAAAAAAAGGTCTAATACAATTTGATAGCCATGAACATCATTACCATAAATTTGGGGTATGATGAGTTCTTTAGGATTTCAAATTGTAAGACTGCATAAGAAATGTGGGATACTTTACAAGTTACCCATGAGGGTACTAGTAAGGTCAAAAGGTTAAGGATAAATACTCTTACTTACGAATATGAACTTTTTAGAATAAACCAAGGAGAAAGCATTCAAGAAATGCAAAAGAGGTTCACAGATATATTATAAATCATCTTGCTTTATTGGAAAATATTTTTTTCCAATGAAGACCTTATTAACAAAGTTTTAAGGTGTTTGAGTAGGAATTGGCAACCCAAAGTGACAGCTATTGCAAAATCAAGAAATCTTTCAATAATGATACTAACTACCCTCTTTGGAAAGCTTCAATAGCACGAGTTGGAGCTAAATAAACTTAATCAAAATGAGGAGCATGACAAGAAAAAGAAGGGAATCGCACTCAAGGCCACTTCCTCCACAATTGATTATGATGATGAAGATTATGGAGATGGCATAGAGAATTTTGAGCTAAAAGAGGAGAATATTAGTCTCCTGGTGAAAAAGTTTGGAAGATTCCTTAAGAAGAAGTAACTCAAAGAAGGCCACCTTTCCCTCCAAAGAAGACTCATCACAAAGGGGAAGGAACTTCATCCACACCAACATGCTATGAATGTGGAAAACCAGGGCACATGAAGATAGAATATCCCATTTACTAAAAGAATGTGGAGAAGTTTGAAAATAGACCTTCCAATGAAAAGAAAGGAAGAGCCTACGTAGCATAGGATGACAATAACATAGATTCCATAAATAGTTTGGATAATGAGGAAGAAGAAAAAGAAAAAGAAAAAGAAGAAGAAGAAGAAGAAAGTGACATGGAAGTAATTTCTAACCTTGACTCTTCCTCTTCCTATAGTGAATTACAAGATGCCTTTGAAAATTTGCATGATGAATCCCTAAGGCTTAAAAAATTAGTTTTTACGTCAAAGAAAATAATCTCATCTTTGGAAAACAAAGTTACTATTTTAAACAAGGAGATTGAGGAACTTAAAGTTGAAAATGAAATTTTAGGACTAATCGATTCTAACTCTTCTTGCATAACTTGCTCTTCACATGAAAATGCATCTACATCTTCATCTTGCTCATCTTATAAAACTTTTGAGAAAGAAATTGAGGATTTGAAAACACCCTTTCTAAATTCACCTTTGGAAGAGACAAATTGAATATTTTGTTAGGAAAACAAAGATGTGTTTTTCAAAAGGCCGGTTTAGGGTATAATCCTAAAAATCAGCAAAAATTTTACAAAAATTTCTTTGTTTCTTTAAGTACTTTAAGCATCCCTTTTATTAAATATTTTCATTGTGGGAAGAAAGGGCACAGTGCTTCAACATATAATGTGAGGAAAAACATCAACACTAATATTGGGACTAGAATGGTTTGGATCCCCAAGGGCACCATGCCCAAAACATGACTGGAGATGACTCCAAGTTTTCCTTCCTTGTTCCTAAGAATCATGGACATGTAACCTATAGAGACAACAATAAAGGAAAGATCCTTGGAGTAGGCAAACTTGGTAAAATTCCTTCCTCTTCTATTAATAATGTCTTACATATTGAAGGACTTAAACATAATTTGCTTAGTATTAGTTAATTATGTGATAAAGGAAATAGAGTTATATTTAATTCTAATTGTTGCATAATTGAAGAAAAAGATGATAAAAAAGTTAAATTTGTTGGTCATAGGATAAATAATATATATATATATATATATATATATATATATATATATATATATATATATATATATATATTCAAATGATATATCTTCAAATGATGCTAAATGCTTTATAAGTAAAGAAGATGATTCATGGTTATGACATAGAATAAATGCACACATTCACATGGATCACTTGAATAAGTTAGTCTCAAAAGAGTTAGTAGTCGGACTACCCAAGCTTAAATTTGAAAAAGATAAACTATATGGTGCATGTCAAAAAAGAAAACAAGTAAAGGTTTCTTTTAAAACTAAAAATTTTATTTCAACTTCTAGACCTTTACAACTTATGCATGTGGATCTTTTTGGACCATTTAGAACAATGAGCTTTTATGGGAATTGCTATGCATTAGTGATTGTGGATGATTTTTCTAGGTTCACATGGACATTATTTTTGTCTAAAAAAATGACGCTTTTCAAGCTTTTAAGAAACTTGCCAAAGTTATTCAAAATGGAAAAGATTTTTGTATTGCATCCATAAAAAGTGATCATGGTGGTGAGTTTGTAAACCATGAGTTTGAAACCTTTTGTGATGAACATGACATTGAGCGTAACTTTTCAGCCCCTAAAACTCCACAACAAAATGGAGTTGTAGAGAGAAAAAATAGATATTTAGAAGAAATAGCAAGAACTAAGCTCAATGAGACTAATATTCCTAAGTACTTTTTGGTGGATGTGGTAAGTACTGTTTGTTACGTAATTAATAGAGCCCTGATAAGGCCAATTTTAAAGAAATCCCCCTATGAGTTATACAAAGGAAGAAAGTCAAATGTTTCACATTTTCATGTCTTTGGATGTAAATGTTTTATTTTAAACAATGGAAATGATAACTTTGGAAAGTTTGATAAAGGTATATTTCTTGGTTATTCTAATCATAATAAAGTTTTTAGAATTACAACAAAAGAACTATGACCATAGAAGAGTCCATTCATGTTGCGTTTGATGAAACTAACCCAAATGGACCGAGAAAGGATTTTGTTAATGATGTTGCAAAAATTTTGGCAAGAAGACACTCTAAGACAAAATGATTCACAAGTTATGGACCTTTCCAAGGAGTGGAAGACTTCAAGATATCATCCTTTTGACAATGTGATAGGTGATACATCAAAAGGGATAATTACTAGAAACTCTCTTAGAAATGCATGTAACCATATGACTTTTGTTTCACAAATTGAGCCTAAAGACCTAGATGAAGTCTTTGATGATGAACATTGGATCTTGGCCATGCAAGAGAAACTAAATCAATTTGAAAAAAAATCAAGTTTGGGAATTAATTCCAAGGCCCAACGATCATCCTATAATTGGCACCAAATGGGTCTTTAGAAACAAACTTGATGAAACTGGCCTAATAACAAGAAATAAAGCTAGGTTAGTTGCAAAAGGCTATAATCAAGAAAGGAGCTTGGTATGAAAGGTTGAGCAAGTTTCATTTAGAAAAAGGATTTTCTAGAGGAAAGGTTGACACTACACTTTTCATTAAGCATAAAAAACATGACATATTCCTTGTGCAAGTATATATTGATGATAGAATTTTTGGTGCTACTAATGAGTCTCTTTGTAAAGAGTTTGCTAATATTATGCAAAGTAAGTTTGAAATGTCCATGATGGGTGAGCTTAACTTCTTCCTTGGAATCCAAATTAAGCAAACTAAAGATGGAACTTTCATAAGTCAAGCCAAGTATTGCAAGGAGCTGCTCAAAAAGTTTGGAATGGATAATACCAAGCATATGGCTACAGCAATGAGTACTTCCTATTATTTGGACAAGGATGAATGAGGTAAACCTGTAGAAATTACTAAATATAGATATCAAGCATAGTCTCATTTATCCTACTATAAGTAGGCCTGACATTATGTTTAGTGTGTGCATGTGTGCTAGATATCAAGCTAATCCTAAATAATCACACCTATATGCTGTAAAAAGAATAATGAAATATCTAGTAACAACTTCAAAAATAGGTTTGTGGTGCCCCAAGGGTGCCTCATGTAGCCTAGTTAGTTCTTCCGATTTTAATTTTGCTGGGCGCAAAATGGATAGGAAAAGTACTAGTGAGACATGTCACTTACTTGAAAGCTCTTTAGTTTCTTGGTATAGCAAGAAACAACACAGTGTGGCATTGTCTACAGCTGAAGCTGCGTATATTGTAGCTAGAAGTTGTTGTGCATAAATTCTTTGGATGAAGCAACAACTTCTAGACTATGAACTTCAGCTTGATCGCATCCTTATAAGGTATGATAACACTAATGCAATCAATTTACCTAAAAATCTCATTTTGTACTCTAGAATAAAGCACATAGAAATTAGGCACCACTTCATTAGTGACCATGTTCAAAACGGAGATTGCATGCTTGAATTTGTTGAAACATCTAAACAACTTGCAAATATCTTTATCAAACCATTAGCAAAAGAAGCATTCTTTTACATTAGAAGAGAATTCGACATAATTGACCAATCATGTGTAACATCCTCTTCAACATGTTAGACTTGTAAATGGTTATAGAGGTAGCTTAATACTTGCTTAACATAGCTGTTTAATTTTGTGATAATTTGAGTTAGTTTAGGCACTTTGTTACAATTCAAAAGGTGAAAAATTGCTTAAAATATCCCAGATATTAGCATAAATGGCTTAGCTAATGAAAATAGATATGGATAATTTATTTATAAGTCACAAATGTATATTCAGTGATGTGATTAAATTTTGAGGATAATCAGAGTCAGTTTGGTATTTTTAAGCATACTGGTTGTGTGTTTTAATGTCGGAATGACTAGTCACAAATATGGAAAATGATGGTTTTGGTGCAACACGATTTTTGATGAATCTTGTGATTTATTTTAAACTTGCTGGCTTTAAGAAAACTAGAGTTGGAGAAATTTAAGTTTTTTTAGCAGATCGGAGGTATCACTTGGTCACTTAAGTGACTAAGCTTCTCACAAATAGCCACTTTCTTTGACTTACTCTATTGATATTTTTTTCATTATTTCCTTGGCTATTTCTCATTCTTTCTTATGGCTAAAAAACCTGAACAGTAGTAGGAAAGGAGAAAAGAGAAAATGAGGAAGACAAGAGGGAAGAAAGCAATGGAAATCAAAGGGGTAAAGGAGCTATAAATCTACTGATCATCATCTTCATCTTTGTTCCAAGGTAGGGGTTCTTCTATCCATCTTTCCTTTTGTTCATGTTGAATGATTTTAGGGTTCGTGGATGGGAATTTGTGGTTTGGTAAGCCAAATCTTTGTTCTTAACTTGGTTCTTGATTCCAAAGGTTGAGTTAAAGCATTTTTTCTACTCATTGGATACCATGGTTGTGGTTTAGCTTGGTGGAATGTCCATAGGCCTAGTTGATGAGCTTTTAGGTTAATGGATGTTTCTTGGCTTGATTTAGTTTAAATCCATGTTTGATTATTTGAGTTAGTGATTTATGATTCAAACATGTTAGAGAGCATGATAGGGATTAGAAATCATCTAGAATTTGGCCATGAGAGGTTGAATCTTATTTTGATCCTTAATGGAACAATAACAACTTCTACAGAATTCTGTAAATTTTGTTCTGGGTGACCAATGCCTAGGCACTAGGATTTGGGCATCTGAGAGCTCGGAGCCCAGAAATGGTTCGCGTGCTGCTGAGCGATGAGCGCCTAAGCGCCTGTGTGATCCTCCAGAGAATCTTGCCTAGTGCTATGGTTTGATTGCCTAAGCGCTCTGCTTGAAGCGCCTAAGCATTGAGACAGGGCATAATCATGTTTTTAGCATTGTGATGCTAATTAAATTCCCTACTTGATGGGATCCTTTGTGCAAGTCTTTTAGGATATAATGAGACACTTTCGGGGATATTTCTTAGAGAGAATTATTAACTTGCATATGTGGAAAGTTTGAGAAATTCTTAAACTTTTGAAGTGTGACAAAGTGCCTAGGTTAGTGTTTAGAACCTTGATCAACATGAGGTTGATTTCTAAATCACTTATGAGGTGATTGTGTAATGTTCTAGATATTGTTTAGCTAGTAATGTGAATCTTACTAATTTGTTGGATAAGTGAGGCTAAGATTCCAAAGATTAGTGTTTAAAATGTGGCTTGGATATTTGGTTTTCAAACTAGGTATTTGCTAATTTCCTATATATTGTGACCTTTGATGGTATACACAACCATATAACCTGAGAATGGGGTGTTGGATCTATTTCTCCTTACATTTATGCTGAGAAATTGTGATTTCTCACCCTTGTATGTTCTATGTAAACCTAAGTGAAGACCCTCCAAATGGAAAGGGTAAGAAAAAGAAGAAGCAAAAGTCTTAGTTTAATTACTTTATTTCTTTTTGCATCAGCTTGTATTTATTTAGTTTGTTGAATAGTTTGTAAATGTTTATGTATTATAGTATGGATTGTTAGCCAGTGATGTATATATATGATCTTTTTCATCTTCGTGACTCTTTATAATGACTATACAAATTATTATGGATTTATTTTTATGCATTTTATAAAGTGACATGCTTAATATATTTTATCGTAAAGTATATTGCTTATTTTACAATAATTTGTATTAGGATGTTACATTATGGTATCAGAGCAGTTCATCCTGTTGAGCCAGGGTGTGGACTGACTATGCTTAAGCATGTTTAGGAGTTCCTCTTGTGTTGTGCATTTCTTTTGTCTCTTGTCTGAGATGTTTGATTAAATTGTATGATTTGTCTTTGATATAACTATTTTAGCTACTGTTGCACGGTTACATGATATTAGGATTAGCTACCTCAATATGTATTGTTCTGTATATATAGGAAACTATGGTAGCACGAGGGCAACCCCGCGGGAGTAGGAACTCTGGTAATGAAGGCCTTGACATGGTTGGAGCCTTTATAGTAATGGCTGAGGCAATGAGGGACCAAATAGTCGCTATTGCCACTGCTATGCCAGAGAAAACAGCCACAACAACTGAAGCTATCAGAGAGCAAGAAACTGCGATAAGAAGGATGTTTGAGAGAATGAGTACAACTCAACATCAACTACCTACACCACCACCACACCACAAGGGGCAACCAAACCAAGAGGTAGTTGGCAGAAGTCAGACTTTCCAAGACCTCTCAGAGTTCAGGAAATCTAATTTGTCTTTCTTCAAGGGGGAGTACAACCCAGTCAGAGTTGAGGGTAGCTCAAAGAGATAAAGAAGATTTTTACTGTCATGACTTACTCAGATAAGCAAAAGGTGCTCTTTGCTTTATACATAATGGAAAGTGAGGCAGAGGATTGGTGGTTGGACACTAAGAGAGCTCTTGAGGTGTCAAGGACTCATGTGTCGTGGGAGATCTTTAGGAATTCTTTTCTGAAAAAGTTCTTTCCACAAAATATTCAGAATGCCAAAGAGATGGAATTTCTTAAGCTAAAGTAGGGGGACGTGTCTATTGGCCAATACGTGGTCAAATTCAACGAATTGTCTAAGTTCTCATCTTGTATCAGACTTAACTCAGATGAGTCATGGAAGTGTGTTAAGTTTGAGGAATGATTGAGGGAAGACATTCAAAATGCCATCCAACCATTTGAGATTCGAGACTTTGAAACTGTGATAAACAAATGTTGGATAATCGAAAAGTAATCTAAAAAGCTTTCAGTGGAGCCTAAGTCACAAGACCTTCAAAAGAGGAAGTGAGGTGACGATAAATTCAAGAAGGGATCTTTTAAATCTAACTTTACTCAGGACAAGGGAAAGCAAATTTAGAAGGAGTCTGTGGGACCTAAGTGTTCTAAGTGTAGGAAACAACACGAAAACTGGCCTTGATCAGAGACCGACCTTGCTCGGTGTGTTTTATTTTTGGGCAAAAGTCCATCAAGGAAGGAAGCTTTCCCTACACAGAAACCACAAGCCAAAGGGAGAGTTTATACTCAAGGTGGTGAAGAGGTGACTCAGTCTTCTGATTTTATCAAAGGTAGATGCATAATTCACAATCTTTTTTTAACTGTGTTGTATGACTCGGGAGCATCTCACTCCTTTGTTTCTAATGATTGTGTGAATGAGTTGGATTTACCTATATCTGAACTTTCATATGACTTTTCTATATCTACTCCTACTGGTAAACCAGTTACAACATCCAGAGTGTGTCTTGATTGTTGTGTAAAGTTAGAAGATAGGATTTTCTGTGTAATCTTTATCTGTTTGCCTCTTGTAAGTATTGATGTCATCCTTGTCATGGATTGGTTGTCCTCCAACTATATAGTGTTGAATTGTTCAGATAAATCCTTAGTTTTCTTATTAGATATACCTACCAGAGGTGTCTCATCTGAGTCTATGTATTTCAATGCAATTCAGGTTAATCTCTGTTTGGAGGAGGGATCTCTAGGATATATTCTCTTGCTTTCACTAAGTGCTGAGGTTGAGCAAAGCCTAGGTGAAATACCTATGGTGAGTGAATATCCTAAAGTTTTTCCAAGTGACATAGTGGATTTGCCACCTGAGCGAGAAATAGAGTTTTCTATAGATTTAGTGCCTGGGAAGGGACCTATCTCTATAGCACCCGATATAATGGCGCCACTAGAGTTTGCGGAACTCAAGAAGCAAATCGAGGATTTGTTGGATAAACAATTCATTAGGCCAAGTGTTTCTTCGTGGGGAGCACCTGTGTTACTAGTAAAGAAGAAGGATGGTACCATGAGGCTCTGTGCAGACTACAAATAGCTGAACAAGGTGACCATTAAGAATAAGTATTCATTGCCTAGGATAAATGATCTAATAGATCATCTGAGAGGAGCTGTGGTTTTCTCAAAGATTGATCATAGGTCTAGTTATCATTAAATAAGGGTTAAGGAAGAGGATATCCCTAAGACAACTTTTAGAACTAGGTATGAGCATTATGAGTATCTTGTGAGGTCCTTTGGGTTGACGAATGCACTAGTAGTGTTCATGGATTACATGAACCAGATCTTTAAACTCTACCTAGATCAGTTTGTTATGGTGTTTATCAATGATATCTTGATCTATTCTAAGACAACGGAGGAACATGAATAACATTTGAGGAAAGTGTTGGGAACTCTTAAGGAGAATAGGTTGTTTGTCAAGCTATCTAAGTGTGAGTTCTGACTTTCATAAGTGCAGTTCTTAGGACATATGATATCTCAGGGTGGGATTTCTATGGACTCAAGCAAAGTTGATGCAGTGTTGCAGTGGGAGAGACCCACTACTGTGATCGACATCATAAGCTTCATAGGCCTAATAAGGTACTATAGAAGGTTCATAAATGGTTTTTCTCAATTAGCGCTACGCTTGACTAGATTAACTAAGAAATGTAGTTCTTTTGAATGGACACAAGTTTGTGAGGACAATTTCCAAGAGTTAAAGCTAAGGTTGACTACTACACTGGTGTTGGTAATTCTGGATCCTTTGAAGAACTTTGAAGTATATGGTGATGCTTCAAAGATGGGTTTGGGGTGTGTTTTGATGCAATATAGGAGAGTTGTTGCCTATGCATTAAGACAATTGAGGCCTTATGACGAGAAGTACCCTACTCATGATCTGAAGTTAGATGCAGTAGTGTTCATCGTAAAGGTTTGGAGACATTACTATTAGTTGTACTAAGGTCTCTTGTATGCTAGGTGGTTATTTCCTTCATGAAATATCCCTAAAAGTGTCTTGACACACTTAAAAGAGCATCTAATATTGTTCCTAATTGATTGAGAAGCTCAAAATGTCCAACATAATGCACTTAACAGAGCAATGCTCCGTTCTGTCTAACATTGCGTGCTTGAGCGCTCTGCACCTTGGCTCTTAAGTGCGCCACACGCTGCTACGCACATCAGCCTTTAGGTTGTGCATGCTTGAGCGCCTATGCCTCAAGCACTTAAGCACTAGTTGCATAGCAAAAAATTTGTAGAATTTCTGCAGAATGTGCTACTATTCTATTGGGAACAAAGTAGCTTCTAAGCTATTAAAAATGGATTCAAGGTAATTTTTTGTATCACCAAGAACCCCTAAATATGTTGTAACACTTATACAGCCTATTAATTCATTTAATTTTGAATCAAAATTCAAAATCATATACCTAGTTGTTTAATGTTCAAAATCCCCCTTTAGGGACTAAATGAGCAAAATTATGGATCTAATCCATTCTCATGCTTCCATTAACCTGAATTTACTAATTCCAATCAATGAAAACAAGATTCAAGCAAAGAAAATAGATTTTCACTCATAAAAACCTATTTTCTCTTCTATGTACGTTAACTCTAAGAATAAAGAAAATGAAGGAAAGAAGAATGAAATTCTAGGTTAGAACCCCTACCTCTTGAAGCCAAGATGATCTTCCTTCAAGCTTTTACGCTTTGATCTTGATCCCCTTGCTTCTTCCTCCAATTTCCCCATTCTCCTTCACGGTTCCCCTCCCTCTCTTCTCTTCTCTTCTTTTCTATTTCTGTTTTCTTCTTTTGTTTCTAGAACTGTGGGGCTTTTAAGGGAAAATAACAAAAAAAACCCAACTTTGCCCCTTAAGCCTATAACTGGAACTTTAAATCTGTTAAGGATACTCGAATTATGCCAAATCAAGTTTTCCTGCTTCCAATAACCTTAAAATAAATACTAAGATTCATTAAAATTGTTGTTTCACCATTATCATATTTTTTCATATTTGCTGCTAGTCAATCGGGCATTAAAGGCATATCCAGTATGCCAAAAAATACTAAACTAACTCTGATTACTCTCAAATTTTAATTACGACTTCTTATGCCTATTTGTAACTTAGAAACAAACTCTATAGGTTTAGGAATTTCATGGCCCGGTGAGTGGTAGATACTACAACGGCAATGCCATTCAACGTAAGGCGACCCAAAATAATATTATATAATAATAGGCAATTCATAACTAGAAACCTAACTTTAACAGTTCTGTAGATATTGTCATCGCCCAATGTCAGGAAGGTTTCAAAGTAACCTACCAGGGTGACCTTTTCCCTAGAGAAAGCAGTAAGCTCGCCATCATAAGGGGTTAACGCAAATAGAGGGAACTTCAATCTCTCAAAGGCATCCATGAACATGATGTCCGTCGAGCTTCCTTGATCGACGAAGATACGTCAGACCTTGGCGTTAGATATTATTCTAGAGATAACCAGTGGGTCATCGTGATCCCGGATAATATCATTGTAGTCCTTGTTTGAAAAGGACATGGGTGGTTCTTCCCTGTCTTCAACACAGGGTTTATGTGTGGAGCTGGAAACGCTTAAAATCGTCATCCGGAGTGCTTTCTTCTGGGAATTTTTAGATGATCCCCCACCTGCAAATCCTCTAGAGATGGCGCTAACAAGTCGATCCATTATGTTGCCCCCCACTTTCATATACTTTTACAGTCATCCCTCCTTGATTAGAGATTCAATGACATCACGGAGTTGATAGCAATCTTCTATTTCATGGCCATAACTTTTATGCCATTTATAGTGCATTAAGTGATCTTTCTGAGCCTATGTTTTCTGAGGGAGTGACCTCTTAATATCTTGGAACTCAGTCTAAAGAACCTCCCTCAGAATCCTCTCTCGTGGGGTGTTCAAAGGAGTATAATCATAATATTTAAGCCGATACGGTTAGCCCTCATAGGAGCTTCAAGGCTAGTTGGAGTTTTGATTATTTTCTGGTTAGTAGGCTTACCTTTTTCCAGACTCTCTTTGGCCTTAGTAACTTCCTCTAGGTCGATATATTTTAGGGAGCGCGAGTAAAGTTCGTTCAAAGTCTCTAGCTTTCTTTTTGCCAAAGGTTAGAAGAAGTCTGAATTAATCCGGAGGCCACTTCGGGCATAGTGAAGAGCAATCCTGTTATCCAGGCTTTCTACACAAACGCAAGAGTTACTGAGCCTCTTATTATATTCACAAAGGGGTTCATTGCTCCCTTAGCGAATTCCATAATGAGAATCAACCAACTTGGGCTGCTCCTTGGTGGTGGTCTAGTGTAGCAAGAAGCATTTTCTGAGGTCCTCCCATTCAGTGATGAATTTTGCTTATAAGGTGACGAACCAATAGAGGAAGCCCTTCTTTAAAAAGGCACGACACAACAACTCTGGGGATCCCCCATGGAACTACATAGACTGGGTATATGTGTCTAAGTGTTCCTGAGGGTCCATTCTCCCATCATAAGGCTCCATATTGGAAGGAAATTTGAAGTTTCTTGGGACTCTATATACCATTAATTCATCTTAGAAGGGTTGCTATTGACCGCCAGGGGCCGGAGCGTTGTTTCCAACAACGTTGCTAGCTTCGTCATGTAGCAGTCTTCTCCAGTTATTGGCCACATTTCGCCTTCCGTTATCATTCTCCTCATGCACAGACCTCTCCAATTCATCTAGTTGATGTTGTTGGTTATCTAATAGATGACGTTGTTCATTGATCTATGCCATTTGTTGAGCAACCAATTCTTGGATGCAGTTTTTGGTCATCTCAGAACGAAAGGTGTCATGGTTGGACATACGATCAGTGTAATATCCCAATATTTACTACCTAAATATATCATCATATAAATGAATAACCCAATATTGACCCTGCTACTACTAACATACATCATCATCGAACCCATATCATTCATACACAATGAGTAAATATGGAGAGTTACGAAAGCAAAAGTTATATATATACATCACAACCTCAAGGGCATACTGTTATACATAACTCAAAAAACCTAAACAAATATATGCTTAACTCAAAATAGCATCTATACTATGCTAGTCCTCATACATCTTCTTCTTCTCTTTCGAAGAACTCGCACCTGGATTTACATGGCAATACAATCGGGGTGAGAAAATATATCTCAGTAGAAGAATTCCAATACCAGCATACATACATTTATATGTACAACAAATAACATTTATAATTATCATGTTAACACTTCAATCACAGAAGCATAACAACATCTCCATCTCAGAGACTCATAATCGCCCATACAATTGCAATGCATGATTAATGTTATGAAAGCAACTGCCCATACAACTGTCATGTTATGCCAAGTTATGTCTAATGTTTATGCCTATGCACAATTCCTAAGTATGAAAATGAATAATGCATGATACTATATTCAGGAATACACAATTCCATGGTAATGTCATGAATGCATAGAACTTGAACAAAGTAATGGAAGTCACAACCATAACCTTGAACAAGCACTGGAAGTCCATCCAGCCACATCATTATCACAGAGAAAATCTATTTCCCCCTGGGTAGTGAAGTCCATCAACACCACACAGTTATCGATAATGCACGAGGAAATCCATCTCCAAAATTCTATAATAGGAAAGATACAATTAACCTTACCTAAATATAGATCACCCACATCTACGGGGCTCACCCACATCTACAAGGCTTACACTTATCCAAAAGTAATCACCCACATCTATGGGGCTCACACTTTCCAATAAGGCATCACATACAATCAAGTATATCATCATTACTAATTAAACTCTCATAATTAGCATTTCAATTCAATATGATTCAACAATCACATAGAGAAGATATTACACACCTCAATATGCTCCACAAACATTTCATGCAAAACAATTACTAATTATTTCTCATAACTAGTTTCACAATTGGTTTATATGCATTACAAGGTTATTTCCTCTTTTCATCCCAATACACAATATTTATGTATAATCATGCTTAATTATCCCACATAATTAGCACTACGAATCTATATTATTCTTCACATTCACACTTCATTAGATACTCCTACTAGAGTCTCACTACTCACTAAGAAGCATAAAAGAAGAAAACTACGCCACTGGAATAATCCAGAGCATCAAACACAACTCATAGTTGTTCTCTGGAACCAACGTTGCGGCGTCCCCTGTTCCACGTTGCGGCGCCCCAGCCTCGGGTTCAAGTACTGGTAGGAAAAACTACTAATATTACGGTGAAAAATATTTAATGTTGCGGCGCACAAGCTCCTGTTCTTCCCAACGTTGCGATATTCAAAGTCCAACGTTGCGGCGTTCATCTTGTTCTTCCCAACGTTGCAGCGTTCAAAGTCCAACGTTGCAGTGTCAACAACAGAACTCAAAATCTGCATAATTCTGTAGATACGGGCATTGTTCCATTGGAACTAAACCCTCTTTCAATCACTCAAAACACAATTTTATGTAATCTAACCTCTAACAAGATCCAACTACACATAACAACACTCAAACAACTTCAATTTCACTTAATTCAACACTTATGAATCAAAATCTCAAACTTAACCTAAACCCCCAATAAAGACCTAAAGTGGGAATTAAGGCTCCAAAAGATGAAAACTTCATCCTAACACATCAATAAATCAGTTCCTAACTTAACCAATCTATCCATATCAAGATTTAACTCATAAACCATAAAATCACTCATTAACCCATCATCTCCTTCATTAGGTTTTTCTTAAACCAAAAGAAAAGAATGAAACAAACATCCAAAAATAGATTTCCCCCCACCTCAAAGTCCTGAAGATGATCAAGGATTGATCCAAGTTCTCAAATCCTTGCTTGCCTCTTGATTTCTCCGCTTTTTCTTTCTTTTTTCTCCTCATTCTTTCTCCTTCTTCTTTCTTTCTCCTTTTCTCTTTTCTTCCTTTTGTTTTTCTATTTTCCCTTTCTGTTTTCCCCCCACTCTGCTGTGGGACTTCTTATATAAAGAAGCCAATTTTGGTTTCTTACAAAAAGTACCAAAACCTCAATCTGCTAAAAAGACTTAGATTCCACCAAATCTGATTTCGTAGCCTCAACAGATTCAAAATAAATTCTAAGATTCATTAAAAATTCTATTTCACCAAAAATTGATATTTTCATACTAGCTAGGGGTCAAACCGGTACTAAAACACACAATCAGTATGCTCAAAAATACCAATCTAACTCTGATAATTCTCAAACTTTAACTGTAGTACAATTCCCACATTTATGACTTGGAAACAAACTTTTCACATTTATTTTCACTAAATAAGTAGTTTAAGCTACTTTTGGAGCTACTAACAACTATATTTCTCACATAGTGTTACAACAAAGTGCCTAAACATACTCAGAAAGTTACAAAACTACACAGACATGTTAAGTAAGTATTAAGCTACCTCTGTAACCATATACAAGCCTAACATATTTTTCTAGGGTATTACATTCTCCCCACCTTTTTAGAATTTTGTCCTCAAATTTGGTTTACCTTATGTAAAAAGTGCTAATAATTGACATACAACGACAGATACAACCAAATTTTAAGAAAACAAAGTTACTAAACATGTACTCATCTTTTCCAGAACCAGGAGATGGTGATGCCTCCTCGCCTCGTACAACATAGACTCTACCCCTAGCGATAAGTCTATCTTCATTCTTATTCTCTTGCCTTTGAGAACAACTCTTGGCTTAGTGTCCCTTCTCACCACACTTATAACAAGTTATCTAGTCCACCCAACACACCTTGTTCCTGTGATACCTACCACACTTATTGCAATTTTATTGTCGATCTTCTTTCTGAATATTTTGGTCTTTCTCTTGTGGGTGACTGGATTTAGGACTACCTTTCCCATATCCACCATCCACCTTCTTCTTCTTCTGAAGACTTTATAAATTCTGCTCTACCTGAATTTGGAGATTTTCAGACTCCACAATTCTACACTTTTTCACCAAGGATGGATCATCCCTGATTTCAAAAGGTCTCACAACCCCTTCTTATATTTCCCCTCAGCCTAGACTCAAACCTGACACACCTCCAGCTCTCATCCGGATTCTGCCTAAACTGCAAAGAAAACTTGGACAACTCATGAAATTTTGCCTCATATTGTCCAACTGTCATATCCTCTTGTTGAAGACCCAAAAACTCCTTCTCTTTATCATCTTGTAAACTCTTTGGAAAGTGTTTCTCCAACAAAGTCCCTTAGAACACACCCCACGTGATCAAAGTCCCCACTATCTCCAGTAGCCTCCTAGTGCTTTGCCATCATTACTCCACTTCCCCTCTTACCATGAAGGAAGCAATAGAAACTTTTTGCTCTTTAGAGCAAACCATGACCTCATAGATCTTCTTTAATTCGGTCAACCACTCTTCCGCTTTAATCGGATCATAGTCACCTTTGAATATCGGAGGACTCATCTTTTTGAACTCTAAAATGTCGAGAAAATTCTAATTTCTCCCAACTAGTACCTCTTGTACTGGTGGTGGTACTTGCTGCTGAGGTACTAACCTCTTTAAAACTCTAGCAGTCGCTGCTGTTTGCTCAGTCTGCTGCCTCATGGCATTAGCCATTGCCATCATAGTCATAGCCATCTCTATACCTTCATTATCAGAGTCTTGATTTTGGCTCCCACGTGGTCGCCCTCGTGTTGCCATAGTCTTCTATAAACACAGAACAATCCATACTGAGTTAGCTAGGCTCAATATCATGTAACCGTGTCACAGTAACTAAAGCAAACATCTCAAAGGCAAAACATACAATTCCACTCAACTCTCGCATGTAAGAGGTAAGAAATGCATAACCATCATCACATATGCATAAGCATAGTTAATCCATAACCCGGCTCAACAAGATGAACTGCTTTGATGCCAAAATGTAACAGCCTAATATTTGCTACCCAAATATATCATCATATAAATGAATAACCAAATATTGACCCTGCTACTACTAACATACATCAACATCGAACCCATATCAATCATACACAATGAGTAAATATGGAGAGCCACGAAAGCAAAAGTTATATATATACATCACAGCCTCAAGGACATACTGTTATACATAACTCAAAATAACTAAGCAAATATAAAACAAATATACACTTAACTCAAAATAGCATCTATATTATACTAGTCCTCATACATCTTCTTCTTCCCTTTCAAAGAACTCGCACCTGGATTTACATGGTAACACAATCGGGGTGAGAAAATATATCTCAGTAGAAGTATTCCAATACCAGCATACATACATTTATATGTACAACAGATAACATTTATAATTATCATGTTAACACTTCAATCACAGAAGCACAACAACATCTCTATCTCAGATACTTGCAATTGCCCATACAATTGCAATGCATGATTAATGTTATGAAAGCAACCACCCATACAATTGCCTTATTATGCCAAGTTATGTCTAATGTTTATGCCTATGCACAATTCCTAAGTATGAAAATGAATAATGCATGATACTATATTCAAGAATACATAATTCCATGGTAATGTCATGAATGCATGGAATTTGAACAAAGTAATGGAAGTCACAATCATAACCTTGAAGAAGCACTGGAAGTCCATCCAGCCACATCATTATCACAGAGAAAATCTATTTCCCCTCGGGTAGTGAAGTCCATCAACACCACACAGTTATCGATAATGCACGACGAAATCCAACCCCAAAATTCTATAATAGGAAGGATACAATTAAACTGCCAATGTTATGGCATAAACATTTAACGTTACGGCGCGCAAGCCCTTGTTCTTCCCAACGTTGTGGCATTCCAAGTCCAATGTTGCGGCATTTGTCCTGTTCTTCCCAATGTTGCGGCGTTTAAAGTCTAACGTTGCAGCATCAACAGCAAAACTCAAAATCTGAATAATTCTGCAGATACGGGTACTATTCCATTAGAACTAAACCCTCTTCCAATCACTCAAAACACAATTTTAAGTAATTTCTAACCTCTAACAAGATCTAACTACACATAACAACACTCAACTTCAATTTCCCTTAATTCAACACTTATGAATCAAAATCTCAAACTTAACCTTAACCCCCAATAAAGACCTAAAGTAGGAATTAAGGCTCCAAAAGATGAAAACTTCATCCTAACACATCAATAAATCAGTTCCTAACTCAACCAATCTATCGACGTCAAGATTTAACTCATAAACCATAAAATCACTCATCAAACCATCATCTCCTTCATTAGGTTTTTCTTAAACCAAAAGAAAATAATGAAACAAACATCCAAAAATAGATTTCCCTCTACCTCAAAGTCTTGAAGATGATCAATGATTGATCCAAGCTCTCAAATCCTTGCTTGCCTCTTGATTTCTCTGCTTTCTCTTTCTTTTTTCTCCTCCTTCTTTTTCCTTCTTCTTTCTTTCTCCTTTTCTCTTTTCTTCCTTTTGTTTTTCTATTTTCCCTTCTGTTTTCCCCCCCACTCTTTCGTGGGACTTCTTATATAGAAGAGTCAATTTTGGCTTCTCACAAAAAGCACCAAAACCTCAATCTGCTAAGAAAACTCAGATTCCACTAAATCCAATTTCGTAGCCTCCAACAGATTCAAAATAAATCCTAAAATTCATTAAAAATTTCATTTCACCAAAAACTGATATTTTCATACCAGCTAGGGGTCAAACCGACACTAAAACACATAACTAGTTTACTTAAAAATACCAATTTAACTCTGATAATTCTCAAACTTTAACTGTAATACAGTTCCCACATTTATGACTTGGAAACAAACTTTCCATATTTATTTCCACTAAGCTAATAACAGCTATATTTCTCACATAGTGTTACAACAAAGTGCCTAAACATGCTTAGAAAGTCACAAAACTACACAGACATGTTAAGTAAGTATTAAGCTACCTCTGTAACCCTATACAAGTCTAACATGTTTTTCTAGGGTATTACAATCAGCAACATCACAATTCAGGGGGCCTAGGTGATCTTGCACTAGAATTCTAGACCCTTGAGCATCAATGTCGACTCCTTCCCTGGGGCGACTAAGTCTGTCTCTCACAGATACTCTGCGCGATAAGTGAGGGCTTTCATCTGAAAGCAAAGTTTCATAAGCATCACACAGATGTTCTGGGACATATGCTTGGCTCCTTATAGTAGATGCTTTAGCAGTAGGTGGTGGAACAAGGTGAGGAGGGCGCTACGCTGCTGGTCCTTGGCTTTTGTAATACCCCAAAAATTATTTGTTTCATCATAAATCAACATTTTATAATATTTATGATTTTTGAAAAATTTTGTGAATTTTTTTGAAAATGTTAAATATTTTAATATATTTTTCGTTTTATGTGCAGACTGAGCAGAGTCAGTGTAACACCCTAGAAATTATTTTTTTTAGGATGAATAGGCATTTTCTAATATTTGTGATTTTTGATGATTTTTGTGGAATTTTCTGGAAATGTTGAATATTTTAATATATTTCTCATTTTACGTGCACACTAAGCGGAGCCGAGAAAACAAAATATTTTCCCTGAGGTAGGTAAAATTTGAACTGTGGAAATATTGATGGGAGATCTTACTAAACCCGAGGCCGAGCACAGTTTACTAGATTTACGTTTTACGAGATTTTATCTGATAAATAAAATCCTAGAATATTTATTATCTGAGAGACAATAAAATATTATTTTTGCTAATTATAATTTTTGTAAATTGAAAAATAGCTCTAGTAGATTATTTCTATCTAGTTATTTTTATGACATCATCTAAGTGACCTCACACTTCACTTTATCGAGAAGCATGCAAAGCTTCTCAAGGAAGCTTCAAGGGAAACTTTTAGGAAGTTTCCTCCCAACAACTTCACTCTCTCTCCTCTCCTATATGCTGCACGGTTGGGGAAGGGAAATATCACATTTCATTCCCTCATTTTCTCTCCCACACACACCTCTCTCTTTTCTCTCTTCTCTCACATGACTGCACATACACACACACACTCCATTGTTGAATCTTCAAGCTCCCTTACTCAAGCCAAACTTAAACCATTGTTTCCCCTTATCATCTCCAAGCTTTCTTCTTTGTGGGACTTCTCTTGACTTCGCCATTTTTGTCCCTTGTAGCCCAACTCCAAAGCTTGAAGCTTTAAGGTAAAGCTCTCAACTTTCTTCCCTTTTTCACCTCATTTTTGTGGTTCATGGTCACCTTGGTGACTATGGACACCATTTCCACTCTTTAATTTTGATTTTTAAGGATTTGAACACCCAAGAATTTTGAGGAGGTGAAGCATGAAATTCCAAGGATAAAAGGAGCTTGCTTTCTTTGTTCTTAACTAAAATAAGAGGAAGATTATTCTCTTCAACTTATTTTGGTAGTGAGAAACTCTTTGTTGTGTTGATCGGGTGAAACCCATTTATGGGATACCCCTTTGTTTGAGCGATTTTGGTTATGTATTGGTGTTTTGATTAGTAGGATTTAGTTATATGTTGATAGATCTTGGATTGTATGAAGGATGATTTGAGTTTGGGTGAGTTTCTGCATTTACAGAGGAGTACACGGCTTAGGTCGTGCGATAATGCACGGTCATGTACTCCAGGCATGCCAGAATAGAAAAATTCAGAGGCATACACGGCCTAGGCCGTGCATAGCGGCACGGCCGTGTATTTTGGCCAGGTCGTGTAATCGTGGCCGTGTATTCTCCCTAGGTCGTGTAATCTTCAATAATGAAGGATTTTAGGCTTTTCTAGCCCCTTGGAGGCTACCGGTCTCCTTAGGTACTCATCATGAGGTTTTAGTACTAAAATAGACTTATTAAACTTGATTAATTGAATGATTATGAGTCGATTAGGGATTCATAAAATGGAAAGAACTAAGGATGAAAATTGCCTTATAGTTTAGAGTAATTTTGGAATAAAGAAAGAACATGAGTATGGGTGAGGTTGTGAGAAACATAATGAACCTATGGTTTAACTTTTATCATAACTATAGATGGGGTTGTGTTTACCCTAAAAGTTTGTTATTGGCTTGATGTGAATCCATGAATGGGATCAAACTTTGTTGATATGACATGATATGATATGAATTGTGATTTGTATATGAATATACATGTATGTATTGAATCTACATGCATTTGAAGCATGATTGGAACATGCATTAAAAATGTCTGTTGGACTATTATTAAGGCCAAGTTGCCTAGGAGTTGAATCACACCTTAGTGCGGGTGCAAGTAGACTAGTGTAGGTCCTGTGGTTGACTTTGGGGGCATCCCACAGCGGGCAATTGGTAGCCCCTCTGGACCGTGGGACAAACAGATGCAAACGCACCAACGATCTTGACGTGAGGCACTGTCCTATATCGCGATCTTGTGGGAATGCCGCTGTATAAAACCTTATTGCGCAAATGAATTAATTATTTTCTGGAAAGCACTTGATTTTATAGCTGACGAGATGCTGGCATGTCTCCTTGATCATTCTCTCCGAATGTTTTGTGTCTAGCTCCATGGAGTACGATTTTTGGTACCATATGTATGTGCATAGTGAGTCATCATACCATTTGATAGTTACTTGTTCATTTGAGAATTTAATCTATTGTTTCATTACTACTATAATTGCCTGCATATGCTAAATTGTTTATTATCTATTTTAATGCTATTTACCATTTCTGAAATGTTATGTGGGCGTCATGCGTCGTCTTGTTTCTTTATTGCTACAGTAGGTAATGAATGTAGAATGTCTTACCTCTTTCTTGTATTTCTATTATTTCTGTCTATATTTGTATTCTATCGAAGATGTCGGCGGAGAAGGTGAAGTCCACGAGTTTCCAAGTTTCTGGCCTGACTACGACTAGTACTTGCTGTTGATTATGACGGCCCGCCCACAGGAATTTTTGGGATACATGCATCTGACATTCCTTGGAGGTCTGGACTATTAGCATGTTAACTTTAGCTCGGATCACTGTCTCTACATGGGAGACGTGTCCGTGTCATTGGCTTGGGGCCGTTATGATTCGCCCATCTTCACTTGCAGCATCAGTTTACATTTAGAGTTTTACCTGCCCATTAGGGAGATGTGGGGTGACCGTTATTACACTCCACAGGAGGATTCTTTCCTCTCCACTGCTCGAGCACTGGCCCATAATTCGGTGGCTCGAATGAGGGTTTCCTCGGATGAGGAAGATCCTGAGGAGGAATTCGAGGAGGATCCTGACACAGTTCCTTCCTTCTCTTCCTAGGGGCTGATACTATCGATAGCCACTGATGGCTACCTATCTTTTTGGGGCTTGATATTCTTTTTGGGAGCTTGTAAAGCTTAGGCTTCTTTTTTATAAGCCTTGATGTAATTAATGACTCATAGCCTGTATCTAAACAGTATATATATATATGATGTATCTTTGCTTAGATGTATGGACTAGTCTTTATGTTTTCCTCTTACAATTAAACAAAAATGTATATATACATACTTATGAATCTTTTATAAGTGTTAGTACCTTTAAATACTGAATAGATGAGCAGGTTGTTGAGTATAAATATATATATACATATAATGAAAAAAAAATATAATCACCATTTTATTTACACAACTATAATTAAATAAGTTTAATTGTAATTTAATGAACTGGGTCTTAATTCATATTTTCATTTTTCGCATTGTATTTAATGATGTGACGTTCCCTCCCAAAAAGGGGCGTTACATTATGTTGGTATCAGAGCCCCTGTTTATGTTTTCTTTGGGTCTTTGTGGTTTAGTCTATCTTGTGTGTACTGTGTGATTCTCTGTGATTGGTATTCCGAAAGGATACATTTAATTCTTCATTGTGTGTTTTAGCTAGTATTATTTGAAAGAACGAAATGGCATGAGGCGGAGAGATGGTAGTAGCAATTGAGGCTATGCAACGAATGGCCGAGGTTATCGCGCAACAGACAGAGAGAGCTACTCAGCAGCAAGAAAGAGCTACTCAACAACTCAAAGCTATGGCTGACACGTAAAATTTGGCGAAGTTTCGTCGCCACAACCCTCCTCAATTCAAAGGAGAATTTGATCCGGAAAAGGCTAGTTTATGGATCAAGGAGCTAGAGAAAATCTTCCAAGGCATTAACTGTGCGAACGATAAAAAAGGTGACTTATGCCGCTTTTATGCTAATTGGTGACGCTGAAGACTGATGGAATGGAGCACAAAGAGTGCTAGAAGCTGAAGGTCGCGCCATCTATTGGGAGGTATTCAAGAACAAGTTCTTGGACAAATATTTCCCAGCGAGCGCCAGACATACGAAGGAAATGGAGTTCCTCAGCTTAAGACAAGGAAACTTGTCCGTTAGTGAATATGCCGCAAAGTTTGAAAACTTATCCAAGTTTTCAACGTATTTCCAGCACCAGCCAGATGAAGTGTGGAAATGTCGCAAGTTTGAAGAAAGACTGAGGCATGAGGTGAAGAGAGCAGTTTTCACCTTGAAAATCAACCAATTTTCGGAGCTGCTAGATACGTGTTGCTAAGTGGAAGTCTAGATCAAGCTCGAGACACAAGAAATCAAAACTTTGGACCTACCAGGTTCCAAAGAAGAGGTGGCAATAATTCAAATCATTTCCAAAAGAAGTCTTATTCCCAACCACTGGGAAGTCAGCAACAGAGATTAAGAGGAGGACCCAGTGAAGGTTCTGGTGGGAACCGAACCGGGCCGAATATGGTGTTTCCTTCTAGATGTATGAAGTACGGGAAGGATCACCTAACAAGGGATTGTTCTATCAAAGGAATCATGTGTTTCTGATATGGGAAACCTGGACACATCTTCAGAGATTACAACCAAGCTAAGGCTGAGCCTTCAGTCAATGCTACTCGAACTGCAAAGCCGCAAGCGGGAGGTAGAGTCTATACTATGAGCGGAGCTGAAGCCTCTGAATCCGAAGATCTTATACAAAGAGAGGGCACCATAGGAGGTAATCTTTTAAAAGTACTGTATGACTCTAGGGCAACCCACTCTGGTACGATCATATTAAAAGTGACATGGTTATGGCCCCCTAAGAGTAGCATTAACTTAAAAGTTCATGGTGGCAGCATTAGACCATGCCAACGTCCAATGATGCATGCATCATGCATCATAATAGAAACATATGGCTCGAGAATAATGAGGAGAATCATTTCATATGACTGTGTGCGACGACTTGGTTTATCTGTGTCATCTTTACCTTTTGACTTAACTGTGTCTACTCCCACTAATAAACTCGTTGTTACCACTAAAGTTTGTTTGAATTATCCTTTAGCCATTGTGGGTCAAATCTTTTCTGTTGATTTGATCTGTTTACCCCTTTCTCAGTTAAATGTAATTTTAGGAATGGACTGGTTGTCTTCCAACCATATCCTGTTGGATTATTCTAGTAAAACCATTGTTTTTCCCATAGATGAGGATTCTAGATTTTTGACGGCCAACCAAGTTTGAGCTTTCTTGAACGAAAGAGCTCAGGGATACATGCTATTGTCTTCCTTGAAGGTCGAGAGCGAAGTCTTTCTTGATGATGTACCTGGTTTACCGCTGAAGCGGTAGATAGAGTTCACCATTGACCTTGTATCGGGATCTGGTCCTGCGTCTATAGCACCTTATAGAATGTCACCATCGGAATTGACAGAGCTTAAAAAGTAGTTGGAAGAGTTTTTGGAAAAGTAGTTCGTTAGACCCAGTGTGTCACCCTAGGGAGCACTAGTGTTACTAGTCCGAAAGAAGGATGGTACCTCATGTTTGTGTGTGGACTATCGCCAACTGAATAAGGTCATGGTTAAGAATAAGTATCCACTTCTGAGGATAGATGACTTAATGGATCAACTGAAGGGAGCAACAGTGTTCTCTAAGATCGATCTGCGATCGGGTTACCATCAGATTCGAGTAAAGGTAGAGGATATACCCAAGACAACTTTTGGTACTCGATACGGTCATTATGAATATCTTGTAATGTTGTTTGGTGTAACGAATGCACCTGCTATCTTCATGGACTACATGAACCAAATCTTTCATGCTTACTTGGACAGATTCGTTGTTGTCTTCATTGACGACATCCTGATCTACTCTCAAAATTAGGAGGATCATGTTGAACACCTCAGTATAGTTTTCCAGATTCTGAAGGAGAAAAAGTTGTATGCTAAATTGTCAAAGTGTGAATTTTGGCTAGATAAAGTCAAGTTTTTGGGCCTTGTGATCTCGAAGGAAGGGATTATAGTGTATCCATCAAAGGTGGAAGCAATTCTACAATGGGAACAACCGAAGACAGTGACAGAAATCCGAAGCTTTCTGGGTTTGGCTAGATAGTATCAGAGGTTCATTGAAGGATTCTCTAGAATTGCAGGACCTCTCACACAACTCACAAGAAAGAATCAAGCTTTTGAATGGACGGATGCTTGCAAAGAATGTTGGGAATTGCGGTTACATCACGCAGTGAAAAAATTAGGATTTCCACCGAGGATCCATACGAATAGCCATAATTCGAGTTTTTAAATTATTTACCTCTTGAAGAGTGATCAAAAGGAAGGACGTGAATCACTAACACCGTAATAGAAATGATGTCTCTGTGGTATCCACATGAATAAACTCACGAACATCCAACGTCCGCAAGAGGAGCTTTACGTTTCTCACACAGTGCTAGCTACGAAGAGAAGAGAAGAAACCTGTCGCTCTCTCACTCACTTTTCTGTAGGTGTGGCTAGGGTTCTGAAATTGTGTATCTTAGCAGCCCTTAGTAGTACTATTTATAATAGTGATTGCCTTAAGTGATTGTGAGCAGCAGCAAGGTAAGTTGTGCAACCCGAGACTCATCTGTTATGAGTTTGGCCCATATTTGAATCCGAGTCCAACTTGGATCCATTGCTCCAATTTTAGTCTACTCTATGTGTGTGACCCTGCAGGTTCTTATTACGTTGGCAGTAATATTAAAATCTCATTTTAATATTACAAGCAGTGAGCAGTATCTAGTAACACATCACTACTACCCAAGTAATAAGAATGTCAATGATTTGACATAACCTTTCTGTGACCAATGTTTCCGTGTCATTTATCCCTTTGTCAAGATATCTAGATTGAACACAAGGCATGGAATACGTCACCCTTGTATAGTCTAATCATTCGTTTCCTGATACTCGAGTAGACTTTGTAACAACAAATAAAATCAATATCTCATATTGACTCATTTGAGCATGGCCATGCATTTCGCAGTCTCACTCAATCAGGGGGCCCGAAGATATCGCTCTTACTATGTATGAGTGACAAATCCCATCTAGGTCACTCATATCCCTCTGCATGATTCGCAGTATGTCCAATAACTAACTTTATAATCACCTTGTTACAGATGACGTTTGATGGTATTAAAACACACAACTCCTCATGTAGGAATCGTAGTGATTTTAGGTCAAGGGACCACAGATACTATTGTCATTATAAGAATCGCTTATGATACTCACGTAACGATCCATGTAGCGTTCTCATGGTGGGTCAGTCCAGTACATCATTACTTCAATATGTACCCATGTGAAGACTTGATATCTCATATCCATGACCCGTGAGATGTGGTCATTAGTCTATGCACATACTAGTCTCAATGCATTATTGTTGTCCTAATTAACAATAATACTTGACTAGGGACATTTAAGAATAATGTTATAACCAAAAGGATCTCACGATCAAGTCATCCACTTGATGTCCTATGGCGTCAAACTTACTATTCTAAGGACTTTATTATGTTTATTAAAAAGAACACAATAAATGAAATGCCTCATATATTAAAATAAGCATAATAGAATATATGTAAATACAGACAAATGTATCAGTCTCTAGGGCATACACTAATAAAGAAGGTTTCCAGGAATTGAAGAGATGACTAACTACTTCACCAGTGTTAGTTCTACCTGATCCGGATGAACAATTTAAAGTGTACTACGACGCTTCATATCAAGGATTGGGAGCTGTGCTTATGCAGAATGGAAAAGTGGTGGCTTATGCTTCAAGACAGTTGTGAGTGCATCTGAAGAACTATCCAACACATGACTTGGAGTTAGCAACTATAGTTTTTGCATTGAAGATATGGAGGCACTTCCTGTGTGGAGTGATATTCAACATCTTCAGTGACCACAAGAGCTTGAAGTACTTATATGATCAAAAAGAGCTGAATATGAGACAACGCAAGTGGTTAGAATTCTTGAAGGATTATGATTTCTGACTTCTATATCACCCTGGAAAGGCAAACGTCATGGCAGACACATTGAGTAGGAAGATGCTCAGTATCTCTGCTATGATGATCAAGGAAATAGAATTCATAGAAAAATTCTGGAACATGTGGACGTCTGTTGAGTTGACTCCGGGTAAGATTTGTTTGAATATGGTTACTATCTCAAATGAATTGATGGAAGAAATCCAAGAGAAATAGAAATATCATGAATTTCTGTAAACTGAGAGGGAGCTAATGAAGTGAGACATTGTGTCAATAGTTTAAGAAGGAGATGATGGTATTTTTAGGTTCGAAGGCAGGGTTTGTGTGCCCAATGACTAGGAACTGAGGAAGTTAATTCTTAAAGAAGCCCACATGAGCTATTTGAGTATACACCCAGGAATGACCAAAATGTACTAAGATTTGAAACGGTTATTCTGGTGGCATGGAATGAAGAGAGATGTTGCCAATTATGTGTTGTCTTATCTGGTTTGCCAGAAAGCAAAGGTGGAACATCAAAGACTGTCAGGATTGTTGCAACCTCTATCTATTCTCAAATGGAAGTGGGATAGCATTGTGATGGATTTCGTGGTTGGATTACCGAAGACTAGGAAGGGTTATGACTCGATATGGGTAATCATTGATCGACTTACGAAGTCAGCACACTTTCTACTGATTAACATAATATACAATATGGAGAAGCTAACCCAGCTATATATCGGTGAGATTGTTAGGCTACACGGTGTACCTATCAATATTGTTTTTGACAGAGATCCAAGGTTTACTTCCAAGTTTTGGCAAAGTTTGCAAGAAGCGTTGGGAACAAAGTTACGATTGAGTTCTGCTTATCATCCACAAACCGATGGGCAATCAGAAAGGACGATTCAATCATTGGAGGATTTGCTCAGGGCTTGCGCTATAGAATAGACTGGAAGTTGGGATGAAGTTCTACCATTGATAGAGTTCACTTACAGCAACAATTTTCATTCAAGCATAGGGATGGCACCCTATAAAGGTCTATATGGACGACGGTGCCGAACACCTCTATGTTGGTACCAAGATGGCGAGCGCCTTACTGTTGGACCTGACATTATACAACAGACGACTAAGAAGGTCAAGATGATTTAGGAAAAGATAAGGACAGCTCAGAGTCGACAGAAAAGCTATGCGGACAAAAGGCAAAAGCCTCTTGAGTTTGAAGAAGGCAAGCATGTGTTTTTGAAAGTCACACCAACGACTAGGGTAGGCCGAGTTCTGAAATCTAGAAAACTCACTCCTAAATTCCTTGGACCTTACCAAATTCTTTGCCGGATAGGTTCCAATAGCTTACCAGATAGCATTACCACCTTTTCTTTCAAACCTTCACAATGTCTTTCATATATCATAACTACGGAAGTATATTCCTAACCCAAACCATGTCTTAGCACCAGACATAGTACAATTGAAAGAGAAACTTAACCTATGAGGCACCTCCTGTAAAGATTGAAGATAGAAGAGTGAAACAACTCAGAGGAAAAGAAATTGCATTAGTGAAAGTGATCTGGAACGAAAAGACCAGAGATGCGACATGGGAACTGGAGGACAAGATGAAGGAGCAACACCCACAACTATTCTAAGGTATGAAAATTTCGAGGACGAAATTTCTTTTTAGAAGGGGAGAGTTGTAACACCCTAAAAATTATTTGTTTCATCATAAATCATGATTTTCTAATATTTATGATTTTTGGAAATTTTTGTGGAAATTTCTGGAAATGTCAAATATTTTAATATATTTCTCATTTTGTATGTGCGCTGAGCGGAGCCAGGAAAATGAAATGTTTTCCCTGAGGCTGGTAAACTTTGAACTGTGGTAACGTTGACAGGAGATCTTACTAAACCTGAGGCCGAGCACAGTTTACAAGGTTTACGTTTTATGAGATTTTATCTGATAAATAAAATCATGGAATATTTATTATCCGAGAGATAATAAAATATTATTTCTGCTAATTATAATTTTTGTACACTGAGAAATAGCTTTAGTAGATTATTTCTATCTAGTTGCTTTTATGAAATCATCTAAGTGACCTCACACTTTATTTTATCGAGAAGCGTGTGAAGCTTCTCAAGGAAGCTTCAAGGGTTTATCAACTCCAAGCTTTCTTCTTTGTGGGACTTCTCTTGACTTCTCCATTTTCGTCCCTTGCACATACACACACACACTCCATTGTTGAATCTTCAACTCAAAGCTTTCTTCTTTGTGGGACTTCTCTTGACTTCTCCATTTTCGTCCCTTGCAGCCCAACTCCAAAGCTTGAAGCTTTAAAGTAAAGCTCTCAACTTTCTTCCCTTTTTCACCTTATTTTCGTGGTCCATGGTCACCTTGGTGACTATGGATACCATTTCCACTCTTTGATTTTGATTTTTATGGATTTGAACACCCAAGGATTTTGAGGAGGTGAAGCATGAAATTCCAAGGACAAAAGGAGCTTGTTTTCTTTGTTCTTCACTAAAGTGAGAGGAAGATTATTCTCTTCAACCCATTTTGGTAGTGAGAAACTCTTTGTTATGTTGATGAGGTGAAACCCATTTGTGGGATACCCCATTGTTTGAGTGATTTTGGTTATGTATTGGTGTTTTGATTGGTAGAATTTAGTTGTATGTTAATAGATCTTGGATTGTATGAAGGATGGTTTGAGTTTGGGCGAGTTTCTGCGTTTACAGAGGAGTACACAGCCTAGGCCGTGTGATCGTGCACGACCGTGTACTCCAGGCGTGCCAGAACAAAAAATATAGAGGCATACACGGCCTAGACCGTGTATGGCGGCACGACCGTGTATTTTGGCCAGGCCGTGTAATCGTGGCTGTGTATTCTCCCTAAGTCGTGTAATCTTGAATAATGAAGGATTTTAGGCTTTTCTAGCCCCTTGGAAGCTACCGGTCTCCTTGGGCACTCATCATGAGGTTTTAGTACTAAAATAGACTTATTAAACTTGATTAATTGAATGATTAGGAGTCGATTAGGGATTCATAAAATGGAAAGAACCAAGGATGAAAGTTGCCTTATAGTTTAGAGTAATTTTGTTATATTGATGAGGTGAAACTCATTTGTGGGATACCCCATTATTTGAGTGATTTTGGTTATGTATTGGTGTTTTGATTGGTAGGATTTAGTTGTATGTTGATAGATCTTGGATTGTATGAAGGATGGTTTGAGTTTGGGCGAGTTTCTGCGTTTACAGAGGAGTACACAGCCTAGGTCATGTGATCGTGCACGGTCGTGTACTCCAGGCATGCCAGAACAAAAAATCTAGAGGCATACATGGCCTAGACCGTGTATGGCGGCACGACCATGTATTTTGGCCAGGCCATGTAATCGTGGCCGTGTATTCTCCCTAGGCCGTGTAATCTTGAATAATGAAGGATTTTAGGCTTTTCTGGCCCCTTGGAAGCTACCGGTCTCCTTGGGCACTCATCATGAGGTTTTAGTACTAAAATAGACTTATTAAACTTGATTAATGGAATGATTAGGAGTCGATTAGGGATTCATAAAATGGAAAGAACCAAGGATGAAAGTTGCCTTATAGTTTAGAGTAATTTTGGAATAAAGAAAGAACATGAGTATGGTTGAGGTTGTGAGAAACATAATGAACCTATAGTTTAACTTTTATCATAACTATGGATGGGGTTGTGCTTACCCTAAAAGTTTGTTATTGGCTTGATGTGAATCCGTGAATGGGATCAAACTTTGTTGATATGACATGATATGATATGAATTGTGATTCGTATATGAATATACATGTATGTATTGAATCTACATGCATTTGAAGCATGATTGACATAGTTTGTCATGATAAGCGTGATTGGAACATGCATTGAAAATGTCTGTTGGACTATTGTTAAGGCCAAGTTGCCTAGGAGTTGAATCATACCTTAGTGCGGGTGCAAATAGACTAGTGTAGGTCCTGTGGTTAACCTTGCGGGTGACGGGGCGCGGGCATCCCACAGCGAGCAGTTGGTAGTCCTCTGGAGCGTGGGATAAACCGATACAAACACATCGACGATCCTGACGTGAGGCACTATCCTATATCGCGATCTTGTGGGAATTCCACTGTATAAAGCCTTATTGCATAAATGGATTGATTATTTTTTGGAAAGCACTTGATTTTACGGCTGACGAGATGTTGGCATGTCTCCCTAATCATTCTCTTCGAATGTTTTGTGTCTAGCTCCATGGAGTAGGTTTTTTGGTACCATATGCATGTGCATAATGAGTCGCCATACTATTTGCTAGTTACTTGTTCATATGGAAATTTAATCTGTTGTTTCATTACTACTATAACTACCTACATATGCTAAATTGTTTATTATCTATTTTAATGCTATTTACCATTTCTGAAATGTTATGTGGGCGTCATGCGCCGTCTTGTTTCTTTATTGCCATAATTTTTCTATGTAGAATGTCTTATCTCTTTCCTGCATTTCTATTATTTCTGTCAATATTTGTATTCCATCGAAGACGTCGGGGGAGAAGGTGAAGTCCACAAGTTTCTGGGTTTCTGGCCTGACTATGACTAGTACTTGTTGTTGATCATAACGGCCCACCCACAGGGATTTTTAGGATGCGTGCGTCTGACATTCTTTGGAGGTCCAGACTATTGGCATGCGAACTTCAGCTTGGATCACTGTGTCTACATGGGAGACGTGTCCGTGTCATTTGCTTGGGGGCGTTATGACTCGCCCATCTTCACCTGCAGTATCAGTTTACGTTTAGAGTTTTACCTCCCCATTAGGGAGATGTGGGGTGACTGTTATTACACTCCACAGGAGGATTCTTTCCTCTCCACTACTCGAGCCCCGGCCCATAATTCAGTGGCTCCAATGAGGGTTTCCTAGGATGAGGAAGACCCTGAGGAGGAACCCGAGGAGAATTCTAACACGGTTCCTTCCTTCTCTTCCTAGGGGCTGATACTGTCGATAGCCACTGATGGCTATCCATCTTTTTGGGGCTTGATATTCTTTTTAGGGGCTTGTAAAGCTTAGGCTTCATTTTTATGAGCCTTGATGTAATTAATGACTCATAGCCTGTATCTAAACTTTATATATATATATGATGTATCTTTGCTTGGATGTATGGACTAATCTTTATGTTTTCTACTTACAATTAAACAAAAATATGCATATACATACTTGTGAATCTTTTATAAGTGTTAGTACCCTTGAATACTGAATAGATGAGCAGGTTGTTGAGTATAAATATATATATATATATATATATATATATATATATATAATGAAAAAAAAATATTCACCATTTTATTTACACAACTATAATTAAATAAGTTTAATTATAATTTAATGAACCGGGTCTTAATTCATATTTTCATTTTTTGCATTGTATTTAATGATGTGACATTCTCTCCCAAAAAGGGGCGTTACACCTTTAGTTTGCAAAGGTTTGTGCACTGTCTATTCTCAAGTTTTGACGTGTGTTCACCATGGTTGGGTGGCGATAGAAGTTTAAATTTCCCACAGATAGTGCCAATGTTCTGAAATGAATTCAGAGGTGTACCTGATATTGGCACGTCATGGTAGTTTTCTCTATGCGCAGTAGCAACAGTAGAGCATGTTGAAACAGTGGAGTTGGTACCTACAAAAGGTCTCCAACTCTCAAGTCAGGTTGTGCACAAGTAGGATTATGCTATAAGTGATAATTTACTAATACCTGTTAAAGGTTACTTAGTCTGGTATTTATAGAGGTTGGATAAATACGTTCTCATAATATAGAGATACATTCCCGTAATAGTTGCAAGAGGAGATATGTTCCTTATTTAGTTGTAGAGGATCCTTATATTATTGGAATACTTGTAAGGTAGTTATAATGCTATTATTCTGTAAGATCATAATTGGTAATAAGAGATATCATAAAGATTTATCCTTTGCACAGATCTCGCGATAAAGCTGTTAACATCTAGTATCGAGGTCTGACATACATTATTGGGGTCTCATGATAAGCGAGCTCCTATTGAGGGCGTTGAAGCCGAATTCTGGCGTACTAAGTGTTGCGTGATGGATCCAAGGTCTCTAATCCTTGCTTGCCTCTTAATTTCTCCTTTTTCTTCTTTCTTCTTTCTCCTTTCTCCTTTTTTCACGTTTCCTTTTTTCTCTTCTCTTTTTCTGTTTTCCTTTATTTCGTAACCGTAGGCCACTTATAAAGAGAAGCCAATTTTGGCTTCTCATAGATAAGTGCTAAAACCCTGATCTTCTAAGAACACACAAATTTCACCAAATCCGTTTTCCTAGCTTCTAACAAATTCAAAATAAATCTTAAGATTAATTAAAAATCCTATTTCACCATTTCTCTATTTTTTCATATCAGCTGAGCATCAATTCGGCACTAAAACACACAACCAGTATGCTTAAAAATGTCAAACTAACTCTGATTAATCTCAAACTTTAACTGTAGCACAGTTCCCACATTTGTTACCTGGAAACAAACTCTCCACATTTATTTCCACTAACTAAGTAGTTTAAGCCACTTCCGGAGTAAATAATAGCTATATTTCACACATACTGTTATAGCAATGTGACTAAACGTGCTCAGAAAGACACAAAACTACAAAGACATGTTAAGTAAGTATTAGGCTACCTCTATAACTATATACAAGTCTAACATGTTTTCCAGGGTATTACATTTCTCCCATCATTTTTAGAATTTTGTCCCCAAAATTCACTCGCTATCAACACTTAGTCTCTCATAACTAAGGTTCCAAGATCTCCAACAGACATCACACTCGAAGGAATCTCACCTTCTATAGTGATATCCAACTCATCATTATCAACTCAAGACAATCCAGTCTCATGCAGGTCTATAGCTCCCAAGCCAAACCTATGCCAGATATTCTACACCTAAGAAATCTATTGTCCACAAAACTCTTGGATTCATCAATCTGTAATCCTTGCGAAACTTATCTATCATCCATTTATCCAACATATGGGCTCTACTCACACTAGAGGTACCACAACAAAGGGTGCAGATGCAAACAAATCCTACACGAGTTCAGTCATACTAACTGGTCCCTCACTTGAAGAACTCTTATTCCCCTAGTTCACCGAGGTGAAGTCATAGTTCCCTGCCCACACAGAACATTACATATTGAGTAGGCCAATCCTCAATATCATGTAACTGTGTAACAGTAGCTACCAACATTCATCCTAAAGCAAGTCATGCAATCCTTTTTCCAACATCTCAAACAAGAGACAAAGAAATGCACAACACACAGAGCAACTTCTACATGGCTAAGCATAGTCAGTCTATACCCCGACTCAATAGGATAAACTGCTTTGATACCATAATGTAACATCTTGAATTTAATAACCATAATATAGTCAATGTATACTATAGTGATTAGATTCAGAACTGCTACTTACTACTAAACATTTTTAAATATAACAAAGTCATGTATATATAGAAAATATAAGCCACAAATAAATATATTTATTACACAACAATAATATTTCTCATAAATACAAAAAATGTATATCATTTCAGAAGAAACTACTCAGCAACACTAAGCTAAGCACTCTAAGCTTCCTGCTTGACTTCACTTTCCATAAGACTTCCTTCCTAGAATCATCATGGACATTCTCAGTAGATAAAAACCATAAACCAAGACTTTATAATCATTCCAGCCATTTCGGGGAAAAACACTTTTGTAAACTCAAATCCCATATATAGCAAACTAGAAAGGTGGCAAAAGCCAAAACCAAGTCCTTTTTCTTCCTGAAATAGATTCCTACTTTATAAGTTTGTATAAAAACTCATTTATTACAAACAGTCTTCTAGAAATTGTCACACTCACAAAAACATTATCTCTATCTCAGAGATACCCAAGCATCGTCTCCATCGTAGAGACACAACAATACCTCCATCTCAGAGATATAAACACAATATCTCCATCTCAGAGCTATAAACACAACATCTCCATCTCAGAGATACAAACACAACATCTCCATCTCAGAGATATACAACTGCCCATATAATTACAATGCATGAATAATGTCATGATAGCAACTGCCCATGCAATTGTTATGCTATGCCAAATTATGTCTAGTGTTTATGCCTATGTAGTAACCAAAATATGTAATGCATAAAGTATAATACCATTTACAAGAACTCAGTTCCATGGTAATGTCATGAGATGCATGAGCCTTGAACAAAACAAAGGAACCCACTTCCATAAGCTTTGAACAAGCACTGGAAACCCAATTCTAGCTATTCCACGGGGTGTGAAGGAAAGACCATCCTCAACTCATCACTATGATCAGGAAGGTATGTTACCTCTTCACTTACAATCATATATGATCACCCTATCCAGGTAGTGAAGTCTCATCAACTACACGATTTTCAACAATGATCACTATGATAGGAAGGATTGGTTACCTACTCATTCAAAATCATATTTGATCACAATAATGATCTCTATGATAGGAATGATTGATTACCTTCTCATTCAAAATCACATTAGATCATTCATAACAATCACTGTGATAGGAAGGATTGATTACCTTCTCATTCAAAATCATATTATGATCATCAACAATGAGGCCTCACCCTCATCAACATAACTATGGAACAACAATAATGCCAATTACTACAATAACTAGCATGTCAATTGATTTACATTCCTAACTACTAACATGAAATACAATGATGTTAAATACCACAATAATTAACATACCAATTGATTTATATTCACCAAACAACCATTTCATTCAATACTGCTATTAGAGTTTCAATACTCATAAGGAAGCATAAATGAAAAAAGTACACCATTGGAAGACTCCAAGGTAATCCAACACAACACCTAGTTGTTTTCTGGCATTCACGTCGCACACTCCCTGAGCCATGTCGCGGCACCCAATCCTCGAGTTTAAGTACTGGCAGAAAAATGCCACCAACGTCGCGGTATCCTTGTGCCACGTCGCGGTGCGCACCCCTGTTCTTCAACACGTTGCGACACTCCAAGTGCCACGTCGCGGCGCCCATCACTCGGGTCCCAAACCCTGGACATGCACCATTCATATGCTGCGGCGTTCAACGCCTTGTGCCACGGCACCCACCGCAGAAAATAGAAATTGTAGAATTCTGCAGATACGGGTACTATTCCATTGGAACTAAACCCTCTTCCAATCACTCAAAACTCGATTTCAAGTGATTTCCAACCTCTAACAAGGTCCAACTATACATAGCAACTCTTAAACCACTTCAATTTCACTCAAAATCAAAGATCATGGAAAATCATCTAATACTAAACCTAAAACCCCAAAACTTAACTCAAGTGGGATTAAAAGAATACAAGAGCTAGAAATCCATTTCTATACACCCAACAACTCAAAAATAAGTCATCCTCAAGTTTTCCAACAAGATTCAGGCCAAAACACCAAAATCACACTCAAAAACCTAACTTTCCTATCATGCAAACACTTATGAACGAAGATAAAGAAAATAGGAAGATGAGTCAAAAACAAGGTTGATCCCCCTACCTCAAGGTCTTGAAGATAACCAAGGATGGATCCAAGCTCTCCAATCCTTGCTTGCCTCTTGATTTCTCCTCTTTTCTTTTTCTTCTTTCTCCTTTCTTCACGTTTCCTCTTTTCTCTTCTCTATTTCTATTTTCCTTTATTTCCCAACCGTAGGCCACTTATAAAGAGGAGCCAATTTTGGCTTCTCATAGATAAGTGCTAAAATCTTGATCTACTAAGAACACACAAATTTCACCAAATCCATTTTCTTAACTTCCAACAGATTCAAAATATATCCTAAGATTCATTAAAAATCATGTTTTACTATTTCTTTATTTTTCCATATCAGCTGGGGGTCAGTTTGGCACTAAAACACACAACCAGTATGCTTAAAAATGTCAAACTAACTCCGATTAATCTCAAACTTTAACTGTAGCAAAGTTCCTACATTTGTGACCTGAAAACAAACTCTCCACATTTATTTCCACTAACTAAGCAGTTTAAGCCACTTTCAGAGCAAATAATAACTATATCTCACACATAGTATTATAGCAATGTAACTAAATGTGCTCAGAAAGATACAAAACTGCACAGACTTGTTAAGTAAGTATTAGGTTACCTCTATAACCATGTATAAGCCTAACATGTTTTCCAGGGTGTTACAAACAATAACTCAGAAAAAGAAAAATTAAAAGATGAATTGATCGAAAAGATGCAAAAGCAAATTAAAGCCATTCAAGGTACTAACCCGTCTGACTCAATGGGAATTGATGGACTATGCCCGAAGGCTAAAGTTAATATCCCGAAAGACTTCAAAATTCTAGATTTCTCAAAGTAAGATGGAAGTACCAATCCAAAGTTTCATCTGAAGACCTACATCACTAAAATGGCCATTTGGTCACGGGATCAAAAATTCCTAATCAATTTCTTTCATGAAAGCTTGACTAGGCCGGCTTTAGAATGGTACATGCAACTTGACCATTCAAAGGTTTTTTGTTGGGATGATTGACAAATCTATTCTTGGGGTAATATTGATTCAACATTGATACCGCACCTACCCGAGAGCAGCTAGGGGCAATGCGAAAGAAGAATTATGAGATTTTCAAGCAATACGCTCAAAGATGGAGAATGTTGGCAGCCCAAGTTCAACCACCTTTGACTTCGTTAGAAATGAGCTCGTACTTTATAGGGACCTTTGGAGCCCCTTTTATTGAGCTGATGGCAGGGGCTGGCTACGAGAATTTTTTTGACCTAATTTTGGCTGGGGAAAGGATTGAGAAGCTTGCAAGATCAGGCAAGTTACCTTTTGGAAGTATAGAGAGTAGTTTTCCTGAGATAGTGACATCGATAAAGGAGGAAAAGCCAGAAGTCAGTGCTTACTAAACCTCATTCCAAGCCATTAGTGTTCCAACTCATCCTGTCTATACTAATCACCCTCCAGTAACTCAGAATCTCTAAACAATTAGCGATTTAAGGCGTTAGTTGATGTGATTGTCATCTTAGACTTTTGTAATGCTTGAACTTAAGTAAACTTTCTTGAAGCATTAATATAATGGATTTGCGTGGATCTCAACATAACTTGTTTCCTTTTCCTTATGTTCTTGGCATTCATGTTCTTGTCATGTCTTTCTTGTCTTTCTTTTCTTTCCTTTACTTGCTTTCTTTTGGTTTAGATCCTATAGCACTCTCAATCTAGAAAACTCTTGGTGGTCATGAAGTCCACGTGTGCAGGTGCCCTTTAAAAAAAAGAACAAAAAGAACAAAAAAAAAGAATGGATCAAAAAGAGAAAATAAAAGGGAGCAAATAAGTAATCACTTAGTGTGCATTATCCTTTTGTCTCTAAATTAAAACTTTTGAAAATGAGATCAAGATTTAAAATGAAGATTAGCCATGTTTCTTTCTTCTTTCCAAAAATTCATCTTTTCATTATCGCTCATTGTCCCTTTTTAGGCTTGAAATTTTTCTTCAACAAACTCTGGACAAGGATAAACCCCTACATTAGGGAATAGCACAAAATAAAGGTTGATTGCCATGGTGATTATTTTGAAGCATAATGGAAAAAGAGAAAAGGAAGAAAAGGTGAAATGGGCGAGAAATAAAAAAATGATGAAAAACTAAAAAAAAAAAGAGAAGAAAAAAATAGAAAGAAAATGGAACGAAATAGGTCATGACAAAGGTGAATGATTGAAGTGAAAAGAAAAAGGGAAGAAATGGAGAACAATAAGAGAAGAATGTGCTTAAAAGCACAAAAGCAATTGACAAAGTTTAATTTTAAACAAGGATCCTTGGTCCCATTTAACCCTTAAACACTTATTTGAGCCTTATACGTTTCTTTTCATAACCCTTAACCTTGGCCATGTTATAATCCTTAAAAAGTCCATTTTGATCAATGAATAGTTGCTTTCATTTTCATAAATTTTAATTTTGAGGCAAAAGATTTTGCTCGTCCAAGTATCTAACTCATTGCTGTTTTAAAAAAAATAATTAAAAAAAAGAAGAAAAAAGAAAAAAAAAAGAGAAGAGAAAAAAATAGAGACTTACAACAGGGCAAGTTTCTACCCTGTTCGAGCTGGCCCTACACTAGGGCATTTTTTTTCTAGCTCGGTTTGACCTACACCGGGGCAAATCCTTTAGTTTTATTTGGCCTTACACTGGGACAAATTTCTACCCTAATCAATTTGACTCTATACTAGGACAATTTTGCTTTTCACTAGTTTAACTTGACTTACACTAAGGCAAATCTTTTGGTCATTAGGGTGAGTTTCTACCCTATTCAATTCAGGCATAAACTGGGGCAGATTTCTCTTTAGTTTAATTTGAGTTAACGTAAATGCTCAGTAACCATAATGTCTAGTAGGCAACTAAAGATCGATTTCATGAAGATCAAACCAATCCATATTGAGGCCACACCACTTTGAATCTTATACCATCGATTATGTCTTTTTCCATATGTTCATTTTAAATACATTTTTGTGTAGTCAACTTCCAAGACCAATCTAGGAGTTGTTCACTTAGGAAATTCCTTTTCTGTTGTACTTTTGAATCCATGTCTGTCTATTACATAATGCTTCAGGTAAGGTAAACATGAGTACAACACTATGCTTTGACCATCCAATGATAATCCATTGATGAATAATTTAGATAAAAAAGAACTTACAAGTTTCAATTAAAGAGGAAATGATGTCCCAAGGGATAATCTAGAAATAAGAGATACCAAACCAAAAAAAAAATGGCTCGTTAGACTGAAAACCTGAAAGGGCGGTTTAAGCAAAAGTTAGGGCAAATCAATAGGAAGATGGTCTGGAAGGTTCTCCAAACTAGCGCAAATTTTATTTGTGTTCGATTGGCCATACTAGGGCAAGATTTTTGAAAGATTAAGGAGAAGATATGTTAAAAGAAGTAGCAACAAGGATAGCAGTTGAGTTATAAAGCAGTTACAGGAAATCAATTGTATGAGGGACGAAGTTAAATACTGGGGCAAAATTTTCTTATAATAACTTAGTAGCTCTAAGCAAAGGTTTGCAACAAAGGATGATCATCTCACTTCTCAAAAGGAAAGAGCGAAAAAAAAGAAAATAAGATGAAAAAATAGAAAGAGAAAGAAGAAGAAGAAGGAGAAAATGATGGGCAAGTAGGATCGAGGCTATTAGGTCTGTCGAGTAAAAGCACATGAATAAGGGTTTGATTGGTCAAAGTTTTCCAAATGGAGGGAAAACTGAAAAAAGAGAAAAAAAAAAGAAAAAAGAGAAAAAAAAAAGAGAAAAAAGAAATATGAAAGTGAGTATTTTGAAGGAAGCGTGTCACAAAGTTCATCCATATTAAAAGTCAAAAAATAAGCATGAAAGCGGGTTTAGTTGCATAAGCATTTTCGTAGAAGCGCGTGGTAGAAAGAAATCTTAATTTTTACTAAGAGACTTTTCAAAGATACTTTTTTTGTCTTTAAAAAAAAATCCAAGTCCTTGACTTGATGACTAAAAAAATTTCTAGGTCCATTGCCTAATGATCTTTCCTAAAAGATAAATAAAAATAAGAAAAAAAAAAAAAAATAAAAAAGAACAAAAGAAGAAAAAAAAGAGAAAAAATAAAAGAAGAAGTAAAAAATCTTTTTGGGCCAAGATGCCCATCACTTTTTCAAAATCAATGCCCTTTAAATTTTGAGACACTAGATGCCCATTGTCTTTTAAATTTCTAGACACCAGATGCCCAATGTCTTTTAAATTTCAAGACACTAGATGCCCATTGTCTTTTAAATTTCGGGACAACAGATACCCCTTTCTTTTAAATTTTAGGCCCAGTCCACTTTTTGTTTAAATTTTGGGACACTAGACACTCAATGTCTTTTAAATTTCGAGAGACCAGATGCCCATTGCCATTTAAATTTTGAGACACCAGATACCCAATGCCTTTAAAATTTTGGGCCAATCCCATTATCTTTTTAAATTTCAGGACACCAGATACTCAATGTCTTTTACATTTCGGGACACCAGATACCCAATGTCTTTTAAATTTTGGGAGACTAGATGCCCATTGCCTTTTAAGTTTCAGGACACCAGATACCCAGTGGCTTTAAAATTTCAGGCCAAACTCATTGTCTTTTTAAATTTTAAGACACTAGATACCCATTGTCTTTTAAATTTCAGGACACTAAATGCCTATTGTCTTTTAAATTTTGAGACACCAGATACCCAATGCCTTTAAAATTTTGGGCAAGCCCATTGTCTTTTAAATTTCCTGGAAGATACCCAATGCCTTTTAAATTTCAGGTCAAGCCCACTGTTTTTTAAATTTTAGGACACCAAATACCCATTGTCTTTTAAATTTTGAGACACCAGATACCCAATGTCTTTTAAATTTCGGGCAAAGGCCATTGTATTTTAAATTCTAGGTCAATCCCATTGTGTTTTGCATTTCAGGTCACAAGGTCACCCAATGACATTTAAGTTCCCATTTTAATAAACTATTTTTAATCAATAAATGTCAATTAAGCTGTGACAGCTTATTGGCAAGGCAGTGACATCTCTGGCTTTAAGCTGAGCTTCACACTGGTGAGATTAACGACGTTGTGACAGCTCATAAATTCGCATTTGAGTTTTCTAGTTTGTAATTAGCATCTTTGCTTTGTCAATTTACATTATCATATGCATTCTTGGGCAAAATCTAAGTTCATGTCTTTACTTGTTTCTTACAATGATAATTCAAAAACTATGGTTATATGTTTTCTCTTGTAAGCAACAAGTAAAGAGAGGCAACTGTGAACACCCGATTTTGTCTGGGTCATCAAAGAAATTCAGAAAATGAAAAAAAATTACAAAGCCCAAGTCCACTAAAAAAATCTAAAACTTGGAAAAAAATGAATGAAAATCTAAAAAATAAAAAAACTAAAAAAAGAAAAATGAATAAATTTGAAAAAACAAAGGTGTCTAGATTCATTGTATCACTAAGTCACACATTGGAGAAATCATGCTTCTTCTCCCTCCCATCCTTCTATATAAAGGGGTGATTCTCATTTGTTTTGGGGGATCAAAAAACAAATTTACACACTTGGGCTTAATAATAAGTATAAGAGCTCGAGGACTTTAGTAAAAAAAATTTCTTGCAAGTGGATTGCTTTTCAAAGTTTGATTCGAGAGAATACGTGGGACCCTATGCACTAACTTCTTTGAGCATAGCATTTTATACACATTGGAGGTAAGCTTGCTTATTTTTTTTGTTTTATTATTATTATTATTATTATTTATTATATATATGTGTTATTCATTTGTTAGTTTGGTTTATTTATTTATTTATTTTAAAATAATTTTTTATTTTAAAATTAATTCAAGAATAAAACAAGATTAGTTGAGTTGTGATAGTTTGTTAATCCTGTAACTTTTAGAATTGTTTAAGTTGTGACAACTCGATGATTCGAAATATTTTTTTTCTAAACATAAAAAAAATCAAATGAATGGTCAAAAAACAAAAAATATTTTCAAATTTAAAAACCACCAGCCCACAATCGTTTTTCTAAAGAACGACGTGGCTTTGAATTCTTCATTGTACCTGGGGATACGTAGGAACAAAATCTCTATTCTACTAAGCCAAAATTAAATTTTCATAACTTATTTGTTTATTTGTTTATTTATTTTAATAAAAAGGGTAAAACAAATATTTTCAAGAGTAATAAAAAATTTGCACAATTAATTTAAGGTACCATCTTAGGATGAGTGTATTACGGGTGCTGTGGGTTTAAACTTCCATCCTTCTCTTTACATAACCGGCTCCAGAATTCAATTCGGTTTCGTAGACTATTTTGAGAGAAAGAATTTTCAATTTTTTTCTATTTTAAATAAAATTGGTGGTGACTCCTAATAGTTATTTATTTTTTGTCTCTCCTAACACGATCACGGTCGCGACACACTTAGAATACAATTAATATATGATACAATTATCTAAATAAATTCTATTTGGAATAGAAAAATTAAAAGTTTCCAAACGTTGTAGCCGCTGATGTTTTAAATCCTATTGGATAGGATTTATTGCTAGACGTTATCTTGATAGATAAGATTTATTGCTGCACGTTATCTTCATAGATAAGATTTATTGTTGCACGTTATTGTGAAATGCTATTAGATATGCACCAAAAAATAAGAATGAGGTACAAGCAGTAACCAATGGTTAGTTAAAATCCTATTAGATACGAATCTGATATACTGCACATTGGGCTTGATATGCTGCACGTTAGAAAGGATATGTTGCACATTAAGTAAGATTTGACAAGTTGCCTATTAGATAGGATTTGGTAATACTGCACGTTATTTATTTTTGGAAGAAATGAATAAAATAGCTTTTATGACTATTTAAGATGTGCAGCAAGGAAACTTCAATATATACTGATATTTCATAAACAGAAAGCGTATGCTTTTCTAATCTAATTTTTTTTGTTCTCAGATTTTTGTATAAGCTCCATGTTTCAAAGGAGTTGATAGCAAGGTTTGGTCTCAGTGTGGATACGCATAGAGTCTTTGTACAATCAAAGAAATTTTTTTAAAGTATCAAGTACCTTCTACCAATTATTTTGAATTTATCTTCATAATACTAGAATAAATTTAAACACAAAAATAATTATTTTTGGATTGCTATTACGTTGTTCCATTGTGTGTTTTGATCATTATGCGATCCTTCAGTGGTATCAAAGCCTAGGTTATTTGTGTTTAAATTGTATTACTAAAATTATAATTCATGAATTTGTGAAGTAGATGCATGATTTAAATAATGAATTATTTTTTCCTGTGATGCAATTTGCTCATACTTCTTGTGTGCACTACTCACTCGTGTGCTTAAGTATAATTTGAAATTATACACTACTTCATTAATTTAATTTACAAGTGATATAATGCTTTATTCAAGGCTAGCTTTACGCATAAGGTGACAAATTATATTTATGAGTTTGTGCGTTAGTATACTTGAAGAGTACTCTGTGCGTGACATTAGTTTGTTAATTCCAATTGTGAGTTAGTATACTTGTAATATGCTTCTCGATGGCTTTTGGATATTTTATATGATAAAACATGACTTTTTTTATATATTCCTTGTTCACAAGGAGCAGCCAGACAACCAGGAGACTTGTGGTTTAAAGGATAAAATAAAAAAAATTATTTATTGCATGTGATGCATTACATAGAAGGAATTAATTTATACAAAATGTCTGGACTACCCGAGGAGTATAAAGTTTAATTCATTAATACTAATAGGAATGACCTAACAACCAGGAAACTATATGGTGTGGAATTATTTTTTGTATGTGATACAAAATTGTATAAAGTTTAATTCATTAATACCAATAGGAATGACTTGACTACCAGGGAACTATATGGTGTGGAATTATCTTTAAAGTTATATGCGATACAAAATTATCTACTTTAAAATATACATGCATGAGAAATGACTTGACTACCAAGGGGCTCATTCATATATATATTTTTAAGGGATTTCTTAACTCCACTAAGAGAAATAGGGATTTCTGAAATAACCTTAAAAGTAATGTAGTTAGTGGAAATATCATCTAGGTAAAAGCCCATATCTTTATGATAAATGAAAATGTGCTCTTATGTTTTCTTTTCTTGTTTTAGATTTCTCAACATGTCTTCCTTATCACTGTGTTGCATTCTTGATACTAGCAAATTGGTTGGAACCAATTATGATGATTGGTACCACAATTTAAGAATTATTCTTATGCATGAAAAACTTATCAATGTGATCGATAACACTGCCAAAACTGCCTCTATTAATAAAGAAGATGCTGAAGCAACCAAGGCTTATGAGAAGTACTTGTAAGAATGTCTTAATGCCAAATGCATCATTTTGGCATCAATCAGTTCCAAGTTTCAAAGGCAACATAATGATATGGACCCACCTGTGATCATTGAACATCTTAAGAAGATGTATGGTAGACAAAGCAAGACAGCTAGGTATCAGTTGTCCAAAAATTTGTTTAGGTCCGCATTGATTGCAGGCTCTCCAATTAGGCCCCATGTTCTAAAGATGATTAATCTTATTGAACAACTTGAGAAGATGGGGTGCAAACTTGGAAAAGAGCTTTCTTAAGATTTGATCTTGCAGTCACTTCCTGAATCATTTTTACAATTCGTTGTTAACTTCAACATGAATAAAATGAGTTATGAACTTCATGAGATGCTCAATTTATTGATTAATTAGGAGAATCATGTTGCATTTGAGAAGAAGAAAAGAAGTACCATGCTGGTTAGTAAATCCTCTAAAAGGAAGGGTAAGGGTAATTATAGGCCGGAAAAGAAACCCCTTGCACCTAAAAATAGTGTGACCAAACCCAAGGTTAAAGAGGATAAGCCAAACATGTTTGATGCTGAATGTTTCTTCTGTAAGAAGAAAAGTCATTGGAAGAGAAATTGCAAGAAGTATCTTGCTTCTTTGAAACAAAAGAAACAAGGTGAGACTTTAATGAAAAATGTTTTCATGATTTCTTTAATTGTTACTGATTCTTCAGTGTGGGTATTAGATACTGAAAGTAGTTTTAATATCTACAATATGTTGCAAGGGCTACAGATAAGTAAAAGGTTGAAGAAAGGAGAAATTAGTCTTCAGGTTGGGAATAGTGCAAATGTTGCAGCCCTAACTGTAGGATCAATTTCTTTAATAATGTCTACTGGCAAAACATTGGTGTTGGAGAATTGTTACTATGTTCCAAAATTTGTTTCGAATGTTATTTCAATTTCTATGTTAGCAAACATGGTTTTCGTATTGTTTTCAATAATAGCATTTGCTCAATTTATCATAATGATGATTTATATGTGAATGGCTATCTCCAACATGGTATTTATGTCTTACCTGATGTGAATGTAAAATCGATTATGCATGTTTCTAGTCTTAAAAGAGAAAGAGACAATCAATTAAATAGTGCATACCTTTGGCATTGTAGACTTGGTCATATAGGAGAGAAAAGAATTAACAAGTTACACAAGGAAGGTTGCCTTGACCATTATGATTATGAATCATATACAACTTGTGAATCTTGTCTCAAAGAAAAATTGACCAAATCTTCATTTATCAGAAATGGAGAGAGAGCTTCTAAATTATTGGGTCTAATTCATACAAATGCTTATGGGCCCATGAAAATTCAAGTCAGAGGAGGATATTCTTATTTTATCACCTTCACTGATGATATGTCTAGATATAGTTTTGTGTATCTTATGAAACATAAATCTGAGTCATTTGAAATGTTCAAAATATTTCGTAGTGAAATTGAGAAACAACTTGGTAAGAGTATCAAGATACTCATATCTGATAGAGGAGGAGAATATCTTAGTGATAATTTTCTTGATTATCTAAATGAAAATGAAATTCAATCACAGTGGACACCTCCAAGAACACCACAACACAATGGTGTATCCGAAAGAAGGAATCGAACCTTATTAGATATGGTAAGTGTAACATCCTCTAAAACTTGTTAGACTTGTAAATAGTAACAGATGTAGCTTAATACTTATTTAACATGTCTGCTTAATTTTGTGACCATCTGAGTTAGTTTAGGCACTTTGCTAAAACCCGGATGGTGAAATGTAGCTTAAAATAACTTAGATATTAGCAAAAAAGGCTTAGCTAATGGAAATAAATGTGGGTAATTTGTTTCTATATCACAAATGTGTAGACTATGATATAGTTAAATTTTGAGAATAATCAGAGTTAGTTTAGTATTTTTAAGTATACTAGTTGTGTGTTTTAATGCCGAATTGACTAGTCACAGATATGGAAATGTATGTTTTGGGTGAAACAAGATTTTTGATGAATCCTAAGATTTATTTTAAACTTGTTGGAAGTTAGGAATCTTGATTTGGAGAAATGTAAGTGTTCTTAGCAAATATAGTTGATACTGCAAAGTATCATAAGTGATTTATGTCACCTATGTTTCTGCAGCCCTTATAATTGACTTTCCTGTGGATATTTCTCCACTTTTTCACTCTCTCTCTCTCTTTTGTCTCTCACGACTTAGCAGCTCCAACAAAAGAGAAAGCAAGAAGGAAGGAAGAGAAAACAAAAGGGGAAGAAGAGAGAAAGGAGAAGGAATCAAAAGAAGAAAGCCAAGCTTGTGATTTATTAACCATCATCACCAAAGTTTTGAGGTAGGGGAGCTCTTACTCATCTTGTTCCTTCAAATTTCACTTTGTATAAAACTAGGTCACATGAGTAGGAAGAAATGAATTTGATGAGAAAATATGTGTTCTTGGCTTGATTCTTAGTTCCAATAGTTGAGTTAGGGTATTTATAGCCTGTTGGATGCATGGTAACTTGTTTTTGCTTAGTAAATGTTCATATACCACTTTGAAGAACAAGTTGGTAAATGGTATTTTCCTTGCTTGAGTGAGTTTAAATCCATAATTGATGAGTTGAAGTTAGTGTTTAATGATTCTAACATGATTAGAGACCATGATTAGGGTTGAAAAACACTTAGAATCCAAGATTAGAAGATTGGAAACTGATTTGGAACCAATGGAATAGTGGCTAGAATTCTGCAAAAAATTCAGTCACAGGGTGATGTAGATATTGGCAAGTGCACCAAATCGACAAAAGTAATAAAAAGTGAGTAAAGTATCATTCCCACGAGGATTATATTATTAATTACTAAATTCATCAAATCAACACTATTCAAGCTAACAAAAAGAGAGTTGCTGAAAATTAAATTAAAAATAAAAATAAAAATTAGTAAACAATAAATCAAAAGGGTAAAAAATAATGATATTAAAGCGTTAGGGTTCAGATTTCACTTAAATTTTTTAGATGCACACTCAAATATTAGTTTAACTATATTCTATTTCAATGATTTATAGTCAATTTCCAAAATTAATTAATACCCAATCTCTTAGTATATTAATCCTCTTACGCTGATTGGAATTAACTAATCCCTTAGTCTAACCCCAATTAGAAATACATTATCAAGAATGAGGGAATTAAAAGAAAGACCACATAACGCACAACGTCTATTCCTAGCGATTGCAGAAATTATGGAGTTTATCACATGTTCTAGGTTCATGCAAATTTTCTGAAATTATACTTTAACCCAAAAGATCATTCCTAAATTGATCAGGTTTAGCAAAGCATTAAGAATAGAGATAAACACATAAATCATGAAATATAAACATCAATTAAACCCATAAAAAAATGTTACATCATCCAAGAACAAGATCCATCATCCCCCTAACAAGGAAAAATTAGTTACACATGGAAAAAGAAGAACACAAAGGGAAGAATATGACAAACTCCATTGTAGAAAGGGGGAAAAGTTAAAGAGAATTCCTAATCTCCATACCTAATTGTGCTCATACCACATTAGAGTTTATGCCTTTTGATGGCTGCTGTGTTCTGTCCAAGTGTATAAGAGTGTGTAAAAAGTGTAAAAGTTTGAAGAGTGTCTTCAATTTGGCAAAACTTTCTTTTTTATAAGAAATTCACGCTGCTATTACACGTCCAGCGCTCATTCTCCAGCGCTCAGGTGCTCAGCCACTCAAGTCACGGTGCAGCATACGCAATCAGTGCTCAAGCACTCACTATCTGGCGCTCAGGCAGTCAACGCTTAAGCAGAACTCTCCAGCGCGCATTGTGCGCTCAAGCGGTGGAACTCCAGCGCTCAGGCGCTATCTCTCTTGACTTGATTTTCCAGTTTTTCTTCATCACTCAAGTATCCAGTCTTTTCCATATGCAAACACCTAACAAAAACACATAAAAATACACAATTAAAACATAATTTAAAATAACTAAAAACAAAAAAAACTTAAGCACAAACTCAATAAAAAAAATAAAAGAAAATGAAAACCCAAGACTTTGAACCATAAAAATATGAATTTTTGCATTTTCATCACTCCCCTAAACTTAAGCTTTTGCTTGTCCTCAAGTAAAAAGGAAAACAAAAAGACTAAACAAATAACAACTCAAAACACACAACCAAAACATGGTAACACCAAGTAGTGAATATCATGTATATCATCAGAAATTGCTTCACAATCAAATTTCAAAGTATCACATATGAACAATCCAATTGTCACATTGTCTATCACACGCAACTCTTATGCAAAAATGACTTCTCAAAAACATGAATGAAAGACACAATCTCCTCATAAAGTATAAGCTCAGATAGGTTCATAAAACTGTAAGTGCACATCAAACCCAAATTCATAGGGTTATTTTTCATCTCTCTCTCCACTAATGTAAACAGCACACAACCAAATATTAAAAGGGTCTTTATATACTTGCAATGTTAGGTCAAGGATATGAGTTAAGAAAGAAGCGGTAGAAAAATGAAAACAAAAGTTGAGATACAAAATCATGTAAATTTCATAATTCAAGCCTCAACATATAAGACAAGTGCAAAATGGAGCAAAAAAAAAAATTCAACACATCATTCACTTTTTTTTCCTTCTTTCTTTTCTTTTTTTCTTTTTTTTTTCTTTTTTTTAGCAACCTCCACCCCCAAACTTATTTCTTTGCAATACTTTGGGTGAACTTTTTCATTTTTTTTTCAATTCTTTTTTCTTTTTCATAGCTCTTGAAATACTTTATGCACCAAAATAACAACAGCTTAAATAATAAGACAATACAAGATATGCACTCAACAAAGATTATGTAAGAGAGGGGTTTTTTTTTTCTTTTTTAATGTAGGTATGGGGAAAAATGCGGGTAAAAGAAAAGAAATAGATGCCAAACAATAACAAGGCTGTAAAAGGGACCTAGAGATAAACTGTGTTCACAGGTTGGCTTGAAAGGCTCAAACTGTCCAAGAAGGCCCTTATCATTTCCTTAATCATGCACTGCCTAGGATTTCACCTAAAGAGAGAATCAAACAACTTCTAGATGCAAATCATCCACATACATGCAATCTCATAAACTTTCTCTAAGTTTGACATGCAATTAAATTCCAAGGTCTATCAAACATAAAGTTGGGAAGAACATTCATACACAATTGAAATAATAGAGATAAATGCAACTCATGGATTCTCATGTGCTATCTCAATAAATCAGATCAATCCACAATTCAAGTAATCATTGGATATTCAATTCAACACACTGATATGCACAATATCAACACAAAGACTCAAAACACAAAATGGGTGATGATGACAAAACCAAAACCAATTAAAACAAATAACTAAATGAATTAAATGCAAGAAACGAAAAAGAAAAACTCTTTTTGGCAGCCGACAACTATATACATCCCCCTACAAAGGCTCTGAACTCAGGAAGGCACTTAAGCCGACTCAATATTACCTTCAAAACAAAAACAAAAAAATAATAAATAATAAAATAAAAATAAAAATAAAAAAGAAAAAGAGAGAAAATTTGGGTGGCCTCCCAAAAAGCGCTTGTTTAACGTCATTAGCTTGACATTGCCTTTTCTTAATTAATCATAATGGCTTGAAGCAAGAGAAGTAGGATGACATTTTTCTCTTATCAATTCTTTGCCTCCATATTCTATCACTGCCTTTGGAATCTCCACAAGTGTTAGGAACTTGACTTGAACCAGATTGTTTTGAATACACCTTAGCATGGAAATTCTCATCAGGCAATGGAGGTCTCAATTTTTCAACAGGTAAAGGATTAGCTGGCAGTGAATCATGGATAATGGGAGGACTTTCTCTATACCAGCAATCTCAAAGGTAGAAGAAACTTTCTCCTTTTTATCAACAATCTTGGATTTAGGAGAATCAACATTAATGGACAAAGAAGAGTTCTTACCATCAAACCTCTTTTGAAACGTACATTGAATGCAATTAACAGGGGCATAAAGATCTGATGTTGGGGCAGACTTATTAAAAACATTTATAGTAACTTGATCTCCATTTACCCTCAAAATAAGCTCTCCTCTAGGGACATCAATCAACGCTCCTAATGTTGCTAGGAATGGTCTCCCCAGAATTAACGGGATATCAGCATCCTTGTTTATATCCAAGACTACAAAGTCAACTGGAAAAATAAATTTATCAACCTTCACTTGTAAATCTTAAACAATACCGTATAGATGTCTGACTGATCGATCTGCTAATTGAAGAGAAACCATTATAGGCTTAACTTTATCAATTCCCAGCTTGCGCAAGATAGACAATGGCATCAAATTGATACTAGCCCCTAAGTCACATAGAGTTTTCTCAACATTCAACTTTCCAATGGTGCAAGGAATAGTGAAACTACCTGGATCTTTCAATTTAGGTGGCAGTTTCCTCTAAATAATAGCACTGCACTCTTCCGTAAGTGTTACAGTCTCATCTTCTTCAAACTCCCTCTTCTTTGATAGCAAGTCCTTCATGAATTTTGCATAGGAAGGCATCTGCTCAAGTGCTTCAGCAAAAGGAATGTTTATCTGTAATTTCTTGAAGACTTCTAAGAACTTGGAAAATTATTTTTCTTGAATCTCCTTCTTGAATCTTTGAGGGTATGGAAGTTTAGCATAGAGTGAAGGATCAATTATTCTCTGCTCTGGTTCCTTCTTCTTCCTTTGCTACTTTGGAAGCTCCTCTTTAACTTCTTCATTAGAATACTCTGGAGTTAAGACATCTGCAACTGGAACATCAGTTTTTTCAGCTTCTTTAACTTGTCCTTCCAAAGTCTTGCCACTTCTCAGTGTAATTGCATGACATTGCTCCTTTGGATTAACAACAGTATCACTTGGTAAGGTACCTAGAGATCTCTCTTGAAGCTGTTTCGCTATCTGCCCCACTTGATTCTCTAAATTTTTAATAGCAGCTCCTTGATTCTAAAATTTTACTTTTATTATCTCCATAAAAGCAGAAGTATGTTGCACAAAAGCAGATGTCTATACAGAGAGTTTCTCAAGTGCAATCTCAAGAGGAGACTTTTTCTCTGGTTGAGGATTCAATGGCACTGGTTGATTGCTCCAAGAAAAATTGGGATGATTCCTCCACCCTGGATTATATGTATTTGAAAATGGAATACCATGAGGTCTAGAAGAATTACCCATATAATTTATCTACGTATGAGAACTGAAACCAGAATTATTTGCCTCACATCCACCATTAGCATGATTACCTCCACAGAAATCACAAATCAATACTTGGTGGTTCACAGAATTTACCTGCATACTCTCAACTCGTTTATTCAGGTTGGCTAACTACTGAGAAATACTTTTGTTTTGAGCAAATAAGGCATTGAAAGTACCAAGCTCCATAACTCCTTGTCTGACAACTGCTCTCCCACTAGGAAACTAGTATTTATTGGTCGCCATGGTCTCAAATAGTTCTTGAGCTTTTTCAGGAGTTTTGGTATTTAAAGATCCACTTGCAGATGCATCTACCATAGCCTTGGTAGGATGATTTAAACCATTATAGAAAATTTGCACCTATTGCCAAACCTCAAATGCATGGTGAGGACATCTCCTTAATAGCTCCTTGAATCTCTCCTAAGATTCATATAACGGCTCTCCTTGATTTTGAGTGAAACAAGCTATTTCACCTCTCATTTGCACAAACACTGATAGAGGAAAGTATCAAGTCAAAAATTTACTAACCAGGTCCTCCCAAGTAGAAATGCTCCCTTGTGGCTGGGCTTGTAGCCAGCTCTTTGCTTTGTCTTTGAGAGAAAATGGGAACAGTTGTAATCTAATGGCATCATCAATAACACCATTATACTTAATAGTATCACAGAGCTGCAAGAAATTTGTAATGTGCAAGTTTGGATCTTCTGCATGACCTCCCCCAAACTGATTATGCAGCACCAGCTGTAAAAATGCTGATTTAATCACAAAATTATTGGCCTTAATAGTAGGGCACACAATACTGGTAAAAACATTCTTAGCAGATAGAGTAGCATAGTCAGCCAATATGCATCTTCGCTCTGCAGTTACAATTATTTCTGCCATCTTTGCTTTTGTTTCTTCAAATTTCTTCCTTTCTCTAGTTGTTTTCCTGTTTGCTCTAGTTGTTCTCTCTATCTCTGGATTAAAAAGTAATTCTTTTGACTCTAGAGAATCTTGCATAAACAAACAAAGAAACAAACAAACCAGAGTGAAGTAAAGAAAAGAAATAAAAAATAAAAAAATGACTAATAAAAATAAACAAAGAAAATGAAAAATATAAAAATAAATAGAAAATTAAATGAAAAAAATGAAATTAAATAAGAAAAACAATTATCGATAAATAAAAGAAAATTTTAAAGAAAATTTAAAATTAAAAATAAAAATAAACAATTAAAAATAAAATTAAACAAAGAAAAAATGTTTAAATTAGTGTCTTTTTAACTACTATTTAATATTATAACAATAATCCCTAGCAACGGTGCCAAAAACTTGATGTGGATATTGGCAAGTGCACCAAATCGACAAAAGTAATAAAGAGTGAGTAAAGTATCGTTCCCACGAGGATTATGTTATTAATTACTAAATTCATCAAATCAATACTATTCAAGCTAACGAAAAGAGAGTTATTGAAAATTAAATTAAAAAGAAAAATAAAAATTAGTAAACAATAAATCAAAGGGGTGAAAAATAATGATGTTAAAGCGTTAGGGTTCAGATTTCACTTGAACTTTTTAGATGTATATTCAAATATTAGTTTAATTATGTTCTATTTCAATGATTTATGGTCGATTCTCAAAATTAATTAATACTCAATCTCTTGGTATATTAATCCTTTTACGTTGATTAGAATTAACTAATCCCTTAGTCTAACCCCAATTAGAAAGGCATTATCAAGAACGAGGGAATTAAAAGAAAGAACACATAACTCACAACATCTATTCCTAGCAATTGCAGAAATTATGGAGTTTATTACATGTTCTAGCTTCATGCAAATTTTCCCAAATCATACATCAACTTAAAAGATCATTTCCAAATTGATCAGGTTTAGAAAAATATTAAGAATAGAGATAAACACGTAAATCATGAAATAGAAATATTAATTAAACTCATAAAAGAAGGTTACATCATCCAAGAACAAGATCCATTATCCCCTTAACAAGGGAAAATTAGTTACACATGGAAAAAGAAGAAGACAAAGGGAAGAATATGACAAACTCCATTGTAGAAAGGTAGAAAGGTTGAAGAGTATTCCTAATCTTCAAGTCTAATTGCGCCCACAACACATTAGGGTTTGTGCCTTTTGATGACAGCTATGTTCTATCCAAGTGTATAAGAGTGTGTAAAAAGTGTAAAAGTCTGAAGAGTGTCTTCAATTTGGCAAAACTTTCTTTTTTATAAGAAATTCACGCTGTTGTTACGCGTCCAATGCTCAAGTGCTCATTCTCCAGCGCTCAGCCACTCAAGTCACGGTGCAGCATACACAATTAGCGCTCACTGTCCAGCGCTCAGGCGCTCAACGCTTAAGCAAAACTTTCCAACGCTCAGCCACTATCTCTCTTGACTTGATTTTCCAGCTTTTCTTCATCACTCAAGTATCCAATCTTTTCCATATGCAAACACCTAACAAAAACACATAAATACACAATTAAAATATAATTTAAAATAATTAAAAACAAAAGAAACTTAAGCACAAACTTAATCAAAAATAATAAAAGAAAATGAAAACCCAAGACTTTGAACTATAAAAATATGAATTTTTGCAGGTTCATCACAGGGTCATGCTGCGGTGTGACTGAGAACCACGCCTATGTAACACCCCAAATTTTGCATCTCTTAAACAGTAATTTTGACAGTTAACAGAATTTTACTATTTAGTAATTTCTGGATACTGTAAAATTATTTTGTTTATTCCGTCAACATATTTGATCGTTTTGAGTGATTTACTCCATGTCAGGAAAATAAAAATTTTTAGGCCGGGGAAAACTTTACATAATTTAATTTTTACCATTAAGTAATTATTTTACGTAATCTGATTTAATATTTGTGTATTTTCTAATATTTATAATTTTGTGGATGATTATGAATTTTTGACTGTATGTGAGCTCAGGTGGTCCTAGGTGGGCCCAAGTGACCTTACGTGAGCCCAGGTGGGTCCCGCAAAGTGAAAATTTTTCTATGCATAGAAAAATTTGTACTGTTTAGACGGAGACAGGGGATCTTACTAAACTTGAATCCGGAAACAGTTTTAGAAATTTTCTTGTATTGTGCTTGGCATTGTATTTAATTATCGGGCGATAAAAATACAGTAAATATATTCTTTTGTGGGGTTTTTAGTAGATAAAAATAGAAATTATATTTCTTAAGTCAACATCGGTGGTTTGGATATCCACTATTGATTTAATTAATGATGGAGACTTGATCTTGATTTAATTAACGGTTAAGAAATAAACTTAATAAAGAAGCATTGGATAATCACCATTGATTTAATCAATGGTGTGAGAATAAACTTAGTTAGGCAAGCTTCAATATCAACCGTAGATTTAATCAACGGTGTAAATTTGATTATATAAAGTGACTATTTACAACCATTGGATTTAGAATTGATCAAGGGTAGAGATTTGGTCTTGTAAAGTAACAAGGACCATTTATGACCATTGGATGAAGAATTAATCAAGGGTGGAGATTTGGTCTTCTAAAAAGGTTATGACTAATTATAACCCTTGGATTTAAAGTTTGAAGGAGCAATCTTGAACCTTTATTTTGGAGACACATCTAATGGCTAGAATTTAAAGGAGAAGGATCTAATGGCTTAGATTTAGTCTTCTAAAAATCAAAAGTCTACCTAAATCCTAACCATTGAATTAATCAATGGCTAAAAATGCTTCAAATAATGGCCTAATTAACAAGCCAAGTAAACTAAATTAAATGTTAAATTGTTATAATCTAATTCTTAATTAGATATCCTAATTTTAATTAGAGATTATAATATATGAAATAATATGTCTAATTAATTAGTTATGTAATTAGAAAATTAGTTAAGATTGATTAGGAAACTTAATCTAATGAATTAACTAATCAATTAGCAAGTAATTAGACTTGAATTAAAATAAATTAAAGTCTCTAAATTCCCTTGAATGACACGGTTTTCAGCAGCCTTGGGGAGGCATCTACATGAATTTTGAATCATCCATAATAGCCATGCAAGCCTAATTGATGACCATTATTGCTTGTCATGGTCAATATGACATTCTTCTTGACCATTATTGCTTTGTTTGCTTCCTTTGGAGTGCATGATGAAGGGGCGGGACGGTTTTGGAGTGTTAGGAAGGAGGACACATGTTTAGACATGCTTGTATAGCCTTTTTAGGCCAAAGAAAAAGATGACAAAGTGGAAGACTTTGTGCATCATGTGATAGCCTTCAATTATGCCAAATGAATTCATATCTCTCTATTCTTTCACTCCCATGGCAGCAGCACCTTTGGTTACACTCTCCATATTCATTTTTCTACTTCACCAAAAAACCTTCATCAAATTCTCTCAAAATCTCTCAAAAATTCCAAGAACCAAGCAACCATTTTTTCCTTCCTTTTCCTTGAGTGATTCGGCCAAGCACCCTATAATCACCATCACTCACCTATAATTTTCACTCTCACCATTTCCTAAAGCTAAACAACATTCTAAACACTTTTCATTTAGAAAGTTTTCCTAAAATCACACTCTAAGAGCTTCAAATTCAAGCTTCAAGTTTCTATCAAAAATCAAAAATTCCATCTTTATGCTTCAAGAGAAGCCATTCGGCCAAGCAACCAAAATCCATCCTCCATCACTCTTTAATTTTATACAACCTAGTTTCTTGAATCCTTACCTTATTCTAAACAACTTTCATGTTGAAGACTTTCTCTAAATCTTCCATCTTGAAGGACTTTTACTAAGATCAAGTTCTAGAGTTCTTGTTCGTGAAGTGTAAGGAAACTTCATTTATTCTTTTCTTTTTCATGTTCTAAACCATGTTTGATCCATGGTTCCTCTTAATCAAGCTTAGTATACTAATTTCTATGTATCTTGTTTTGTATTTGAGAAGTCCCTTGATGGTGAAGGACTTGGAAAGAGAAGCAAAACAAAGAGTTTTGAGGATCTTCAAGAGGTAAGAGGGAGATCCATCTCACCAACCAAGTATGGTGGTGAGAGATGGTCTTATATTTGATGGATGGTGAATCCATGTGAGGATTCCAATCCATCGTCATGTAATAATTAATTTTATGTTTATGAGCTTTAATTTATTTTCTTATGCTTTGATTATTTTTGTCTATGCTTAATATGCTTTGCATGATTTTATGACTTTGATAGTATACTTATAATATGCATGATGAGTATATGGCATGTTTGTGATATTTATGATGAAATATATATATGTATGCCATGATGTGTGGATGGAAAGAAAACTAATCTTGGTCCCAATGGCCAAGGAAGAGTTACGGTTTTGATGCTCTTGATTTGGGTCAATGTGGAAATTTTTCAAGAACAAGGAAATTAAATTTTGATCCCTAGAATAATGAGAATTTCGATCAAGACACCTCAAAATAGGTGTTCACAAATTTATATTTTCATGAATGATAAATGAATGTTTAGAAAAACAAAGAAAATAAACAAAGAATTTATTTTTCAAAGAGTACAAGAACATGGTTTTTGAGGAATTTTTTATTGATTTATTTTATGTAAAAAGTTTCTAAGTGTTTTACAAAACATGAGATTTAAATGAAAATAGCAATGATGATTTTAAGAATTAGCAAAGAAAGTGAAAAAGGATTTGCAAAGAAAATAAAAATGAATTTGAACAAATGGGTTTGGTTTTATAACCATAAGTCCTTCGGTTTTGAAAATAAAATTTTAATGATTTTGTTTGTGTAAAACTATATCAATTTAGAAGGAAAAATGTTTTGATAATTTTCAATAGTCATGTCCACATTTTCGAAGGTTTGTAATGTATTGATTTTAATGAAACAAAGTGATTTTTCAAGTGAAAATATAATTAATTTAATACAAGGAATTTGAAAAGGGAATCAGAGTATTTTAGCACTTGAGAAATGATTTGGGAAAAATAGAGAATATAATGGTATTATGAAAATCTACTAACGTATAACTTATTTTTGAGTTTTGAAGCACGTTAGAAAATGTTAAGTTTTGAAACATTGATGGAAAGGTAATTTTGTGGATTATATTTGAAAAAGAATTTCTTGAGTAAAGAAACGTGAAAAAGATTTTTTTGAGTAAGAAAATGTGAAAAATGAAATACAAAGTCATAATATTTTGAGAAAAGATGAAATGGAATTTTTGAAGGTTGAGAAATATTTTTCGTAATAGAATTGTGGTGAAAAATGATTTACGTATCTTAAAAACGTAATTTTTAAAATACATGGTTTGAAATACAAGTAAAATATTTCTAAGTGTTTGGAAATATAGTAAAATATTTTTACGCAATTTGAAAAATGTTAAAATATTTCTACGCTATTTGGGAAGCGTTTAAATATTTTACACTATTGAAAATATTATTGAAAAATCACTACGTGATTAAATAATGATAGAATATTTTTACGTAATTGTGAAAATGACGAAAAAATCTTATGTGATTTGGAAAGTGTTTTAAATATTTTGAGAATGATGGAAAATGATTTACGCAACTTAAAAGAATGATTTTTAAGTTATGCGAGTTTGAAAATGGTGGAAAATCGTTACGCAATTTGAGAAATATATATTTTTATGTGATTGAGAAAAACATTAAAAAAATTAAATACGTGATTTAAAAGTGCAACAGAATTGTTGCAGTATTTTGAAAATGTAATAGAAACGTTTTTGAATTGTAAAAATGTAACAAAATTGTTACGCGATTGTGAAAATACGGCAGAAGTATTTTATGACTATAAAAACATGATAACATGATGATTAATTTTGCCAAAATAGTGTATGAACACTGTGTGTGAAAATGTCGAGTTGCCTATGATTGGCTTTTGATGTATTTTATATGCATTGGAAAGAGATGTCTGTATTTGGTATTTGGGGCACTTTACGTATTAGAAAAAAAAATATGCGTTGAAGCATATGATATAAATTGAACAAATGAAATTGAAAAGTATGGCCCTTGTGGTTGGACTTGCACTAAGATATTAGTGTATTGTATAAAATATATTTTGAAAAATTATGAGTTAAACTTGTGATTGATATTCTATCTATGATTTAGTTTTTGGTGCATTATACATGCATTGGAATGGTCCGAGGGACTGGATAAGGCTAATTGCCTAGGAGGAACGTACACCTCTTGAGTGGGTACGATATGCGTAGTGTAGGTCACTCATTGACCTTGGGGGCATCGGGGAGCGAGTTGCCTACAGTGGGCACTAAGTTGCTCTACTGTAACCGTGGGTTAGACCGACGCGATACACCGATGATCCTGACCGAGACACTATTCTTAATCAAGATCTGATAAAGAATGTCGTGTATATGCTAGATGTGCAAAAATCAAAATGAGGATTTTAGCACGTGGTCTGAGGCATGTGGTACCGACAGATCTTTTCGATCATTTCTCTGACTTGAGTTTTAGCTCCATGGAGTAGGAAATCGAGTCTTATGTACATGCATAAATCTGAACATTTATATCTGTATGATATATTAATCGAGGAAATTAGTTATGACAATTGTTTTGAATACTTGGATGATGATGATGATAATGTTGAGGGCATTATCATAATTATTGCTTATGATAATTGAATTAATAAATGATTGGATGATGATAGTTGATTAATGTTGATGAAATGATCATAATTGTGGTACGATCTATCTGTATAATATTGCTGTTTGTGTTATCTCTGTGCTGCCATGTTGGTATTGGTGTAGGTGATCTCACCTCTTTGTTATATTGTTTTTGTATCTGTCTTCTTTTAAAATCAAATAATAGAAGGATCGAGTTATCTTAGACATAACGGGCGATGGATACTCTGAGATTGGTGACAACAATAAGGAGTGGACTTTCAGGACTCGAAGGTGTGCAGTGTTGACAAAGGAACAGATATCTGATGCATCAAGATGGACAGAAAAAGGAATAAGTATGTTAAAGTTTTCCGTTAGTGTTGTACCGTGCTATTAAGTAGGACCCGTCATGGGGTTTGCTCTTGTCAAAAAAAAAAAAATAAGTCATTAATTTTATATTTCTCTTTAAATTATGATATTAATTGGTGTCAATATTGCATAATGAATAGTTGAAATATGATTTTCAATATTACCTAATATTTTCAGTAAATTTACGTTTCAGTAAAGAAGAAATTTTGAAACCCATGTTTTATAACTCAAACTTTGTGCGAACTTATTTTCATATTATGAGTCAGAAGTCAGAAATGTGATGCCCTAGCTAGGGTGTTACATTAGTTGGTATCAGAGCTAGGGTGTTACAGCCTAGGCGTGGGTGAGGCATAGAGCTTAGCATCGAGGCATGATACTAAGAATTTTTAGTCCAAGATCAGCAAGTGAGCGTCACGTCGCAGTGTGGGAAAGCCATGCCTAGGCGTGAGTTCTATAATTTTTCAAGAATTGTATTCTTAATGTTTTAGGATTCCCTAAGTGTTGGAATCACTCATATATACCTTTTTACGTGTGTTGAGGGACTAATAAGAGTATTTCTCGAAAAGAATAACCACTTAACATAATATGAGGAGTTGAGAAACTTTAGGCATCCTTTGAGATGTAGAATACCATAGGTGAGTACCTAAGATCTTGTTCAACATGAGGTTGACTTTGAAATCACTTGTCAAGTGATGATGTGAGGTTCTAGATAAAAGTGTGCTAGTGACATGGTTCTTGCTGCATTGTTGGATAAGTTAGGCTCAGGTTCACATGTACTAGTATTGTTTTTTTCACTAGGTTGTGAGGATCTTGTGATTGTTTCAAATGTGGTTTCAAAATACCCTTGCATGTTTTTAAAGCTTGTTATTCCTATGTATTGTAACCTTAGATGTACACACAAGCAAATGGCTTGAGAATGAGGTGTGAGATCTAAATTCTCATAGCATTTATGCTATTATGATCAGGGTTACTAGTATGTGGCTGGTAGAAGTACTCTTACTATCGTGACAGGAAGGAACCCACTTATTACCAATTAGTGTAAGGGTTATTGTTCCTATCCTACTCAATATATATAATGGAACTAGATTCCGAGAATTTAGTAAGTATCATGTATTTTATAAAAATAAAACTTGCACCAGCATTGCACAATCATACCTTTAGGACTTTTTCTAAGCATAATCATAAGGCATACTATGCATTGCATTGTTTGACAGCTGTATGTGCAATTCTTCCATTCTTGTTGGTATAGAAATTGTGTTAACCATATTTTTTGCTTTATGAGTTTTACATAATGTGTATGTAAATATTCTTGTAGTTATGAATTGAGGTTCATTTAGCTATTGCAAATGTAATTTGTTGTGTTTAGTTGTTTATTGATTGTGAATGAATAACTGCTAGTTTTAGTTCACTTATACTGAGGATTTTTGTGAATTCTCACCCCACTATGTTTCCATGTAAATCCAAGTCAAGACCCTCCAAAAAGAAAGGGCAAGAAGAAGCAAAAGACTTAGTTTTAGTTATTTTATTTCTTTTTGTATTAGCTTGTATTTAATTACTTTACTTTTAGTTTGTAAAAGTTTATGTAATACAGCGTGACTTTGTAGCCAGTGATGTATATATATAACTTTTTTCATTCCTAGTGGCTCTCTATAGTAACTATACAGGTTGTTATGGATTTGTGTTTTATGCATTTTTAGGAAGTGATATACTTGATACGCTTTATCTTGTAATATTTTGGTTATTTACGATAATTGTATTAGGGTATTACAATAAGATCCATGATGGGGTTCACTGATCTTCCAATGAATTTATGAGGATATGCTTTAGAAACAGCAACATATTTATTAAATAAAGTTCACACAAAGTTAGTCTCTGCAACACCATATGAGATACGGAAAGGTCGTAAGCCAAGTCTCAAGCACATTAGAGTTTGGGGATGTCCAGCCTATGTCAAGAGATTACAAACAGATAAAATTGATGCAAGGTCTGATAAATGTAGGTTCATTGGGTATCCCAAAGAAATGATGGGGTATTATTTCTATCACCCTTCTGACTACAAGGTGTTTGTGGCAAGAGGAGAAACCTTTTTAGAAAAGGAATTTCTTTTAGAGGAAGTCATGGTGAAGAAATAGAACTAGATGAAGTTCAAGAAACCAATAAAATAATGCAAGCTCAAGAGCTTGAAATGCAAGTTGAGAAACCTTTGCTAGATGTTCTGAAGTTAACATGAAAGTTGAGGTTCAAGAACTTGTTAATGAACCAATTTTAGAACCAGTGCAACAACCACCAAATCTAGTATAAAGTGAATCAGTTGCAAATGAACCTCTTCGAAGGTCTAGTTGTGCACATTGTGCACTAAGTAGATTAAACTTATTAGTGTAAGATAATGCATCAAATGAGGTTGATCATAATGATGATGACCCTAGAACCTATGACGAGGCCATGCAAAGTTCTGACTACAAGAAGTGGCAAGAAGCCATGGAATCTGAAATGGAGTCCATAAAGATCAACAAAGTATGGACTTTAGTTGAAACTTTAAATGATATAAAGTCTAATGGTTGTAAATAGGTTTTCAAGAAAAATATTGGAGTCGACAGAAAGGTGGAGACCTATAAAGCCCGTCTTGTTACCAATGGATATTGTCAAAAAGAAGGAATAGATTATGATGAAACCTTCTCTCCCGTGGCAATGCTCAATTCAATTTGGATTCTACTTGCTATAGCAACATACTATGATTATGAAATATGGCAAATGGATATGAAAACTACTTTTCTTAATGGTGAGCATGAAGAGAAAGTATATATGACACAACCTAATGGTTTCACTTCCTCGTCTGATCATAATAAAGTTTGCAAGCTATAACAATCCATTTATGGATTAAAGCAAACTTCTAGAAGTTGGAATAACCGCTTCAACAAGGCAATTGAAAAGTTTGATTTTATTATATGTGAAGAGGAGCCTTGTGTCTATAAAAAATTTAGTGGGAGCACAATTATTTTCTTGGTGTTGTATGTTGATGACATATTACTCATAGGAAATGATGTACCAACATTGCAAAGTACAAAAATTTGGCTTTCTGAACAGTTCTCCATGAAAGATTTGGGAGAAGCAACCTATATTTTGGGAATAAAGATTTATAGGGATAGATTTAAAAGGTTACTTGGACTTTCGTAGTCTATATACCTCGATACCATCTTAAAGAGCTACAACATGGAAAATTCCAAAAGAGGCTATTTACCAATAGGCACTAGAATTTCTCTCAGTAGGGAGGATAGTCCTAAAACCCTTAAAGAGAGAGAACGCATGAATAGAATACCATATGCATGTGCAGTGGGAGCTATCATGTATACTATGACTTGTACGCATCTTGATATTGCTTATGTACTGGGTGTAACAAGCCGATATCAAGAAGACCCTGGTGAGGAACATTGGAAAGTGGTTAAAAACATTCTGAAGTACTTGAGAAGAACTAAAGACTAGTTCCTCATTTATGAAGATTCAAAACTAAAACTAAAAAGTTATGCAGATGCAAGTTGGATAAGTTAGGCTAAGGTTCACATGTACTAGTATTGCTTTTTTCACTAGGTTGTGAGGATCTTGTGATTGTTTCAAATGTGGTTTCAAAATACCCTTGCATGTTTTTAAAGCTCGTTATTCCTATGTATTGTAACATTAGATGTACACACAAGCAAATGGCTTGAGAATGAGGTGTGAGATCTAAATTCTCACTCATAGCATTTATGCTATTATGATCAGGGTTACTAGTATGTGGCTGGTAGAAGTACTCTTACTATCGTGACAGGAAGGAACCCACTTATTACCAATTAGTGTAAGGGTTATTGTACCTATCCTACTCAATATATATAATGGAACTAGATTCCGAGAATTTAGTAAGTATCATGTATTTTATAAAAATAAAACTTGCACCAGCATTGCACAACCATACCTTTAGGACTTTTTCTAAGCATAATCATAAGGCATACTATGCATTGCATTGTTTGACAGCTGTATGTGCAATTCTTCCATTCTTGTTGGTATAGAAATTGTGTTAACCATATTTTTTGCTTTATGAGTTTTACATAATGTGTATGTAAATATTCTTGTAGTTATGAATTGAGGTTCATTTAGCTATTGCAAATGTAATTTGTTGTGTTTAGTTGTTTATTGATTGTGAATGAATAACTGCTAGTTTTAGTTCACTTATACTGAGGATTTTTGTGAATTCTCACCCTACTATGTTTCCATATAAATCCAAGTCAAGACCCTCCAAAAAGAAAGGGCAAGAAGAAGCAAAAGACTTAGTTTTAGTTATTTTGTTTCTTTATGTATTAGCTTGTATTTAATTACTTTACTTTTAGTTTGTAAAAGTTTATGTAATACAGCGTGACTTTGTAGCCAGTGATGTATATATATAACTTTTTTCATTCCTCGTGGCTCTCTATAGTAACTATACAGGTTATTATGGATTTGTGTTTTATGCATTTTTAGGAAGTGACATACTTGATATGCTTTATCTTGAAATATTTCAGTTACTTAAGATAATTGTATTACGGTATTACAATAAGATCCATGATGGGGTTCACTGATCTTCCAATGAATTTATGGGGATATGCTTTAGAAACAGCAGCATATTTATTAAATAAAGTTCCCACAAAGTCAGTCTCTACAACACCATATGAGATATAGAAAGGTCGTAAGCCAAGTCTCAAGCACATTAGAGTTTGCTGATGTCCAGCCTATGTCAAGAGATTGCAAACAGATAAAATTAATGCAAGGTCTGATAAATGTTGGTTCATCGGGTATCCCAAAGAAACAATGGGGTATTATTTCTATCACCCTTCTGACTACAAGGTGTTTGTGGCAAGAGGAGCAACCTTTTTAGAAAAGGAATTTCTTTCAGGGGAAGTCATGGTGAAGAAATAGAACTAGATGAAGTTCAAGAAACCAATAAAATAACACAAGCTCAAGAACTTGAAATGCAAGTTGAGAAACCTTTGCTTGATGTTCTGAAGTTAACATGAAGGTTGAGGTTCAAGAACAAGTTAATGAACCAATTTTAGAACCAATGCAACGACCATCAAATCCAGTATAAAGTGAATCAGTTGCAAATGAACCTCTTAGAAGGTCTAGTCATGCACATTGTACACGAAGCAGATTAAACTTATTAGTGCAAGATAATGCATCAAATAAGGTTGATCATAATGATGATGACCCTAGAACCTATGAAGAGGCCATGCAAAGTTCTGAATACAAGAAGTGGCAAGAAGCCATGGAATCTGAAATGGAGCCCATGAAGATCAACAAAGTATGGACTTTAGTTGAAACTTTAAACGATATGAAGTCTAATGGTTGTAAATGGGTTTTCAAGAAAAAGATTGGAGTGGACGGAAAGGTGGAGACCTATAAAGCCCGTCTTGTTGCCAACGGATATCATCAAAAAGAAGGAATAGATTATGATGAAACCTTCTCTCCCGTGGTAATGCTTAATTCAATTCGGATTCTACTTGCTAATAGCAACATACTATGATTATGAAATATGGCAAATGGATATGAAAACTATTTTTCTCAAAGGTGAGCACGAAGAGGAAGTATATATGACACAACGTAATGGTTTCACATCCTCGGCTGATCATAATAAAGTTTGCAAGCTACAATGATCCATTTAAGGATTAAAGCAAGCTTCTAGAAGTTGGAATAACCGCTTCAATAAGATAATCAAAAAGTTTGATTTTATTATATGTGAAGAGGAGCCTTGTGTCTATAAAAAATTTAGTGGGAGCACAATTATTTTCTTGGTGTTATATGTTGATGACATATTACTCATAGGAAATGATGTACCAACATTGCAAAGTACAAAAATTTGGCTTTCAAAATAGTTTTGCATGAAAGATTTAGGAGAAACAACCTATATTTTGGAAATAAAGATTTATAGGGATAGATTTAAAAGGTTGCTTGGAATTTCATTGTCTATATACATTGATACCATCTTAATGAGATATAACATGGAAAATTCCAGAAAAGGCTATTTACTAATAGGCACTAGAATTTCTCTCAGTAGGGAGGATAGTCCTAAAACCCTTAAAGAGAGAAAACACAAGAATAGAATACTATATGCAAGTGCAGTGGGAGCTATCATGTATACCATGACTTGTACACGTCCTGATATTACTTATGCACTGGGTGTAACAAGCCGATATTGAGAAGACCTAGGTAAGGAACATTAGAAAGTGATTAAAAACATTCTGAAGTACTTGAGAAGAACTAAAGACCAATTCCTCATTTACGGAGATTCAAAACTAAAACTAAAAGGTTATGCATATGCAAGTTGGATAAGTTAGGCTAAGGTTCACATGTACTAGTGTTGCTTTTTTCCCTAGGTTGTGAGGATCTTGTGATTGTTTCAAATGTGGTTTCAAAATACCCTTACATGTTTTTAAAGCTTGTTATTCCTATGTATTGTAACCTTAGATGATGCACACAAGCAAATGGCTTAAAAATGAGGCGTTAGATCTAAATTCTCATAGCATTTATGCTATTATGGTCAGGGTTACCAGTATGTGGCTGGTAGAAGTACCCTTACTATCGTGATAGGAAGGAACCCACTTATTACTAATTAGTGTAAGGGTTATTGTGCTTATCCTACAAAATATATACAATGGAACTAGATTCTGAGAATTTAGTAAGTATCATTTATTTTCTAAAAATAAAACTTGCACCAGCATTGCACAGCCATACCTTTAGGACTTTTTCTAGGCATAATCATAAGGCATACTATGCATTGCATTGTTTGATGGCTGTATGTGCAGTTGTTCCATTCTTGTTGGTATAGAAATTGTATTAACCATATTGTTTGCTTTATGAGTTTTACATAATGTGTATGTAAATATTCTTATAATTATTAATTGAGGTTCATTTAGCTCTTGCAAATGTAATTTGTTGTGTTTAGCTTTTTATTGATTGTGAATGAATAACTGCTAGTTTTGGTTCACTTATACTGAGCATTTTTGTGAATTCTCACCCCACTTTGTTTCCATGTAAATCCAAGTCAAGGCCCTCCAAAAAGAAAGGGCAAGAAGAAGCAAAAGACTTAGTTTTAGTTATTTTGTTTCTTTATGTATCAGCTTGTATTTAATTACTTTGCTTTTAGTTTGTAAAAGTTTATGTAATACAGTGAGACTTTGCAGCCAGTGACGTATATATATAACTTTTTTCATTCCTCGTGGCTCTCTATAATAACTATACAAGTTGTTATGGATTTATGTTTTATGCATTTTTCGGAAGTGACATACTTGATACGCTTTATCTTGAAATATTTCGGTTATTTACGATAATTGTATTTGGGTGTTACAATAAGATCCATGATGGGGTTCACTGATCTTCCAATGAATTTATGGGGATATGCTTTAGAAACAGCAGCATATTTATTAAATAAAGTTCCCACAAAGTCAGTCTCTACAACACCATATGAGATATGTAAGCCAAGTCTCAAGCACATTAGAGTTTGAGGATGTCCTGCCTATGTCAAGAGATTGCAAATAGATAAATTTGATGCAAGATCTGATAAATGTAGGTTCATCGGATATCCCAAAGAAACAATGGGGTATTATTTCTATCACCCTTCTGACTACAAGGTGTTTGTGGTAAAAGGAGCAACCTTTTAGAAAAGGAATTTCTTTCAGAGGAAATCATGGTGAAGAAATAGAACTAGATGAAGTTCAAGAAACCAATAAAATAATGTAAGCTCAAGAGCCTGAAATGCAAGTTGAGAAACCTTTGCTGGATGTTCTAAAGTTAATACGAAGGTTAAGGTTCAAGAACAGGTTAATGAACCAATTTTAGAACTAATGCAACAACCACCAAATCCAGTATAAAGTGAATTAGATGCAAATGAACCTCTTAGAAGGTCTAGTCGTGCACATTGTGCACTAAGTAGATTAAACTTATTGGCGCAAGATAATGCATCAAATGAGGTTAATCATAATGATAATAACACTAGAACCTATGAAAAGGCCATGCAAAATTCTGACAACAACAAGTGGCAAGAATCCATGGAATCTGAAATGGAGTCCATGAAGATCAGCAAAGTATGGACTTTAGTTGAAACTTTAAACGATATAAAGTCTAATGGTTGTAAATGGGTTTTCAAGAAAAAGATTGGAGTGGACGGAAAGGTGGAGACCTATAAAGCCCGTCTTGTTGCCAATGGATAGCGTCAAAAAGAAGGAATAGATTATGATGAAACCTTCTCTCCCGTGGCAATGCTCAATTCAATTCGGATTCTACTTGCTATAGCAACATACTATGATTATGAAATATAGCAAATGGATGTGAAAACTACTTTTCTCAATGGTGAGCACGAAGAGAAAGTATATATGACACAACCTAATGTTTTCACTTCCTCGTCTGATCATAATAAAGTTTGCAAGCTACAACGATCCATTTATGGATTAAAGCAAGCTTCTAGAAGTTGGAATAACCACTTTAACAAGGCAATTGAAAAGTTTGATTTTATTATATGTGAAGAGGAGCCTTGTGTCTATAAAAATTTTAGTGGGAGCATAATTATTTTCTTGGTGTTGTATGTTGATGACATATTACTCATAGGAAATGATGTATCAATATTGCAAAGTACAAAAATTTGGCTTTCTGAACAGTTCTCCATGAAAGATTTGGGAGAAGCAACCTATATTTTGGGAATAAAGATTTATAGGGATAAATCTAAAAGGTTGCTTGGACTTTCATAGTCTATATACCTTGATACCATCTTAAAGAGCTACAACATGGAAAATTTCAAAAGAGGCTATTTACCAATAGGCACTAGAATTTCTCTTAGTAGGGAGGATAGTCCTAAAACCCTTAAAGAGATAGAACACATGAATAGAATACCATATGCAAGTGCAGTGACAACTATCATGTATACTATGACTTGTACGCGTCCTGATATTGCTTATGTACTGGTGTAACAAGCTGATATCAAGAAGACCCTGGTGAGGAACATTGGAAAGTGGTTAAAAACATTCTGAAGTACTTGAGACGAACTAAAGACTAATTCCTCATTTATGACGATTCAAAGCTAAACCTAAAAGGTTATGTAGATGCAAGTTTTGCATCAGATAAGGATGATAGCAAATCCAATTCTGGTTAAGTTTTCACTATAAATGGTGGTGCAGTGAGTTGGAAAAGTTCCAAACAAGCTATAATAGCTGACTTAACAACTGAAGTATAATATATAGTAGCAAATGAGGCTGCTAAAGAAGCGGTTTGGATGAAGAAGTTCATATCTAAACCTAGTGTCGTTCCTTCAATAGAAAAAACCAGTTCCATTATTGTGTGACAATAATGGAGCCATTGCTCAAGCAAAAGAACCAAGATCGCATCAAAAGTCTAAACATATTTTGTAGAAGTATCACTTAATTAGATAAATCACTGAACGTGGAGACATTAAGATTCAAAAGGTTGATGGAAAAGAAAATGCAATAGATCCATTCACCAAAGCACTTGGTGTGAGTTTGACAAGCACAAGTGGGAATTGGGAATGAAATACATGAGAGTTTGGCTCTAGTGCAAGTGGGAGATTGTTAGGAAAAATTGACATACCCTAGATCCAATCTATTGTATAATTTTTTGAAACACATTGTAATCATTTTATTTTTTTATAAATAACATGGCATTCAGTTTAGTTTTTATAATTATTATTTAATTGTTTAATTAATATGACAAGGCCTTTGATTAAATTTAGACACTTATCATCATGATAGTGTAACATTCTAATACTGATAACCTAGTATACCTGACATATACCTGGATAAGCAGTATTAGCTATGCTACTCTAACTTAAACATCATACTAATCTATATCATTTAAACAAACAATAATGGAGAGCTATGCAGAAACTAAAGGTTATACATACATCTTTGCCTCAAAAGGGCTCTTTGTATACATAAACTTTTATATATACTCAAAGCAGTATAATTAAATACAAGCTTTAACTACTAATCATAAAAACTACTCTAGTGTTCATACTTTTTCTCTTTTCCTTTGGAAAAGCTTCCACCTGGATTTACATGGCAACAAATAGGGTGACAAATCACATTTCTTAGTATAAGTATACCAAAACTAGAGCTTAAACATTCACAACGAATAAACCCAACTATTACATACGAATATGTGCCTCAACTCTATGCAATATTGAAAATGTAATTTACAACCTTAACTTGTACTAAAAGAACAACGATATCAAATAACTGCCTATATAATCTTTTGAAATCTTCAAGCATGACAATCGCCATACAGTTGTCACTGGAGGCAAATGCAATACATACACAACAAGAACACAAATTCCAATCAAAATAAGTATTAAATAATATAATGATGAAATAATGTATGATCATGCTCAAAGAAAAGTGTATGATAATGTAGATGCAACGTCATGAAACTTAACTATTCCTCTGGGTAAGGAGGGAATCTGTCACATAACATGTAACCTCTTATAACCTACAAAGTAGGAAGGGAATCTGTTATCATAACACGTAACCTCCTATAGCCTACTAAGTAGTCTACTATAAACTAAGTGGACTTTGCCACTAAAAACTAAGTGGATGTATTCACTATCTCAACTCTAGGAATAGAAAGTACGTGAGAAATGTTGTTTGTGTATGAAAATGCAGAAATTATGCCTAACTTTAACGTAACCATGATATAGCTCTATACTAAGTCCATTTTGCATTACTAACTCTACCTCTTCTCTATGATAGTATTTCATGCACTACGACATCTAATTAATGCCAACTAGACTTAGTACACTTCTATCTTTGTATATTGGCTCTACCTCAACTCTATGACAACACTTATACACTATGGCACTCAACTCTTATCAACTAAGCTCTATAGCACTTAACTCTTACCAATCAAACTTAATTTACTTATATCTAGTATCCTTAGCTCTTCAATCACCTCTCTTGTGATATCTATGCAACACTAGGTTGCTAAAGAAACTAACTCTTGGTCTATGGCAATCCATGTCCAAATGGATGCACAATCTTTGCTTACTTTCCCTTATATGCTGTAAGATCTTTCTCTCTAAGAATTACCCTTACTAGTGCCTCAACACACTTTACTAAGCATATTAACAGGATCTTGACAAGTAGGAAATTTTATTTAATCAAGATGAAAATATTGAAAAATACCTTGTATGAACACCTAGTCGCTCACTTTTTGAGCGCTCAGCTCTTGAACTTTTTGGGCTTGGGCAATTAAGCACTTACTTTTTGCGTGATTAAGTGCCCAGCACACTGGTGCTCTTTAGGCTTGGGCGATTAAGTGCTCAGTTTTTGGGCGATTAAGCGCCCAGCACTAGAAACTTATGCAAAAACTGGTTTTCTGCTCTAATTGATTTCTAATCAATTTCTAATCTCCGAAACATGGATTATAAGTGATTTCTAATCCTAAACATGGTCTCTAACATGATAAAATCATCAAACACTAATTAAATTCATCTAATCTAGAATCATGATCAAAGATCAATACTTCAAAAAACCTTTTTTTCTATCTTCAACTCCATGAGTTCCATGGATGTTCTTGGGTGAAAAACTAACACCCTTGAGTTGATTAAGCATTTTCCTAACCAATCTCAGTCATTGAAGGCACTAAACAAGAAAGAACAGAACCTCAAACACTTAAACCCCATATTCATCTAACAACAACTACTATTATAAGTGAAAGATGGAGATAAGGAGAGACAGTTATAGAAAGTTCAAGCAATCCTACCTTTTGTATGGATGATGATCTTCAAGTCTTGAACTTGCTCTTGGATCTTTTTTCTTTTCTTTCTTCTCCTCTTTCTCTTCTAAGGTTGCTTCCCTCTTTTCTCTCTCTCTCTCTCTTCTGTTTCTGCCTCAGCCGTAGGAAATGAAGAAGAGAAGTCCACTTTGGCTTCTTATAAGCTAACCACTAATGTGGTACCAAACTTCTGATCTACTACGAACACTTAGATTACTCTAAATCCTATTTTCCAACTTCCAACAAGTTTGAAATAAATCCTAAGATTCATTAAAAATCTTGTTTCACTATTATCTCATCTTTTCATATCTGTTGGTAGTCAATTTGGCATCAAAACACGCAACTAGTATGCTTAAAAATTTTAAACTAACACTAATTATCCTAAAACTTTAACTACACCATATTTAGCTTATTTATGACCTATAAACAAATTATTCATATCTGTTTCCCTTAACTTAGCAGTTTATGCTATTACTTGAGTCATTTAAAGTCATTTACCACATTCTATGTTGCCGCAAAGTACCTAAACTAACTCAGTTTACCACAAAACTTCACTGACATGTCAAACAAGTATTAGGCTACTTATGTAACCTTATATAAGCCAAACATGTTATCGAGGGCGCTACATTTCTCCCCTCCTTTTTAAAATGTTGTCCCCAAAATTTTGTTTACTTAATGTAAGAAGTCTCATGCTACTCATATTTAGATCAAGTACAGCTTAACCTTAAAGAAACAAAATCATACACTCACCTTTTTTTGAACCCATAGGTTGCATTGTCTCCTTGCCTTGCAAGATATAAACTCTCCCCTGAGTTGTGGGCCTACTATTTAACTGTGCTTCTTCCCTCTGTGAACACTCTTTAGCAAAATGCCCTAGTTGCCCACACTTATAGCATATTGATTGCCTTGCCAAGCAAGGTTTATCACCATGTTATGTTTCACACGTAGGGCACTAAGCCCTCTTTGACTCCATCTGTTCTGATATACCTTTATCACCTTTTGTGAATTTCTTATCACTATGCTTTCTTTTCTGGGAACCTTGGAATTCTTGATCCACTGTAGGTCTCCTATCATGTTTCTCTATTATTCTGCACTTGTTGACCAAAGAAGAAAAATCTATAATCTCCAAGGGCCTACCACCTTCCTGATATCATTTTTCAGACCAGACTCGAACTTTAGACACCTCCAATTTTCATTCGGGTTGTGTCTTAAATGATAAGAAAACTTTGATAACTCCTCAAACTTGGCCACATACTAGCCCACTGACAAGCTTCACTGCTCCAGCTTCATAAATTCCACCTCCTTTGCGTCATGCAAGGTTTGTGGAAAATACTTTTTTAAGAAAATTATCCTAAACACCTCCCATGTCATTTGAGCTCTAGCTGCCGCTATTACTCCCATGGTACTCTTCCACCAAAACTCTGTTTTTCATTTTAACATAAAGGAGGCAAAAGAAACCTTCTACTCATCAGCATATACCATCACCTCAAAAATCTTTTCCATCTCATTCAACCATCCTTCTGCTTTCACTGGGTCATACTCACCATCGAAAGGTAGAGGGTTCATCTATCTGAATGCTACCAAGTCCCAGAAGTTTTGATGCCTTCCAACTATACTTCTTATACTGGATGAGGTTGATCTAGCTAATTATTCCTCATTTGGTCAAACATCCTCGCAGTTGCTGCTGCTTGCTCTCTCATAGCATTTGTAGTCACTACTGCTTGGTCTCCCATGGCATTTGTAGTTATGGTCGTCTGATCCTTCATTGCATTAGCCATAGCCATAACTGTTTTGGCCATATTGGGACCATCTGGAGCTGAGTTCCCTATTTCTCTAGTTTGCCTCTTTGGTGTCATAGTTTCCTATACACACAGAAATAATACATATTGAGCTAGAGTCTGAATATCATGTAATTGTACAACAATAGCTAATAACAAACCAACCTAAGGCAACTCATGCAATTCTATCATCACATCTAACATACGAGATAAGAAATGCATAACACTTAGCGCAAAAACACTAAACTTTCCTAAGCCTAGTTAGTCCATACCTCGACTCAACATGATGAACTACTCTGATACTATAATGTAACATCCTAATACTAATAACCTAGTATACCTGGCATATACCTAGATAAGCAGTATTAGATATGCTACTCTAACTTAAACATCATACTAATCCATATCATTCAAACAAATAATAATGGAGAGTCTTGTGAAAACTAATGGTTATACATACATCTATGCCTCAAAAGGGCTTTTTGTATACATAAACTTTCATTCATACTCAAAGCAATGTAAATAAATAAAAGTTTTAACAACTAATCATAAAAACTACTATAATCTTCATATTTTTTCTCCTTTCCTTTGGAATAGCTTCCACCTGGATTTATATGGCAACAAACGGGGTGAGAAATCATATTTCTCAATATAAGTATGCCAAAACTAGAGTTTAAACATTCACAATGAATAAACCTAACTATTACATACGAACATATGCCTCAACTCTATGCAATATTCAAATTGTAATCTACAACCTTTACTTATACTAAAAGAACAACGATATCAAATAACTATCCATATAATCATTTGAAATCATCAAGCAAGACAACCACCCATACAACTATCACTTAAGGCAAATGCAATACATACACAATAAGAACACAAATTCCAATCAAAACAAGCATTAAATAATGCAATGATGAAATTATGTATGATTATGCTCAAAGAAAAGTATATGATAGTGTAGGTGTAATGTCATGAAACTTAACTATTCCTCTGGGTAGGGAGGGAATATGTCATATAACATATAACCTCCTATAACCTACAAAGTAGGGAGGGAATCTGTTATCATAACATATAACCTCCAATAGCCTACCAAGTAGTCTACTATAAACTGAGTGGACTTTGCCACTAAAAACTGAGTTGATGCCTCCACTATCTCAACTCTAGGAATAGCAAGCATGTGAGAAATGTTGTTTGTGTGTGAAAATGCAGAGATTATGCCTAACTTTAACATAACCACCACATAGCTCTATACTAAGCCTATCTTTGCATTACTAACTCTGCCTCTTCTATATGAGAGTATTTCAAGCATTATGGCATCTAATTAATGCCAACTACACTTAGGACACTTCTATCTTTGTATTTTGGCTCTACCTTAACTCGATAAGAGCACTTATACACTATGGCACTCAACTCTTGCTAACTAAGCTCTATGGCACTCAACTCTTGCCAATCAAACTTAATTTACTTGTATCTAGTTTCCCTAGCTCTTTAATCACCTCTCCTGTGATATCTATGCAACACAAGGTTGCTCAAGAAACTAACTCATGGTCTATGGCAATCCATGTCCAATGGATGCATAGTCTTTGCTTACTTTCCCTTATATGCTCTAAGATCTTTCTCTCTAAGAATTACCCTCACTAGTGCCTCAACACACTTTACTAGGCATATAAACGGGATCCTAGCAAGTAGGAAATTATATTTAATCAAGATAAAAATCTTTAAAAATACCTTGTCTGAACACCTAGTCGCTCTTTTTTGAGCGCTTGAGCGCTCAGCTCTTGAACTCTTTGGCTTGGGTGATTAAGCGCTCATATTTTGGGCGATTAAGCACCCAACACTACAAACTTTTACAAAAATTGGTTTTCTGCTCTAATTGATTTCCAATCAATTTCTAATCTCCAAAACATGGATTATAAGTGATTTCTAATCCTAAACATGGTCTCTAACATGATAGAATCATCAAACACTAATTAAATTCATCTAATCTTGAATCATGATCAAAGATCAATCCTTCAAAAAACCCTTTTTCTATCTTCAACTCCATGAGTTCCATGGATGTTCTTGGGTGAAAAACTAACACCCTTGAGTTAATTAAGCTTCATCCTAACCAATCTCAATCATTGAAGGCACTAAACAAGAAAGAACACAACCTCAACCACTTAAACCCCTAATTCATCTAACAACAACTACTATTATAAGTGAAAGATAGAGATAGGGAGAGATGGTTATGGAGAGTTCAAGCATCCCTGCCTTTTATATGGATGATGATCTTGAAGTCTTGAACTTGCTCTTGGATCTTTTTTCCTTTCTTTCTTCTCCTCTTTCTCTTCTATGATTTCTTCCCTCTTTTCTCTCTTTCTCTCTTTTGTTTCTGCCTCAGCCGTAGGAAATGAAGAAGAGAAGTCCATTTTGGCTCCTTATAAGCTAACCACTAATGTGGTACTAAACTCCTGATCTGCTACGAACACTTAGATTCCTCCGAATCCAATTTTTCAACTTCCAATAAGTTTGAAATAAATCCTAAGATTCATTAAAAATCTTGTTTAACTATTATCTCATCTTTTCATATCTGCTAGTAGTCAATCCAGCATTAAAAGATACAGCTAGTATACCTAAAAATGCCAAACTAACACCGATTATCCTTAAACTTTAACTACACCATACTTAGCTCATTTGTGACCTAGAAACAACTTATTCATATTTGTTTCCCTTAGCTTAGCAATTTATGCTCTTACCTAAGTCATTTTAAGCCATTTACCACATTCTGTGTTATTGCAAAGTGCCTAAACTAACTCAATTAGTCACAAAACTTCACTGACAAGTCAAACAAGTATTAGGCTACCTATGTAACTTTATATATGCCTAACATGTTATCGAGGGTGTTACAGATAGAGATCATGATAATGAAAGGCAAGTTTTTATTTATAATTTAATCTAAAGTATTCTTGATCATAAGATTATTGAGAATAGGATATTAGTAATCTGAATATATCAATATATGTGTGATTGTCTCTATTGGACAGAGATTGATAAATCTCATTTATTAATTCACATATATAGATTATGCATATGGAGATATGATCATTAAACTAACTCAACTGAGAATTCTTAATGGTTTATATTACTGTGAAACTGTCAATAGGATATTCTCATGAAGAATATGGTGTAAACTTTTCCTTTGACCTGAGATTATCATAGTAATTAACAAGTTATTTTCTTTACTTTGATTATGAACACCTAATGCCCTAGGGCGCTAGTTGAATGGATATTGGGTATGACTAAATACTTGTAGAATTAATGATATATCAAGAAGGGATCCATCAACTCTTAGTAATGAGTTTGAGCTCTATGATTATAACAATAAAACTAAGACCTCAGTCAGGGCAATTGAATGAATGAAAAAATGAGTTTCTTAAGTCATTCACTAGTTGGTTATAAAATATAAAGGTTTACCTATTAGAGTTTGTCAGCTATACCATATTCTAAGGTTAACTCAAAGCTAGAACGATGGAAGGAAATATTGCATTATTCTTCTAAAGGTTCTTGAAGAGAAAATGATGTTACTTCATGCTATCCAGTCGTTAAGGAGTGTTGCTAGACACAAATCTTGATTAGTAATTTGGTTCGACTAATTTACTACCGGCTTAGTATTGAACCTATGAGGTCATACACTAACGAGTGTTTCAATCTTTGCTAAAGGATTATTTAATTTATTATTTGATAATTAAATTAGAGAATTTAATTTAATCAAATAAATAAATTTTTGATCCAAATTGAATATTATTATATTCTTTGCTAGCACTTAGAATACAATTAATACATGATACAATTATCTGAAGAAATTATATTTGGAATCAAAAAATCAAAAGTTTCCAAATGTTGCAGCCACTAATGTTTTAAATCCTATTAGATAGGATTTATTGTTGGGCGTTATCTTGATTAATAAAATTTATTGTTGCACGTTATCTTGATAGATAAGATTTATTACTGCACATTATCTTGATAAATAAAATTTATTAATGCACGTTATTGTGAAATCCTATTAGATATGCACCAAAAGTCAAGAACGTGGTACAAACAGCAACCAATGGTTGGTTAAATTATATTAGATGCAAATTTGATATGCTACACGTTGGACTTGATATGCTGCACGTTAGAAAGGATATGTTGCACATTAAGTAAGATTTGACAAGTTGCCTATTAGATAGGATTTGGTAATACTGCACATTATTTATTTTTAGAATAAATAAATAAAATAGGTTTTATGGCTATTTAAGGTGTGCAACAAGGAAACTTTAATATATTCTGATATATCATAAACAAAAAATGTATACTTTTTTGCTTCTTTTTTTTTAATTCTCAAATTTTTGTATTAGTTCCATGTTTCAAAGGAGTTGATAGCAAGGCTTAGTCTCGGTGTGGATAAACATAGAGTCTTCGTACAATCGAATAAATTTTTAAAGTATCAAGTACCTTCTACCAAGTATTTCGAATTTATCTTCATAATACTAGAATAAATTTAAACACAAAAATAATTATTTTTGGATTGCTATTACGTTGTTCCGCTTTATGTTTTGATCACTATGCAATCCTTCACTAGAAACTTAGCTCCACCAAATAATGAAAGAAAGAAGGCAGGGGACACCCTAGCCAGAATGAGAGCTCTCAAAAAGATTAATGTCACATTCAAGAATGTTTCAAAAAGAAATATATAAGCGTATGGCGAGTAACTAGTTATGAATGAGTGAGTTATACATGATGTTGTACTTATTTATCTATCTGTGATTTAAAATTTTCTTTAGCTTAATACAGCTGGAAGAACCATGTTATTTTTATACAGTTTTAAACTGATTTTTATATCTACTAGAAATTATTTAATTCTCACCCCTTTGTCATGGTGTTTCTAGAGTTTGGTACTTAGTTGCATGTGAAGATGCTTTGGGTGGTGATTGTTGTGGAGGGGGGAGGTTGGCTAGTTGTATTTCATCTGTTACCAATGGATATTTTTACTTCTATTTGCATGCCTATACGTCTGCAGTTCAATAGACCTTGCAATCCTAAATAGTCCTTGTTGATCTTTTTGAATATTCTTTTGATCATGCCACCTTGTAGACCGTAGTTTGGAGTCTTGACTATGTTCATGTACATATGTTCAAACATCTCACATGTATAGGCAGTACCATTACTGTATGTGAAACTTATAATGATAATATAAGTGGATGTATATTCATATGTTATTAAGACCATGTTTGATTAAACTCGGAAAGAAGAAAGATGACTTGTTTAAATAAGATATTAATTGAATCTGAGCCCTCCTCGTGTAGCTTCCATATAGTTAAATTCATGATATGAAATGAATTAAAGCTTCAAAGGACTTAGGTGATCAGCTAATTAGAAAATGAACGAGGAATTATAAGAAGTAATTAGATTAGTAATATGGACAAGGGACCCTAATGACCACTAACCATTAATTGGTCTGTTCGGGAAAGAAATATGTAAAAAAGAGAACTAAGCTAGGTTGTCTCAGACATGAATCTACATTAGTTGGTTATGTAATAAAATTAGAAGTGTAGGACAACTAGATTTTAGCTAACTTATACCACTTCACATAATACAATATGAGGTTCTTGTTGATTATATTGTCTAATTGGTTCAAAAGTTAAGCAAGTAAATAAAAATGAATATCAACATTAAGTTAGTAATAAAAGGTGGAGAAACTATGAAATTTTAATTTAAACAAAATTCAATAGGGCAAATCTAAGCTACTCGATTAATTATAAGCAATATAGATGTTGGGAACCAAATAAAATTTATTTGTTAGGCACACACGAGCTATAAATTGCACATGTAATCATGCGACATGTGATAGTATTGATGATGCTAAAGAAATGCCAAGTAGATGCCAGAGACATGGGTCAATAGTATTGATGTTGTCGAATAAAGGCAATACTGATGTTACCTAAGTATTGGAAAATTGATCAAGTGTAGTCATGAAGAAACAAGTTAAAAAGCAATTTTGGTAGTACTGAAGCTACATAATTCAATATAGTATTGGCGCTATGTTATAAATTTGGCAGTACTAATGTTGTCAGTCATTGATATATCTGATAATATTGCAGTTAAAATTACGTCAACAAACTAATAAACATGATCGACACCTATATATTGGAATCTGAATTGAAATAGTGCATAGCAACAATACCGATGTTATTGAAGGAAGCTCCAAAATAGACTAAGTCCTTGGAACTAGTTCTACAATGTTACATAGCAGTAATACTAATGTTGTCAACGAGAAGGTCTGATAAGGCTTAGATCTAAAAGACACATGATATGCATGTGACTTTCTAAAAGATCATCTGTCACAAAGTGCAAGTCATTGGCCAAAACCCACGATAGGAGGTTATCCAACTACTCCCTATTCAGAAGCATGAAGCAAACCACGAAGAGATGTATAGAAGTTATGCCCAAGTGGAGGATAAGCAGTAACTACCGAAGTGCAATCTTAACAAGCACCAGTTTTTTGCAAGATTGTTGGATGCCAAGAGCAGTTACTCATTTAATTTATAAATATAGAGTCTTGGTAACATTGCAAAAATGTCCTAAACACTCTACACTCTTCACCCATGGTAGGAAGATGAGTTACCAGTGACCACCCTTTTCATTTTCTTTCTAGATTAGACTACTTTTTTCTAGATTTATTGCTTCAATTTTAAGAGTAGCTTGTAACTCGTAACTTGTGCTTGGCATTATGCTATAAGTGCACTTCCTAAGTTCAATTTCAATTTCATTCCTACTTGTTCAATTGGCACATTTTATTTTATACTTGTTGATATTTGATTCTTGCATGAACACACTACAAAAAAAAAGTTTAAAATGATAGTTATTTGTTGCATATTATGGCAATTATAATTGCTATTTTTTGCCTCAATGGCGATTTCCAAAACTGACGTAATTGCGTCTACCATTCGGTATAATACGACAGTTTTCCATTAACTGCCACAATTTTATCATGTATAAAGCGGTGATTTAGTTTTTGCATAAAACGACGGTTTAGGACTATCATAATTCACCTAAAAATTATGGTTTAGTTTTGTATAAAACGATAGTCTCAAATTGCCATAATTTATATAACGATTAATACTTCGAAGATTATGGTGGTTCTTAACTGCCCTAATGCGCTAAATGGTGATAATTTAAACCCGTCATAACTGACACAATGCAAGCTATTTTCAGATTTATTATGGCAACTCAAAACTACTATAATGTTATTTTTATTTAAATTTTTTACTTTATTTTTCATACCACTGTTCCACATTTTTTATAATAATTACGAATTTCTTGTTCATCAAAACCCATAAATATAAATATAATAATTTTGCTTAATGAAATGTAAAAAGAAATACTCATTAATTTAATTAACCAAGTATCCCATTTAACATGAGTAAATTAGCTTAATAACTACAAATTATAAGTCATCAAATTTTTTTAGAAATAACATCCTAAATAGTAATGTGAGTACACAAGTCAAATAACTCCAAATTATAGATAGGTCTTAAAAGTTTTGAGAAATAACATCCTAAATAGCAATTCATTTGACAAAAATTGGTAAATTGATTAATGAAGACTCAAAATATCCATTAATTAATGAGTGTTACTTCCATCCCATGATCTACTTGGGTCATTAGGCGATAGAGTCCCACTACCTTTATCTGGTACCTACAATAAGGACAAAATTATGCTTGATATTCTTCAAACACAACATTATGGCTATGCAACACTACAAGCAGCATATTATTAAGAAGGAAATGGCTTGATTGAACCACAAATCCGTAAAAATCCAACATCATTTAGGTAATATATTACAATCCTTAATAATTTCACAGATCTAGAATTACCTAGTCAAAATACAAACCAAAATATCTCAACCAATATGGCTATGATTTTAACCTAAATTAGTTACATTAATTATCATATTTATCAATGTAGCAATAAACCAATTTTTTGAGTCATTAAACTTATTCACAGGATGATAACAACTAACTTTTGAATTATCGGTTCATATTTTAGACAATACATAGACATAATCCCAGCTTCAATATAATCTAAGTATGCCAATACACAAAACTATTTAACATAGCTACACTCACTAATATGACTTTAAACTTAATAGAGATGCAAAAACATGTGAAATCTTTTCATAGTAAAAAATACATCTTCTAACAGGATCATTTGGTGTGGCAACCAACACACAAACAATAGCTAAATCTATTAACTCATACAAGCACCAATGACCTCAAAAAGCAACCCATTACTTCAACCAAAACCAAGACCCGTATTAAAACAGATCCAGGTTTAACACTCTCCAACAAAGTGGTCTAAACATCACTTTTTGAATTTTTTTTTATATATTCATAATTTGAACCAGAATCATACCAAAGTCAAATGACCCATTTGTATTCATTAGTTCACTATATAAAAGCCTCAACTTCAAATTCAAAGTGTAAACAAGTAGACAACTAGAAACTAAGACATACTCCATCGAATTCAATTATGTCTTTAACAAAACATATAATTTTCTCAAGTTTAATTAGTATAACCATACTTAGTATCCAAGCATGAAAATTAACAAGGCCATAGACAATATATATAGGTACAGTATACTCAAATATCAGCCCTAATTGCTATTATTTGATATCTCTTGAAAGTTAACACGTGTAAGCTTGGTATATTAAACACTTAATGGATTATAAAGCCCTAAATCTACTAGTATTACAAGATATAGACAAGAAAAGTATGAAAGGATATCATTCTTTTACAGTTCTTAAATTTTAATATTGATAGTATTAAATGGAAAGATTTGACAAGTACAAAGCAACCAACATAAAGGAATGACAAGTAAGAATCAAGACTAAGTCAACATGAAACATATTACACATTTGAATGTTAGATGAGATATCTGTAGTGTAGGATTATGAAATAAGCTAAATAACTCCTCAGGGAGCCTTCCTCCTTTCTTCATAGCAATGTAGGCACACAATGCTTGTAATTGTGATTCCATAGTCACTGCATTTTGCATTAAGTTGGGAGAGGATGTGTTGGCACTAGATGAACCCAAGTTCATAGCTCCAAGGTGTGTGGTAGTATGCTTGAATGCAATGGTAGGAACCAGTCTCATGCCTAATCCTCGAACACTGCCAGGGTGTTCTTTTCCAAATACCACACCAACAACATCATTTGTAGAAATTTTAGAGTAATTATCCTCCCTTAGACTTAAATGTTTTATCAATTTCTTTCTACATTAAAGACCAAAAAAAAGAATGAAAACTTATAAAGACAATCTATTATATCATTGTTCAACAAAAAAAAAAATAGTGGACAATAATATTGATATTTACCCTTATCTTCTCAGCCTCATAATTTACAAGGCTCTCATCTTTCTTCTTGTGAGTTATATTCCACATCAGGCCCCGACTGACAGTCTTTCTGGTCTCTTTCCTCTGAAATTTTCAACATATAACATAAGTAATAATTAATTAAGGATGTACTTTATATAAATAATGGATCCATTGAGGATAAGAACTTAAACTACCAAATCATCCCTTCTCCTACCCAGAGTGTAACATCCTCCTGAGGGCATTACATTTTCAGACCAACTCCTTTTAAATTCTTTACCTAAGTTATAAAATATTTCATATTATTTTAATACGCGTTTTCAAAATTTCCTTTCCGCGGATTACATAAACTTACCAAATTTTAGAAACACCAAAGATAAGAACTAAATAATATATTTTACATATAAACAAAGTCCATTACAACCATACATACATTATACTTACATACCCAAAAGTAAAACGTCTAACATAACCAACCTAGACTGGCCCAAATTTACAACATCTAAAGAAAAGAGTCCTCCTCAGAAGACAAATTCCCTAGCCGGGAATGTCTTGATGGACAGAAATCTGAGCAAAAGATATCTCAGAGTCCTCCCTAGGAGTATAGTGAAGATCATTCCACAAGTCCCTGATAGGTAAAACAAACTCTACATATGCAACAGTAAAAGAAGTAGTGACTCCATGTCAGGTCCTACTTACAGATAGAGTAATGTCCCCACAATACTCTATATGCTCTATGTCCCAATGGACACGCCAAGCATTAGCGCTTTCAAGAAACTGTAGTCTAAATAAACCTAGCAGATCCCTCCTTGCCACCATCGCAGTCTTCACAGACGTAACCATAACACAAAAATAGACAAAACAATACAATAAAGAGGTGAGATCCCCTACATCAATACCATCATGGTAGCAAAGAACAATAATGTCATTCACATATAGCAATATCACAGAATAATAAGTATAATCATGTTATCAACTAACAGATAATTTATCAATATATATTTCACAATATATGAATACTAACCATACCACAAAATAAATATACTGACTATGCCCCCAACGATATGTAGACTTACTATGCACATGCACAATGTGTATACTAACTATCCTTATGCACAATGCACCCACTTTCTACTCCATGGAGCTAAACACAATTTCAGAGAAAATGATCCAAAAGATATGTTTGTATATCGGCCGCCTCAGACTAAGTGCTATAATTTTTCAATGTGTACATCAGGCATTATACAAGACATTCTACGTCAGATCAGGAATATGAATAGTATTTTCATTGAGATCGTCGGTATGTTTGCATCGGTTGCCACGGCACAGTAGCGCTTTCTAACTGACCATATGTGGAATCTTGCGTCCCGACGCCTCCAATATCCATTATAGACCTTCACTACGTAATTCGCACCTGCACTAGGTGTAATTCAACTCCTAGGCAACAATAGCCTTAACAGACACTGACTTGACAAATAATGCATGATCAATGACTCTATGCATATTACAAATCTTTACCGGCTATAACCATACGTTGATATATCTGGGTTCAATATATTAGGCTGACAGCAAATTACTGTATTTCTCAGTCGCGTAGTATTTTTATCGCATTTTCACAATCGCGTAACACTTTCGTTATGTTTTCAAATCGCGTAACAGTTTTTCAACGTTTTCTCAATCACGTAAAAGTTTTAAAATATTTTTTCAATCGCATAGCTAAAAATTATTATTTTTAAATAGCGTAAGAGTTTTTCTATGTATTTTCAATTGCGTAAAATATTTTCTCAATATTCTAAGTTCAAATTAAAACTTTTCTCATTTAATATAAAAATTGAACTTTAATTCCAATATTTCTTTAATAAATCACTTTTAAATAATATTTCTACCATATTTATACTAAACCTCCTCCAAATAATATTTCCTAACATTTTTCACAAAAACTTATATAATCTAAATTAATTCAAGATATCTCAAAATTTTTGTTCTTTACTCTTAATAAAACTTTATTAAATAAAATATTTTAAACTCCAAACTATCTTAGAAATTATTTCCTTGATAAAATTTCTCTAAATAATATTTTTAATATTCTTTCCAAAACTTACGTTTATTTTAATTAAATAAAACCTTTTCCATCTTCCTATTTAAAAATTCATTTAAATAAAATACTTTAAGTTTTCAAATTATTTCTCCATCCTAGTTTCAATATCATAGCTGAAATTTGCTTTCCATTTAATGATAAAAATATATTCATTTCCATTTTTATTTTGTAATTCCTTAATTACATTTTCTTACCACTAATCCTCTATGTTATCATTTAATAAATCATTTTTGTAATGGATTACCCATTTGTGGGCATGGAGGCCGTGAGCCTCATGGTCTTTGGAACAAAAAATTCTTTTCCTCTTAATCACGATTTATATCATACAACATACATAAAACATCATAATCCTACTATATCATATTCATGCATAATATTAAAGCAATAAAATCACATAAAGTAATTAAACACAAATCACAAAATCATACAAATAAGGTAACTAATCCTCACATGGATTCATCACCTTCATACAAATTTCATTCCTCACCACCATAATTGGTTGATGAGGTTAATCTCCCTCTTACCTTAGATGTAGCTTCCTAAGCTCCTTGTATAGCTCTTTGTATCAACTTCCTCCACTAAGTAACTCTTAAAAATCAAAGTAAACACAAATATATTAACATCCAAGGCTAGAATAGGACAATCATAGATCAAATATGGTCTTAGAATTTCAAGAATCAAATAAGAAATCAAGTTTCAAGATCTTTACCTTGAAACCCTAGAACTTGAATTCAAGAATCAAGTTTGAAGATGATAGAATTAGGTCTTGATCATAACATAAAAGTTGCTTAGAATGAAGTTTAGGACCAAGTGGTGTAGTTGGTTTGAATTATGAGTGGTTGGATAGTGATTCTAGGTAGTGAGGCCGTGAGGCTTCCAAGAGAGAAAGTGAGAGAGTTTTGTATTTCGGCTTCTTGGTTCTTGATAGAAAGATGGAAATGAACTAAGTGACAGCAAAACTAAATCTTTGGTCCTCTAAAAGCCCTATGGCCGTGAGCTTTGGGAGAGAAAATGGAATAGGGTTTTGGTTCTTAACTTTGCATGAAAGAAGATAAGCATAGAATTTGTGATAGAAAAATGAAACTTAGCCACTTTAGAGACTAAGTGGCCGTGAGGCTTCATGGAGAGAGTGAGAGAGATATTTTGATTTCCTACAAGCTATCACAACCATTGATTCAATCAAAGGTAGACATCCTAAGCTTCTTCATTAAGCTTGCTCCTCACAACCATTGATTAGATCAATGGTGGATATGCAAAGCTTCTCCTCCAAGCTTGTTTTCTATTGGTCCATCATAAAGGTGTCATAGCCCCTTTCTTTGACTTCAAGCTAGATATTTTCTATATATTTTCTAAAAGCATAGATATTTTTCAAAAGCTTAGATATTTTTTAGATATTTTCAGAAACTATTACCCAATGAACAAAGGCTACTGCTAATTATTATCCAATGGATAATAATATTACACAATAAATAAAAGCATTACCCAATGGATAATAACATTATCCAATGGATAATAGAAAACTTAGATACAGAAAATTTTTGTCAACTGTTTCCAGTTTCAGGTTTAGTAAGTTCCCTCGGCCTCGTATTAACAGTCCAAAACTTTCTGATAGAGGAAAAATTTTTATTTTTTCGAGCCCGCCTCAAACACACACACAGTCCAAAATAATATTAAAATAATTAAAATAAATTAAAAATTTCCAAAAATTTCCAAAAATTCCCAAAAATTATAAAACTCATAAATATCAAGAAAAATAAAAAATCGGGGTGTTACACAGAGTTTTAACACCACAAGTGTGGGGAATAGTTTGTTTCTTCTGATTCTCTTGATTTCTCTTACAAAGTGCCTACAAATGAAAATAGATAAATTTCTTTGATGTAATAACAAACTATTTATAATCAACAATTCAATAAATATGAAGTGAGTACCATTGTCTCAGGCCTCAAGTGATAATCAACATAAAGGGCCTATTGCTCTATGTTAATACCCTCCGAGACATTATTGACAATATCATTTCTACTCATTGTTGAGTCATAAAATGCATTCCACAACTTCTGACGATACTCCCTCCATTTTTTGCTAATGGATTGTTCAATATATCTCCTTGCAATATTATTATCATTGACCTTGAAATCAAATCGATGATTCAAACAAAAAAAATGTTAGATTATTATACTTTTATATGTACAAACCTTAAAAATAGAACAAGTAAAAAATTTAAATGGTTCTACCATTAAGAAACGATCCCACTGGCGGTCACAGAAAGTGTCAGGTATTTTTTTTTACCATTTTTCAATGTTAATAGGAAAAAGAAGAGAATCGATTGCCAATCGTCCACAAACTCCTACAAGTAGGCCAACTGCCTCTCTAATAGGACAAAAAAACTCATCAAAATCCACCACTACACGCACTCTGACTAGAAAGTTATGGACATCCTGGACCTTCAACCTTATTTTATTAGTTGCTTCTTGTTCTTCATTTGTAACAAATAAAGATCAAGTTAAATACGTTAATAAAGAAAGATAAAAATAAACAAAATACTCCATCATGTTACATCTATATATACCTATAACATCCACAAACCAATAATGACTAGATTCACGTCCAATTTTATGTTTATGTGATGAAGATGGGGCCTCAGACTGCGTAGATTATGATGGGGCTTAGTTACATGACTGTAAGGCAGCAATAGTAACTAGTACTGAAGGACTGGTCTGTGGCGGCTATAGTGGAGTGTTAGTTAATGGATGCAAATTAGTAGGAGCAAATGGTGTTGAGGAACAACCCTGTGGTGGCTGTGGTGGAGTGTGAATTAGATCAGTAGTTGAGGAGCTCCCAGCTATTGGTTTGAGAAGATTCTTAATTCGCTTTGGCCTTGGTATATCTACATACATAAATGAAACAATTAAATATGATCAATTTATATTAGTGTATGATACAATTAAACATATATTACATAGGAGTATTTTATTAAAAACTAACACATACATAAATAGATTATAGACTTAGCACACCACAAAATCATACCATAAATATATTCACTCTATTGATTATTCTGATATATGTTCATCTTCCCCAACCTCATCATTATCATTCCACTCACTCAATAATTCATCATCTGCGTCCTCCCTTAACAATGGTAGATCATTAGCATCTCTAAAGAATTGCTCTAAGTCTTGCTCTTGGCATGGCTCATTCTTATAAGCTTCATTATCTCCTTCTTCTCCCATATCGTACAAATCTCTTGGCTTCAAATGCATAACAACACTCCAATCTTTATTCACCTCATCATCCACATAATACACCATTTGAGCTTGTGGAGCTTCAATGTATGGATCATGCTCTTCATGGTCACCCCTGTGAATCAATCGTGAAAAATTAACAAAAGTAAAACCACATACATCCTTTGTAAACCCTAGTGGTGTCAGCCCATTTATATTTGAATAGTGTCACCCTAAATCGACCATAGTAGTTAAGCTCAATGATGTCTTCTAATTTGCCATAATATGATAGATCAGCTTGCCTTAAGTTCCCATCAACACCACTAGCAACACAAGATGTGGAAGAAGTTAGAAAAACTCCACTATTCTGGGTTTTCAATCCATGTTCCCAAGCTATTATCCAAAATTTGAACCCATTAATATTAAATGCAGAAAACTTCAATAATACAGTGGATATTTGTACATTGGAGCAATCATAAGGGACACTCTAGCTTAGATGTAAAATAATATGTATGTTGTTACACACTTTCTCAGCCAAACGACACATAAAACAATAAAATGGATGCTTATAACCAAATAAATATTCTACACATAATGATACAGATGGCTCTTGAATTCATCTGAATATAAGCAACACTAATTTATTAACTATTTTGGCCACTTTTTTACAACCTACTAAGGGCCACTTTGATCTAATACAATACATAAGTATGTAATGAGATGCGAGAATGGGGAATCTATCATACAAAAGAACAAGGAAGTGGGTTACCTATGAACCACTTTTAGAAAATCTTTTCAACCTTACTTCTGAGTGTGAATGGAGCGACTTCTTTGGACTTAAAGGAACACTTAAGAATTTATGAACCAGAATTTTGAAGCATGGTATAAGTACTATGTATAGAGTTCCCAAAATAAAAGGTGATGTAGCCAGCCATCCTAATAACTACAAAAGTTTGATAAATAAATAATTATCAAATGTTATCATTGTACAAACTTTAGAAAGGAAATTGGATCCGCAAAAGGAAAAATGAGGATTCAAGCAAAAAGGCATTTGTATGGACTAAAATCATGAAGTAATTCAAGCAATCTACTGAAATAGAATATCACACAATCTTATAAATCATCATTAAGAATAAATTAGAGACAATTAGTGGAATACTACTAGGTATGATACCACAACTAGCCATATTTTATGCATTCATTAAGGGGCAATATCTCAATCCTATATGTCACTCCATGATTAGTAATGTTAATGTTACCAAGTGGCCTCAATACTCAAGAGGGGGGTGAATTGAGTATTAAAAATAAGTTCGCAAATCTTTCACAAATCGTTTGAAAAATAATTTTCGTTGAAGCTAATTGATGATTAGAGATGAATGGATATAAGAGATAAACACTTTTACTTATAAATGCAATAGCTAAAGGGACCAATATTCAAGCAATTCAATAAAACAGTACTCAATGTAAAGAGAAGGGTTTAGAGAAAACAAACACAATGATTTATCCTGGTTCGATCACCAATCCACTTGTGATCTACGTCCAGTCCTCAAGCAACCACTAGAGATTTTTTACTATTTCTTCAAGCTTTAATAGGTGCTTGATAACCTTTACAACCTTGAGTACTCAACACTTTGGGATACCTCACCCTTGGAGCTTGAGTCTCTTCAACTAAGGGATACCTTACCCTTTACACTTTTGGAGGGATGCCTCACCCTCTTTACAAAGCAATATGGATTGATTGAATGAAACTCTCACTAGAGTAGACGATTACAAATTGAAGCTCTAATAAACTCTCAAAGATTAACCCATGTTTTTCACAAAAACAGAGCAAGAATGGATTTTAGGATTGAATCATATTTTGAAGTATTAGTAATCAGTTTTTGTTTCAAGGTCAACCTCTAATGAAGACCCAACATAGGTATTTATAAGTTTTGTAATAAATGGAGTCGTTAGAGGGTTTTAGCCAAGCATTAAATGCATTTAATATAGCCATTGAACGTTGTCAAGATACGTGTAATCGATTACACAACAAATGTAATCAATTACATTATTGTTCCAACGTGTTCTTGACTTTTTGGGCTCTGTATAATCGATTACATTATTGGTGTAATCGATTACATGGCTTCTGACTTGCTTGTAATCGATTACAATATCTATGTAATCGATAACATGACTTCTGTCTTGCTATGTAATCGATTACAATATCTATGTAATCGATTACATCACTCTTTGAATGTGTTCTTGCCTTTCTAGGCTTATTGTAATCGATTACATTATTGGTGTAATCGATTACATGGCCTCTGACTTGCTTGTAATCGATTACATTGCTCATATAATCGATTACAAGGCCTCTGTTTGCTGTGTAATCGATTACAAACATCATGTAATCGATTACATTGGCCTTTAAACACATTTTTCAAGTCCAATAAAGCTTGTAAGTCATTTCTAACACCTCAAGACATTTGTTTAAACATAAATCCTTTTAAGAGTATTAGATTTAAGATTGAAACTCAAGTTTCTTGAAAAACATGTTTAGCTTTAAATTTTCCCACTTATTTTGAAATGATATATTGAAAAACCATTTGAGAAATCTTGAGAGCATTTAACGTTAATGTTCTAAGTCTTATAACTAAATAAATCTCTTGACTTCTTTCTTTGATCTTGATCTTTTCTTTTGTGCTTGATCTTCACTTTTGCACTTGATCTTCACTTTTGCCTTTGTTATCATCAAAAATCATTTGACATGCTTTAGGGACATAAGCATTCACATTCTCCCCTTTTTTGATGATGACAAACTGATCATAGGAAAAAGAAAGAGTTTTTGCATTTGTATATAACAGAGATTTAGGCGCAACGCTCCCCCGAAGTTTATGCATGATATTGAGTTAGATTTTTCATATAAAAAGCTTAAGAGCTTAAAACCACAATAACTCCCCCGTACACATGTAACCTTAATCATTTTTCTCTATTCTCTCCCCCGTTGGCATTATCAAAAAGACATAAGCACTTAAAAAAATGGATAGCATTTTAGCTATATTTCATGATTTCCCAAGTTTTGCCAAAACAAGAAATCCAAAGAGAATATTCAATCCAATCAATTTTCAAAAAGCCAAACATTCAGATAATAGAATCAAAGTTGAGTCAAGGTCATATATCATTATAAAACATGTACATTGTAACTTATCATAACCAGTATAGCCAATAACCAAAAACACCAAGAATGTATACCAATGTTATATAACTGAGCCAAAAAGAAAAAATACAATGTAGTCAAAAGCAGATAACAATGAGAAACATCAAGGCAATAGGCCATGATCACTATTAGTAGCCTCGCTGTCACTGTCTGGATCCGCAGCAATGTCTCCTAGATCAACGTTATCATCGTTGGGCTTAAGATCGTCCTCAGAGTCTAGGAGCTCCTCATTACAAGTAGGGATGCCAGATGGACCAGCAAAGGACAAGGAAGCAGGAAAGGCAGAGGATGTGGGAGGTGCAGCAGCAGCACTCGGAGGAATATGAGGTCTACCCAGGAGGGATTGAATGGAGGTAAGCTTCTAATCTGAGTAGTCCATCCTCAACTCTAGGTGATCTATCTTTTGCTCAATGCGATCCATACGTGTGTCTACCGTAGTGCTCAGGTTTTGCATATCTTGGAGCAGGAGGTCTAGTGTACCTGGAGCAAGAGCAGGAGCAGGGGCAGGATGCTGAGCCTCTTCATCATCATCACTATCCAAATCATGATGGATATGTCCAAAGGTGCCATGGGCAATGTAATGCCACCTATCATCGACTTTGTAGAGCTGGAGCTTCTTCAAAGTATGCAAGTCAATGGATTGTGGTCCTTTCGAGCTGGTGTCCTTGGACTCCTCAGCCAGGGAAATACGACAATGCACTAGGATGGCTGTTACCAGCATAGCAAAGGAGAGAGCAGAGTTCTTCTTTTTCTTTACATCCAACATGTACTCTATAATGTAGTAACCCCAGTTTATTGGTCACCCAGTGGTCATTGTCCATAGGGATACCACATCATCCTTGAGAACCTAGGAGTAATTCCCTCCCCTGGGAATCAACCCTCTGACCAAAAGATAGTGAAGAACCCTGTTCTCCATAGTTAAGCCAGTGGCCATGATTCTCCTTTTGGGATCACTGGGGGGTAGTAACCAGTCCTAATCAGTGAGACAAGAGCAGCCTTATGCTTAAACTCATGACCCCAGATATTGGTATTCCCACAGAAGTTTGCTCCATCAGGAGTGAGCTTCGTCAGCCTATACCACTCAGCCATAGTTATCCTTATTTGTTACTTTTTCACCTCAGAAATTAAGCAATTATCTTCAAATTTCAAATTTGCATAAAAGACTCTTACTAGGTTTTAGTAGATAGCCTTCTCTATACTCAGGAAACCTAGTAATCCTAAGTTCTCAATTGTTCTAAAACTCTCCACAGGTTCACCCTCACAGAAGGTGATGGGAAGATACCTGGGAGAGATAATCTTGCGTAGCTGAAAGTTCTTCCAGAATAACTCACCTCTCTTCACTGTGGAGAAGTGGCGAGTGAGGTCCAGGCCAGAGATGTTGCATGAAGCTCCACCAGAGGACCCTCCAATGGCAGCCCCTTTTCTTGGACGCTTTGAAGGATGAGAGGATTCAGCCATGTGATGAAAAAGAGGAGAGTGGGATGAGTGGAAAGTGTTTGGGGATGAGTGAGGAAAGAGAGAGGGATGAAGTTAGGGCAGAGAAGTGGGGATGGTGTTCATGAGAGGTGATGGGGAGATTTGGGTGAGGGATATGATGGATTTGAGAGATGGGCTGTGTGGAGAGGAGTTTTTCGAGTTAGAGGGAGGTGAAATGAAGGAATTTAAGGGAGGTTTGAGCGAGAAAGGAAAGATTGGGAGGTTTGGGTTGCGTGGGAGCAGAGGAGGAAGACGAAGGAGTTGAAGAGTTTCTGAGAAATGAGCTTTGCGCGCGTCAGAGACCTTTTAAAAAAAACTGTGTAATCGATTACATTGGGTTTGTAATCGATTACAAGCGTTCTGGTTCATATGTAATCGATTACATTTTTGATGTAATCGATTACCATGCTTCTGGGGAACTTTGTAATCGATTACTTGGTTGATGTAATTGATTACCTGAGTTCTGAGTTGATTGTAATCGATTATAAAAGTTGTGTAATCGATTACATGCTTGACAGAACCTGTGTAATTTATTACAAATGCATTGTAATCGATTACCAGCACACTTTAACTCAGATTTTGCATTTCAATCAGCATAGAATCAATTTTAAACCATTCAAAACAGTTTCAGAGCATCTTAGATCAATTCAAATCATCATGCAAACATATATTCTAATCATATTATGATTCAAATCACATAATTATTCAAAATTACTATTTTAACCAAGAATTACACCATTTTTAGTTAAATTGTGAGGTTTTTGAGTTGCTTGGGAGTCTTGGACATGAGGGAGCACCTGCAAAACAACTTAGGGGAAATCTCCGACGCTCAAGTCAGTATTGGATTCAAATATGGTGAAAAATTCAGAAATTATGTAGTAATATGGCATGATTATGCAGAAAAACACAAGTTATGCATTAGTTTTAGGATTATGCAGCAAATAGTTAATTTATGCATGATTGATCCAATATACCAAGTTCATTTCTTATATAGAAAAATGTTTCTTTTGCTAGGGGTTTAGTGAAAATATCAGCTAGTTGCTTAGTGGTTTCTACAAATTCAAGCATACAATCACCCTTTTGAACATGGTCTCTAATGAAATGATGTCTTATTTCAATATGTTTAGTTCTAGAATGCAAAATGAGATTTTTGGACAAATTGATTGCACTAGTATTATCACATCTTATGGGGATGTGATCAAGCTCAAGACCATAGTTCAAGAGTTGTTGTTTCATCCAAAGGATTTGAGAACAATAACTCCCAGCTGCAATGTATTCAGCTTCAGCTGTAGACAATGCCACACTATTTTATTTCTTGCTATGCCAAGAAACTAGTGAGCTTCCAAGCAAGTGACATGTCCCACTAGTGCTTTTACTATCCATTTTGTATCCAGCAAAATCAGAATCAGAATACCCAATAAGGCTACATGAGGCACCTTTAGGGTACCATAAACCCATTTGTGATGTGCCTATTAGATATTTCATTATTCTTTTAACAGCACTTAAGTGTGATTCTTTAGGATTAGCTTGATATCTAGTACACATGCATACACTAAACATTATATCAGGCCTACTTGCAGTGAGATAGAGGAGTGAGCCAATCATACCTCTATATTTTGTAATTCTACTGATTTACCTCATTCATCCTTGTCCAAATAGCAAGAGGTGCCTATAGGAGTAGCTATATGCTTGGCATTGTCCATTCCAAACTTCTTGAGCAGCTCCTTGCAATACTTGGATTGGCTTATGAACGTTCTTTCTTTTGTTTGCTTGATTTGGAGACCAAGGAAGAAGTTGAGCTCACCCATCATGGACATTTCAAACTTACTTTACATAATATTTGAAAATTCTTTACAAAGAGAGTTGTTAGTAGCTCCAAATATAATGTCATCAACATAGATTTGAATTAGAAGTATGTCATGCATTTTATGTTTTATGAAAAAGGTAGTGTCAACTTTGCCTCTAGAAAAACCTTTTTCTAAAAGGAATTTACTCAACCTTTCATACCAAGCTCTAGGAGCTTGTTTCAAGCCATACAAGGCCTTTTTCAGTTTAAAAATATGGTTGGGCATTTCAAAATCCTCAAAACTAGGAGGTTGTTCTACATACACCTCTTTTTGTATAAAACCATTTAAAAAGGCACTTTTAACATCCATTTGATAGAGTCTGAAATCCATGATGCAAGCATATGCAAGTAACATTCTAATGGCCTCTAATCTAGCTACGAGAGCATAAGTCTCTTCATAGTCTATGCCTTCTTCTTGATTATATCGCTTAGCTACAAGCCTAACTTTATTTCTTATTATTAAGCCCGTTTCATCAAGTTTGTTCCTAAAGACCCATTTGGTGCCAATTATAGGATGATCATTGGGCCTTGGAACTAATTCCCAAACTTGATTTCTCTCAAATTAGTTTATTTTTTCTTGCATGGCCAAGATCCAATGCTCATCATTAATAGCCTTATTTATGTCTTTAGGTTCAACTTGAGAGACAAAGGCTAAGTGATTACATGCATCTCTAAGTGAGTTTCGAGTAATTACCCCTTTTGATACATCACCTATCACCTTGTCGAGAGGGTGATATCTTGAAGTCCTCCATTCCTTGGGTAAATCCAAGATTTCTGAATCTTTTTGCCATGAGTGATCAAGGAGTCTCTCTTCTTACTTCTTGGATTCTTTCTCTTTATTTTTCAAGTGCGTTTTTGCCAAGATTTCTACAACATCATCAACAAGCTCCTTTCTCGGCTCATTTGGGTTAATTTCATCAAATGCAACATGTATAGACTCTTCTATGGTCATAGTTTGTTTATTATAGACTCTAAAGGCCTTACTATGTGTAGAATAGCCAATGAATATTCTCTCATCAGATTTTGCATCAAACTTCCCCAAGTTATCCTTTCTATTATTCAAAACAAAGCATTTACATCCAAAGACATGAAAATGTGACACATTTGGCTTCTTTTCTTTGTACAATTCATATGGGGATTCCTTTAAAATTGGCCTTATTAGGGCTCTATTCATAACATAACAAGCGGTGTTAACCGCATCCGCCCAAAAGTACTTAGGAAGGTTGGCCTCATTGAGCATAGTTCTTGCCATTTCCTCTAAAGATCGATTTTTCCTTTCTACAACACCATTTTGTTGTGGTGTTCTAGGGGCAGAAAAATTATGCTTAATGCCATGTTCATCACAAAAAGTTTCAAATTCATGATTTTCAAATTCACCACCGTGGTCACTTCTTATGGATGCAATACAAAAACCTTTTTCGTTTTGGATAACTTTGGCAAGCTTTTTAAATGATTGAAAAGCATCATTTTTGTGGGCCAAGAATAATGTCCATGTAAACCTAGAAAAATCATCCACAATCACTAATGCATAGTAATTCCCACCAAAGCTCATAGTTCTTGAGGGCTCAAAAAGATGCATGTGCAAAAACTGTAAAGGTCTAGAAGTTGAAACCATGTTTTTAGCTTTAAAAGAGACTTTTACTTGTTTTCCCTTTTGACATGCATCACAAAGTTTATCTTTTTCAAATTTGAGCTTTGGAAGACCAATTACTAGTTCTTTAGAAACCAATTTGTTTAAGTGATCCATATGAATGTGAGCAATTCTTCTATGCCATAACCATGAATCATTTTCTTTACTCATAAAGCATTTAGCATCATTTGAGGAAATATCATCAAGACTAATCATATATATATTATTGACTCTATGACCAACAAACTTAACTTACTTATTATCCTTTCCCTCAATTATGCAATAAGAAGAATCAAATATAACTATATTGCCTTTATCACACAATTGACAATGCTAAGCAAATTATGTTTAAGTCCTTCAACAAGCAAAACATTATCAATAGATGATAAAGGGATCTTATCAACTTTGCCAATTCCAAGAATCTTCCCTTTGTTGTTATCACCATATGTGACATGACCATGTTTCTTATGAGTAAGGGAAGAGAACTTGAGCCATCACCGGTCATGTGCTTGGAGCAACCACTATCAAGATACCAACTTGAGCTCTTGGTCTTCAAGCACACCTACAACACACATTCAAGTTTTAACCTTTGGTACCCAAATTGTCTTGGGTCCTTGTGTGTTAGAGTTAGGCATGGTACCTTTAGGAACCCAAACCCTTTTTATTCCAACTTTAGTGTTTATGTTCTTTCTAACATTGCAAGTGGATGCACTATGCCCTTTCTTACGACAGTGAAAACTTTTAACAAATGGACTACTTGAAGTATTTAAGGAAACAAAGAAATTCTTATAAGACTTTTGATGGTTATTTAGATTAAATCCCAAACCGACTTTTTAAAAAAACACATTTTTGTTTCCCTAACAACACATTCAAGTTGTCTCTTCCAAAAGTGAATTTTGCAAGAGTGTTGTTCAAGTCTTCAAATTCTTTTTCAAATGCTTTGCATGATGAACAAGGTAATTATATGGATGTGTTATCATGTGAAGAATAAGTCATGCATAGAAAATTAGTATCAATAAGTCCTAAGGTCTTATTTTCAATCTTAAGCTCATTTATCTCCTTACTTAAGATAGAAACTTTGTTTAATAATAAGGAAATTGTTTTGTTAGAGGACAAAACCATTTTTGTGAGTCTTAAAGATTCATCATGTAATTCTTGGAAAGCATCTTGCAATTCATCATATGAAGGTAGAGATTCTGAGTTAGAAGAAGTTACCTCGGTGTCACTCTCTCCACTTTCTTCTCCTTGAGCCATGAGACAAAGATGAGCTTCTTCATTCTCCAAACTATCAGAAGAGCTTGAGTCATTGTCCTCCCAAGCTATTGAAGTATTTGAGGAAACAAAGAAATTCTTATAAGACATTTGATGGTTGTTTGGATTAAATCCCAAATCGGCTTTTTAAAAAAACACATTTTTGTTTTCCTAACAACACATTCAAGTTGTCTCTTCCAAAAATGAATTTTGCAAGAGTGTTATTCAAGTCTTCAATTTCTTTTTCAAATGCTTTGCATGATAAACAAGGTAATTATATGGATGTGTTATCATGTGGAGAACAAGTCATGCATAGAAAATTAGCATCAATAAGTCCTAAGGTCTCATTTTCAATCTTAAGTTCATTTATCTCCTTACTTAAGATAGAAACTTTGTTTACCAATAAGGAAATTGTTTTGTTAGAGGACAAAACCATTTTTGTGAGCCTTAAAGATTCATCATGCAATTCTTTGAAAACATCTTGCAATTCATCATATGAAGGTAGAGATTCTGAGTTAGAAGAAGTTACCTCGGTGTCACTCTCTCCACTTTCTTCTCCTTGAGCCATGAAACAAAGATGAGCTTCTTCATTCTCCGAACTGTCGGAAGAGCTTAAGTCATTGTCCTTCCAAGCTATGTATGCTCTCCTTCCTTTCTTTTCTTTGGAATTTCTTTTCTCAAACTTCTCTGTCTTCTTGAGATACATAGGACACTCCATTTTCATGTGTCCCGATTTTCCACATTCATAGAATTTTGGAGGAGTAGAAGATCTTTCTCTTTTGTGATACACTTTCTTTTGAGGAAAGGGTGGCCTTCTTTGAAATCCATTTTTCTTTAAGAATCTTCTAAACTTTCTCACAGGGAGACTAAGATTCTCCTTACTTAGCTTAACATTTTCAGCATCCTCTTCACCATCTTCATCATCATATTTAATTGTAGAGGAAGTGGCTTTGAATGCGATTCCCTTCTTCTTTTTGTCATGCTCTTCATTTTGATTAAGCCTATTTAGTTCTAGCTCATGTTCTTGAAGCTTTTTGAATAAGGTGGCTAGAGACATTGTTGATAAATCTCTTGATTCCGCAATCGCCATTAATTTGGGTTGCTAATTACTACTAAGACATCTCAAGACTTTGTTAATAAGATCCTTATTAGGAAATGTCTTTCCCAATGAGATAAGATGATTAACAATATGAGTAAACCTTTTTTGTATATCTTGAATACTCTCACCTTGGTTCATTCTAAACAATTCGTATTCATGAGTAAGAGTATTTATTCGAGATCGTTTTACCTCACTAGTACCTTCATGAGTTACTTGTAGGGTATCCCACATTTCTTTTGGGGTCTTACAATTTGACACCCTAAAGAATTCATTATACCCCAAGGATGTGGTGATGATATTCTTGGCTCTCAAATTGTATTGAACCTTCTTTTTATCATCATCGGTTCATTCATTTCTAGGTGTATTAATTTTCACACCATCTTTAGTTTGTGTTGGAACAAAAGTACTATTTTCAACGGCGTCCCACACATCTAAATCAATAGCTTCAATGAAAATTTTATCCTTTCTTTCCAATAGACATAACCATCCCCATTGAAATAAGGAGGTCTGTTTATAGAAGAACCTTCATTTGAAAAACCATTTGAAGCCATCACTTCTCTTGAAGCCGCTAAGCTCTTTATACAAGAGTCTAACTCTGATACCACTTGTTACCAAGTGGCCTCAATACTCAAGAGGGGGGTGAATTGTGTATTAAAAATAAGTTCACAAATCTTTCACAAATCGTTTGATAAACAATTTTTGTTAAGCTAATTGATGATTAGAAATGATTGGATATAAGAGATAAACACTTTTACTTATAAATGCAATAGCCAAAGGGACCAATATTCAACCAATTCAATAAAACAATACTCAATGTAAAGAGAAGGGTTTAGAGAAAACAAACACAATGATTTATCCTGGTTCAATCACCAATCCATTTGTGATCTACGTCTAGTCCTCAAGCAACCGCTAGAGATTTTCCACTATTTCTTCAAGCTTCAATAGGTGCTTGATAACCTTTACAACCTTGAGCACTCAACACTTTGGGATACCTCACCCTTGGAGCTTGAGTCTCTTCAACTAAGGGATACTTCACCCTTTACACTTTTGGAGGGATGTCTCACCCTCTTTACAAAGCAATATAGATTGATTGAATGAAGCTCTTACTAGAGTAGATGATTACAAATTGAAGCTCTAATATGCTCTCAAAGATTAACCCATGTTTTTCACAAAAACAGAGCAAGAATGGATTTTAGGATTGAATCACGTTTTGAAGTATTAGTAATCAGTTTTTGGTTCAAGGTCAACCTCTAATGAAGACCCAACATGGGTATTTATAAGTTTTGCAATAAATGGAGCTGTTGGAGGGTTTTAGCCAAGCATTAAATGCATTTAATATAGCCATTAGACATTGTCAAGATACGTGTAATCGATTACACAACAAATGTAATCGATTACATTGTTGTTCCAACATGTTCTTGGCTTTCTGGGCTCTGTGTAATCGATTACATTATTGGTGTTATCAATTACATGGCTTCTGACTTGCTTGTAATCGATTACAATATCCATGTAATCGATTATAATATCCATGTAATCGATTACATGACTTCTGTCTTATTATGTATAATCAATTACAATATCTATGTAATCGATTACATGACTCTTTGAATGTGTTCTTGCCTTTCTGAGCTTATTGTAATCAATTACATTATTGGTGTAATCGATTACATGGCCTCTAACTTGCTTGTAATCGATTACATTGCTCATATAGTCGATTACAAGGCCTCTGTTTGTTGTGTAATCGATTACAAACATCATGTAATCGATTACATTGGCCTTTGAACACATTTTTCAAGTCCAATAAAGCTTGTAAGCCATTTCCAACACCTCAAGACATTTGTTTAAACATAAATCCTTTTAAGAGTGTTAGATTTAAGATTAAAACTCAAGTTTCTTGAAAAACATGTTTAGCTTTGAATTTTCCCACTTATTTTGAAATGATATATTGAAAAACCATTTGAGAAATCTTGAGAGCATTTAACATTAATGTTCTAAGTCTTATAACTAAATAAACCTCTTGACTTCTTTCTTTGATCTTGATCTTTTCTTTTGTGCTTGATCTTCACTTTTGCACTTGATCTTCACTTTTGCCTTTGTTATCATAAAAAACCATTTGACATGCTTTAGGGACAAAAGCATTCACAGTTAATATTAATCTAAACAACCATCTACTAGATGTAAAATAGCTCCATTAAGTTCTATAATATAGCTCAAACTTTGATTTTAGAAAGAAACTATTCAAGGTTCCTGAACCTTGGCCTGGCGAAACAAAGAAAAGAGACAAGGACTCAAGTTTGGTATTGTCATGAACATTTTGCCAGTGTATTTCATGGTAAATGATTACCATTAAATTCCCAAGGTACCAAAGGATTCTGCCAAGCATGTAACCCTGCCATTTCTTCTCACTTTGATTAAACCTCAAATGGTCACATATTAGTGGCCAATAAATATAGGTCAATAATTCATCATCATTGGAAATTAATTACTGACATTGGACTTGCCAACTGATTCATAATATTAAAAACATAAAAATAATATTTTATGGGGTATGCTATAAAACACCTAAATGTATAAACGCTTAGGCGAAAGCAAGGTACTAAAAAAACAAGAAGTTAAAATTATAAACATACACAACTCTCTATGAACAATTTTTTAATGTTAACGGTGAGCATCCTCGAGCATATAAACTCTTGAGTGCTCAATAGCAAATTCCATATTTTATTTTGAACCCCTTACTTGTATAAGCATATCATGAAACGTCACGCCCTACACAAGGAAACTATGTTGGGAATTATAGGAACAAAAGCACAGTAGAAAAAAGAATTCCCACCAAGGATCCATGCGAAAAAGGGGACCATGATTAATGATTTTTTGAGTTTACCTCTTGAATCCAGATGAAAAACGATCAATACAAATCACCAGCACCACAGCAACGACGGTGCCTCTATGTTATCTACAGAAATAGACTCACAAACGTCCAATGTCCGCATTCTTGGTGCCTCTATGTTATCTACTTGTCTCACTCGTTGTTTTTGTTAGGGTGTGGCTAGGGTTCGTGATAGACTCCACAAACGTCCAATGTCCGCATTCTTGGAGTCCTACGTCTCTAGCAAAGTGCTAATTATAGTTGGGTAATGAGAAGAGAATTAACGTTAACGATAATCAATATCCACATTAAACTCTCTCACTTTATATTATTTTATGTTAGGGTGTGGCTAGGGTTCGTGATTCCCTTATTTGAAAGCCCCTTAGTAGTGCTATTTATAACAGTGACCTCTTTATGCGAGTGAGAGTAGTAGGAGGGCTAGCTGGGCTACCTTGGACTCATCTATTATGAGCTTGGTTCATGATAGAATCCCAATTCAACTTGGATTCTCATTGCTCCAATTCAGTTTGTTCTATATATGTGACCTTGCAGGTTCTCATGACATTGGTAGTAATATTAAAATCCTATCTTACACTACAAGAAATTCATGATTTAGAGATGAAATTTTGCGAGGGAAAATTTCCCTCTCTAAATTTCAAAAATAAATTCAAGAGGAAAACAATGAGGGAATAGCGAGGGAATTGTGAGGGATAATTTCAAATTATCATTGTGTACTCATGGAATTTTACAAGACATTCTAAAGAAATATTCCTCGCTAAATATATTAGCGAGGGACTTTCTCTAGCTAATGTAAGTAATTTTTTCCACAAGGAATAAGCATGACACAATCATACTCTTCATGACCAACTAGGTCCAATAAATGTATGTCATATCATTTATCAACAAGATCTGATCCCATTCACGGGTCCAATTTCCTTTTAAGGATAATCCATTCATAGTCAAAATATGGTAAAAATTTAAAATTTAAATTTAAATAAAAAATTAGTAAATAAACAATCACCTACAACGTCAGAAAAATTCGACGACCTAGGTTGATTCGACCCACGCTTTCCTACCCACAAGAAGACCATCCCCTTTTAAGCACCCACCGCTCTTCCCACTCCACCACCCACCTACTCGGCAGGTATTCCCCTTTATTGGCATTCTAACTTGACGAGTGTGCTCAATCAATGAGCGCTCCCCTAAGTGGTCGAGTTCAGACAAATTTTGATATTGCGCCACGACGGGCATGGTCGACGCGATAGATTTTAACGCAATGACGGGTTGGCCAGGAGTTCATACTGACGAAATACGACGGGTTGACCAGGAGTTCATACCTGACAATTTTAACTTTACTAAGTGATCAAGGCATCAAATTCGACAGCCATACTCGACGGATTTTAACATTTCATTAGATGATTAGGATATCATATTCGCTTTTGAGTTCATATCTCTAGTTTTCACATGAAATTTCTTTCTTGACCATCTTTCCATATTAATCTCATCTTATCTATAATCTCTCTTCTTCAACACTATAAAAAATATGTAAATTCCCTCACACTCTCTCACGTTTTCCTTCTCTCTCTTGCAAGAATCGCGCTCATCAAAATGACAGTTCTCTTTACTCTCACCTTTAAGCTCTTGAAGATGGAGAAAATGGCCTTGAAGTGATTTCCTCAATGATGGTGGTTCTCCAAACATGAAATGGTGCTTACGCTATCCAAACATGAAATATTAGATTATCGGTTTGAAGAACAAAGTGGAGGTGTGGGTGGATGGGTATTCTTACGCCAGAGGGTGAAAGAAGAGAGAAAGAAGAGTGAATAGTGAGTCACAACGTACGAGAGAGGAGGGAAAATGTGAGAAAAGGAAAATGAATTAGACTAATGGTTGGAGGAAGCTCCTTGAGAAGCTTCGCGCGCTCCTCGATAAAGTACATAGTAAGCTTATCTCCAAATTAAATACATCGACAGATGATTAATTATTCCGAGGAATTATTTTCTCAAGAATAAAATTATAATTGATGAAAATAATATTTTATTATTCATCGATAATTTTATGATACCGCAAATTTTATTTAATGGATAAAATCTTGAAAAATGCCATTTTGACGAAACCCAAAGTCGCAATATTCATCGCTTCCCGAAAAAATCCAAATAAAGAATTTTTGGGATGTTACTCTCTCGAGTAGTAGCCTACCTTGGACTCCTATGAGCTTGGTTCATGATAGAATCCCAATCTTGACCAAAACCCCTGCTTCTCATGACATTGTAGTAATATTAAAATCATCTTACACTACAAGAAATTCATGATTTAGAGATGAAATTTTGCGAGGAAAATTTCCCTCTCTAAATTTCAAAAATAAATTCAAGAGGAAAACAATGAGGGAATAGGTCTAGAGGGACTTTCTGCGATGCACTATCTCTCGCGGTAAAAATTTAAAATTTAAATTTAAATAAAAAATTAGTAAATAAACAGCAAAAGACCTAGGTTGATTCTGACCCACGGCTTTCCCACCCACAGCAGCACCATCCCCTCTTTTAAGCACCCACTTCCTTCCCCTCCACCACCCACTGCCTTCCCCTTTTTCTGAGTGCAGCAATGACGCAACGAAGAGCGACGCGATGATGAACGACGCGACTGATGAGTGACAACCCTGCAGGTAAGCTTTTGGTATCTGCTTTCTTTGAATCTCTCTTTCTATAATCTCTCTTCTTCAACACTATAAAAAAATATGTAAATTCCCTCAAACCCGCACCATTGTCATGCCTCCACTCGAATCTAGTCAACATGAGCCCCTACCTCTGCTCCATGTCATTAGCTCCAAGTCCACAATATAAGCCACAATATGGTTTCTCGTGTGGTTCTGGCTCCCTTCTCAAGAACAATTTGGGATAAATTTTATTTCTTATTAGTTGTGCTATGAGTGTAATTTGAATTGAAACTATAACCCTGTCTTACTTGTAATAGGTTGATGATTATATAATTTGAGACATATAAAATGTGAATTGTTAGGTGACTATAATTTGTTTGATAAAACTCCTAACTGAATGAGATTTTATTATCACCACAAGTATATTATGCTTTTTAGAATATTGGATATTGACAGTTTTTCTATAATCTAATGTTGCAAGTGATTATCAGTCTTGGTTCTATGAACAATATCATATCTTTCGACAAGGTAGACCATTTACTTCTTGAAAGGCAGGTCATATTTCATTCTGCTAATATATTTTTCAATTTACTTTACTTGGTTTCCTTGGTTTAAAAGCTTATGTGTTAATCTTGTTATTTTATTGTAGGTAGGGGCATACTTGGTGAGCCAAGAGGGTATAATCCTTAGTAAGTTCATTCGATTCAACCTTCAAACACCTCGTACACATTCTTTTTCCTCTGTCAAATTATGTGGGACTTACTTCAATTGATTACCCTAGTAAATTATTTTAAGAGAATTCCTACTCTCTTTTTTTTTTTGGTGTCAGGCATTGGTTATAATGGACTCCCAAGAGGTTGTTCTGATGACTAGCTACCCTGGGCAAAGGTTGGTATTTAAGGGAGGGGGAGGGGCCAGGGGAGGGGTTGGGGTGGGGCAAATAAAAGAATGAGTTTAGTATCATTAAAATATTCTTATTCTGAAATCTATGTGTTTCAGCAATCCAAAACTGGGGATCCTTTGGAGACCATGTACTCGTAAGTGTTTTTCTTTCACATATTCACTCTCCTTCAAATGTTAGTTATACATTTATTTCAAAAACATGCATTTTGTTTTGCCTTGAATCTTGTGTGTGGTTTAGCTATGTTGTTGTTGTAGTCATTGTATTTTTTTTCACTAAACAAGATCTCGTTGATGATGCTTTGTCTCTATTTTAGTTATGTTTGTCATGCAGAAGTAAATGCTATTCTTAACACAAATAATGCCTCTGCCGCTGCTAGACAAGTGAGTTCAACTTCACTCTGGTTACCATATCATTTAAGTGTCTTGTTTAATTCAAAATATTACAGCTTCTAGATATTACTTTCACTTCATGTTTCTTAAAATATCCTAACTCCCCAGCCATCCTATCAGATTTTAGCACAAAATACTTTTTAAGCTTTGTGTTTCCTTAATTTATCTTCATTAGATATAAATTATTCACTGTAGCCCATAAACAAAATTAATAACAACAATGATATTCTTACCACAAATAGTACATACACTTCTTTTCAAACTCCTTCCAATACCATTTATCATACTTACTTTTTTCTATCACTTTCTCTCACTTAATCACACTCATTCAACATGGGTGTAAAAAGGGGTATGGGGAGGAAAATGATGTATGACCATCACTTTCCAAACTCAAAAATGATATTCTTACTACAAATAGTACATACATCTCTTTTCACACTCCTTCCAATACCATTTATCTTACTTACTTTTTCTTATCACTTTCTCTCACTTCATCACACCCATTCAACATGGGTCTAAAAAGGGGTGTAGGGAGGAAAATGATGTATGAACATCACTTTCTAAACTCAACAATGATATTCATACCACAAATAGTACATACATCTTTTTTCACACTCCTTCCAATATCATTTATCATACTTACTTTTTTTTATCACATTCTCTCACTTAATCACACCCATTCAAAATGGGTCTAAAAAGGGGTGTGGGGAGGAAAATGATGCATGAACATCACTTTCCAAACTCAACAATGATATTCTTGTTAGCCATGGCAACTATTACCCAAGAGAGGGGTGAATTGGGTAATTACAAATTTTAATACAACTTTGACAAATTATGCATTTTGAATAACTCAATTAATAAATACAGCGGAATAAGTCTAATAAATGTACAACTATTGAGGATTACTCAAATACAACTTGGGATATATGATGAACTAAGTGAATAAGCTAGATATCAAGTTATAACAATCAAAACATCAAGATATGCAATAGATAAATATATTTCACTAAATACTGAATTTAAAGAGTGTAGGGAAAAGAGAATCAAACTCAAGAATTTATCCTGGTTCAGCCACCAACCACTTGTGGCCTACATCCAGTCCCCAAGCTTAACTTGAGATTTTCTTCACTATCTCCTAGACTTCACGGGTGCTAGGAAAATCTTTGTACATACAAGAGCACTCCTCACACCTTGGGATACCTCACCCTTGTGCTAGAGCCTCCAATTCTTCAAGCTTCACAGGTGCTTGATGGCCTTTACAATCAAGAGCACTCACAACACCATTGGGATACCTCACCCTTTGTGTTTGAGTCTCACTACAAGGGATACTTCACCCTTTTCTCTCTTGAGGGATACCTCACCCTCTTACAATGATTTGAAGGTGAATAGAAAGAATAGAAATTCTCACAAGAGTAGATATACAACTTGAAGAACAAAGAATGGATAATAAGAAAACTCTCTCAAGAGTGGATAATACAAGTTCAAGCTCAATGGGTATAAAAGATTCACACTTTAAAGCTCAAAATATGATTTTGATAATTCAAGGATTAAACCAAGTGTTCAAGAGTTTCTCTTAGTGTAAATGCTTCAAATATCACTTATATAGAGAGCCCAAATGATAAAATAACTGTTAGTAGTGTTTAATAATGATTTTCTATGAAAACTAGCCGTTTATAGCTGTTAGAAACGTTCCTGGGCACTTGGTAATCGATTACAAGTTTCATGTAATCGATTACAAGCTTTCTGGGTACTTTGTAATCGATTACACACTTCATGTAATCGATTACACGGTTTCTGTCAACGTTGTAATTGATTACATGACTTGTGTAATCGATTACACCATTTCTGGTTTTCAAAATCGACTTTAAAAGGTCATAACTTCTTCATTTCTTATCCAATTAAAGCAAATGACCACTCATTGGAAAGATCTTTGAGTCTATTTTCATATGAAAGAAGTTTAAGAATAAAACTCAAAGTATTTTGAAAGATATGATCAAAATAGTAACCAAAGGTCAAATTTTCAAAACTCAAACTTTAATTGGTCATAACTTTTTCGTTTCTTATCCGTTTAAAGCAAATGACCAGTCATTGGAAAGATCTTTGAGTCTATTTTCAAATGAGATAGATTCAAAGTAAAACTCAAAGTATTTTAAAAGTTATGATAAAAAAAGTAACTATATATCAGTTTTGAAAAACACAAACTTAACTATTTTTCATAGATTTGAAATACCACCAAGACTAGCTTTCCAAAAACATTTTGTTGGGCATTTAACCATTTTAGAAATACTTGTAAAGATGTTTAAAACTTATTTGAGTTTAGTGTGATTCCTTTCTACCTTTACACAAGATCTAAGTCCTATAAGCTATTCTTGAAGAACATTGGGACTTGATCTTTTGCTACCATCAATTCTTGATGTAATCCAAGCTTCCAAAGAAAATCTTCTCTTCAAAACTTGCAAAAGCTTAGAACATCTTTTAATTCTCATCCTTCTTGAGTTGAGCATAGTTGCGATCTTTTGCTTTCTAGTTGCAATGCTCACTCTTGGTACTTGGACTATCCTATAAAGTATTGCTCACTTAAAACAAGCATAGTTAGTCCAAATTCATAACTTAATATCTTAATATGCATGATTCATAAATATATAACTCTAGTAAGTCTAACATCCATATAAGAATGTTGTATATATCTCATTGCATGATTATTAAGTGAAGTATAACTAAATAAAGTACATAATCATGCATGACCCAATATATCTCATTAAGCACATCTATGTAACATGATCAACATTCTTTTGTGATGCATTTGTCATTTATTAAGCACAATTATAAAGCGTAAGTATCATTCTTTTTGTCTTGTATTTGTCATCATCAAAACTTAACATATTAAATCATTGAGGTAAACCTATTTCCACAATCTCTCCCTTTTTGATGATGACAAATCACTAAAGAAAAATGTGTTGAGCAATATAGAAGAATAGATATTCATGTAAGCATATTAAGCAATAAGTACAAGAACATATTTTTCTTTCCAATTTTTACTCCCCCTATTTGACATCAACAAAAAGGCTTGGGAAGGAAATATAATATTTTCTCCCCTATAGATAAAACTCATGTTGTCAAGAAGGGTAGGATCTTCTCAATGAAAGAATTAAAAGATATGAAGTTTAAGAAAGTTTACTTTCTTTCATTGATAGAGAGAAAGACAATAAGAAATTATCTTAGTTGACATGTTGATAGTATTAACAATAAAATATTTCATGTCAGACAAGAATGTAAGCTAAGAGATATAAGTAATAATTCAAGAACTAGGCTCCCCCTCAAAATATGCATATTATCAAAATATCAAATATAATGGTTTAACATAGTTATGCATATGTTCTTAGTCAACAAGGATATGGAAGAATGATATGTAAGATAAGTTCCCCCTTATTGAAACACAAGATAGATAAAGGGAAATATGCATGCCAAGACCATATAAGCACATTACCATAAAGAAAAGCAAGGCATAGATACATATTCTTAATCCTTCAAACAAAATCATTTTAAAAACTTCTCCCCCTTTCAAAAAGAATTTTATAATAACACATTACATTTTCAAAAGCATTTTAGAAGGGTAGAAGGGTTTTATATTGAAACCACATATTCCTTGAGAGTAATTAAATCCAAGTCAAAGGGACATTTGAAAGTACATCTCCTCTCTTTCTCATTAAACAAGAGCTTTAAAAAGATAAAATATATATTTTTAAGAACAAGGCTTATCTTTTGAAGTATCAAGATGAGCTCTATAGAATATTTCAAAAGATTTATTTAGAAACTTTCTTAAATACTCTCTCAAGATTTAATAAACATTTCAAAACAATGAAGAGAGTACTACATTTATATCACAAATCAAATGATTTCTAATTTTTTAAGACAATTAGGAGGTGATAATACTTTCAAGGTCTTAAGACAAGTATAAAGGATTCTCAAGGATATGGAATTTGGAAAACTTCTTTCAAATATAAAAGAAATTTTACTTCTTTTTAAAAAAAAACTTTTTAATCGAACCAAAAATTCTTTTCAAAACAGGAGTATGATTCTCATAAGAGTTATATCACTAAGAAACCATAGATCAAGAGAATTATAAATATCAAATATTCACCTTTATGAAATATGTTATAGGGATCAAAGCATGTACATAACTAATATCATTCACCCTATATGCAATGACAAAACTAGCAATTTAATGTCCAATTAGGCACTTTGTCAATGCTAAGCATACTTCTCATGTAAGGAAAGCATATAATCTTTTAAGATCAATTTATCAACAAGTATCATATAATTCATAGCATATAGAATACCACAATAGTTTAGGGATAGAGATACTTATTGGGTTAGATAGAAAGTGATGCTTCTTTAGAATGTTCTTCATTTATAAGTCCTTGTAGTTTCTTCCATTGAGTATTTCATTCCATTGCACTTGAAGAAAGTCTCCTCATGTTCCTCTTCCTTCAACATTTCTCATTTATCCACATATGCTTGACATTTCAATATTTGATGACTATATTTCAAAAGTTCTCTAAAACATGGGTTAGCATCAAATATCATTTAAACTTATTTACAAACATAATTTAGGTTGATATATAATGTAAAACATGTAATATCAAGTAAGGAATTTTAGTATGCACACATGCCAATCAACAACAAGAAGTTTCTTATTGTAGTGAAAGAATTAGAAAACCGTGGAACTATAACTTTTGAAACCATTCATGATTCATTTCAAGATATATTTCATTAAAAAAACATTGAAGTTCAAAGATAAGTTCAAAGAACAAAAAAAGAATCATTTACTTCTTGTTTTCAAAATATGAACATATCAAGCAATTTCAAACAAGAAGACAAATAACTTTTAGCTATCCAATCTCTAAGTAAGCATATAAGCAAATTGAGCATCAAAGAGAAAGGATTAGAACTACTTATGAGCAAGTGAATTTACATATTTGAGCGAAGAGAATTGGTCACAAGCTCAAGAACAAAGATATTTCCATAACATGTCATTCCAAGCAAAATGTGTGCATATCTAACATGTTAGCATATATAAAAATATTTTTAAAACATAGTGCTAGAAAAGCACAACTTAAGGCATGATAAGGCATAAAAACAAATCTTTACTTATCCAAATATCACATGATATACAATTTAAAGTATAAGTAAGGATAAGAGATTGATATCACCAAAAGTGTACTCTTTAAGTTATTGTAGGTGACTCCAACTTCTATGCCTCAAGGCCCCTTGAGAATGTTGTGGTTCTCCATGTCTTTCTTTTTATGTTTTTCATCACTTGTGGAGAACTTGGACCATTTTAAGTTTTCTCAACCTCAAGTAGCACGGTTGTTTTTCACTTCATTTGCATGCTTGAGCTAATGGTCACCCTACAACATAATTCAAAGAAATTTCTTTGGTATCCACCAATTTTGGATCCATAGGGGTTAGTCATTGATTATTAATCCATTATGCTCTCATAAAAATCAATTTTTTTTCATAGTATGTAAATTGAGCACAACAAATTAAACAATCAATTACCATTAAGCTCATAGCTAATAATATGCATACATTCATGACATACAGACAATTTTAAGTGAAAATGGTCATTCCAGCACTTAAAACCATTTTTAAAGCCTGTGTAATCGATTACCATGGGTGTGTAATCGATTACCAGCCCTCTGGAATCCTTGTAATTGATTACATGTTTTGTGTAATCGATTACCAACTTTCTGGGAACCTTGTAATCGATTACAGGGTTGGTGTAATCGATTACATGAGTTTTGGAAACATTGTAATCAATTACATAGTATGTGTAATCGATTACACGCTCTCTGACTTTGCTTGGAACGCTTGGCAGAGCCTCTGTAATCGATTACAAAGGTCTTGTAATCGATTACAAGCTTTCTAAATTCAATTTTTGTATTTTAAATAGTAATTGATCAATCTCAATAAGAATAAACATAATCATGTGCTAAACATAATATTCAAGTTTTACTAAGCACACATAGTTCTATCCTTTACCTAGGGCCTATAAGGAATATACCTCAAATTCATTGACTTTACTAGTGAATGTGCATAAGAGGTAGAAACATTTGATACCTTGGCCTTGGTAATCAAGGAAACTCTTTTCCTTACCCATTGCTTCTCTTTTGGTATTTTGAACTTTGCAAGTTTCACATTTTGTGCTTGAGAAGCTTTGGTTAAAGTCATCTTCCTTCTTTGATCAAAACTTCTACCAATGGGCTTTGGAAGCATTCCCCTTGATGATTCCTTCTTTACTTGACTAATTTGTCCATCCTTTTGAGAAGTTTTCTGCATAATTGAAACACTAGGAGGACATTTTGGTACCCATTTCATCTTAGGTCCTTCAATGTTAGTACTAGAACCTTTAAGACTTTTCAGAACCCAAACTAAGTTATTTCTCATATAAGAATTTCTTCTATAATTGCACAAATGAGAAATATGTCCTAGATGACCACAAAAATTACAAATAATTGAATTTAATGATGACTTGGTCCTTTGAATATTATTTTTAAAAAACATAAGTATTTTGTTGTTTTTATATTCTATGTCATTTTTGCCACAAGCCGTACTTGAATTTCCATGTGAAATAACATCAATTTCATTCTTATTAACAATCATGGATTATAAGCAATTAGAATCATTAGCTTTGGCAAATTCACAATATAAGTTCTCAACTTGATTTTCTAAATTAATGCATTTTTCACAAGAAGTTGAGGTTTCACATTTCAAAGGCATTTCCTCATCAAGAAAAGCATAATCATTTTTCAAAATCTCAATTTCATTTTCAATGGAGGAAATGTTTTCCAAATAAGATAAATTTTTATTTTCTAAATTCAACAAACTATCATATAATTCATCATATGCACATTGTAGCTCATCATAGGAAGGACTATAATCTAGTTTAGCATTATTTACCTCAAAGTCCCTTTTAGCCATATATGAAGTAGTCTTCATTCCTAGCATACTTGGCTCTTTAAGGAAATCATCATCTTCCTCATTAATTTTGTTTTGCTTTGCCTCTTCTTCAAATTGAGCACCATCATCACCAAGAGACATTGAGCTCATTTTCTTGCTTTGAACATGTTCTTGAGGACATTTTTTATTGTTGTCTTCCTCTAGAGGATTTTGCTCTTCTTGCTCTCTATATACAACTTTATGCACAAAATTATTATTAGCAAGATAGATAGAATCAAGAGCATCTCATATATCTTTAGCACTAGAGCAATTCTTAATTTTAGCATAAGCATCATCATTTAAACCACTTCTCAATATTTGCATTGCTCTAATGTTCAATGAAAAGCATTTCTTATCATAGTCATTCCAAGGTTGTTTTGATTTGCAAGTAAATCCATCAAGCACAATATCCCACAAATCAATATCAATAGATTGCATATAAATTTCTATTCTAGCTTTCCAATAAATGAAATTCGCACCATCAAAGAATGGTGGTTTATTAATTTCAAAACAATTCATTTTGAAAAGCTTTTAATGGTTGCCAAACAAACAAGGATCTTTAACTCTAAGCGGTTAAGCTTTCACCAGAGCACGAAGCTCTGATACCACTTATTAGTCATGGCAACAATTACCCAAGAGGGGGGTGAATTGGGTAATTACAAATTTTAATACAACTTTGACAAATTATGCATTTTGAATAACTCAATTAATAAATGCAGCGGAATAAGTCTAATAAATGTACAACTATTGAGCATTACTCAAATACAACTTGGGATATATGATGAACTAAGTGACTAAGCTAGATATTAAGTTGTAACAATCAAAACATCAAGATATGCAATAGATAAATATATTTCACTAAATACTGAATTTAAAGAGTGTAGGGAAGAGAGAATCAAACTCAAGAATTTATCCTAGTTCAGCCACCAACCACTTGTGGCCTACATCCAGTCCCCAAGCTTAACTTGAGATTTTTTTCACTATCTCCTAGACTTCACGGGTGCTAGGAAAACCTTTGTACATACAAGAGCACTCCTCACGCCTTGGGATACCTCACCCTTGTGCTAGAGCCTCCAATTCTTCAAGCTTCACAGGTGCTTGATGACCTTTACAATCAAGAGCACTCACAACACCTTTGGGATACCTCACCCTTTGTGTTTGAGTCTCACTACAAGGGATACCTCACCCTTTTCTCTCTTGAGGGATACCTCACCCTCTTACAATGATTTTAAGGTGAATAGAAAGAATAGAAACTCTCACAAGAGTAGATATACAACTTGAAGAACAAAGAATGGATAATATGAAAACTCTCTCAAGAGTAGATAATACAAGTTGAAGCTCAATGGGTATAAAGGATTCACACTTTAAAGCTCAAAATATGATGTTGATAATTCAAGGATCAAACCAAGTGTTCAAGAGTTTCTCTTAGTGTAAATGCTTCAAATATCACTTATATAGGGAGCCTAAATGATAAAATAGCTATTGGTAGTGTTTAATAATGATTTTCTATGAAAACTAGCCGTTTATAGCCATTAGAAACATTCCTGGGCACTTGGTAATCAATTACAAGTTTTATGTAATCGATTACAAGCTTTCTGGGCACTTTGTAATCGATTACACACTTCATGTAATCGATTACACGGTTTCTGTCAACGTTGTAATTCGATTACATGACTTGTGTAATCGATTACACCATTTCTGATTTTCAAAACCGACTTTAAAAGGTCATAACTTCTTCATTTCTTATCCAATTAAAGCAAATGACCACTCATTGGAAAGATCTTTGAGTCTATTTTCATATGAAAGAAGTTGTAGAATAAAAATCAAAGTATTTTGAAAGATATGATCAAAATAGTAACCAAAGGTCAAATTTTCAAAACTCAAACTTTAATTGGTCATAACTTTTTCGTTTCTTATCCGTTTAAAGCAAATGACCAGTCATTGGAAAGATCTTTGAGTCTATTTTCAAATGAGATAAGTTTCAAAGTAAAACTCAAAAAATTTGAAAGTTATGATAAAAAAAGTAACTATATATCAGTTTTGAAAAATACAAACTTAACTATTTTTCATAGATTTGAAATACCACCAAGACTAACTTTCCAAAAACATTTTGTTGGGCATTTAAGCATTTTAGAAATACTTGTAAAGATGTTTAAAACTTATTTGAGTTTAGTGTGATTCCTTTTTACCTTTACACAAGATCTAAGTCCTATAAGCTATTCTTGAAGAACATTGGGACTTGATCTTTTGCTACCATCAATTCTTGATGTAATCCAAGCTTCCAAAGAAAATCTTCTCTTCAAAACTTGCAAAAGCTTGGAACATCTTTTCATTCTCATCCTTCTTGAGTTGAGCATAGTTGTGATCTTTTGCTTTCTAGTTGCAATGCTCACTCTTGGTACTTGGACTATCCTATAAAGTATTGCTCACTTAAAACAAGCATAGTTAGTCCAAATTCATAACTTAATATCTTAATATGCATGATTCATAAATATATAACTCTAGTAAGTCTAACATGCATATAAGAATGTTGTATATATCTCATTGCATGATTATTAAGTGAAGTATAACTAAATAAAGTACATAATCATGCATGATCCAATATATCTCATTAAGCACATCTATGTAACATGATCAACATTCTTTTGTGATACATTTGTCATTTATTAAGCATAATTATAAAGCATAAGCATCATTCTTTTTGTCTTGTATTTGTCATCATCAAAACTTAACATATTAAATTATTGGGGTAAACCTATTTCCACAATTCTTACCACAAATAGTACATACATATCTTTTCACACTCCTTTCAATACCATTTATCATTCTTACTTGTTCCTATCACTTTCTCTCACTTAATCACATCCATTCAAAATGGGTGTAAAAAGGGGTGTAGGGAGGAAAATGATGTATGGACATCACTTTCGAAACTCAACAATGATATTCTTACTACAAATAGTACATACACCTATTTTCATACCCCTTCTAATACCATTTATCATACTTACTTTTTCCTATCACTTTCTCTCAATTAATCACACCCATTCAAAATGGGTGTAAAAATGGGTGAGGGAAGGAAAATGATGTATGAACATCACTTTCCAAACTCAACAATGATATTCTTACCACAAATAGTACATACACCTCTTTTCACACTCCTTCCAATACCATTTATTATACCTATTTTTTTCTATCACTTTCTCACATTTAATCACACTCATTTAAAATGGGTGTAAGAAGGGGCGTAGGGAGGAAAATGATGTTCTGAACAATGATATTCTTACCACAAATAGTACATACATCTCTTTTCACACTCCTTCCAAAACTATTTATCATACTTACTTTTTCCTATCACTTTCTCTCACTCAATCACACTCATTCAAAATGGGTGTAAAAAGGGGTGTGGGGAGGAAAATGATGTATGAACATCACTTCCCAAACTCAACAATGATATTCTTACCATAAATAGTACATACACCTCTTTTCATACTCCTTCCAATACTATTTATCATACTTAATTTTTCCTATCACTTTCTTTTACTTAATTACGCCCATTCAAAATGGGTGTAAAAAGAGGTGTGAGGAGGAAAATGACTTATGAACATCACTTTCCAAACTCAACAATGATATTCTTACCACAAATAGTACATACACATCTTTTCACACTCTTCCAATACCATTTATCATACTTACTTGTTCCTATCACTTTCTCTCACATAATCACACCTATTCAAAATAGGTGTAAAAAGCGGTGTGGGGAGGAAATGAGGTATGAACATCACTTTCCAAACTCAACAATGATACTCTTACTACAAATAGTACATACTGTCGAAATAAGTTTGCCCCAATAGTTTAATATGTTAAATTTTGATGATGACAAATACAAGACAAAAAGAATGATGCTTATGCTTGATAGATGTGCTTAATAGATGACAAATGCATCACAAAAGAATTTTGATTGTGTTACATAGATGTGTTTAATGTGATATATTATATCATGCATGATTATGTACCTTATCTAGTTATATTTCACTTAATACTCATGCAATGAGATATATATAACATTCATCATATAACATGTGGCGTCCCTGGGCCGATGAGGGCAGGGAGTGTCGCCGGTGCAATGAGGCACGGACAAGGAGCGGCTCCTGGCATGCTTCTAGGCGGAGGGTCTACATGAATGAACTGAATACACATCGAAATGAGAGGGATTCAGAGACTGTGTAGGTATGGGACTACATAGTTGAGGATGGCTTAAAGGAATTGATTTGGTGTAGCCATATCAACAAGTTGTAACTTCTTTTCGGGAGCCTAGAACATAAGAACTTCATGGTTAAGCGTGCTTGACCTGGAGCAATTGTGGGATGGGTGACTTCCTGGGAAGTTTCCTAGGATACGTGTAAGTGAGGACAAAGCACGCTGAAAAGACCCGTGTTGGTTTGTGGAGACACTCATCAATCCTGCAAGCAGTCCCGGGTCGTTACAAATGGTATCAGAGACGGGACCTCTCCCAGTACGGTGCGGTTCGGGGACGAACCAAGCGGAAGCTGGTGGGCATGTGGCGTCCCGGGGCCGATGAGGGCGGTGAGTGTCACCGGTGCAATGAGGCACGGACAAGGAGCGGCTCCTGGCATGCTTCTAGGCGGAGGGTCTACATGAATGAACTGAATACACACCGGAATGAGAGGGATTCAGAGACTGCGTAGGTATGGGACTACATAGTTGAGGAGGGTTAAAGGAATTGATTTGGTGTAGCCATATCAACAAGTTGCAACTTCTTTTCTTGAGCCCTAGAACATAAGAACTTCATGGTTAAGCGTGCTTGACCTGGAGCAATTGTGGGATGGGTGACCTCCTGGGAAGTTTCCTAGGATGCGTGTGAGTGAGGACAAAGCACGCTGAAAAGACCCGTGTTAGTTTGTGGAGACACTCATCAATCCTGTAGGCAGTCCCGGGTCGTTACATAACATATCCAATAATGCTTTATATGAGTCTTAATGAATTAATATTGGATTTAATTCTACTTAAATGAAAATGTGCAAAATGTCCTTTGTTGCATCCTACATAGAGCATATCTATTTGTAATTAATAAATATCTTATTTGGATGTGTCTATGAAAGTCTTATATGCATGGTAGACTAACTAGAGTTATACATTTATGAATCATAGATATAAAGATATTGAAATATGAATTTGGACTAACTATGTTTGTTTAAGTAAGCAATACTTTATAGGATAGTCCAAGTACTAAGAGTAAGCATTGCGATAAGAAAGCAAAAGTTCACAACTATGCTCAACTCAAGAAGAATGAAAATGATAAAGATGTTTTAAACATTTGTAAGATTTGAAGAGAAGAAATTTGTAGAAGCTTGGATTACATCAAGAAGCCTAAGGACTAGAATTGATATATTTTTCTTTTAGGTTTTCTCCTATGTAAAGATAGAGGTTTTACAAGAAAAGAGCTCAAATATATTTTTAAGTCTTTAAAAATGGTTCTTATATGTTTAAATGCCCAACAAACAGTTTTTGGAAAGTTAGTCTTGGTGGTAGTTCAAACCTTTGAAAAATAGCTAAGTTTGTGTTTTACAAAACTGACATTTGGTTACTCTTTTGATCATAACTTTAAAAATACTTTAAGTGTTGTTCTAAAACTTATTTCATATGAAAATAGACTCAAAGATCTTTCTAATGAGTGGAATTTGCTTTAAACGGATAAGAAATGAAGAAGTTACCATTTAAAGTCAGTTTTAAAAAATAGTCAAATTTGAGTTTTGAAAAGATGACCTTTGATTACTCTTTTGATCATATCTTTAAAAATACTGATTTTTGTCCTGAAACTTATTTCATTTGAAAATAGACTCAAACATCTTTCCAATGAGTTTTATTTGCTTTAATCGGATAAGAAATAAAGAAGTTATGACCTTTTAAACTCAATTTTCAAAATCAGAAATGCTGTAATCGATTACAATGTTGGTAGAGGCCATGTAATCGATTACCAGAAGTGTGTAATCGATTACTAAGTGCCCGAAAATGTTTCCAACGGCTATAAATAGCTAGGTTTCATAAAAAAATAATTTCTAAACACTACCAATGACTATTTTATCACTTGGGCTCTATATATAAGTGTTGTATGAAGCTTATACACCTCTTGAACACTTGATTTGATCCTTGAATCACCAAAATCATATTTTGAGCTCTCTATTACAAAATCCTTCGGTTCATTTGCTCTTCAATTTGTATTATCCATTCTTGAGAGAGTTTTCTATCATCCATACTTTGTTCTTCAAGTTCTATATCTACTATTGTGAGAGTTTCTATTCTTTCTATTCACCTTGAAATCATTGTAAGAGGGAGATGTATCCCTCAAGAGAGAAAAAGGTAAGGTATCCCTTGTAATGAGACTTAAACACAAAGGGTGAGGTATCCTAAAGGTGTTGTGAGTGCTCTTGATTGTAAAGGTCATCAAGCACCTGTGAAGCTTGAAGAGTTGGAGGCTCTAGCACAAGGGTGAGGTATCCCAAGGTGTGAGGAGTGCTCTTGTTTGTATAAAAAATTTTCTAGCACCCATGAAGTTTAGGAGATAGTAAAGAAAATTGTAAGTTAAGCTTGGGGACTGGATGTAGGCCACAAGTGGTTGGTGGCTGAATCAGGATAAATTCTTGAGTTTGATTCTCTTTTCCCTATACTCTTTAATTTCAGTATTTAGTGTAGTATATTTATCTATTGCATATCTTGTCATCTTAGTGATTTGATTCTATGAACTTCATATCTAACTTATTTGCTTAATTCATCACATATCCCAAGTTGTATTTAAGTAATCTATAATAGTTGTACCTTTGTTATGCATGTTCCCCTGCATTTATTACTTGAGTGATTCAAAATGCTTAATTTCTCAAAGTTGCATTAAAATTTGTAATCACTCAATTCATCCCCCTGTTGGGTGATGGTTGCCATAGCTAACAAGTGGTATCAGAGCTTTGTGCTCTGTTAAAAGCTTAACCGCTTGGAGTTAAAAATCCTTGTTTGTTTGACAACCATTGAAAACTTTCAAAATGAATGGTTTTGAAATTGATAAACTACCACTATTTGATGGTGTGAATTTCCTTTATTAGAAAGCTAGAATAGAAATTTATATGCAATCTATTGATCTTGATTTATGGGATATTATGTTTAATGGATTTACTTGTAAACCAAAACAAACTTAGAATGCCTACGACAAGAAATATTTTTCATTGAACATTAGAGCTATGCAAATTTTGAGAAGTAGTTTAAATGATAATGTTTATGCTGAAATTAAAAGTTTCTCTAATGCTAAAGATATATGGGATGCTCTTGATGATATCTATCTTGCTAATGATGATCTTGTGCATAAAGTTGTATATAGAGTGCAAGAAGAGCAAAAGTCATTAAAGGAAGCTTGTCATGAAAAATGTCCTTAAGAAGATGTTCTTGAATCTTGGATGGACAACAATTAGGAAAATGGTGATTCTTTTGAAAAGGACTTTGAGGTAAATAATGGTAAACCATACTATAGTCCTTACTATGATGAGCTAAAATGTGCATATGATGAATTATATGATGACTTTTTGAATTTAGAAAAGAAAAACTTATCTTGTTTGGAAAACATTTCCTCCATTGAAATTGAAATTGAGACTTTGAAAAATAAATATGCTTTTCTTGATGAGGCAATGCCTTTGAAATGTGAAACCTCAAGTTCTTATGAAAAGTGCATTGATTTAGAAAATCAAGTGAAGGACTTATATTTCGATTTTGCCAAAGCTAATGATTCTAATTGCTTACATTCCATGGTTGTTAATAAGAATGAAATTGATGCTATTCCATATGAAATTTCAAGTAAGGCTTGTGGCAAAAATAGTATAAAATGTAGTAACAAACAAATGATCAAGTTTTTCAAAAATGATCTTCAAAGGACCAAGCCATCATTGAATTCACTTATTTGTAATTTTTGTAGTCATCTAGGACATATTTCTCATTTATGCAATTATAGAAGAAATTCTTATATGAGAAATAATATGGTATGAATTCCTAAAGATCTTAAATGCCCTAGTACTAATATTCAAAGACCCAAGATGAAGTGGGTACCAAAATGTCCTCCTAGTGTTTCAATTATATAGAAAACTCCTCAAAAGGATGGATAAATTGGTCAAGTGAAAAAGGAATCATCAAGGAAAATGCTTCCAAAGCCCAATGGTAGAAGTTTTTATCAAAGAAGGAAGATGACTTCAACCAAAGTTTCTCAAGCACAAAATATGGAACTTGCAAAGTTTAAAACACCAAAAAAAAAGCAATGGGTAAGGAAAAGAGTTTCCTTGATTACCAAGGCTAAGGGTGATAACTACCTCAACAAAACATTTAAATGGAATAAGTTTATTCAACTTGAGGATAGTAAAGTTTAAAAGGATTTAATTTTAAAAAAGGGTGTACAGAATCTCTATTCCCTCATAAAAACTTGAAGCATGGAAGTTGGAGTCACCTACAAAAACTCAAAGAGTACACTTTTGGTGACATCGATCTCTTATCCTTACTTATACTTTAATTTGAATATCACGTGATGTTTGGAGAAGTAAAGAGTTATTTTTATGCCTTTACATGCCTTAAGCTTTTCTAGCGTTATGTCTTGAAAGTATCTCTACATATGCTAACATGCTAGATATGCATACATTTTTTCTTGGAATGACATGCTATGGTAATATCTTTGTTGTTAAGCTTATGATCAATTCTTTTTGTTCAAATATGTAAATTCACATACTCATAAGTCATTCTAATCCTTTCTCTTTAATGCCAAATTATCTTGTATACTCACTTGGAGATTGGAAAATAAAATGTTATATGTCTTCTTGTTTGATATGTTTAAATCTTGAAAACAATATGTAAATAGTTTCAAAAGTAATAATTCCATGGTTTTTTAATTCTTTCATTACAATAAGGGATTTTTTGTTCTTAATTGACATGTGTGCATATTAGAATTCCTTACTTGATATTACATGTCTTACATGATTATTGTTTGTCCCAAAATGCATATATAAGTTTTGATGTTGATCATGTGTTTCTTAATAAACTTGAATCATGCCTTAAAATGCTTAAATCATGTTTGTAGATTCAAGTGCATATGTGCTTCATGCATTCTTGTTAGAGCTAACATTGCATGGTTGATAATGTGATACATGATTTACATTATATATTAACCTAAATTATGCTTGTAAATGAGATTAAATGATATTAGATGCTAACCTACGTTTTAGAGAACTTTTAGAGTTAGCTTTGTAAATGATGATGTCTCTATGTGCTTCAAATATAATCATCAAATATTGAAATGTCAAGCATATGTGGATAAATGAGAATAGTTGAATGAAGAGGGACACGAGAAGACTTTCTTCAAGTGCAATGAAATGGAATACTCAATGGAAGAAAGCATAAACTCAAAGGTCCAATAAACGAAGAATATTCTAATGAAGCATCATTCTCTCAATAAGTATCTCTATCCCTAAGCTATTATGATATTTTATATGCTATGGATTATATGATACTTATTGATAAATTGATCTTAAATAATTAGATGATTTCCTTACATGAGAAGTGTGCTTAGCATTGATAAAGTACTTAATTGGATATTAACTTAATAATTTTGTCATTGCATATAGGGTGGATGACATTAGTTCTATACATGCTTTGATTCCTATAGCATATTTCATCAAGGTGAATGTTTGATATATATATATATGATTCTCTTGATCTATGGTTTCTTAGTGGTATAACACCTATGAGAATCATGTTCTTTTTTTTAGATTTTCTTGGTTGATTAAAAAGTTTTTTTTAAGAGCAAAATCTCTTATCATATTTAAAAGAAGCTTTTAAAGTTCCATATCCTTGAGAATCATTTGAACTTGTCATAAGACCTTGAAAGTATTTTCACCTCCTAACTATCTTGAAAATTTGGAAATCATTGGATATGTGTTATAAATGTACTATTCTCTTCTTTTACTTTGAAGAGTCTTATTAAATCTTGAGAGAATGCTTAAGTTTCTAAATAAATATTTTGAAATGCTCTATAGAGCCCATCTTAATACTTCAAAAGATAACCCTTATTTTTTAAAATGTTTTATTTTCTCAAGGCTCTTGTTTGATAAGAAAGAAAAGAGATGTACTTTCAAATGTTCCTTTGACTTGAGTTTGATCACTCTCAAGGAATATGTGGTTTTAATATTAAACCTCTCTACCCTTCTAAAAGGCTTTTGAAAATATAATGTGCTCTTGTAAAATTCTTTTTGAAAGGGGGAGAAGTCTTAAAAATGGTTTTGATTAACGCATTAAGAATATGTACCTTTTGCCTTACTTTTCTTTATAGTAATATACTTACATTGCCTTGGCATGCATATTTCCCTTTATCTATCTTGTGCTTCAATAAAGGGGAGCTTATTGTAACACCCTGAAAATTATTTGTTTTACAATAAATAATCACAATATTTATGATTTTTGGGAATTTTTTTAGATTTTTCTAGAAATGATGAATATTTTAATATATTTTTCATTTTACGTGCACATTCGAGAATCAAGTGTAACACCCCAGAAATTATTTGTTTTGTGACGAATAGACATTTATTAATATTTGTGATTTTTGATGATTTTTGTGGAATTTTCTAGAAATATTAAATATTTTAATATATTTCTCATTTTACGTGCACATTAAGCGGAGCCGGGAAAACAAAATGTTTTTCCTGAGGTTAGTAAACTTTGAACTGTGAAAAAGTCGATGAGAGATCTTACTAAACTCGAGGCCGAGCACAGTTTACGAGGTTTATGTTTTACGAGATTTTATCTAATAAATAAAATCACAGAATAATTAATAATCTAGGAAATAATAAAATATTATTTACACTGACTGTAATTTTGTTCACTGAGAAATAGTTCTAGTAGATTATTTCTGTCTAGTTATTTTTATGATATCATTTAAGTGACCACACACTTCACTTTATCGAGAAGCGTGCGAAGCTTCTCGAGGAAGCTTCAAGGAAGCTTCCTCCAACCACTTCACTCTCTCTCCTCCCTCTCTTTGTGCTACACGGTATCAGGGGGAAATATCACATTTCACTCCCCCATTTTCCCTCACTGATGCAGCTTTCTCCCTCTCTTCCTCTCTTCTCCCACTCACACACACCATTGTTGGTTTCAAGCTTTCCATACTCAAGCTAACTCAACCCATTGCTTCCCCTCATCATCTTCAAGCTTTCCTCTTTATAGGACTCCTCCTTACTCCTCCATTTTCGTGTTCCACAGCCAGCCCCAAAGCTTGGAGCTTTAAGGTAAAAGCTCTCAACTTTCTTCTCCTCTTCTCCTCATTTTCGTGTTCCATGGTCACCTTGGTGACTATGGCTACCATTTCCTCTCTTTGATCTTGATTTTGTGGATTTGAACACCCAAGGTTTCTGTGGTGGTGAAGCATGAAATTTCTAAGCAAAAAGGAGCATCCTCTCTTTGTGTTTCACTAAGGTAAGAGGAAGATCCATTCTCTTCAACCCATTTTGGTAGTTAAGAACTTGTTGTTGTGTTGGTGGGGTGAAACCCATTTTGGGAAACCCTTTTTGTTTGGTTATTTTGGTTGAATTTTAAGTGTTTAAATGGTATGTTTTTTATGTACATTGATGGATTTTGGGATGTTGGATGATTGGAGTGGCTTTCTGGTGGATTTCTACATCACAGAGGGATACACAGCCTAGGCCGTGTATGAATACACGGTTGTGTATCTCCCTGTGTGACTGAAACGTGACTCTGGTGCACTCCAGAGGAGTACATGGCCTAGGCCGTGTATGACCACACGGCCGTGTATTCGGGGCCATGTATTTTACACAGGCCGTGTAACCTGATCAGTAAGGGATTTGAGGCTTTTCTAGCCCCTTGGAGGTTCAAGGTCCCCTTGGGCACTTGACTCAAGGCTCTTGGACTAATGTAAGTGTAATAATCTTGAATAATGAGATGACTAGAAACTAATTAGGGATTCATAAAGAGGGAAAAACAAGGAACGGGAGCATGCCTTACAACTTATAAGAACTTTACATAGAGATAGAACATGAGTGCGATAGAGGTTGCGGGCGACATAATGAAATTAAGAATTGACTTACTTGATGACTTTGAATAGGGTGTGAATGCCTAGAAACTTATTATTGACTTAGTATGGACCCATGAACGGGATCGAATATTGATGATAAATGACATAACATGTGATCTTAGACTTGAAACCCTATGACTGTGAGTTTGTAAAATGTACATATAAGTATGCATTGAATCTATGTGCATTAAGCATGATTGGGTCATGCATTGAAATGTCCGTTGGACTATTGTGAAGGCCAAGTTGCCTAGGAGTTGAATCACTCTTTGGTGCAGGTGCAAATAGACTAGTGTAGGTCCTGTGTTTGACCTCCCGTCGGGCAGCGCGGCGCGCGTCTCACACACTTGGTAGCCCTCTCGATGCAAACGCACCGACGATCCTGACGTGAGGCACTGTCCTATATCGCGATCTTGTGGGAATGTCGCTATATAAAGCCTTATTAAGCAAAATGATCAACTAATCTTTCTGGAAAAACACTTGTATTTATGGCTGACGAGATACTGGCTTATCCTCCTGATCATTCTCTCCGAATATTCTGTGTCTGGCTCCGTGGAGTAGGATTGTTGGTATCATATGCATATGCATAGTGAGTCGTCATACCATTTGATAGTTGTTTGTTCATTTGGAAATTTAATATGTTGTTTCGTTACTGCCATAGCTGCCTATATATGCTAAATTGCTTATTATCTGTTTTAATGCTATTTACTATTTCTGAAATGTTATGTGGGCGTCATGCGTCGTCTGTTCATTACTGCCTCAATTGGTAATGAATGTTGAATGTCTTACCTCTTTTCCATTATTTTTACTATTTTCTGTATGTCTATGTATGTGATTCTCTGAAGACGAGGCGAAGAACAGGAAGAACCTGATTTCCCCGACTTTTGGCCTGATCACAATTAGCACCTATTGTGGAGCATGGAGGCATGCATGCACGAATTCCTAGGGGATATGCATTTGACCTTCCTTGGAGGGCCAGACTGCTGGCACATCAACTTGAATTCCGACCGCTGTGTCTACCTGGGAGACATGTCGATCTCTTTGGCTTGGAGGCGTCATGAGCCACCGATCTTTACCTACTACATGAACCTGCGTTTAGAGTTTTATCTGCCCATCCGGGAGATGTAGGGTGATCGCTACTACACCCCACAAGAGGACTCTTTTGATTCCACTACTCGGGCTCCGGCCCGTAGCTCTGTGGCTTCTATGTAGGTTTCCTCGGATAAGGAAGACCCCGAGGAGGTTCCCGAGGAGGACCTCGTGGAGGATCCTGAAGAGGATCCTGATACGATTCCTCCTCATCTGAGGGACTGATATTATTGGTAGCTACTGATGGCTACCCGTGTTTTACTTTGGGGTCCTGATGTTTTATTATTTTGGTGGGCTGTATATTTCTGATATCTTGGGGGCATATATATATAATCCTTTGGGCAGGTACAGTTTTGCTTTTTGGTAAAGCTTAGGCTCCTTTTTTATGAGCCTTGATGTAATTAATGACTCATAGTTTGTATCTGAACAGTATATATATATATATATGACGTATCTTATGCATAGATGTATGGTTTAGTCTTTATGTTTTCCGTTAAAGTTTATGTTTTCTGCTTACGATTAGACTAAGATATATGTACGTACTTATGAATCTTTTATAAATGTTAATACCTCTGAATATTGAATTGATGAGCAGGTTACTAAGTATAAATATATATGTATACGTACAAAAAAAAAAAATATTCACCATTTTATTTATACAACTAAAATCAAATGAGTTTAACTATAACATAATGAACCGAGTCTTACTTAATTTATACTTATATTTTTCGCATTGTATTTAATTGACAATACGACGTCCCCTCTTAAAAAGGGGGCATTACACTTATCTTACATATCTTTCTTCTATATCCTTATTGACTAAGAACATATGCATAACTATGTTAAACAATTATGTTTGATATTTTGATAATATGCATATTTTGAGGGGGAGCCTAGTTCTTAAATCATTCCTTATATCTCTTGGCTTACATCCTTGTTTGACATGAAAAGTTTTATTGTTAATTCTATCAACATATCAATGAAGATCATCTCTTATTCTCTTTCCCTCTATCTGTAACACCCCAAATTCTGACTATGTTAATAGTAAGAGCAGAATTACATTGTTTTACATTTTTTTTTTGTGTTATAAAAATAGTTTGACTGTTCTGAGATCATTTTTTATCATTTTGTGTGATTTTCTCTGAGTCAAGAAAATAATAATTTTTTGACCTAGGAAAAATCTTATTTTAATTAATTAGAGCGGGGGATCTTACTAAACCCAATTGATTGATATATATATTAATCTTATAATTTTTAGGATTTAACGTGTAATAAAATAATTTTGTATTATTATAATATTATTTTATTCAACAGACTTTGTCTCAAAAACAAGAGAAAAATTAGTTATGGACGAAAAAAAATTCGTGGGGCTCACGTTTAGTGTAGCAATCCAATCGATTATTCGATCGAGGAATTAGTCAAAATAGGTGGCTTGACTTTCTAAACCAATAAGAATAGGTCAACGATGGGAGCATAGACTTTACTTAGGACCGTTGGATGAAGACTTAGTTAGGAAGCCTTTAACCTTAGTCGTTGATCTAATCAATGGTGAGATTAGAATGTTAGTTTTATGAATAATTGATATCTACCTTAGATGTAATCTATGGCTAGGAATTAAAGATGAATCAATGGTTAGAATTAAGTCAAAAATTGTAGGCTTGAATTTGGTTAGTAGCTAATTAAGCTTAATTTGACTAATCTAATTACCTAATTAGCAAACTAAGTGAACTAGTTTAGTTCTTAATTAATTATAATCTAAATACTAATTAGATATCTTAATATTGATTAAAGGTTATAATATATGTTAAAATATATATTAAACTAATTAGTTATATGATTAGAATATTAATTAAGATTGGTTAGGATATTTAACCTAACTAATTACCTAATTTATTAGCATGTAATTAGATGTAATTGGAAAGCAATTAAGCCCCTAAATTGATGAAGACCCACACGGTTTGGGCAGCAGCTTGGGAGGCTTAGATGGCTTGGTTCTACAAGGTTCTTGAAGCCTCCAACATGACATAAGCCATGTGCACCTCCATGTGAACACTCTAGGATATTTACCATGCAAATTCAATCACTCAACCTCACTAAAACCACCCACATGGCAGCAGCTCTATTATTTTTACTCTTCACTTTTATTTCACACTTATCCTAGTTAATCTATCCATTTTCTCTCCAAAAATAGCAAGAACCAAGAACACTTTTTCTTCCATTTTTATTTCCCTCTCTATTCGGCCAAGCTCTCTACTCACACAACCAAATCTCTATAATTTTATCTCATCATATTTCCTAAACCCAAATCCTATTCTAAACACTTTTCATTCACAAAGTTTTTCCAAAATCCTACACTATCTTGTCCAAAATCCAACCTTTTGCTTACTTACTTAAGGGTAAGTCTTGATTTTATGGTTCAAAATTGGATTTCTAATTTTTCTAACCATGATTGTTCCATGATTTTTCAATATTAAACCTTATTTGTGTTTTTACTAATTGTTTAATAATTTTAGGGATTTGTTTGGGGGATTGCACGAATTTGAAGGAAATGAGGAAAACTAACCGATTACATTGTCTTCAAGAGGTAAGAGGGAGATTTTACCTCACCAACCATGTTTTGGTGGTGTGGGGATGGTTGTGTATGGTGAAAACCCCATAAGGGTTTATTCACTTATTGTTTGATGTCTCATTGTTTGTGATTTTGGTGTTTATGGTTTTATATTTGTGATTGCATGTGTGATAATATGTCTAAAGCTTTGATAATATGCTTGTATGGATAATTTTGAATGCATGGAAGTGTATGAGTAATTTAGGATGTGAATAATATGATGAACCGATTTTATGAGAGCTCCAAAGAGCTTGAGGCTTACGGCCATACGAGGCTAGAAAGGACCAAAGTCCTGAAAATGATGGATTCAAATGAGAATTAAAGATTGAAATGAAAAGAAATTGAATTTGGAAAAGTTTGAGTATAGCAAAGTATAATGATTTTGAGAAAAACAATTTGGTAAAAATTTGAGTTGTATTATTGGAAGTAAAAGAAAGAATTATAAATTTTTGGGGAAACATTACAAATACCGATTTTTAGAGGGGCAATATTGTAATTTTCATTTTTAAAAGGGGCAATATTGTAAATATGATTTTTAGAGGGGCAATATTGTAATTTTCATTTTTAATGGGGCCATATTGAAATTATTGATTTTGGAAGGGCTATATTGCAAATATTTTATAAAAGAGGAACTATTATGAAATTATTATTTGAAAAAGGACTAAAACGTAAATATTATGTTTTGGAGGGACTATTATGTAAATATGAATTTTGTGAAGGACTATTTTGTAAATATGAATTTTATGAGGGATGATTTTGTAAATATGAATTTTACGAGGGTTTATTTCGTAAATATAAATTTTATGAGGGACTGTTGTGAAAATATTATTTAAGTGAGGACTAAAATGTAAATATTATGTTTTGAGGGGTTATTATGAAAATATGAAAAATAAAGTCAAATTTTGGTGTTAAATGAGAAAAATAATATTTTTGATTTAAAACGTGTGAAAAATATTTTACGCAATTGGGAAAATGCAAAAATATGGTGTCGCGATGAAATTACAGTAATGATACTGTTGGGCCTATATAAGGACCCCGAATATGAGACAAAGAAACTGAATTAAAAATATGAGGTAAAGAAATTGAATTGAGAATATGATATAATGAATTGAAATTGTGAAAGGTGCATAGTACTTGCATTGGAAAAGTCCGATGGACTGAATAAGGCTGATTGCCTAGGAAAGAATACACCTCCTGAGTTGGTGTGAAATGCGTAGTGTAGGTCACTCGTTGACCTTGGGGGCGTCGGGGTGCGGGTTGCCTACAATGGACAGTTAACAGAGCTTCTGTACCGTAGGTTAGACCGATGCAACACACCGATGATCCGGACCGAGACACTATCCCTAATCAAGATTTGATAAAGACTGTGGTGCATATGCTAGATGTGCAAAAATTAAGCACGTGGTCTGAGGCATATTAGTGCAGACAGATCTTTTCGATCACTTTTTTCGATATGAGTTTTAGCTCCATGGAGTAGGAAATTGAGTCTGTATGCATACATGCAGATAGTGAGCTCATTATCGTAATAATGATTTATGATAATTGTTTTATTGAATATTTGATTATTGAAAATGGCATGATTGTAATTATTGCTTATTACATGAGTTATGATGATAAATGATGTTGGTGGCATAATTGTAAATATGTATGATGTGCTGGTATGAGATATTGTATGTGTTTATCTTCATTGCTACCATACTGGTATTGGCGTAGGTGATCTCACCTCTTTCTATGTCTATTCTATATTGTATTTTTAATTTTAAAGACGTTGAGTGAGAACTTGAGCGAGAAGCTGAGGAAGAGCAGATTCCTGTTGAGGACGCTGAGTTTTGAAGAGTTGGAGATGCCTTGTTTCCTTGGGTATACGAGATTGACGTTTCGTGGAGGATTAGTGGCGTGGCTCGTCGACCTGGAAAGAAAGCGTATTTATTATGTAGGGGACTTAAACATTATTTTAAGTAGGCTATATCTTGAATATTAGGGTGAATATTAAATTACACCTAGAGTTCCCATTGTCAAATAGACAGTATTGGGGAGTATACTATCGTACTCCGAGTGCGATTAGTGTAGTGTCGTCTGTGCGGACACCTGTCCGAAGGACTTCGCATCAAGTCAGACTTCTATCTTTTGAGGAGTCTGAGAAGGACCCGTCTGAGGGTTCTGCTGTGTAGTAATACTTGGGCAGTATGTTAGTTTTAAATTAAAGTTTAAATATTTTGAGAGTCTAGTTTGTAAATATTAAAATATGACAATACTATGATTTGTGTATATACGATGTAAATAATTTGTGACAATATTGTTATGTTTTTATTTTCTGCTAAGTTTATCTTACTACCATCAAAAAATTTTATAACTCGTATTTACATCACAAAGCACGATTTTCCAATGAAAGGGTAATTTGGTAATTGAGTAACATGAAGTGTGACGCCCTAAGGAGGGTGTTACATTAGTTGGTATCAGAGCCCAAGTTAGAGTCTTTTGGGTTTGTGGGTAGGTTTGTCTTATTTGTGCTGTGTGAATCTCTGACATTGAACCCAGAGATATATTTTGGTTTCCGAAAGGAGACGATGTTGTGTGAAATAGTTACGTTTAGTTCATTGTGTTTTGATTTCGTTCATCTTTGAAGAAAGAGAATGGAACGTAATGAACAGGAGTATATGGACACGAGACATGATGAAGATCGTATAGCCGCAGCTAGAAGTGTGATGCAAAAGATGATTGAAGTAACAGTACAACAGAGACAGATGATCGTTCAGCAGCAGGAATTGATAATCGAACTTCATGGCTTATTAGGATTGGAGCAACCACTGGATGCTAGAAGCTGTAACTTAGAACCTTTGATAATCCAAAATGGAAGGAAGCGTAAGGTCAATCGTGTTCAGCAAAAGCCGCATGTACGATCACTGGGGAAGTAACAACAAACAAAGAGAGGAAGTACTAGTGATAACAATTTTGGTCAGACCGTGGCATCATCAATGAAATGTTTCAAGTGTGGGAAAAATCATCTCACAAAAGATTGTCAGCATAAGAGGATTATTTGTTATGAATGTGGGAAGCCTGGACATTTCTCCAGAGATTGTGATCAACTGAAGATGGAACCTTCCATTAGTGATACACGTATTTCAAAATCTCAAGAAGAAGAAAGAGCCGGTGCAGAGAGTGTAGTGAGAACGTTCAAATACAAAAAACTTAAGGAGCGAGGAAATTGTGCCATGGAGGGTAATCTTAAAGTTGTATTGTATAGTGCGTAAGGTAACCCAGTCTCTTGTGATCTGTGACTGTGTAAATCTTTTTGGGTTATCTGTGTTTTGTTCTTTTCATAATACTACTTCAACTTCTAAACTTGTTATTACTACTCGAGTTTGTTTGAGACTATTCTATTATTATTGGAGTTTGAAACTTTTCTGTTGATTTGGTTTGTCTATTTCTTTCTCAAATAGACTGAGTAAATCAATTTGACTTATCCATGTCTTCGTTATAGTGTGATCGGAGTATTTTTACTCTTCTTGTTAAACTTGTTGTTTATACTCAAGTTTTCTAACTCTACCCTATATCTATTGGATATCAAATCTTTTCTGTTGATTTGATTTGTTTATCTAAAATTACAACTATTTGAGAGTCTGACTTTATAAATGGATTGGTTATTTTTCAACCATATCCTACTAGATTGTTGCAATTTAATTTTAGTGTTTCCTTGACCTGAGATTTTTGGGTTTGAATCCAAAAAGATCATTTCTAAAACTATTGGACTATGTTCATTTCAAAATCTATTAGATCATCTCAAATTCCTTGTTGGACTAATCTAGTAATCTATTGAATAGTCTTATTATTTTCCTTATAACCTTCAAAGTGTCTTTCATGTATCTCAATTAAGAAGGAGTTATGCGTAAAACTAGTCAAATGCAAATTCTGTTAGAAGTTCAACTCGTGAATTTAGATTGAGTGTTGAGATCAAATAGAAAGGTGGTGGCGTATACTTCAAGGCAGTGAAACGTGCATAAGAAGAATAATTCGATTTACGTTTAGGATATGCGATAGTTGTTTTGTAAGGAAAATTTAAAGACATTTTCTTTCCTATAAAGTCTACAATAAATTCAAGGGCTTGAAGTACCTGTACAATCAAGAGGGGCTTGGATATAAGGAAGAGACGATAGTTAGAATTTTCAAAGGACTTGTCGGGGTGAATTTCTACCATTGATAGAATTCACATACAACAATAGTTTTCGTTTGAGTATAGGGATGGTACCCTATGAGGCATTGTATGGGAGACGATGTAGAACGCCATTGTGTTAGCATCATGATGCTGAAAGTACTGAGGTAGGGCCAAAATTTGTGCAGCAAACTACTGAGAAAGTGAAGACGATCCAAGACAAGATGAGGACAACTCAGACGTGGCAAAAGAGTTATGCAGATAAAAGACGAAGATCGCTTGAATTTGAAGAAGGTGGCCATGTATTTCTACATGTGTGACGCCTATGACTAGAGTTGGACGAGTGATTAAGTCGAGGAAACCCACTCCGAAGTTTATCAGACCGTATCGGATACTCCGTTGGACATCGTACAAATGAAGGAGAATTCAACCTACGAGACGTTTCCAGTCAAGATTGAAGATCGAAGGACAAAGCAACTTCGAGGAAAGGACATCGCATTAGTTAAAGTGGTATGGAGTGATGTAAGTGGTGAAGCCACATGGGAGTTGGAAGAGAAGATAAGAGAGCAGTATCCGTTTTTATTTTGAATATGTATGTCAAGTTTCGAGGACGAAACTTTATTTTAGAGGGGGAGAGTTGTAACACCCCAAATTCTGACTATGTTAATAGTAATAGCAGAATTATGCTATTTTACATTTTTTGTGTGTTATAAAAATAGTTTGACTGTTCTGAGATCATTTTTTATCATTTTGTGTGATTTGCTCCGAGTCAAGAAAATAATAATTTTCTGACTGAAAAAAATCTTATTTTAATTAATTAGAGCTGGGGGATCTTACTAAACCCAATTCTGATTGATATATATATTAATCTTATAATTTTTAGGATTTAATTGTGCAATAAAATAATTTTGTATTATTATAATATTATTTTATTCAACAAGACTCATTGTCTCAAAAATAGTAGAAAAATTATTTGTGGACCCGAAAAAGTTTGTGGGGCCCACGTTTAGTGTAGTAGTCAATGATTCTGACTGGATAGAAATCTAAACCAATAGGAATTAGTCAAAATAGGTGGCTTGACTTTCTAAACCAATAAGAATAGGTCAACGATGGGAGCATAGACTTTACTTAGGACCGTTGGATGAAGACTTACTTAGGAAGCCTTTAACCTTAGCCGTTGATCTAATCAATGGTGAGATTAGAATGTTAGTTTTATGACTAATTGATATCTACCTTAGATGTAATCTATGGCTAAGAATTAAAGATGAATCAATGGTTAGAATTAAGTCAAAAATTATAGGCTTGAATTTGGTTAGGAGCTAATTAAGCTTAATTTGACTAATCTAATTACCTAATTAGCAAACTAAGTGAACTAGTTTAGTTCTTAATTAATTATAATCTAAATACTAATTAGATATCTTAATATTGATTAAAGGTTATAATATATGTTAAAAATATATTAAACTAATTAGTTATATGATTAGAATATTAATTAAGATTGGTTAGGATATTTAACCTAACTAATTACCTAATTTATTAGTATGTAATTAGATGTAATTGGAAAGCAATTAAGCCCCTAAATTGATGAAGACCCACACGGTTTGGCCAGCAGCTTGGGAGGCTTAGATGGCTTGGTTCTACAAGGTTCTTGAAGCCTCCAACATGACATAAGCCATGTGCACCTCCATATGAACACTCTAGGATATTTACCATGCAAATTCAATCACTCAACCTCACTAAAACCACCAACACGGCAGCAGCTCTATTATTTTTACTCTTCACTTTTATTTCACACTTATCCTAGTTAATCTATCCATTTTCTCTCCAAAAATAGCAAGAACCAAGAACACTTTTTCTTCCATTTTTCTTTCCCTCTCTATTCGGCCAAGCTCTCTACTCACACAACCAAATCTCTATAATTTTATCTCATCATATTTCCTAAACCCAAATCCTATTCTAAACACTTTTCATTCACAAAGTTTTTCCAAAATCCTACACTATCTTGTCCAAAATCCAACCTTTTGCTTACTTACTTAAGGGTAAGTCTTGATTTTATGGTTCAAAATTGGATTTCTAATTTTTCTAACCATGATTGTTCCATGATTTTTCAATATTAAACCTTGTTTGTGTTTTTACTAATTGTTTAAGAATTTTAGGGATTTGTTTGGGGGATTGCACGAATTTGAAGGAAAGGAGAAAAACTAACCAATTAAATTGTCTTCAAGAGGTAAGAGGGAGATTTTACCTCACCAACCATGTTTTGGTGGTGTAGGGATGGTTATGTATGGTGAAAAACCCATAAGGGTTTATTCACTTATTGTTTGATGTCTCTTTGTTTGTGATTTTGGTGTTTATGGTTTTATATTTGTGATTGCATGTGTGATAATATGTCTAAAGCTTTTGATAATATGCTTGTATGGATAATTTTGAATGCATGGAAGTGTATGAGTAATTTAGGATGTGAATAATATGATGAACCATTTTATGAGAGCTCCAAAGAGCTTGAGGCTTACGGCCATACGAGGCTAGAAAGGACCAAAGTCCTGAAAATGATGGATTCAAATGAGAATTAAAGATTGAAATGAAAAGAAACTGAATTTGGAAAAGTTTGAGTATAGCAAAGTATAATGATTTTGAGAAAAACAATTTGGTAAAAATTTGAGTTGTATTATTGGAAGTAAAAGAAAGAATTATAAATTTTTGGGGAAACATTACAAATATCGATTTTTAGAGGGGCAATATTGTAATTTTCATTTTTAAAAGGGGCAATATTGTAATTTTTATTTTTAATGGGGCCATATTGAAATTATTGATTTTGGAAGGGCTATATTGTAAATATTTTATAAAAGAGGAACTATTATGAAATTATTATTTGAAAAAGACTAAAACGTAAATATTATATTTTGGAGGGACTATTATATAAATATGAATTTTATGAAGGACTATTTTATAAATATGAATTTTATGAGGGACGATTTCGTAAATATGAATTTTACGAGGGTTTATTTCGTAAATATAAATTTTATGAGGGACTGTTGTGAAAATATTATTTAAGTGAGGACTAAAATGTAAATATTATGTTTTGAGGGGTTATTATGCAAATATGAAAAATAAAGTCAAATTTTGGTGTTAAATGAGAAAAATAATATTTTTGATTTAAAATGTGTGAAAAATATTTTACGCAATTGGGAAAATGCGAAAATATGGTTTCGCGATGAAATTACAGTAATGATACTGTTGGGCCTATATAAGGACCCCGAATATGAGACAAAGAAATTGAATTGAAAATATGAGGTAAAGAAATTGAATTTAGAATATGATATAATAAATTGAAATTGTGAAAGGTGCATAGTACATGCATTGAAAAAGTTCGATGGATTGAATAAGGCTGATTGCCTAGGAAAGAATACACCTCCTGAGTGGGTGTGATATGCGTAGTGTAGGTCACTCGTTGACCTTTGGGGCGTCGGGGTGCGGGTTGCCTACAATGGACAGTTAATGAGCTTCTGTACGTAGGTTAGACCGATGCAACACACCGATGATCCGGACCGAGACACTATCCCTAATCAAGATTTGATAAAGATTGTGGTGCATATGCTAGATGTGCAAAAATTGAGCACGTGGTCTGAGGCATAGTAGTGCAGACAGATCTTTTCGATCACTTTTTTCGATATGAGTTTTAGCTCCATGGAGTAGGAAATTGAGTCTGTATGCATACATGTTGATAGTGAGGGCATTATCGTAATAATGATTTATGATAATTATTTTATTGAATATTTGATTATTGAAAATGGCATGATTGTAATTATTGCTTATTACATGAGTTATGATGATAAATGATGTTGGTGGCATAATTGTAAATATGTATGATGTGCTGGTATGAGATATTGTATGTGTTTATCTTCATTGCTACCATACTAGTATTGGCGTACGTGATCTCACCTCTTTCTATGTCTATTCTATATTGTATTTATAATTTTAAAGACATTGAGCGAGAAGCTGAGGAAGAGCAGATTCTTGTTGAGGACGCTGAGTTTTGAAGAGTTGGAGATGCCTTGTTTCTTTGGGTATACGAGATTGACGTTTCGTGGAGGATTAGTGGCGTGGCTCGTTGACCTGGAAAGAAAGCGTATTTATTATGTAGGGGACTTAAACATTATTTTAAGTAGGCTATATCTTGAATATTAGGGTGAATATTAAATTACACCTAGAGTTCCCATTGTCAAATAGACAGTAGTGGGGAGTATACTATCGTGCTCCGAGTGCGATTAGTATAGTGTCGTCTGTGCAGACACCTGTCCGAAGGACTTCGCGTCAAGTCAGACTTCTATCTTTTGAGGAGTCTGAGAAGGACCCGTCTGAGGGTTCTACTATGTAGTAATACTTGGGCAGTATGTTAGTTTTAAATTAAAGTTTAAATATTTTGAGAGTCTAGTTTGTAAATATTAAAATATGACAATACTTTGATTTGTGTATATACGATGTAAATAATTTGTGACAATATTGTTATGTTTTTATTTTCTGCTAAGTTTATCTTACTATCATCAAAAAAATTTATAACTCGTATTTACATCACAAAGCACGATTTTCCAATGAAAGAGTAATTTGGTAATTGAGTAACATGAAGTGTGACGCCCTAAGGAGGGTGTTACACTATCAATGAAAGAAGGTAAACATTCTTAAACTTCATATCTTTTGATTCTTTCATTGAGAAAATCCTATTCCTTTTGACAACATGAGTTTTATCTATAGGAGGAGAAAATATTATCTTTCCTTCCTAACCCTTTTTGTTGATGTCAAACAGGGGGAGTGAAAATTGGAAAGAAAAATATGTTCTTGTACTTATTGTTTAATATGCTTACATGAATATCTATTCTTATATATTGCTAAACATATTTTTCTTTGGTGATTTGTCATCATCAAAAAGGGGGAGGTTGTGAAAATAAGTTTGCCCCAATGGTTGAATATGTTAAGTTTTGATGATGATAAATACAAGACAAAAAGAATGATGCTTATGCTTGATAGATGTGCTTTATAGATGACAAATGCATCACAAAAGAATATTGATCATGTTACATAGATGTGTTTAACGTGATATATTGTACCATACATGATTATGTATCTTATCTAGTTATATTTCACTTAATACTCATGCAATGAGATATATGTAACACTCATCATATAATATATCCAATAATGCTTTATATGAGTCTTAATGAATTAATATTGGATTTGATTCCACTTAAATGAAAATGTGTAAAATGTTCTTTGTTGCATCCAACATAGAGCATATCTATTTGTAATTAATAAATATCTTATTTGGATGTATCTATGAAAGTCTTATATGAATGATAGACTAACTAGAGTTATACATTTATAAATCATGCATATAAAGATATTGAAATATGAATTTGGACTAACTGTGTTTGTTTAAGTGAGCAATACTTTATAGGATAGTTCAAGTACCAAGAGTGAGCATTGCGACAAGAAAGCAAAAGATCACAGCTATGCTCAACTAAAGAAGAATGAAAATGATAAATATGTTTCAAGCATTTGCAAGATTTGAAGAGAAGAAATTTGTGGAAGCTTGGATTACATCAAGAAGCCTAAGAACTAGAACTGGTATATCTTCCTTTTAGGTTTTCTCCTATGTAAAGATAGAGGTTTTACAAGAAAAGAGCTTAAATATATTTTTAATTCTTTAAAAATGGTTCTTACAAGTTTAAATGTCCAACAAACTATTTTTGGAAAGTTAGTCTTGGTGATAGTTCAAACCTTTGAAAAATAGCTAAGTTTGTGTTTTGCAGAATTGATATTTGGTTACTCTTTTGATCATAACTTTAAAACTACTTTGAGTGTTGTTTTAAAACTTATTTTATATGAAAATAGACTCAAAGATATTTCCAATGAGTGGTCATTTGCTTTAAATGGATAAGAAATGAAGAAGTTATGACCATTTAAAGTCAGTTTTTAAAAATAGTCAAATTTGAGTTTTGAAAAGATGACCTTTGATTACTCTTTCGATTATATCTTTAAAATACTTTGAGTTTTGTCCTGAAACTTATTTCATTTAAAAATAGACTCAAACATATTTCCAATGAGTGGTCATTCGCTTTAATCGGATAAGAAATGAAGAAGTTACGACATTTTAAAGTTAATTTTTAAAACCAGAAATGCTATAATCGATTACAACGTTGGCAGAGGCCATGTAATCGATTACCAAAAGTGTGTAATCGATTACTAAGTGCCCGAAAACGTTCCCAATGACTATAAACGGCTAGTTTTCATAAAAAATCATTTCTAAACACTACCAATAGGTATTTTATCACTTAGGCTCTATATATAAGTGTTGTATGAAGCTTATACACCTCTTGAACACTTGATTTGATCTTTGAATCACCAAAATCATATTTTGAACTCTTTATTGTAAAATCCTTATATTCCTTTGTTCTTCAATTTGTATTATCCATTCTTGAGAGAGTTTTCTATCATCTATACTTTGTTCTTCAAGTTGTATATCTACTCTTGTGAGAGTTTCTATTCTTTCTATTCACCTTGAAATCATTGCAAGAGGGTGAGGTATCCCTCAAGAGAGAAAAGGATAAGGTATCCCTTGTAGTGAGACTTAAACACAAAGGGTGAGGTATCCCAAAGGTGTTGTGAGTGGTCTTGATTGTAAATGTCATTAAGCACCTGTGAAGCTTGAAGATTTGGAGGCTCTAGCACAAGGGTGAGGTATCCCAAGGTGTGAGGAGTGCTCTTGTTTGTACAAAGATTTTCTTAGCACCTGTGAAGTCTAGGAGATAGTGAAGAAAATCTCAAGTTAAGCTTGGGGACTGGATGTAGGCTACAAGTGGTTGGTGGCTGAACCAGGATAAATTCTTGAGTTTGGTTCTCTCTTCCCTACACTCTTTAATTTCAGTATTTAGTGTAGTATATTTATCTATTGCATATCTTGTTATCTTGGTGATTTGATTCTATGAACTTGATATCTAGCTTATTTGCTTAATTCATCATATATCTCAAGTTGTATTTGAGTAATCTATAATAGTTGTACCTTTGTTGTGCATGTTCTGCTATATTTATTATTTGAATGATTCAAAATGCTTAATTTCTCAAAGTTGCATTAAAATTTGTAATCACCCAATTCACCCCCCATTCTTGGGTGATGGTTGTCGTAGCTAACACATACACCTTTTTTCACACTCCTTCCAATACCATTTATCATACTTACTTTTTCCTATCACTTTCTCTCACTTAATCACACCCATTCAAAATGGGTGTAAAAAGGGGTGTGGGGAGGAAAATGATTTATGAACATCACTTTCCAAACTAAACAATGATATTCTTACCACAAATAGTATATACATATCTTTTCACACTCCTTCCAATATCATTTATCATAAATGAATGACTTTGTCATCACTCATCACCTAGTGAGCACTCCCCCTATTTTTTTTTTATCTTTTTTAATATTATCTTATCATCTCCATCTAATTTAATTTGAGAAATTCTTAAATATATTTAAAGCAAGAAATTTTCTCATTTTATATTATTCATTTTATAAACTATTGTTTTTTTTTACTTTAATTATATTTTTAATAATATAATTTATAAGTGATACACTTAGTAATATAAAATAAAATAAATCTTTTACTTTAAAAATTTCTCAAATTCTCTTGGTTAGAAACACGTAAGAATTTCTCAATTTAATCTAATGTGTTACCAAGTGGCTTCAATACTCAAGAGGGGGGTGAATTGAGTTTTCAAAAACTTTTCGTAAATACCTTGATTATCTATTTTCGTTGAAGGTATTAATCGATAGAAATGAATGAATGGATAAAATTGTAAGAGATAGCACTCAAATGAACAAAGTTAAGGGAGATAGTATTCAAGTAAATAAATAAAACAATGCTCAATATAAAGAAGTTGAGTTAGGAAAACAAACGCAAATCTTTATCCTAGTTCAGCCACCAATCCACTTGTGGCTTACATCTAGTCCTCAAGCAATCACTCAAGATTTTCACTATATCTTTAAGTTTAAAAGCAGGTGCTTGACAACCTTTACAAATTGGAGCACTTAACACACCTTGGGATGCCTCACCCTTGTGCTTGAGCCTTCATGTTCAAGGGATACCTCACCCTAACGATTTTGAGCGATACCTCACCTTCTCTTAACGGATTGTCGAGATTTAGATGGAAGAAACTCTCTCTAGAGCAGATAATACAAATTGAAGAACTATGGTATTAAGGATTCACACAAGTTGAAGCTCAAAACAAAGGATTATATGAAATGATGAGAAAACTCGTATTTAATGCTCAAGGATTTTTTTCAGAATGTTTTCCCACCCTTAATCAATGCCTAAACACTTTCATTTATAGCCCATAACATTTTAGAGACGTTTGAAGTAGTTGGGGGCATTAAATGCTCTCAATAGAGCTGTTGGGGAAGTGTTCTGCGTTTGAGCATAACCGGTTATGGGCTAAAAGCCATAATCAGTTATGACATATTAGAAGGGATTCCAAGACTCTGTTTAAACAATATAACATGTTATGTCAAATGCCATAATCAATTATGGCTTTTTAAAATGAAATTCACATTTTTGTTTAATACACCATAACCTATTATGCTAAATACCATAATCGGTTATGGCTTTATAAAATGAGTTCACGTTTCTGTTTGAAACACCATAACCTATTATGAAATAACCATAATCGGTTATGTCATTTTAAAAGGCTTCACGTTTTGGCTAAAAACATCATAACCTACTATGTAATTACCATAATCTATTATGAGACACTTATAACTTATTATGAAATATGCATAATCTATTATGGATCAATTAGAAACCATAGGATTTTCAAAGAAGTTCTCAACTAAGAATGTCCAGCATCTTTCCAAACTTTCTAAAAACATTTTACTTAACTTAAACACAATTTTCATAAGATGAAAACATGATTCATGTGAAGCCATTTTAAAGATGAGATTCAAACTATGCAATGAGCTTTAATATGGATCCCATATACCTCTACATATGATCTGAGTCCTATTAGCTAATCTTGAAAAACCTTGGGACTTAATCTTTGCACTTCATTGCTTTCTTGTTTGTTGATCATCAAAATCAAGACCATTGCCATCCACATTCTCCCTCTTTTTGATGATGATAAACAATCATTTGAGAAAAGCATTAGTTTAAATGAATTGGTATTCACACAAGGTATTGAATAAAACTTACTCTCCCTCTATTGTTCAAGAGGTGACAAGTTCAGAGTTTGCATAGCTCCCCCTTGATATTTGAAACCCAGAATCATTTAGTTTATACATTTTGGTTATCTTTTCTCAAAAAAGCAATTTTCTTCTACCCCTTTTGTTCTGATTAAAAAGATATTTAATATATTTTGACAAAGAAAGAAGAGACAGTCCAACACCATTGCGAGTTGATAGAAATCATATTAAGCAATAGTATCATCAAAATAATAAAGGTTTGCCACAATATATCATCAAAATCATAATATTCAAGACAAGAATATAAACTAAAGTTGTTAGCATGTCTCATTTGCAAAAACAGAGCAAAACAGAGTTATATATAGCAAATAGATTAATAAATTAAAGTGGATCCAAACTCAAGTCCCATGATCCCCCGGAAGACGTCGCTCAAGCTTGTCCAAATGATCTTCCATGGCACTAAGGCGATCATAGATTACTGTGGTGCTATTCTCTTGATAAGCTTGAAGATCTGTAAGCCTAGTTTCAATTCTAGCATTCTGAGCTCAAATGTCTTGAAGAACAGTGAGAAGACGGTCTTCGTTGTTGGCAGGGGCATCCTCTATAGGATCATTAAGACCTTCAGTTGCTACTGCCTCATGTCCTCTTCCATAAACCCAGGCATTGTTAACTTTCTTGATTTGCATTTGCTTGAAGGTAGCTTTCCCAAATTTGTGGTTTCCAGTAAGCTCAATCACACCAGCTTGTTGAATAAAATTGGTTTCTCAGTCAAAATGGCCCAAGATTTTTGTAACAATCAAAGCATATTGTAGATCCATCGTGGACTTTGTCTTGGCTTTCAGCATGTAGTGCGTGATGAGAAAGGGCCAATTGATGTTCAGCCTTTGTTTCATTGCCCACATGAAGAAGACATCTTCCTCTTCAACTAGGGCATAGTTGCTAGCCCTTGGAACCAAAATATGAACCAGTACAAAATGAAGAAGACGGTCTTGTGATCTTAAGTGACCAACAGTGAAATTTTTTCTAGTGGGAACCTCGATGCCAGGTTGAATCATAGCCTTAATGGCTGCTCTTTTATCATAATTTTCCCATTGTGTATGACTTTCCTATGTGAACCTTTCCCTAGAATATTTTAAACCAAATAGAATGTGCCAATGTTTGGGTGTTACAGTTAGCCTATTAATGCTAACTTCAGAAACCAAATTTGGTCCAGTAAGGTGCAAATTATTGAAATAAACTTTGGTAGCTTCAAGGTAGTAGTACTTACTTGGAGCAGTAACAAATGTTTTCAGCCCATAATGTTCTAAGATGTCAGTGAGGAAAGTACACCCTTATTGGATGAAGAACTCCCAATCCACATATTTGGGCTGAATAATGTTCCTTCCATGAAACTCCAAATAATACTTCTTTTTCTAAGTTGAATTTGAGAAGTATCTACCAAGGTCAAGGTTGATGTTGGGAATAGGGTCATTGGGTTAGGGAGGAGTTTCCTTGGGTACATTGGGGTTTTGTGTGTGTGAGTGTTTGGGAACAGAGGAAAAGCTGCTTGCCATGGTCAATAATGGAGATAGTGCACGTTTGGAGGAGAGAGGAAGTGTTAGGGGAGGTGAAAAATTGGAAGAAAATAGATGTTTTGATCAGTGGAAAATGATGGAAAGTAAGGTTTAGTAGTGGATTTTGGTTGGATTTGGAGTGGGAAAGGTGTTTGAGTGAGTGGGTATGAGTGGGTGTTTGAGAGAAGAGGATGACAATGGTGGAAAGGTGTGCGTTGTGAATGAGGAAGAAGACCGAGTGGGTCTATTTAAAGGGTCATCATAACCGATTATGATGAAAGATGTAATTGGTTACTGTAACACCCCAAATTTTAGACTATGTCACTGTAATGTCTAAATTGCATTGTTTTGCATTTTCTGTGTGATATAAAATTAATTTAACTGTTCCAAGATTATTTTTGATTGTTTTGTGTGATTTGCTCTAGGTCAGGAAAATAATAATATTCGGGCCGGGGAAAAATCTTATTTGATTTATTCAGAGACGAGGGATCTTACTAAACTCGAATCTGAGCGACACAGAAAAGAATCTTTTAATTTTTAAGATTTATCTGTGAAATAAAAATATTTCACTGATAAAAATCTATTGTTTTATTTATAGCAGCTTCTGCTATAAATTATTGGACCCGATATATTTTGATTGACAGAAAATGTACTTAGAATATTTTCTGTAACCTAATTTAAAAAAAAATGAACCAATAAGAATCAGTCAAAAATGATGATTGGACTTTTCTAAACTAATAGGAGTTAGTCAAATATAGTGGCATAGACTTTATTGTGGACCGTTAGATGAAAAGCTTGATTAAGAAGCCTTGATCATAACCATTGATCTGATCAATGGTGTGAGAACAAACTTGATAAAGTAACTTATGATATTTACCTTAGATTAAATCAATGGTTAGGATTTAGTCAAATATAATGACTTGACTAGTTACTAAGCAACTAAATAAACCTAATTTAATTATCTTAAATGCCTAATTAAGAAACTAAGTGAACTAACCTAGTTACTAATTAGTTATAATCTAGTTACAAACTAAATATCCTAATTCTATCTAGAAGCTATGACTAAGCATGACATATGCAATGACCTATTTAATTAGTTAGCTATGTAATCAGATAGTTAATTAAGTGTAATTAGAAAACCTAACCTAATTAACTTGCCATTTAATTAGCATGTAATTAAGCTTTAATTAAAGTCAAACCTAGTCACTAATTCCACTAGAGGCCACACGGCCAAGGAGGGCAAGGAGGCTTCTCAAGCCTTCTTGAATGGTCTTTTGTGACCATTGCATGACCAAGTGTGAACACAATTGTGATATTTTAATATCATAGTTATCACCTGATTTCCTTACACTATCGCACAGTTGCACCCTTCACAATTCACTCTCAAATTTCATTTTCTCTCACCTAAAAGCTAAGCTTTCCTTTTCTCTCAAAAATCCCAAGAACACAAGAACACTTTTCCCTTTCCTTTTCTTCCTTGAGTTTCGGCCAAGCTACCTAAAACCACCATCAATTTTCTATAATTTTTCTTCTCTACATTTCCTAAACCTAAACCCTATTCTAAGCACTTTTCATTTAGAAAGTTTTGTGAAAATCCTACTCCTAGTGCTTCAAAATCCAAGCTTTGGTTTACTTCCCTAAAGGTAAACTTTTGATTCTTTGGTTTTAAATTAAGTTTTTGATTTTCTATACCATGATTGTTCCATGGTTCTTTGTCATTAAGCCTTGTTTATGACTTTGGTAATTGTTTAAGAATTTTAGAGAATTGTTTAAGGGTCATACGAAAATCAAAGAAGAGGAGGGAACTAGAAGATTCTTGTCTTCAAGAGGTAAGAGGGAGATTTACCTCACCAACTAAGTTTTGGTGGTAAGAAGATGGTTGTGTATGGTAAAAAACCCATAAGGGTTTATTAACCTATTGTTTGATGCTTCTTTGTTTGTGATTGTGGTGTTTATGATTTGAAATTATGCTTGCATGTGTGATAGTATGATTATGGCTTTGATAATATGCTTGTACGTATGAATGTGGAAGCATGCAAGTGTATGTGTAATTTAGGATCTGAACAACATGTTGGAAGGAATTCATGAGAGCTCCAAAGAGCTTAGAGGCACACGAATTGAGGATTAAAGGATCCATGACATTGAAACGAATTAAGATGTTTTACAAGGATTTAAAGTGTTAGAAAATGAATTACAATGAGTTTTGAAGTGAGAATGAAATTTGGCCAACATGCCATTTCTCATAATATAGAACTAAATTATTTTATCAAGTGTAGATTTAAAGGTTTAAAATGATTTTGGAAGAATTTGAATTGAGTAGCAAGCACAATGCTTTTTAGAAAACAAATAGATGCAATTATGTAATGAGATTATGAAATAACAATGAGGGTTAATACTTGAAGATTTTTGATATATAGCTCATCATATGGGTTTTGAAGCGCGTCCAGAAAATTTGAGCTGTATTATTTGAAGTAAAAGAAAGAATTACCATTTTTCTGGGAAACAGTAGAAATATTGATTTTTAGAGGGACCATATTGAAAATATTTAAAATTTTCTGAGAAACAGTAGAAATACTAATTTTTAGAAGGGTTATATTGCAAATATTTTCTAAAGAGGGACTATTTTGTAATTATTATTTTTAAGAGGACAATGTTGTAAATATTTTATAAAAGAGGACTATTCTGTAAATTTTATTTTAAGAGGGATTATTATGGAAATATTATTGAAAATGAGGGACTATAATGTAAATATTACATTATAAAAGGACTATTATGTAAATATTAAAAATAAAGTCAATTTTTGGTATTAAATTAGAAAAATCATATTTTTGAATTAAAATGGGTGAGAAATATTTTACGTGATTGAGAGTATGCTGAGAAATCAATACGCGATGAGAAAATGTGACAGAATTGTTGCGCGATTGAGAAAACGCAGAAATATGATTTCATGATGAAAATACAGTAAGGATACTGTTGGGTCAATATGAGAACCCCGAATATGAGATGATGAATTTGAACTGAGAATATGAGATTATGAATTTGAACTGTGAATGGTGCATAGTACATGCATTAGAAAGGTCCGATGGACTGTATAAGGCTAATTGCCTAGGAGGGAATACACCTCCTAAGTGGGTGCTATCTGTGTAATGTAAGTCACTCGTTGACCTTGGGGGCATTGGGGTGTGGGTTACCTACAATGGGCAGTTGGTAGCTCTTCTGTACCGTGGGTTAGACCGACGCAACACACCGATGATCCTAACTGAGACACTATTCTTAATCAAGATCTGATAAAAACTGTCGTGTATATGTTAGATGTGCAAAATTGAGCACGTGGTCTGAGGCATGTTAGTACAGACAGATCTTTTTGATCACTCTCTTCGATCTGAGTTTTAGCTCTATGAAGTAGGAAATTAAGTCTAGGTGCATATGCATAGTTATTGAGGGCATTATCGTAATTATTATTTATGATAATTGAATTGTTGAATATTTAGATATTGGTAATGGCATGATCATAATTATTATTTATTTCATGTGTTGTGATGATAAATGATGTTGATGGCATAACTGTAATTATGGTATGATGTGGCTGTATGATGTATTGTATGTGTTTATCTTCATCCTATCATACTGGTATTAGCCTAGATGATCTCACCTCTTTGTATGCCTATCTTGTATTGTATTTATATTTGTAAAGACATTGAGCATGAAGTTGATCGAGAAGGTGAAGAGGAGCAGATTTCTATAGAGGAAGCTGAGTTCTGAAAGGATGGAGATGCCTAGTTTTCTAGGATATATGAGATTGACGTTTCGTGGAGAATCAGAGGCATGGCACATGGACTTACATAGAGAACGTATTTACTACATAGGAGACTTAAATATTACTTTAAGTAGGCTTTATCATGGACATCCTTATTTTAGTGTGAATATTAATGTACACTTAGAGTTTCCGTTATCCATTAGGTAATACTAGGGGACTTACTACCATACTCCTAGTGAGATTAGTATAGTGTCGTCTGCACAGACACTTGTTCGTAGGACTTCGCGTCAAGTCGGATTCCTATCGGCTGAGGAGTCTGAGGAGGACCCGTCTGAGGGTTCTACTGTTTAGTAGTACTTGGGCAGTATGTTAGTTTCAATTAAAGTTTAAATATTTTGAAAGTCTAGTTTGTAAAATGTTTAAGTATGACAGTACTAAGACTTGCATATATGTGATGTAAATTATTTGTGATGATGTTGAAATGTTTTTATTTTTCGCTAAGTTTATCTTATTGTTATTAAGAAAATTTAAAACTCGTATGTACATTACAAAGCATACTATGTAGTGAAGGGGTAATTTGGTAATTAAGTAACATAAATGTGATACCCTACGGTGGGTGTTACATACGAGTGTGGGAGTGAAAAACATGCTCACGGTTTTGGGTGAATAACCGGTTTTGTATGTACATATAACCGGTTATTTTTTATTTCCAGAAACCATGAAGTTGAGAGGAAAAACCATATAACCGATTATATGGATGTAATAATTGATTATTCCTTGCTTCCAAAGACCATTTCCACGAGCTAACTTAATTCCCAGAGACATAATACTAGCCCATAACCGATTATGTGAGGCTATAATCAATTATTTTGTCTTGATAGAGACCAAGTTTAACTTGCCAAATCATCTTCAAACACTAACAACAGATTATACCCTTTCCATAATAGATTATGTCTATCTCCCAACTCTTTATTTCTCAGACAAAACCAGACCAAGTCTTCAAGAATTCAACTTTTCAAGACCATTAACACTTGCCATTCCCTATGAAACTAGAAAATTCTTCAAGAAATCATCCTTTGATATACTGATAGCTTATTTCATCCTTGGGAAATACTTGACTTGCCCATATTTCCATCACCTCTAAACACCTTAAATAAGCCTCAAAATTGATTATACTTCTTTGAAGGAGCTTGAATCTAATTTCTTCAGTAAAAACTTGAGATTGGATGATTGAGGGACTTGAGCATGGATCAAGTTCCTACAAAACAACATTAGGGGACACTGCGACACTCAAGTCAGTATTGGATTCAAGATAAAAAGTAAGACAATTATGTAATGAACTCAATTAAGCATCATGTGACACATTATGTAGCAAGCTTTTACAGAGAATTAACTTATTGCATCAAATGACTAATATATGCATCAAATGGTTAATTTATGCAGCAAATGACTAACTTATGTAGCAAATCATAGGTTTATGCAGCAAATAATCAACTTATGCATGATTGATCTAATATACCAAGTTCATTTCTAATATAGAAGAATGCTTCTTTTGCCAAGGGCTTAGTGAAAATGTCAGCTAGTTGCTTAGTGGTTTCCACAAATTCAAGCATACAATCACCTTTTTGAACATGATACCTTATGAAATGATGTCTAATTTCAATGTGTTTAGTTGTTGAGTACAAAAAGGGAATTTTTAGACAAATTGATTGCACTAGTGCTATCACATCTTATAGGGATGTGATCAAGCTCAATACCATAGTCTAGAAGTTGTTGCTTCATGCAAAGGATTTGAGCACAACAACTCCCAACTACAACATATTCAGCTTCAGCTGTAGACAATGTCACACTATTTTGTTTCTTACTATACCAAGAAACTAGTGAGCTTCCAAGCAAGTGGCATGTCCCACTAGTGCTCTTCCTATCCATTTTGCATCCAGAAAAATTAAAATCAGAGTAACCAACTAGGCTACAAAAGGCACCCTTAGGGTACCACAAACCCATTTGTGAAGTGCTTATTAGATATTTCATTATTTTTTTAACAGCACTTAGGTGTGATTCTTTAGGATTTGCTTGAAACCTAGTACACATGTATACACTAAACATGATATCAGGCCTACTTGCGGTAAGATAAAGGAGTGAGCTAATCATACCTCTATATTTAGTAATTTCTACAAATTTACCTCCTTCATCCTTGTCCAAGTAACAAGAAGTGTCCATTAGTGTAGCCATTTGCTTGGCACCTTCCATTCCAAATTTCTTAAGCAACTCCTTGCAATATTTGGATTGACTTATCAAAGTCCCATCCCTCGTTCGCTTGATTTGAAGACCAAGTAAAAAATTGAGCTCACCCATCATGGACATCTTAAACTCACTTTGCATAATGTTAGCAAATTCTTTACAAAGAGAGTCATTAGTAGCACCAAATATAATATCATCATGAAGGATGTTATGCTTTTTATGCTTGATGAAGAGAGCAGTGTCAACCTTTCCTCTAGAAAAGTCATTTTCCAAAAAGAACTTGTTCAACCTTTCATATCAAGCTCTAGGAGCTTGTTTCAAACCATATAGGGCCTTTTTCAATTTAAGAACATGGTTGGGCAATTCAAAGTTTTCAAAATCATGAGGTTATTCCACATACACCTTTTCTTATATAAAACCATTTAAAAAGACACTTTTGACATCCATTTGAAAAAGCTTAAAATTCATGATGCATGCATATGCTAGTAGCATTCTAATGGCTTCTAATCTAGCTACGGGAGTATATGTTTCTTTATAATCTATGCCTTCCTCTTGATTATAACCCTTAGCTACAAGCCTAGCTTTGTTTCTTATTATTATACTCGTTTCATCAAGTTTGTTCCTAAAGACCCATTTGGTGCCAATTATTGGATGATCATTGGGCCTTGAAACTAACTCCCAAACTTGATTCCTCTCAAATTAGTTTAGTTCATCTTGCATGGCCAAGATCCAATGTTCATCATTAATGGCCTCATTTATGTCTTTAGGTTCAACTTGAGAGATAAAAGCCATATGGTTAAATACATCTCTAAGTGAGTTTCGAGTAGTTACCCTTTTTGATATGTCACCTATCACTTTGTCAAGAGGATGATATCTTGATGTTCTCCATTCCTTGGGAAGGTCCATGATTTGAGAATCCTCTTGTCTTGAGGAACTATATGGGCTCTCTTTTTGCTTCTTGACATTTTTTTCTTTGATTTCTAGGTGAGTCCTTGATAAGACTTCTGCAACATCATCAACCAAATCTTTTCTCGGACTATTTGGATTAGTTTCATTAAATGCAACATGTATTGACTCTTCTATGGCCATAGTTCGTTTATTATAAACTCTAAAGGCCTTACTATGTATAGAATATCCAATAAATATCCCCTCACCAGGTTTTGCATCAAACTTCCCCAAGTTTTCTTTTCCATTATTCAAAACAAAGCATTTACATCCAAAGACATGAAAGTGTGAAACATTTGGCTTCCTTCTTTTGTACAATTCATAGGGGGTTTTCTTTAAAATTGGCCTTATTAGAACCCTATTCATAACATAACAAGCGGTGTTAACCGCATCCACCCAAAAGTACTTAGGAAGATTGGCCTCATTGAGCATAGTTTTTGCCATTTCTTCTAAAGATCGATTTTTCTTTTTTACAACACCATTTTGTTCTGGTGTTCTAGGGGCAGAAAAATTATGCTCAATGCCATGTTCATCACAAAAGATTTCAAATTCATAGTTTTCAGACTCACCACCATGATCACTTCTTATGGATGCAATGTAAAAACTTTTTTCATTTTTGATAACTTTGGCAAGCTTCTTAAATGATTGAAAAGTATCATTTTTGTGAGACAAAAATAATGTCCATGTAAACCTAAAAAAATCATCCACAATTACTAAGGCATAGTAATTTCCACCAAAGCTCATAGTTCTAGAGGGACCAAATAGATCCATCTGCAAAAGTTGTAAAAGTCTAGAAGTTGAAACCACATTTTTAGCTTTAAAAGAGACATTTACTTGTTTTCTCTTTTGACATGCATCACAAAGTTTATATTTTTCAAGTTTGAGCTTTGAAAGTCCAATTACTAGTTCTTTAGAAACCAACTTATTCAAGTGATCCATGTGAATGTGAGCGATTCTCCTATGCCATAACCATGAATCATTTTCTTTACTCATAAAGCATTTAGCATCACTTAAGGAAATGTCATCAAGGCTAATCATATATATATTATTAACCCTATGACTAATGAACTTAACATGCTTATCATCCTTACCCTCAATTATGCAACAATTAGAATCAAATATAACTTTATTGCCCTTATCACATAATTGACTAATGCTAAGCAAATTATGTTTAAGTCCTTCAACAAGCAAGACATTATCAATGGATGAGGAAGGGATCTTACTAACTTTTACAACTCCAAGGATCTTTCCTTTGTTGTTGTCACTATATGTTACATGACCACTCTTCTTGGGAACAAGGAATGAAAACTTGGAGCTATCACCAGTCATGTGTTTGGAGCAACCACTATCGAGATACCAACTTGAGCTTTTGGTTTTCAAGCACACCTATAACACACATTTAGATTTTAACTTTTGTTACCCAAATTTTCTTAAGTCCATGTGTGTTAGCATTAGGCAAGGTACCCTTAGGGACCCAAGCCATATTAGTTCTAACCTTTGTGTTGATTTTCTTTCTCACATTGCATATTGATGCACTATGCCCCTTCTTTCCACAATAAAAGCATTTGATAAAGGGACTACTTGATGTACTTGAGGAAACATGAGATTCTTGAGAAATTTTTGTTGGTTGTTGGGATTATACCTTAAATCAACTTTTTGAAAAACACATCTTTGTTTCCCTAATAATACATTCAAGTTGTCTCTTCCTAAGATAAATTTTGTAAGTGTATTTTTCAAATCCTCAATTTCATTTTCAAATAATTTACATGATGAACAAGATGAGGGTGCAGGTGCATTATCTTGTGAAGAACAAATCATACATGATGAGTTAGCATCAATAAGTCCAAGAGTCTCATTTTCAATTTTGAGTTCTTCAATTTCCTTGGTTAAAACAGAAATTTTGTTTACTAATAAGGAAGTTGTTTTGTTAGAAGTTAAAACCATTTTGGTAAGCCTCATGGACTCATCATGTAATTCTTGGAATGCATCTTGTAATTCATTATATGAAGGATAAGGTTCAAGATTAGATGAAGTTACCTCAGTTTTACTTTCTTCTTCTTCTTCTTCATTTGCCATAAGGCAAAGATGAGCTTCCTTATCTCCCGAATCATTGGTGGAATCCATATCGTTGTCTTCCTAAGCAATGTAAGCTCTCTTTCTTTTTCTTTTCGTAGAAGGCCTCTTTTCAAATTTCTCCATCTTCTTTTGATAAACTGGACATTTCATCTTCATGTGCCCCGGTTTTCCACATTCATAGCAAGTTAGAGTAGATGAAGTTCCTTCTCCCTTTTGATATAACTTCTTAGGAGGAAAAGGGAGTCTTCTTTGATTTCCTTTATTCTTGAGAAATCGTCCAAACCTCTTCACAAGGAGGCTAAAATTCTCTTCATTCATCTCAAGATTGCCAAAATCATTTCCATCATCTTCATCTTCATTTTCAATTGAAAAGGAAATGGCTTTAAGAGCAATTTCCTTTTTCTTCTTATCTTGTTCCTCATTTTGACTTAATCTATTTAACTCCAACTCATGTTCTTGAAGCTTTCCAAAAAGGGTGACCAAGGTCATTGTTGCTAAGTTCCTTGATTCTGAGATGGCCGTTACCTTGGGTTGCCAATTCCTGCTCAAACATCTCAAGACTTTGTTAATAAGATCTTCATTGGAGAAGGTCTTTCCCAATGAAGCAAGATGATTAACTATATGAGTAAATCATTTTTGCATTTCTTGAATACTTTCCCATTGATTCATTCTAAACAATTCATATTCATGAGTGAGTGTATTTATTCTTGATCTTTTCACCTCACTTGTGCCTTCATGAGTTACTTGCAATGTATCCCACATTTCTTGGGCAGTTTTATAATTTGACACCCTAAAGAATTCATCATATCCCAATGAAGTGGTGATGATGTTTTTGGCTCTCAAATTGTATTGGACCTTTTTCTTATCTTCATCGGTCCATGCATTTCTTAGTGTATTAGTTCTTACACCACCAATTATACGTGTGGGGACAAAAGGTCCATTTTTAACAGCATCCCACACATCAATATCAATAGCTTCAATGAAAATCTTTATTCTCTCTTTCCAATAGGCATAACCATCCCCATTGAAAAAAGGAGGCCTGTTTATAAAAAAACCTTCATTTGAAAAACCTTTTGAAGCCATCACTTCTCTTGAAGTTGCTAAGCCCTTTACACAAGAGCCTGGCTCTGATACCACTTGCTACCAAGTGGTTTCAATACTCAAGAGGGGGGTGAATTGAGCTTTCAAAAACTTTTCGTAAATACCTTGATTATCTATTTTTGTTGAAGCTATTAATTGATAGAAATGAATGAATGGATAAGATTGTAAGATATAGCACTCAAATGAACAAAGTCAAAGGAGATAGTATTCAAGTAAATAAATAAAACAGTGCTCAATATAAAGAAGTTGAGTTAGGAAAACAAAAGCAAATCTTTATCCTGGTTCAGCCACCAATCCACTTGTGGCTTACGTCTAGTCCTCAAGTAATCACTCAAGATTTTCACTATATCTTCAAGCTTGAAAGTGGGTGCTTGACAACCTTTATAAATTGGAGCACTCAACACACCTTGGGATGCCTCACCCTTGTGCTTGAGCCTCTATATTCAAGGGATACATCACCCTAACTATTTTAAGGGATACCTCACCCTCTCTTAATAGATTATACAATATTTAGATGGAAGAAACTCTCTCTAGAGCAGATAATACAAATTGAAGAACTATAGTGTTAATGGTTCACACAAGTTGAAGCTCAAAATAGAGGATTATATGAAATGATGAGAAAACTCATATTTAATGCTCAAGGATGTTTTTCAGAATGTTTTCCCACCCTTAATCAATGCCCAAACACTTTCATTTATAGCCCATAACATTTTAGAGACGTTTGAAGTAGTTGGGGGCATTAAATGCTCTTAATAGAGTCGTTGGGGAAGTGTTCTGCGTTTGAGCATAACCAGTTATGGGCTAAGCCATAATCAGTTATGACATATTAGAAGGGATTCCAAGACTCTGTTTAAACAATATAACCTATTATGCCAAATACCATAATCAGTTATGGCTTTTTAAAATGAAATTCAGGTTTCTGTTTGAGACACCATAACATATTATGCCAAATACCATAATCGGTTATGGCTTTATAAAATGAGTTCACGTTTTTGTTTGAAACACCATAACCTATTATGAAATAACCATAATTGGTTATGTCATTTTAAAAGGCTTCACATTTTGGCTAAAAACATCATAACCTATTATGCAATTACCATAATCTATTATGAGACACTCATAAACTATTATGAAATATGCATAATCTATTATGGATCAATTAGAAACCATAGGATTTTCAAAGAAGTTCTCAACCAAGAATGTACAACATCTTTCCAAACTTTCTAAAAACATTTTACTCAACTTAAACATAATTTTCATAAGATGAAAACATGATTCATATAAAGCCATTTTAAAGATGAGATTCAAAGTATGCAATGAGCTTTAGTGTGGATCCAATATACTTCTACATATGATATGAGTCCTATTAGCTAATCTTGAAAAACCTTAGGACTTGATCTTTGCACTTCATTGCTTTCTTGTTTGTTGATCATCAAAATTAAGACCATTGCCATCCACATAATGCACATAAATTCTTAAAAGATGGAAACAAGCATTGATCCCAAGAATTAGAGATATATGTCACCATGTAACAAAAAAAAAGAGAGATATATGTCAGCAAGTTGGCAATGATTAGTTCTAGTTGAGTAGCATTTGCATCATAAAAAAAAAGAATCATTCAATTTATTAATAGATTAATGCTTTCGTTTCTTACATCTTTTTCTTTCTAAGTGTGTGTTTAGATATTGGATTAGCTTATTTTATGTTTAGAAAAGCTTTATAATCAACATGCTGCAGAGAGGGCTTGTTGCTGAAAAGTTGTTTCTGTGTAAAATTTAAGCAAAACCAAAAGTGAGTTAATTATTTGAATGGAATTAAAGTCAATGTCAAACATGAGAATGACAAGATTTATATGCTTAATTCTAAAGTATCTGCCAATGTCTTTTTCAGATTACTTGGTATGTGAAGCTGAGTGCATATTGAAAAATATAATATCATTCTTGGACAATGATGGGTAATCTTTTTCACTTTATGCTTGCTACTTTTATCTGGGTGCATATTGATGGTGGAGAAAAGATTTTCCCTTTGATTTGTTCTTTCCTCAAAGTTCTATGTAGTGCAACTACAGTGAGCTAGTGACATAATTAGTTCTTGAAAGTAAACTGTGGTTTTCATGATATATAGAATGTGATTTGAGTGTGCTTTAAAAGTGAAAATTAGATGTTAATATCAAATCTTTGATCTTTGGTTAATTTTTTTTCTTTGAAATAAAAGTGGGTATAGATTGATTTTGGATTTTCACTGGTGCTGTCTTGTTTTTGTGCTTTTCATGAAGTCTTAGTTTTTCATATGCCTAGTGTTTCTTTCCTGCCTTTATTAAGTCTTTGTTAAGCTTTTGTTGGCTAGGTCACCATGTTGCCTTTATTGTCTTTGCTCATTGCTTGTTATTCTAGTGCTTGGTTTTTTGAGTTCAACACTCTAATTTTGTGTGAGATGAATGTTTGATTGAGAAATTGAGATAGTTTACTTTTTCTATTGAGATGCCAAATTGTGCTGTGATGGTGGCACAGTGTACGTGCATGGGTGGAGTGGGTGTGTAGTGTAGGTCTGGTGGCTTTTTTTTTTTTTTCTTTCATTTTTTTTTGTTATGTTGTTATGACTGGGATTAGTGAGGGAATAGTAAGGGAAATTAACGAGGGATTTGCGAGGGAAATTAGCAAGGGATTAGCGATGGATATTATATCCAATTTTTTTTTCCTTATTGTGACTTGGATTAGCGAGGGATTTGCGAGGGAATAGCGAGAGAAATTAGATCTAAAATTTCTAAACTATAGCAACAGAATTTCCCTTACTAATTTGCCAGGGAACACAAGTGTCATTTTTTTTAATTTGTGAGGGATTAGCGACAGATTAGCGAGGGAATTATTTCATCGCTACTTAGTGATGAAAAAATTGACGGACATGTTCCTCGCTAATTTGTGAATTTCTTGTAGTATTAATATTACAAGCAGTGAGCAGTATCTAGCAATAAATCGCTACTACCCAAGTAATCAGAATGTCAGTGATTTGACATAACCTTTCTATGATCAATGTTTTCGTGTAGTTTAGTCCCTTTCTCCAGATATCTAGATTGAACACAAGGCATGGAATGTGTCACCCTTATATAGTTCAATCTTCTGTTTCCTGATACTCGAGTAGACTTAGTAATAACAAATGAGATTAATATATCTTATTGACTCATTTGAGTAGGGCCATGCATGTTGTAGTCTCACTCAATTAGGAGGCCCGAAGATATCGCTCCTATTATGTAGGAAGGACAAATCCAATCTAGGTCACTCACATCCCTCTGCATGATTCGTGATATGTCCAATAACTAACTTTATAATAACCTTGTTATAGATGATGTTTGATGGCATTAAAACATACAACTTCTCATGTAAGAATCATAGTGATTTCAGGTCAAAGAACCACATACACCTTTGTCACTTTGAGAATCGCTTATGACACTCATGTAACAATCCATGCAGCGTTCTCATGGTGGGTCAGTCCAATACATTATTACTCTAATATGTACTTATGTGAAGACTTGATATCTCATATCCATGATCCATGAGATCTAGCCATCAGTCTATGCACATACTACTCTCAATGCATTATTGTTGTCCTAATTAACAATAATGCTTGACTAGGGACATTTAAGAATAGTGTTCTGATTCTATCCAATAGGATCTCACTATCAAATCATCCACTTGATGTCCTATGACATTAAACTTACTATTCTATGGACTTTATTATAATTTTTATAAATAACATAATAAATGAAATGCCTTATGTATTAAATAAATAGCAAGGCCTCACCTAAATACACATTTTGGTCAATAGGAAGAAAAAGAAATAGGGAAAACAAAGTGACAACTTACTTTGTTGCTTCATTACTAGTTAGGATGTCATAACTTATAAATAACATATGTCATTCATTAAAGGAGAGTACAAAAAGAAATAATAAAAAATATGCATTCGAAATTTAAAATGCAAAATGAACTTAAAAATGAAACATGTCATTCATTGAGAGAGAATACAAAAAAATAAAATAAAATAAAGTCACTTTGAAGTATATATACTCTAATTTAATATACCAGGTTAGATTCTATCCTTCTCAATAATAAATTTAAAGCTTTAATGAAATAAAAATTGTGCAATCTCTTTAGTCTTTGATAGATTTATAAAACTATTCATATTATAAACCAAAATTAACTTTATGCCCCTTTGATCCAGTTTGCCCCGCATATTCTCATATAAAACGTGAGGAAGATATAATTTAATGTATAATTAAATATGAGGGAGGATCAACTTACACTAGTGTAAGTTTTTTTTTTCTTACACTCATTTTCAACCGTTAGTTCCACTTTCATCTAATGATTACCTTTAATGAAATAATCTCAACCATTAGATGAAAGTAGAACTAACGGTTGAAAATGGGTGTAAGAGAAAAAAGACTTACACTAGTGTAAGCTGATCCCTCCTCATTAAATATTAATATTTAAATTTAAATGGCGAAAAAGTTTCATAGTTTTCACATTTGTAGGTGTCATTTGTAGGTTTCCTAATTTGGTTTTCGAATTCAAAAGCCGTTATTTTGGGGAGTGTTTTATCTAACCACCACCCCCATGTCCAGAAGTTAATCTCATAGCATTGTCCAAGGGAATACCTTGATCAAAGACCAAAAGAGTTGGAGTAATTAGATGATTCTCTCTTGAAGAATTAGAGTAGTATGAAATTTATGAGAAAAGCATATTTAAAAACTAAGATGAAAGTGGAACTAACACTTTAAATTTAAATTATGATTTGGAAAAGCATATTTGGGTTCATGATTTGGAAAAAAAATTTATGTTGTACTTTTACATAATTTTAAAGATTCAAAATTTCATTTTCAATCGAATAAGATAAAATAGAATATATTTTGGGTCACACGACCTTAAGGATAAGATACATATACATTATTAAAAAATTGTCAAACTGAATTAATATTTTTTTCACATATTGTTAATCACAAACTCATTAACCAGTTTTGGGTTCTAAGCCCTGTTGTTTATAATAAAAAAAATAAAAACCTCATTAACCATTTATCCAATTGATTTCAATGGCGGGAAATGATACAATTTGTAACATCTGAATACTATATACCTTAGTATATATTGAATATACAATAGCATATAGTATTAGACATGTCACTTCTAACTTAAAACAACTTTCTAGATTTATAATAACCTTACACGTTATTATAAAGAGCCAAAAGAGAAAGAAAAGTTCATATATAAACAACATCAGCCTCAAAAGGGCATAGTGTAATATACCCTAAAAATTATTTGTTTCATCATAAATAATCATTTTATAATATTTGTGATTTTTGAGAATTTTTCCAAAATTTTTCAAAAATATCAAATATTTTAATATATTCCTCATTTTACGTGCACATTGAGCAGAGTCAATGAAACACCCCAGAAATTGTTTGTTTCATGGTGAATAGTCATTTTCTGATATTTGTGATTTTGATGCGTGAAATCCGCAAGTGTACGGTTTCGTCGTCAAGTAACAAAAAGATCGAATCCACAGGGACTGTGTGTATGAATATCAATTAATTAATTAATTAAATTAAATTAAATAAAAGGGAATATGATTGTTGATTGATAAGAATGTAGTAACAAAACAATTAAATAAAAATCAAGAAAATAGAATTTAGAACAAAAACAGTAAATTATCAAGAAAGGGGTTTTCAGATTTAACAAAGCTTCCAAGATTGGGGTACCACAATGATATAAGACAAATCCTAATTGACAGCCCTTTTATTAAATCTGAAATTCAATTGAAGGTGAATTACTCAAAATTAGTTAATGTTCTCTTTCAAGATACAAGACTCGTGCCCAATTAAACCAATTCCTACTTTCGTGGTAATTGAATTTAAATTGAATCCATTACGCTTTGTGGTAATTCATTGATTCCTCGAAAGGCTAAAACTACTCTCATGATTTAGACCTTAAGTTCAATTCTAATGGTTCCAACACTTAGGTTCACCTCTCAGTACGTCCCTAAATGCCTATGAGATGCAAATAAGTGGCCAACAAATTCACATGAATAAAAGCAATAAGAATTGAATCAATGAATAATCAAGATTAATAAAAGGGGAAACAACGTCAATTCATCATTATCAATGTATCAAAGGGCATTGCCCAATCCTAGAAACAAAAGTAACTACTCAGACATAGAGAAGAAGGAAAAAGAAATCAAACTTAAAAACATCCCAAACCCGTAACAATGGAAGAAGAAGAAGAAGATGAAGAACCCAAGCCTCCTCTTTGCCTCCTTTAGAACTAGGTTTTAATCAAAACTTGAATACCCTAATTGCAATCAGAACATCTATTTATAGCCTAGGGCTTCTATGGGCTAAAAGTCCCCAAAAGAAATAAAAATAGAAAAACTAAAATTCTGCTGCGCTGCGAACCACAGCCCTGGTGGCCACCACGGCCAGGCCGTGGTTAGTTCTAGACTCAGGATTGTTAAGCCGTCTCTCAACCACAGCTGTGGTGGCCACCACGGCCAGGCCGTGATTGAGTCTGTTTCAGTTTTCTGCATTTTCTTGATTCCCTCGAACCATGGCCGTGATAGAGACCACGGGCAAGCCGTGGAGCCCTCTAGAATGGCCTTTTTTGCACCTTTATTGCTATCCATTAAGCTCCAACTTCAAACATGCAAGCATTCCATTCAATCTAAGGCTAATTCAACATTAATCCTGCACAAGAACACTAAAAACACGGCAGTTATCCAAATTAAGGGAAAAACAAACCAAAAGGGAAACTAAAATGCCTAAAATGCTCAAGAATGCATGCAAAATAAGAACAAAACATGATGTTGTTTCACACACATCAAATCCCCCAAGCTTAAGACTTTGCTTGTCCTCAAGCAAAAATTAAAGCCAAACCAAGAAGTGGGATGAAAAGAAAATAATGAATGAGGAACCCGAGAAAACAATATCCAAGCAATAGGTTAAGGCAAACAAAGAATCTGAGAGATAATCAAAATCAAGTCCAATTAGAGGCTAAGTTCTCAGAAATCATGCATCCTCATTGATTGAATCAAATTCACTTTACTAACCACACTCAAAGTATTTAAGGGTGGAAACCATACGCTCAAAATCCTTCAAAGAAAATGCACTTCTATATGCTTGATAAGAAACTAGATTTCCACTAATAATCAGCATGCATGTAAGAATCAAAAGGTCTTTCAAGGGTTATAATGGGGCCATGGGAACGATGATAGGTAAGGTAGAGAAAGGAAGGTTTGCACAAATGGCTAACCAAATTTTCAATAATCACCAGAAATACAATTGAACATAAATGGAGCAAAGGTATTTTTTTTTTTTCAAAAAGGATCATAACTCCACATTTCCAAGTATTTTCTTCCTTTCTTTTCCTTCTCCTCTTTCTCCTCTTTTTTAAGCTTTCATCTTATGATTTTCTTTTATTTTCTTTTTCTTTTTTTTTTTTTTTTTTTTTTTGAGGAAGAGGAAGCTCAAATACATATAATTCCCAATACAACTTTCAAGCCCAATTCGCTCCATTTAATATTCTAAATGATAACCAACAATGTTTCAGCATAGGTATCAAGAAAACAAGTATGCAATAGGCTCAAAATGGGCAACTAGAGGATGAAAGTGTAACAATTTCAGAAGGCCAGAAAAATACCTAAAATGCCTTAATCACATTCAAGCATGCAACAAAAAATTTTGCCTCAAAAAGGTTTCAAATCAAGTTCTAGAGCACATGATCAATGAAGAATATCACTCAACACAAAGAATGGGAACAAAAATCATATAGTGCATATATCCCATATAGGCTCAAAACTCACATTTAGAGGTTTAGAAATTCAATGAGAAGCACAAATTCAGAGAACATTATGCTAATTATCAACTATCAAAAGATCATCGCTACTATCAATTAAAACAATGCTTGTAGCCTATCACAAGAATTAACAATTGGGTTCCAAATCAATACCATCTCAAAATCCTCAAAAGAGGGGGGCATAAGTTCAATCAAAAACCCAAGAGATAAGATGGTGTGAAAATGCAACATGAAAATGCAATGCAAAACAAGACATGAGAATGCATGAAATTAATGAGAATGAAAATAAGAAAATAAAAATGAAAATACCCCCCAAGCTTAGAACTTACATTGTCCCCAATGTAAAAATCTTAAACTAGAGAAGGGAGAAAAGAAATGAACTCACTGCGGTGGTGGAAAAACTTCTGGTGTTCAATCCATGGCCATGGAATTTTCCATGGGTTTGGTGTGGAACCTTCTGACTTCACTCTTCTTCTAATTATGACTTCAAGAAGGGGTCAAATCTAAACAAAATCCAAAAGACAAACATCAAAACAACAATCTATCACACAAAATTAAAAGAAAAAGATGAAATAAAATAGAAAAACAAGAAAACATGGGTTGCCTCCCAAGAAGCGCTTGTTTAAAGTCATTAGCTTGACTTTGGTCTGGTTTCTGTGCTCAAGTGACGTCAACGGAGTAGTGCTCAGTCCCCACTCCTTCAAAGTGTTTCACTCTCTGACCATTTATCATGAAAGTCTTATTACCTTCTTTCTTCACCTCAAGCACACCGTAGGATAAAACTCGAACAATCTCATATAGTCCAGACCATTTCGACCATAACTTACTAGGACAGAAACGTAGAAGTGAGTTATTAACAAGGACTTTATCCCCGATTTTAAATTCATGCTTCTCGTCACACTTGTCACTATGCTTCTTAGGTCCTTCCTTGCAGGGCATAGCATCAGTCACTGATTCCTGTATACCTGAAAGCACAACATTATCCACAACTTTTGTAGCATCAATGCGATTACATGAATTTAAGGAATTAGAATTTTTTTCAGAATTAAAAACATCAAAAACTACTTCCTCATCATTCAATCGCAAAGTCAATTTTCCTTCATGAACATCAATGATCGCCCGTCCAGTGGCAAGGAATGGGCGCCCAAGTATAATCGGTATTGTAGGATCAGCTTCCATATCAAGCATAACAAAATCCACAGGCATATAAAATTTACCAACCTTAATGGGAACATCCTCCAAGATGCCTACGGGGTACTTGACTGACTGATCCGCCAATTGAAGAGAGATAGTTGTGGGTTTTAGCTCACCCACTTCTAACTTTTTACACACAGAAAGGGGCATAAGACTAACACTAGCCCCCAAATCACACAGAACTTTATCAAAACTGGTATTTCCAATCAAGCAAGGAAAAGAGAAGCTACCAGGATCTTTGAGTTTTGGAGGTAACTTATTTTGAATTAAGGCACTACACTCCTCAGTTAAAGCTACGGTCTCATACTCCTCTAGCTTTCTCTTATTAGACAAAATGTCCTTAAGAAACTTAGCATAGGTAGGCATTTGTTTTAACGCCTCAGTGAAGGGTACATTAATGTATAATTTCTTAAGAACCTCTAGGAACTTCCCAAACTGCTTATCTAGCTTTGCCTTGGCCAATCTTTGAGGAAAGGGCACTGGGGGTTGGTATGGCTCAGGGGGTACATACTTAGACACTTTCTCATTGGTCTCTTTCTCTTCTAAGGGTTGTGTTCAAGTTTTTTTTTTCTTTATCCCTCCCATCTTTGTCATTTTCCCCCTTTGCTTTGGAATCTTCTAGTTGTTTTCCACTTCTTAAACTCACAGCCTTACAATATTCATTAGGATTTATTTCAGGCTGTCCTGAAAATTTCCCGTGTGGTCTATATGAAGAGCTAGCTTGTTGGTCTATTTGAGTTTCTAACATCTTGTTATGAATAGCTAAATTATCAACCTTAGATGTCAAATCCTTAATAGCCTCACTAACAACTTGACCATGGTGCCTAAACTCTTCATTTTGCTTAGTTTGACTCTCTACAAAATTTTTGAGGAGAGTTTCGAGTTTAGAGTTTTGTACCTGGGGGAATCCAGAAGAGGGCTGAGCACTACCTTGGCCAGCTTGATATTGATTGTTCCGATAGGAGAAGTTGGGATGAGACCTCCAACCGGGATTGTAAGTCTATGAATATGGATCATTGCGCACCTTCGGTGGAATGTCATAGAAATTGTGGCATGATTCCATTTGTTCCACCGAAGTGCCTTGTGAGGAACCATTTTCAGCTTAGCATTCCGCACTCATATGTCCCTGTACTCCACAAATCTCACAAAAGATGTTAGCAGCACTTATGGCATTAGCACTAGCTTTTTCAAGCTTATCAAAACGTTTATTCAATGAATCAAACTTAGCCATAATTAAACCAGCACCATCTACCTCAAACTTACCTTCCGAGAGCTTTCTCGGGTTGTTACCTCTTTCACTGGCCCATTGGTGATGGTTTGCAGCGACGTTCTCAATAATATCATAGGCTTCTGTAAGTCTTCTGTTCATCAAAGCTCCACCAGCTGCGGAGTCAAGAGATACCTTCGAAGAATATTCCAAACCATTGTAAAAGGTGTGGACAATTAACCACTTCTCTAGTCCATGATGCGGGCAAGCTTCCAACAGTCGCTTGTACCTATCCCAAGCTTCTGATAATGATTCTCTGTCTTTTTGAACAAAGCTTGTTATTTGAGTTCTAAGATGTGCAGTCTTGGAAGGAGGAAAGAACTTATTCAAGAATGCTTGCTCCAATTGATTCCATGTGGTTAATGTATCGGTGGGTACCGATTTCAACCAAGCTCTAGCCTTGTCCCTTAATGATAATGGAAACAATCGGAGGCGAATGGCATCAACTAAGGCACCTTCAATTTTGAGAGTCTCACAGAATTCTAAGAACATCTCCACATGATCATTTGGGTCCTCTAAGGGTAATCCTCCAAACTGGTTCTGCCTTATCATAGAAAGTAAGGCAGGAGGTATAGTGAAGTGCTTGGCTTCAATGTCTGGCCAAGCAATTCCAGATCGCAAACCCTGAGCTTTAGGGGCTGTATACTTCTTTAAAGGTTTATTATCTTCAGCTGCTGCCATGGCAAGTGTTGGTTCAGATATTTCCCTTACTCTTTGCCTTTGTCGTCTTCTCTTTTGATGCAAGGTTCTTTCAATTTCAGGATTTGCTTCAATAAGAGTCCTTAAATATCTAGCACTTCGCATAAACAAGAAAAATTACCTGCAGAGAGTCAAAGAGAAAATAAGAACGTAATAACCAAATAAAAGAAAAAAGTTTAAAATAATTAAATTAAAAATTAAATTAATATTCAAGAAAGACACAGTCCCTGGCAACGGCGCCAAAAACTTGATGCGTGAAATCCGTAAGTGTACGGTTTCGTCGTCAAGTAATAAAAAGATCGAATCCACAGGGACTGAGTGCATGAATACCAATTAATTAATTAATTTAATTTTATTAAATAAAAGGGAATATGATTGTTGATTGATAAGAACGTAGTAACAAAACAATTAAATAAAAATCAAGAAAATAGAATTTAGAACAAAAATAGCAAGTTATCAAGAAGGGGGTTTTCAGATTTAACAAAGCTTCTAAGATTGGGGTACCACAATGATACAAGACAAATCCTAATTGACAACCCTTTTATTAAATCTGAAATTCAATTGAAGGTGAAATACCCAAAATTAGTTAATGTTTTCTATCAAGATACAAGACTCGTGCCCAATTAAACCAATTCCTGCTTTCGTGGTAATTGAATTTAAATTGAACCCATTACGCTTTGTGGTAATTTATTGATTCCTCGAAAGGCTAAAACTACTCTCGTGATTTAGACCTTAAGTTCAATTCTAATGGTTCCAACACTTAGGTTCACCTCTCAGTACGTCCCTAAATGCCTATGAGATGCAAATAAGTGGCCAACAAATTCACATTAATAAAAGCAATAAGAAATGAACCAATGAACAATCAAGATTAATAAAAGGGGAAACAACGTCAATTCATCATTATCAATGTATCAAAGGGCATTGCCCAATCCTAGAAATAAAAGTAACTACTCAGACATAAAGAAGAAGGAAACAGAAATTAAACTTAAAAACATCTCAAACCTATAATAATGGAAGAAGAAGATGATGATGAAGAACCCAAGCCTCCTCTTTGCCTCCTTTAGAACTAGGTTTTAATCAAAACTTGAATACCCTAATTGTAATCAGAACATCTATTTATAGCCTAGGGATTCTATGGGCTAAAAGCCCCCAAAAGAAATAAAAATAGAAAAACTAAAATTAACATGCTGCCGAACCACGTAGCCGTGGTGGCCACCACAGGTTGTGTTTATCGGTTACCGGACTCGGGATTGTTAAGTTTGTCTCACCCACGGCCAACGTGGTGGCCACCACAAATTGGCCGTGGTTGAGTCTGTTTTAGTTTTCGTATTTTCTTGATTCCCTCGAACCATGGCCGTGGTAGAGACCACGGCGAGTTCGTGGAACCTCTCGGATTGATGGCCTTTTTTGCACCTTTATTGTTATCCATTAAGCTCCAACTTCAAACATGCAAGCATTCCATTCAATCTAAGGCTAATTCAACATTAATCCTGCACAGGAACACTAAAAACATGGCAGTTATCCGAACTAAGGAAAAAATAAACCAAAAGGGGAACTAAAATGCCTAAAATGCTCAAGAATGCATGCAAAATAAGAACAAAACATGATGTTATTTCACACACATCAAATCCCCCCAAGCTTAAGACTTTGCTTGTCCTCAAGCAAAAATTAAAGTCAAACCATGAAGTGGGATCAAAAGAAAATAATGAATGAGGAACCTGAGAAAACAATATCAAAGCAATAGGCTAAGGCAAACAAAGAATCTGAGAGGTAATCAAAATCAAGTCCAATTAGAGGCTAAGTTCTCAGAAATCATGCATCTTCACTGATTGAATCAAATTCACTCTACTAACCACACTCAAAGTGTTTAAGGGTGGAAACCATACGCTCAAAATCCTTCAAAGAAAATGCACTTCCATATGCTTGATAAGAAACCAGATTTCCACTAATAATCAGCATACATGTAAGAATCAAAAGGTCTTTCAAGGGTTATAATGGGGCCATGGGAATGATGATAGGTAAAGTAGAGAAAGGAAGGTTTGCACAAATGGCTAACCAAATTTTCAATAATCACAAGAAATACAATAGAACATAAATGGGACAAAGGTATTTTTTTTTTTCAAAAAGGATCATAACTCCACATTTCCACGTATTTTCTTGCTTTCTTTTCCTTCTCCTCTTTCTCCTCTTTTTCAAGCTTTCATCTTATGATTTTCTTTTATTTTCTTTTTCTTTTTTTTCAATTTTTTTTTTTGAGGAAGAGGAAGCTCAAATACATATAATTCCCAATACAACTTTCAAGCCCAATTCGCTCCATTTAATATTCTAAATGATAACCAATAATGTTTCAGCATAGGTATCAAGAAAACAAGTATGCAGTAGGCTCAAAATGGGCAACTAGAGGATGAAAGTGTAACAATTTCAGAAGGCCAGAAAAATACCTAAAATGCCTTAATCACGTTCAAGCATGCAACCAAAAATTTTGCCTCAAAAAGGTTTCAAATCAAGTTCTAGAGCACATGATCAATGAAGAATATCACTCAACACAAAGAATGGGAACAAAAATCATATAGTGCATATATCCCATATAGGCTCAAAACTCACATTTAGAGGTTTAGAAATTCAATAAGAAGCATAAATTTAGAGAACATTATGCTAATTATCAACTTTCAAAAGATCATCGCTACTATCAATTAAAACAATGCCTATAGCCTATCACAAGAATTAATAATTGGGTTCCAAATCAATACCATCTCAAAATCCTCAAAAGAGAGGGGCACAAGTTCAATCAAAAACCCAAGAGATATGATGGTGTGAAAATGCGATATGAAAATGCAATGCAAAATAAGACATGAGAATGCATGAAATTAATGAGAATGAAAATAAGAAAATGAAAATGAAAATACCCCCCCAAGCTTAGAACTTACATTGTCCCCAATGTAAAAATCTTAAACTAGAGAAGGGAGAAAAGAAATGAACTCACTCAATCAAAAACTTCGGTGTTCAATCCATGGCCATGGAATTTTCCATGGGTTTGGTGTGGAACCTTCTGACTTCACTCTTCTTCTAATTATGACTTCAAGAAGGGGTCAAATCTAAACAAAATCCAAAAGACAAACATCAAAACAACAATCTATCACACAAAATTAAAAGAAAAAGATGAAATAAAATAGAAAAACAAGAAAACATGGGTTGCCTCCCAAGAAGCGCTTGTTTAAAGTCATTAGCTTGACTTTGGTCTGGTTTCTGTGCTCAGGTGACGTCAACGGAGTAGTGCTCAGTCCCCACTCCTTCAAAGTGTTTTACTCTCTGACCATTTATCATGAAAGGCTTGTTACCTTCTTTCTTCACCTCAAGCACACCGTAGGATAAAACTCGAACAATCTCATATGGTCCAGACCATTTCGACCATAACTTACTTGGACAGAAACGTAGAAGTGAGTTATCAACAAGGACTTTATCCCCGATTTTAAATTCACACTTCTCGTCACACTTGTCACTATGCTTATTAGGTCCTTCCTTGCAGGGCATAGCATCAGTCACTGATTCTTGTATACCTGAAAGCACAACACTATCCACAACTTTAGTAGCATCAATGCGATTACATGAATTTAAGGAATTAGAATTTTTTTCAGAATTAAAAACATCAAAAACTACTTCCTCATCATTCAATCGCAAAGTCAATTTTCCTTCATGGACATCAATGATCGCCCGTCTAGTGGCAAGGAATGGGTGCCCAAGTATGATCGGCATTGTAGCATCAGCTTCCATATCAAGCACAACAAAATCCATAGGCATATAAAATTTACCAACCTTAATAGGAACATCCTCCAAGATGCCTACGGGGTACTTGATTGACCGATCCGCTAATTGAAGAGAGATAGTTGTGGGTTTTAGCTCACCCACTTCTAACTTTTTACACACAAAAAGGGGCATAAGACTAACACTAGCCCCCAAATCACACAGAGCTTTATCAAAACTGGTATTTCCAATCAAGCAAGGAATAGAGAAGCTGCCAGGATCTTTGAGTTTAGGAGGCAACTTATTTTGAATTAAGGCACTATACTCCTCAGTTAAAGCTACGGTCTCATACTCCTCTAGCTTTCTCTTATTAGACAAAATGTCCTTAAGAAACTTAGCATAGGTAGGCATTTGTTTTAACGCCTCAGTGAAGGGTACATTAATATATAATTTCTTAAGAACCTCTAGGAACTTCCTAAACTGCTTATCTAGCTTGGCCTTGGCCAATCTTTGAGGAAAGGGCACTGGGGGTTGGTATGGCTCAGGGGGTACATACTTAGACACTTTCTCATTGGTCTCTTTCTCTTCTAAGGGTTGTGTCCAAGTTGTTTCTTTTTCTTTATCCCTCCCATCTTTGTCATTTTCCCCATTTGCTTTGGAATCTTCTATTTGTTTTCCACTTCTTAAACTCACAGCCTTACAATGTTCGTTAGGATTTATTTCAGGCTGTCCTGGAAATTTCCTGTGTGGTCTATATGAAGAGCTAGCTTGTTGGGCTATTTGAGTTTCTAACATCTTGTTATGAATAGCTAAATTATCAATCTTAGATGTCAAATCCTTAATAGCCTCACTAACAACTTGACCATGGTGCCTAAACTCTTCATTTTACTTGGTTTGACTCTCTACAAAATTTTCGAGGAGAGTTTCGAGTTTAGACTTTTGTACCCAGGGGAATCCAGAAGAAGGCTGAGCACTACCTTGGCCAACTTGATATTGATTGTTCCGATAGGAGAAGTTGGGATGAGACCTCCAACCGGGATTGTAAGTCTGTGAATATGGATCATTGCGCACCTTCGGTGGAATGTCATAGAAATTGTGGCATGATTCCATTTGTTACACTGAAGTGCCTTGTGAGGAACCATTTTCAGCTTGGCATTCCGCACTCATATGTCCCTGTACTCCACAAATCTCACAAAAGATGTTAGCAGCACGTATGACATTAGCACTAGCTTTTTCAAGCTTATCAAAACGTTTATTCAATGAATCAAACTTAGCCATAATTAAACCAACACCATCTACCTCAAACTTACCTTCCGAGAGCTTTCTCGGGTTGTTACCTCTTTCACTGACCCATTGGTGATGGTTTGCAGCGACGTTCTCAATAATATCATAGGCTTCTGTAAGTCTTCTGTTCATCAAAGCTCCACCAGCTACGAAGTCAAGAGATACCTTCGAAGAATATTCCAAACCATTGTAAAAGGTGTGGACAATCAACCACTTCTCTAGTCCATGATGCGGGCAAGCTTCCAACAGCCCCTTGTATCTATCCCAAGCTTCTGATAATGATTCTCCGTCTCTTTGAACAAAGCTTGTTATTTGAGTTCTAAGATGTGCAGTCTTGGAAGGAGGAAAGAACTTATTCAAGAATGCTTGCTCCAATTGATTCCATGTGGTTAATGTATCGGTGGGTACCGATTTCAACCAAGCTCTAGCCTTGTCCCTTAATGATAATGGAAACAATCGGAGGCGAATGGCATCAACTGAGGCACCTTCAATTTTGAGAGTCTCACAGAATTCTAAGAACATCTCCACATGATCATTTGGGTCCTCCAAGGGTAATCCTCCAAACTGGTTCTGCCTTATCATAGAAAGTAAGGCAGGAGGTATGGTGAAGTGCCTGGCTTCAATGTCTGGCCAAGCAATTCCAGATCGCAAACCCCGAGCATTAGGGGCTGCATACTCCTTTAAAGGTTTATTATCTTGAGCTGCTGCCATGGCAAATGTTGGTTCAAATATTTCCCTTACTCTTTGCCTTTGTCGTCTTCTCCTTTGATGCAAGGTTCTTTCAATTTCATGATTTGCTTCAATAAGAGTCCTGAAATGTCTAGCACTTCGCATAAACAAGAAAAATTACCTGCAGAGAGTCAAAGAGAAAACAAGAACGTAATAACCAAATAAAAGAAAAAGGTTTAAAATAATTAAATTAAAAATTAAATTAATATTCAAGAAAAACACAACCTTAACAATATGCGCGCCAAAACCTTGATGCGTGAAATCCGCAAGTGTACGGTTTCGTCGTCAAGTAATAAAAAGATCGAATCCACAAGGACTGTGTGTATGAATACCAATTAATTAATTAATTTAATTTAATTAAACAAAAGGGAATATGATTGTTGATTGATAAGAACGTAGTAACAAAACAATTAAATAAAAATCAAGAAAATAGAATTTAGAACAAAAACAGTAAGTTATCAAGAAGAGGGTTTTCAGATTTAACAAAGCTTCTAAGATTGGGGTATCACAATGATACAAGACTAATCCTAATTGACAACCCTTTTATTAAATCTGAAATTCAATTGAAGGTGAATTACCCAAAATTAGTTAATGTTCTCTTTCAAGATACAAGACCCGTGCCCAATTAAACCAATTCCTACTTTCGTGGTAATTGAATTTAAATTGAACCCATTACGCTTTGTGGTAATTCATTGATTCCTCGAAAGGCTAAAACTACTCTCATGATTTAGACCTTAAGTTCAATTCTAATGGTTCCAACACTTAGGTTCACCTCTCAGTACGTCCCTAAATGCCTATGAGATACAAATAAGTGGCCAATAAATTCACATGAATAAAAGCAATAAGAATTAAATCAATGAACAATCAAGATTAATAAAAGGGGAAACAACGTCAATTCATCATTATCAATGTATCATAGGGCATTGCCCAATCCTAGAAACAAAAGTAACTACTCAGACATAGAGAAGAAGGAAACAGAAATCAAACTTAAAAACATCTCAAACCCGTAACAATGGAAGAAGAAGAAGAAGATGAAGAACCCAAGCCTCCTCTTTGCCTCCTTTAGAACTAGGTTTTAATCAAAACTTGAATACCCTAATTACAATCAGAACATCTATTTATAGCCTAGGGCTTCTATGGGCTAAAAGTCCCCAAAAGAAATAAAAATAGAAAAACTAAAATTCTGCTGCGCTGTGAACCACGGCCGTGGTGGCCACCACGCCAGCCGTGGTCAGGGCTTCTGGACTCGGGATTATTAAGTTCACGTCTCTCAACCACAACAGTGGTGCCACCACGGCCAGGCCGTGGTTGAGTCTGTTTTACTAAATTTTCTTGATTCCCTCGAACCATGGCCGTGGTAGAGACCACGGGCAGGCCGTGGAGCCCTCTGGAATGGCCTTTTTTGCACCTTTATTGCTATCTATTAAGCTCCAACTTCAAACATGCAAGCATTCCATTTAATCTAAGGCTAATTCAACATTAATCCTGCACAAGAACACTAAAAACACGGCAGTTATCCGAACTAAGGGACAAATAAACCAAAAGGGCAACTAAAATGCCTAAAATGCTCAAGAATGCATGCAAAATAAGAACAAAACATGATGTTGTTTCACGCACATCAGATTTTTGAGAATTTTTGTAGATTTTTCTGGAAATGTCAAATATTTTAGTATATTTCTCATTTTACGTGCGCGCTGAGCGGAGCTGGGAAAACGAAATGTTTTCCCTGAGGCTGGTAAACTTTGGACTGTGGAAGCATCGACGGGGGATCTTACTAAACCCGAGGTTGGGCATAGTTTACGAGATTTATGTTTTTTGAGATTTTATTTGATAAATAAAATCTATGTACGTACTGTTAAGTAAAATTTTATGATACGCTTTATTATCCGTTGGATAATTAATACTAGCTTTGCTCACTGTAACAATTATGCATTAGGTAATAGCTTGTAGTAAAATCCTAATCACCTTATTATTTTAAGTACTTTATCACCTAATTATCCTATCTAAATGTAATCCACTTTATGTCTAATCAAATCATTCTTTTTGAAAAAGCTACCAAGCTTCTCAAAGAAGCTAAACACTCCCTATCTCTCCTCCCCCTCCCACAGGGCTGCGTGCCTCTTTGGAGCCTAAAAATTTGTGCTTCACTTAATTAAGTTAACCATTCTAAATTCAAAAATCAAAAAGTCATCATCTTTTCTATTATCAACTTCTCTCTCTACCCTTTCTCTTCTCTCAAGTTCTCTTCCTTCTCTCTACACCACATCTCACGGCTGCCCCTCTTCCATGCCCTCCACCATCATAAAATTTTCAAACAACCACATGTTCTTAAGCTCCACTACATTCTAAACACCTTACTAGTTGAAGATTTCTTGAAAAGCTTCCATCTTCATCATCTTCTTCAAGCTTCAAGTTTGAAGCTTTAGGGTTAGATTCTTAGTTTCTCACCTTCTCTTCTCCATTTTCATTTTTAAGGTTATCTTTATGACCATTTATCTTCCCTTTTTCAAGCATTGGTGTTGATTTGATGAGGTTGTAATTTCTAGGGTTTTTGGAGGAGTGAAAATCGAATTTCACTAAGAGCTTCAAGGGAGTTCTTGGCTTGTTTTCTCCCCTAAGTAAGAGGGAGATGATGCTCTTCAACCTCTCTTGGTAGTAGAAAACTTGATTTTGTGTTAGTTGTGAGAAACCCTTGTTAGGGTTACTCTCTTTGATTGTGTGATTTTGTGATTGTGTATTGATTTTGTGTTGTTTAATTTAATTGGTTGATTATATATGTATATTAATGATCTTGGATTAGTTTGGATGGATTGGAAAAATGGAATGGAGGCAAGAGTCTCTTGCCCTCCTTCATGAGGCTTACGGCCACACCCTTGAAGTAGGGTGTTCATGGTTTAAAAATTTGTATCAAGTTGACAATATACCTAATCAAATGATTAAAGTGTAATGGAGTTAAGAAAAACTTAGGATTTCCCCCTTGGGAGGCCATGGCCTCTAGGGCCAATTTAGGATCAAGTTGTGTAATATCATGTAACCTTGGGATTTGAATAATGAAGTGATTAAATGACCAATAATGTAATGGATAGAAACTAATTTGATAACTTATGGTGATTCTTTAAACCTAAGAAAAGAATGAGAGTGTGTGAGACTTGGAAAACTTAGAATAATTCGCTAAGTGAGTTTTGAATAAACTTAAAGCAAGGAACTTAACAATCAAGAGAATTCCTCTAGAGAAAAATTTCATAAGAAATATTAAATTGAAGTGAAACTTAATTAATCGGATAATTAGGAATTAAGTAGGATTTCATAAAATGGAAAGAACCAAGAATGAAGTTTTATCCATAAACTTAGAATAATTTTCAATTAAAGTAAGATCATGAGTGTAAGTAAGAATGTTAAATAATTTCATAATGTACCCTAAAAGTGTAATGTATTATTCAAGGACTTAATAATATTTATTGTGGGTCCATGAGTGAGACCAAGAATGTATTGATGCTTATTTTAGCTGAATTGTGTCATGATATGGAAAGTATATTACTATTGAATATACATGTTATATGCATTGAGTCATCATGCATTGTGAAAGTTCGATGGATTATTGTTATGGCCATATTGCCTAGGAGATTGAACACACCTTAGTGCGGGTGCGAGTAGACTAGTGTAGGTCATGATGTTGACCTTAGGGGCGTCGAGGTATGGGTACCTCGCAATGGACAGTTGGTAGCTCTTCTGTCCGTAGAGCAGATCGATGCAAATGCACCGACGATCCGGACCGAGTCACTATCCTATATCGCGATCTAGTGAAGAATGTCTGTAAAATGCCTTGATGTGCTCGTGGATAAACTGATGAGTTATAGCACTTTGGCCGTGGCAGCTGAGTTGCAGACATGTCTCCTGATCTTTCTCTCCGACTGTTTGTGTCTAGCTCCATGGAGTAGGATTTTGATGTTGTATGTATGAGCATAGTGAGTCCATATATTTTCTGGCATTTAATTCTTATGATAATTGGAACTGATGCCTTACTGATGTATAGCTTCTTGGAATTATTAAATTATTTAATATTTGCCTCTTGATTACTGCTTATTACTCTTATGATGCTATGTGGGTGTCCTACGCCATTTTGTTTCTTACTGCCATAATTGGTAATGCAAGTAGGATGTCTCACCTCTTTTCTGTATCTCTACTATCTCTGTATATATATATGATTCTTTGAAGACGGTGGTGAAGAAGGGGAAGTTCACGAATTTCCCCGGTTTCTGGCCTGGCTGCGATTAGTACTTGCTTTTGATCTTGATGGCCCGTCCACAGGGATTTTTGGGATACGTGCATTTAACATTTCTCGGAGGTCCAGATTGTTGGCATGTTAACTTCAGCTCGGATCGTTGTGTTTACTTGGGAGACGTGTCATTGTCGCTGGCTTAGGGGCGTTATGATCCCCCGATCTTCACCTGCAGCGTTCGTTTACATTTAGAATTTTATATGCTCATTAGGGACATGTGGGGTGAACATTACTACACCCCCACAGGAGGATTCATTCCTCTCCACTGCTCGAGCCCCGGCCCGTAGTTCGGTGGCTCCAATGAGGGTTTCCTCCGACGAGGAAGACCCTGAGGAGGACCCTGACATGGTTCCTTCTCTTTCTTCATAGGGACTGATACTGTGGATAGCTACTAATGGCTATCAATGTTCATTTTGGGGCCTGATGACTTATTATTTTGGTGGGTTGTACATATATGATCTTTTGGGCAGGCATAGTTTTGCTTTTTATATATCGGGCGCTGTAACTTAACAAATTTGATATAATTATATATATATATATATATATATATATATATATATATATGCATGTTGATCGAATGTATGCTTTACTTAATCTTACTCTTTATTATAATTATGTCTTGTCACTATATTTTATTAATTATAACAAAAAAAAAGTCACCATTTTATTTATGCAACTATAATCAAACAAGTTTAATTGTAATATAATGAACCGAGTCTTAATTTATACTTTTGTTTTCCACATTGTAATTAATGATGTGACGTTCCCTCCTAAAAATGGGCATTACAATATGATTATGCAAAGGGTATTTTCTAAGACTATGCTCATGAAATTTGTTATCATAGTGTTTGTGCAATGTCATGAAACGTGTCGTGTGATAGCCAACTTCCATGGCTTCATGTTTTTCTTTGATAACTTGTTATTTCCTGTTATCAAACCAGAAAAAAATTGAACGTATGATAGCCAATCTTTCTGGCTCTCATACTCATCATTTACTTATCATTAAAAGCTATCAAAACTTAATCACAAAAGGGTTCTCAACAGTCTCAAACTCAACAACCACCAAAAGGGTGCTCAACAACTTCAAACTCAACAACCACACATAAATCACTTACACCATTTTTAAACTTCAAAATTTGTAAAAGAATCCATTTTAAAACATGAACACCATACGATAATGACCTAAAAGAAGTAAAAGATTAAGACAATCAGAAAAGCCATACAAGCCCCCTAGCTCATTTGTGAAGTTGAGCATCAAATTTGGTCCTGCCTATCTCTTCTTCACTTTTCGTTTGCTTCTTTTTTTCTTTTCCTCTATTGTCTTCCTTCGTTTCCCTTTCTCTCTTCTCTCATTTCTGTTTCTTGCTTTTTTTTTGAAGACCAACATGAGAGAGGAGAGAAAAGTGAGATATTATCTCACTTTAAAGATAAGGACTAGGGGTAGTTTGGTCTATTAGCTGAAACTTCGTATCTATTAAGAACACTTTAATTTTACAAAATCAAGTTTTCTAACCTCCAAAAGCATTAAAATAAATCCTAAGATTCATATTAACCCTTATTTCACCATTTCCTTAATTTTTCATATTTACGACTCGTCAATCCAATATTTAAACACTCACTCAATGTCATGAAAAATACCGAACTGACTTTGTTTATCCTCAAAATTTAACGACATCCTCTTCTATACATTTGTGACCTAGAAATAAATTTTTTCCATATTTATTTCTCTTAATCAAGCAATTTATGCTATTTTTCTGAGTTAAAATAGTCATTTTGCACATTTTATGTTACGACAAAGTGCCTAAATTAACTCAAAATGTCACAAAATTTAGCAGACATGTTAAATAGGTATTAAGTTACCTTTGTGACCTTATACAAGTTTAACATGCTAAAAAGAGGATGTTACATTTCTCACCTCCTTTTAAAAAAATTATCCCCAAAATTTAGCTTTTTTTACTAAAAGTTTGGAGAACTCTAACAGTTATCCTTAATTGTATCCATCTTATCCTTTCCAATCTCTAACCAAAGCTTAGAGGTTCACATTCTTTTATCCTAATAAGTGTTACCTTGTAAAGGGTCGAAAGATTGAGCCTTCTCTTATCTTCTTAGAGTTTACACCTTTCCTATAGCTTACGGCCTAGGGTCGGGCATAACTTCACGTCTCTGTGGAAACCTTTTGGCAAAGTACCCTAGTTGACCACATACAAAACATACTAAGCAGAGTCTGTCGCCATATTGTCTTCTTCCATACTTATGGCATTCAGGCTCCATAGTTTTCATCTGATTTTGCTCGCTTTCATCTTGTGAATCGCTGGGTGTAAAATCATTTTCCTCATCCCCATCGTCCACTTTTTTTCTCTCTTGAAGATCTGTGGTCCTCTGCTCCATTTAAAATTTGGATTTACTAGACTTCACAATCTTATATTTCTTAACTAGGGTGGGAAAATCCATAATCTCCTTAGGCCTAACAAATATTTTGATTTCATCCCTCAATCCAAACTCAAACTTTGCACACTTCCAGTTTTTGTCTGGGTTGAGCCTAAAGTAAAAGGAAAACTTGGAGAGTTCCTCAAACTTTGCTTCATATTGTATAATGGACATATCTCCTTGTTTCGACTTAAGAAATGCTACTTCCTTATCATCTCAGAGTATAAACTTTTTTTCTAACTTGAGATTTGGGTTGAGACACCGCTTCCTATTTCTATGAACACCGTGTCTTGGATGACCACATATATGACCTGTTGTCTCCTACATCAGTAATCTTTTGATCTCTTTGATTATGCCTATACTTATTTACTTTTACTTTATTCTTGAGGATAATTAGGTTAAAGAAACACCCCTCTTGTACCTAATATCCTTCTCTTCCTCTTATAAAAACTTACGACTTTTATTCCACTTGAGTTTAGTTATTAGTACCTTCAACTACTCTCTTGAAATGGTATTAAAAACACCATTTTGTCTGTTTCAATCAACTTCAAATGTATGTCATTCTGAACTATTGTTCAAAACTAACCTAATATTTCAATTAACATCAAAACCACCCTAAATCGAGTAGTACACTTAGTCTACCTGATTAACACTAGCATGTCTTTCTAAATTGTGCCGATCAAATAGTTTTGTTAATCTATTCAATTAGCCTTGAAGACCATGTCATTCGAAATTTGCTTACTTGACATACTTTGGTTTATCTTCAAAAACTTGAAAATTCGAATAGCTAATGCCATAAACTTATAACTTTGCATACTATTTCATTCAAATCACCACTTGCTCTTTTTGAAAGAATAGTGCAAAAGGACAAGCTAAAAACTTTAGAATAACAACTTTCTTACTCTTTCACTTCTATACCAATCTCTTAATTCTACAAGTATTCAAAGAATTGGAAACTTAACAACAACTTTGACAAATGTTTTCATGTATCTATACACAGGTATAAATTTTGCAAACATAATTCCACTTCACTTAATCATGATTTTACTTTGAGTATCAAGAATACTTCGATTCCATTACTTATTCTGCACTTAGTACTTACTTTTCTTTTCTAATTTTGGTTAGCTTTCTCTTTTCTATTTTTATCTCTTAATTTTCTATCTCTCAAACCCATTTTAAATTAACACATTTTCTTTTAAACTTCCTCTAGATTGAACTTATTTACTTCTTGAAAACATATATCTAAAAAATAATTCTTAAACACCCTCCAAATCCTCTAAGTGCCGGATGCCTCAAATAACCTCTTGTTATCTATTCACCAAATCTCTAACCTTCTTTCTTTGTGGATAGCCCCTTATAAAAAGTCTTGGTTCATTGCATATGTAACACATCAATTGACCTACCAAACATGGCTTACTTCCATATTGTTCTCCACTTTTCGAGCATCTTTGGCCCCACGTTCCAACTTAAGTTTGCTTTTATTTATATTGTACAAACTAAAACACAGATGCACTCTCACTAACTGTGATATCTGACCTTTTTCTTTTTAGAGAACTTACTGATTGGTTGTCCTTTTTGCTCGACTGTTCCTTAACTTCCATTAGATTGTATCCTTTTCTGATTGGTTACAAATTCATTTCTCTAAGCTCTAGGAAATCATAGGAATTCTGGTTGCAGACTAATACTTCAAGTATTGACTGTACTAATGGTATAGGAGGAACTAATTGTTGAGGTGGGTTGGATTCCCTCTTAATAATCCTATTAATAATAGCAACTTAGTCCCTCATAGCAGTTGCCATCATCCTAACCATCTCAGACATATCACTAATACCATCACTAGTAAACTTCCTATTTCCTCGTGTTCGCCTAGGAGATGCCATAATTTCCTGTTCACACAGAACATTACATATTGAGTTGATCAATTTCAATATTATATAACAGTATGCCAATAACTATTAACATCCATTCCTAAGGTTGTCATGCAATTCTATCATATATCCCACATTGAGATAAAAGATAAACAAAAACATCTAAACATGCCCAAAAGCATAGTCAGTCCATTCCATGACTCAACAAGATGAATTATTCTGATACCAAAATGTAACACCCTAACTCTATATAATGTAGTATATTAATATACTCAAGTAAATAAACTTAAGCATGTCACTTCTATACTTAAAACTTAAACGCAACCTGTATAATAACTATCAACAAATAGATATATAGAGCCTTTAACATAAAAGTAAAGAGAACAAGACATTTAACACAATCTGGAAACTTGCTCTTTACTATGAATTTACAACATATATGTATGAGATATACATTATACAAAATGAGCCATTCCGGCACCTATATAAACTATGAATTATAGTTATACATGAAAATTCTAAATTAGGTCTTCAATGCTTTCCTTTGTTCCTCCTTCGATCCTTCTTTGGATTTATCATGGAAACAAAAAATGGGGTGAGAATTTATAAATTCTCAGTAGTACATTTTAAAAACGTGTCATCACAATAAATCACAATAAATCCAGTTGCTTAAGAGAAAAACAAGTTACACATAAATATATGTGGAAAGGTGGCATAAGCCAAAACTCAGCCATTTTCCTTTCCGAGGTAGACAGTTCATTTAATTATAAAAATAATGTAAACATCACATTTTAACCACCATAAGTAAACATACTTTCTCACAAAGAAAAATATATATAAATAATACATCTCATCATTCTAGGGGTAACAAAACCATTATCCTTTGTAACACCCCAACTTTTGGGATAATTACAATATAGTCCCGAAATGTACTGTTTTGTGAATTCTATGAGCAGTAAATTAATTTTGACTGTTTCGTGAGTGTACTTGATTATTGTATGTGATTTGCTCTGAGCTAGGGAAATAATAATTTTTTGGCCGAGAAAAATCTTATTTTAATTAATTGGAGGTGGGGATCTTACTAAACTCAATTTTGATTGATATATATATTAATCTCATAATTTTTAGGATTTAACTATGTAATAAAATAATTTTATATTATTATAATATTATTTTATATTACAAGTACTTACTGTCTCAAAAATAGTAGAAATCTGCTTTGATTTGATCACAGATCTTTAAAAGTACTGTGGGACTCGCGTTTAGGAAAAACAGTCAACTATGCTGACTGGACAAATTCTAGCCAATGAGAGCAAGTCAACGAAAGTGGCTTGACTTTTTAAACCAATAGGAATAGGTCAAAAGATGAAGCATAGACTTTACTTAGGACCGTTGGATGAAGACTTAGTTAGGAAGCCTTTGATTTCAACCATTGATTAAATCAATGGTGAGATTAGAATTCAAACTTTATGACTAATCAATATCTACCTTAGATCTAATCTATGACTAGGAATTAAAGATGAAATCAATGGTTAGAATTTAGTCAAAAAACGTCGGCTTGAATTTGGTTAGTAGCTAATTAAGCTTAATTTGACTAATCTAATTACCTAATTAGCAAACTAAGTGAACTAGCTTAGTTATTAATTAATTATAATCTAAATACCAATTAGATATCCTAATATTGATTAAAGGTTATAATATATGCTAATATATATTAAACTAATTGGTTATATGATTAGAATGTTAATTAAGATTGGTTAGGATATTTAACCTAACTAATTACCTAATTAGTTAGCATGTAATTAGGTGTAATTTGAAAACAATTAAGTCTCTAATTTCCTAAAGGGGCACACGGTTTTGGGCAGCAGCTTGGGAGGCTTGGTTGGCTTGATTCTACAAGGTTCTTGAACTCTCCAAAATGTCATAAACCATGTGCACCTCCATGTGAACACACTAGGATATTTACCATGCAAAATCAATCACTCAACCTCACCCAAAACTCACTCACTCAGTGACCCCTTAATTTACACTCTTCACTTTCATTTTTACACTTATCACAATTAATCTATCCATTTTCTCTCCAAAAATACAAAGAACTAAGCACACTTTTTCTTCCATTTCTCTCTCACTCTATTCGGCCATACACACCACCCACACCACTAAACCTCTATAATTTTATCTGTTCATATTTCCTAAACCCAAATCCTATTCTAAACACTTTTCATTCACAAAGTTTTGCCAAAAAACTACTCTATCTTATCCAAAATCCAACCTTTTGCTTACTTTCTTAAGGGTAAGTCTTGATTCTATGGCTCAAAGTTTGATTTCTAATTTTTATAACCATGATTGTTCCATGGTTTTTCAATATTAAACCTTGTATGTGTTTTTACTAATTGTTTAAAAATTTTAGGGATTTGTTTGGGAGCTTGTACGAAATTTCAAGAGAAGGAGGAAAAATAACCAATTAAATTGTCTTCAAGAGGTAAGAGGGAGATTTAATCTCATCAACCTAAGTGGTGATGGGAAAATGAATTTGATTGTGTATGAAGAATCCATAAGGATTCGATTTGTGTGATTGTTTATGGTTTTTATTATTTTTGTGATTGTTTAAATGCTTTCCTATTTGTGATTTATTTGGTTATGCATGATTATAGTTTTTATTATTTTTGCTATGCATGTTTATGGCTTTAAATAAATTGTATGTGATTATATAATTGCATGTGTTTATAATTGTATAATTATTAAAGTAGGATGTGAGTAACGTGTAACGATTTGTATGAGTGTTCCAAAGAACACAGAATGAGGCTCACGACCTTACATCAAATAGAGAACCAAAATGTTCTCAGCAATTTTCTAAATCACTGATTTAAAGAATCTAGGTAAAATAATAAATTTAAGAATAATTTTGATTAATTATGGCCAACATGCCATTTAGTGTATAATTGAATGCCATTTTATTTTTGATTTTGGCCAATATGCTATTTTATTTTCCAAGATAGGTTAAGTAATGGATTTACAAAATAAATTGATTCCAATGAAACTTTGAGAAAACAAAAGGAATAAATTCAGTCTTAGAATTCTAAATTAGCAGAATTCAGTTTAAGTAAGAAATAAAGCAAACGTTTGAAAAATACTAACGTAAAGCTCATTTCATAAATTTTGAAGCGCATTAGCGAGTTTCAAAGGGTAATTATTGGGTAAAAATAAAATGAACTATATTTAGTGGGAAAACGACAAAAATACCTTATACTAATTTTATAGGCAAAATGCTGCCAAAATTTACTAAAATTAAGCGAATAAAATGAAAAGATTCCATACAATATTTATAACACAAGGAAATTACTCTACGTATTTTAAAATGTACTAGCTATAGTCTACACATAGATAAAATGATAATTTTAAGTAATTTGGTTAAGAAAATGAATTAAAAATCTTACGCGATTGAGAAAATAATTTAAAAACATTTTTTGCGATGTTTAAAAATGTCAAAATATATTTATGCGATTTAAAAATGTTTGTGAAAATGATGAGATTGTGAAAACGCGATAAAATTCCTACGCGATTGAACGATACAGTGAGTTTTGCTGTCAGGCCAAAGTGGTGGACCCGGACATGTGGTGTAGTACTGTCAAGTGGGACATACTATACTTTGGTATTTTATAACTGAGGGTATTTTTGTAATTATGGTAAAATTTGGATAATAAGGGTATTTTTGTAATTTTAGATCATGCTTAGAGTATTGTGTCAATTTAGTTGATAATTGGCGATTGATTGATGAGGCGAATTACACCGTGTTTTTGGTGCGATAAGCGTAGTATGGTTCATTTGTGAACTTGGAGGCGTTAGTGTGCAGAGAATTCCACATGGGGACAGTGGGTTGCTCCTCTGGGCCGTGGTAACAAGCAACACACTAATGATCTTGACAAACACTATTCTTAATCGAGATCTTGATGAGACTATTACGTACTATGCTTGTAGTGCACGGTGTATTGACTGTGTACTACTACACGATGTTTGGACTGTGGACTTTAGACACGATGTTTGACAGTGCAATAGTTTGGTTGGGCAGCCATAAAGTATTCTTAGTTTCTATCTGGATCATTCTCTAAGATATCTGTGTTTAGCTCCATGGAGTAGGAACGAGTCAGCGTGAGTTCATGCATTATCTGCATTTTACTGCTTACCATAATCTGTAATAAAATGTATGATTTATTGCTTTTCAATATTGCATATGATATAATGATATGTATTATTTTATTATAATTATGCATGATATATTGGTATGTACTGTTGTGATAATTATTTTGTACTGTCATTTTCTTTATTGCCATGCGGGTAGTGATGTAGATTGTCTTACCTCTCTATATGTTTTTCAGATATTATTATATTATTTTCGTAAAGAGTTTGAGGAAGAAGAGGATCAGCCTCTTGAGATACAGTATCCGGACGAGCGACAGCCAGGCGAGCTGTACGAGGAAGAGGAGCCGGTAGATCACACTGATCATCAAGACTGATCTTGAGATCATGGCGTTGCCAGGATTCTTCGGGTTTGTGAGACTTGAGTTTCACGGAGGTTCTGAGGCCTGGCGTATGCATGTGGATAGAGGGACAATTGCTTATGTGGGACGTTTGACCGTGTCCCTATGTAGAGAGTATGACGGAGAGGTCATATTCACTACTATGTTATATTTACATTTAGAGTTACCTCTGACTCTTAGGCATTACTGGCATGAAATATTCCATGCACCTAGTGAGCTCAGTAGCGAGTCAACAGCTCGGACTCGTGTCCGTAGTGCTGTGAGATCTCCAAGTTGTGAACTTTTCGATGGTCTTTTTGGAGGATGATCCATTGGAGGGTTAGATATCTATCGAGATGCACTTGGGCAATACTATGTCTTAGTTTTATGTTGTCTTTTATTGCTTTGTTAAATACTTGTAGTTGTAAATTACGTGTGTACTAAAGAAAAACTCATATGTATATTACAGTGTGGTTATGTTTGTTATATTTCGTGTTTTATGTTATTTTATTTAATGTCATAATTATAAAAGGAAAAAAATTTACCACAAATATTATTTAAGTATCAAATATTTTACAACTTGGGTAAGAGTTTTATTTTATTTTATTTTATTACATTCATAAATGTGATATCCCCACAAGGGTGTTACATTAGTTAGTATCAGAGCCCAAGTTAGAGTCTTTTGGGGTTGTGGTTAGGTCTGTTTTTGCTTGTGCTGTGTGATTCTCTGTGATTTGTTTCCCAAAGGTTACATCTGACATTGATTTGTCTTGTTGAAGAAAGAAGATGTCTGGAGGAAGAGGAAGGCGTGCAAACGTGGATCGAGATGTGGATCCAATGATTGCAGTTGCTGATGCTATGCAGCGAATGGCAGAAGTAATTACACAGTAAAATCAAAGAGCAGCTCAACAGCAAGATGCGACTGCTGATGCTTTGAATTTGTCTGAGTTTAGGCGCAACAACCTGCCACAGTTTAGAGGCGAGTTTGACCCTGAGAAGGCAAGTCTTTGGATTCAAGACTTGGAGAGAGTATTCGAAGGAATGGGGTGCGCGAAAAATAAGAAGGTAACATATGTTAGAATATGTAGAATCTTGGTTAGAAATCATTTGTATTTAAATTTAAATGTCTTCAGAAGTTGAGCAGTGATGAAGAAAAGACTTTAAGTATATATGTTAGGGGGAGATGCTGAGAATTGGTGGAGAAATACCCGCTAATTATTGCAAGCTGAAGGAATTGAGATCACCTGGGAGGTGTTTTGTGAAGTATTTCTAGAGAAGTACTTTCCCGGTACTGCTCGACATGCCAAGGAGATAGAATTTCTTGGTCTATGTCAAGGGAATATGACTGTTAGAGAATATGCTACAAAATTTGAGAGTTTGTCGCAATTCTCAAGGTATTTCTAAATCTGACCAGATGAGGTATGGAAGTGCCAAAAGTTTGAAGATGGGTTAAGGGTAGAGCTGAGGCGTGCAGTGCTACCTATGAGAATGAGGGAGTTTCCTGTGTTGATGGACACTTGTCGACGACTCGAGGCGTTGGAGCCGTCCCGAGATCAGAGGAATCGTAACTTTGGACCGACTAGGTTTCAAAGGGGAGGTAGTAGCAGTAATACCCGGTTTCAGTGAAAGCCTTATGCGAGACCGTCAGGGAGTCAGCCTCAACGTCCGTCAGTTGGGGGAAGTTTTAGCGGAAACCGATCTGGTCAGAATGTGGCGTTTACGCCAACATGTTTTAAATGTGGCAAGAGTGGCCATATTTCGATAGATTGCTCGATCAAAGGAACAATCTGTTTCAACTACAGAAAACCTGGACATGTTTCTAGGGATTGCACTCAGCCGGAAAGGAAGCCTGCTGTGAGAAATGTTCGTGCTACTCAGCCGAGATCTGGAGGGCGAGTGTATACGATGACTGGAACTGAAGCTTCTCAATCTGAGGATCTTATTCAAGGAAAAGGTATCATTGAAGGTGATCACCTGACTTTGTTATATGATTCGGGTGCAACACACTCATTTATTGCATATGATTGTGTGGAACGTTTGAAACTGCCTGTGCCTTCTCTGAGTTTTCAATTGATTGTTTCTACACCAACTGCCAAGCCTGTTGTTACATCCAAAATATGTATGAACTGTCCTATTGTTATAAAGGATCGTAAGTTTTCGGTCAATTTGATTTGTTTACCTCTTGTTGAGATAGACATAATATTAGGAATGGACTGGTTATCTTCTAACCATATCCTCATAGACTGTGCGAGCAAAACCATAGTTTTTCCTAAACAAGAAAGTTCTGGATTCTTGACTGCTGTTAAGGTCAAGTCATTGTTGAGGGATGGAGCTCAAGGGTTTATGTTGTTGTCTTCTTTGGAAGTCAAGTGTGAGAAGGATGTGAGCGCTATTCCTGTCGTCAATGAATTTCCAGAGATTTTTCTTAATAATGTACCTGGTTTACCACCGAAAAGGGAGATCGAATTCTCTATCGACTTAGTGCCAGGAGCAGGTCCTATTTCGATTGCACCATATCGAATGTCGCTTGTAGAGTTGGCAAAGTTGAAGAAGTAATTGGAGGAACTGTTGGAGAAGCAGTTTGTGCGACCTAGTGTTTCGCCATGGGGAGCACCAGTGCTATTAGTCAAGAAGAAGGATGGAACTTCGCGTCTTTGTGTTGATTATCGTCAGCTGAATAAGGTTACTATAAATAATAAGTATCCACTACCAAAGATTGATGATCTAATGGATCAATTCAAGGGAGCCGCTATATTCTCTAAGATAGATCTGTGATCAGGTTATCATCAGATTCGTGTCAAGGTCGATGATATACCTAAAACAGCTTTCCGAACTCGTTATGGACATTATGAGTATCAAGTGATGCCGTTCGGAGTGACAAATGCTCCTGCAATATTCATGGACTATATGAATAGGATTTTTTGTCCGTACTTAGATAGATTTGTCATTGTTTTTATCGATGACATTCTGATCTATTCTCAAAGTCAAGAAGAGCATGCTGGACATCTCAATATAGTTCTCCAGATTTTGAAGGAGAAGAAGCTGTATGCGAAATTGGCAAAGTGTGAGTTTTGGTTGGAAGAAGTTCAATTTCTAGGTCACGTAATTTCCAAGGAAGGTATTGCGGTAGACCCAGCAAAGGTGGAGACTGTTTTGCAGTGGGAAAGGCCTAAGACTGTGACTGAGGTTTGAAGTTTTGTTGGATTAGCTGGATATTACCGAAGGTTTATTGAAGGTTTTTCCAAGATAGCTGGACCACTTACATAACTCATGAGGAAGGGCCAAGTTTTTGATTGGACAGAGGAACGTGAAGCGAGTTTCCAAGAGCTGAAGAATAGATTAACGACTGCACCAGTGTTAATTTTACTAGATCCTAACAAATCTTTTGAGGTGTATTGTGATGCATCTTATCAAGGGTTAGGATGTGTGTTGATGCAGAATCGGAATGTGGTGGCTTATGCTTCAAGACAGTTGAAGGTTCATGAGAGGAACTACCCAACGCACGATTTGGAGCTAGCTGCAGTAGTTTTTGCATTGAAGGTGTGGAGGCATTTTCTGTATGGAGCTATGTTCAATGTCTTTAGTGATCACAAGAGCTTAAAATACTTGTTTGATAAAAAAGAATTGAATATGAGGCAGAGGCGATGGTTGGAATTTTTGAAGGACTATGATTTTCAGCTTCAATAACATCCAGGAAAAGCGAATATGGTGGCAGATGCCTTGAGCAGAAAGGTGGTTAGTGTTTCTACTATGATGATAAAGGAGGAGGAGCTGATGAATCAATTCAGAGATCTATGGTTATCAATAGAGTTGGTACCCGAAAAAATTCGTCTAAGTAAGGTTGTGGTTTGAAATGACTTGCTAGAAGTGATCCGCGAAAAATAAGATGAAGATGCATTTTTACAGAATGAAAAGGAATTATTGAAGCAAGGTCATAAAGCGACGATGGAGGAAAGATCTGATGGAATCTTGAAGTTTGAAGGAAGAGTTTGTATACCTGATGATCCCGAACTTAAGAAAGCAATTTTGGATGAAGCTCATACTAGTAATTTGAGTATGCATCCGGGGATGACAAAGATGTATCAAGACTTGAAACGACTATTTTGGTGGCCAAGGATGAAGAGAGATGTAGCAGAACGTGTGACATCTTGTCTTGTCTGTCAGAAGGCAAAAGTGGAACATCAAAGGCCTGCTGGTATGTTACAACCTTTGACTATTCCAGAGTGGAAGTGGGATAGTATTTCAATAGATTTTGTTACTGGATTGCCAAGAACGAGGAAAGGTCATGATTCTATATGGGTTATAGTTGATAAGCTTACGAAGTCAGCGCATTTCTTGCTGATCAATATTAAGTATTCGTTGGAGCGATAAACCCAGATATATATCAACGAAGTTGTTAGACTTCATGGTGCGCCTGCAAGTATAGTTTCTGATAGAGATCCAAGGTTTACGTCGAGACTCTGGCAAAGTTTGTAAGAAGCTATGGGGACTAAATTACGATTGAGTTCTGCATATCATCCGCAGACTGATGGTCAGACGGAGAGGACGATTCAGTCGTTAGAGGATTTGTTGCGTGCTTGTGTGTTAGAACAATAAGGGAGTTGGGACGAATTTCTGTCTTTGATAGAATTCACCTACAACAATAGTTTTCACTCGAGCATAGGGATGGCACCCTATGAAGCACTTTATGGACGATGATGCCGAACACCTTTGTGTTAGTATCAGGATGGAGAGAGTATGACTATTGGTCCTAATCTTGTGCAGCAGACTACGAAAAAGGTGAAAATGATACAGGAGAAGATGCGAACGACTCAGAGCCGACAGAAGAGCTATGCTAATAAACGAAGAGGACCTTTGGAATTTGAAGAAGGCGATCATGTATTCTTACGAGTTACGCCTACGACTGGTGTCGAAAGAGTTATTAAGTCTAGGAAGCTTACTCCTAAGTTTATAGGGCCTTATCAAATTATTCATCGGATTGGTCCTGTAGCTTACCAAATAGCTTTACTACCTTTTCTATCCAATCTCCATAATGTATTTCATGTGTCTCAGTTGAGGAAATACATTCCCGATCCAACTCATGTGATACAACCTGATGAAGTACAGCTGAAGGATAATTTGACGTATGAAACACTTCCAGTTAGAATCGAGGACAGGAGAGTGAAACAACTTTGAGGGAAGATGATTGAGCTGGTGAAGGTAGTGTGAAACGATGTAACGGGAGATGCTACGTGGGAGTTAGAGGATAGGATGAGGGAGCAATATCCTCAATTGTTTGATATATGATGAATTTCGGGGACGAAATTCTTATTAGTAGGAGCGAGTTGTAACACCCTAACTTTTGGGATAATTACAATATAGTCCCAAAATGTACTATTTTGTGAATTCTGTGAGCAGTAAATTAATTTTGATTGTTTCGTGAGTGTACTTGATTGTTGTATGTGATTTGCTCCGAGCCAGGGAAATAATAATTTTCTAACCGGAATAATCTTATTTTAATTAATTGGAGCTAGGGGATCTTACTAAACCCAATTCTGATTGATATATATATTAATCTCATAATTTTTAGGTTTTAACTGTGCAATAAAATAATTTTATATTAGTATAATATTATTTTATATTACAAGACCTCTTGTCTCAAAAATTGTAGAAATCTGCTTTGATTTGATCACGGATCTTTAAAAGTACCGTGAGACCCGCGTTTAGGAAAAGCAGTCAACTATGCTGACTGGACAAATTCTAGCCAATGAGAGCAAGTCAACGAAAGTGACTTGACTTTTTAAACCAATAGGAATAGGTCAAAAGATGAAGCATAGACTTTACTTAGGACCGTTGGATGAAGACTTAGTTAGGAAGCCTTTGATTTCAACCGTTGATTAAATCAATGGTGAGATTAGAATTCAAACTTTATGACTAATCAATATCTACCTTAGATCTAATCTCTAGGAATTAAAGATGAAATCAATGGTTAGAATTAAGTCAAAAATAGTAGGCTTGAATTTGGTTAGTAGCTAATTAAGCTTAATTTGACTAATTTAATTACCTAATTAGCAAACTAAGTGAACTAGCTTAGTTATTAATTAATTATAATCTAAATACTAATTAGATATCCTAATATTGATTAAAGGTTATAATATATGCTAATATATATTAAACTAATTGGTTATATGATTAGAATGTTAATTAAGATTGGTTAGGATATTTAACCTAACTAATTACCTAATTAGTTAGCATGTAATTAGGTGTAATTTGAAAACAATTAAGTCTCTAATTTCCTAAAGGGGCACACGGTTTTGGGCAGCAGCTTAGGAGGCTTGGTTGGCTTGATTCTACAAGGTTCTTGACTTCTCCAAAATGTCATAAACCATGTGCACCTCCATGTGAACACACTAGGATATTTACCATGCATAATCAATCACTCAACCTCACCCAAAACTCACTCACGGTAGTAGCCCCTTAATTTACACTCTTCACTTTCATTTTTACACTTATCACAATTAATCTATCCATTTTCTCTTCAAAAATACCAAGAACCAAGCACAGTTTTTCTTCCATTTCTCTCTCACTCTATTCGGCCATACACACCACCCACACCACCAAACCTCTATAATTTTATCTCTTCATATTTCCTAAACCCAAATCCTATTCTAAACACTTTTCATTCACAAAGTTTTGCCAAAAAACTACTCTATCTTGTCCAAAATCCAACCTTTTGCTTACTTTCTTAAGGGTAAGTCTTGATTCTATGGTTCAAAGTTTGATTTCTAATTTTTCTAACCATGATTGTTCCATGGTTTTTCAATATTAAACCTTGTATGTGTTTTTACTAATTGTTTAAGAATTTTAGGGATTTGTTTGGGAGCTTGTACGAAATTTCAAGAGAAAGAGGAAAACTAACCGATTTAATTGTCTTCAAGAGGTAAGAGGGAGATTTAATCTCATCAACCCTAAGTGGTGATGGGAAAATGGATTTGATTGTGTATGAAGAATCCATAAGGATTCGATTTGTGTGATTGTTTATGGTTTTTATTATTTTTGTGATTGTTTAAATGCTTTCCTATTTGTGATTTATTTTGTTATGCATGATTATAGTTTTTATTATTTTTGCTATGCATGTTTATGGCTTTAAATAAATTGTATGTATATTGTATGTGATTATATAATTGCATGTGTTTATAATTGTATAATTATTAAAGTAGGATGTGAATAACGTGTAACGACTTGCATGAGTGTTCCAAAGAACATAGAATGAGGCTCACGGCCTTACATCAAATAGAGAACCAAAATGTTCTCAGCAATTTTCTAAATCACTGATTTAAAGAATCTAGGTAAAATAATAAATTTAAGAATAATTTTGATTAATTATGGCCAACATGCCATTTAGTGTATAATTGAATGCCATTTTATTTTCGATTTTGGCCAATATGCTATTTTATTTTCTAAGATAGGTTAGGTAATGGATTTACAAAATAAATTGATTCCAATGAATCTTTGAGAAAACAAAAGGAATAAATTCAGTCTTAGAATTCTAAATTAGCAGAATTCAGTTTAAGTAAGAAATAAAGCAAACGTTTGAAAAATACTAACGTAAAGCTCATTTCATAAATTTTGAAGCACGCTAGCGAGTTTCAAAGCGTAATTATTGGGTAAAAATAAAATGAACTATATTTAGTGGGAAAATGACAAAAATACCATATACTGATTTTATAGGCAAAATGCTGCTGAAATTTACTAAAATCAAGCGAATAAAATGAAAAGATTCCATACTATATTTATAACACAAGGAAATTACTCTACGTATTTTAAAATGCACTAGATATAGTCTACACATAGATAAAATGATAATTTTAAGTAATTCGGTTAAGGAAATGAATTAAAAATCTTACGCGATTGAGAAAATGATTTAAAAACATTTTTGCGATGTTTAAAAACATCAAAATATATTTACGCGATTTAAAAATGTTTGTAAAAACGATGAGATTGTGAAAACGCGATAAAATTCCTATGTGATTGAACGATACAGTGAGTTTTGCTATCGGGCCAAAATGGTGGACCCGGACATGTTGTGGTGTAGTATTGTCAAGTGGGACATACTATACTTTGGTATTTTATAACTAAGGGTATTTTTGTAATTATGGTAAAATTTAGATAATAAGGGTATTTTTTGTAATTTTAAATCATGCTTAGAGTATTGTGTCAATTTAGTTGATAATTAGCGATTGATTGATGAGGCAAATTACACCGTGTTTTTGGTGCGATAAGCGTAGTGTGGTTCATTTATGAACTTGGAGGCGTTAGTGTGCGGAGAATTCCACATGGGGACAGTGGGTTGCTCCTCTGGGCCGTGGTAACGGGCAACACACTAATGATCTTGACAAACACTATTCTTAATCGAGATCTTGAGGAGACTATTACGTACTATGCCTGTAGTACGCGGTGTATTGACTGTGTAATACTACACGATGTTTGGACTGTGGACTGTAGACATGATGTTTGACAGTGCAATAGTTCGGTTGGGCAGCCATAAAGTATTTTTAGTTTCTATCTGGATCATTCTCTCAGATATCTGTGTTTAGCTCCATGGAGTAGGAACGAGTCGGTGTGTGTTCATGCATTATCTGTATTTTACTGCTTACCATAATCTGTAATAAAATGTATGATTTATTGCTTTTCAATATTGCATATGATATAATGATATGTATTATTTTATTATAATTATGCATGATATATTGGTATGTACTGTTGTGATAATTGTTTTGTACTGTCATTTTCTTTATTGCCATGCGGGTAGTGATGTAGATTGTCTCACCTCTCTATATGTTTTCTCGATATTATTATATTATTTTCGTAAAGAGTTTGAGGAAGAAGAGGATCAGCCTCTTGAGATACAGTATCCGGACGAGCGACAGCCGGGCGAGCTGTACGAGGAAGAGGAGCCGGTAGATCACACTGATCATCAAGACTGATCTTGAGATCATGGCGTTGCCAGGATTCTTCGGGTTTGTGAGACTTGAGTTTCACGGAGGTTCTGAGGCCTGGCGTATGCATGTGGATAGAGGGACAGTTGCTTATGTGGGACGTTTGACTGTGTCCCTATGTAGAGAGTATGACGGAGAGGTCATATTCACTACTATGTTATATTTATATTTAGAGTTACCTCTGACTCTTAGGCGTTACTAGCAAGGAATATTCTATGCGCCTAGTGAGCTCAGTAGCGAGTCAACAGCTCGGACTCGTGTCCGTAGTGCTGTGAGATCTCCAAGATGTGAACTTTTCGATGGTCTTTCTGGAGGATGATCCATCGGAGGGTTAGATATCTATCGAGATGCACTTGGGCAATACTATGTCTTAGTTTTATGTTGTCTTTTATTGCTTTGTTAAATACTTGTAGTTGTAAATTACGTGTGTACTAAAGAAAAACTCATATGTATATTACAGTGTGGTTATGTTTGTTATATTTCGTGTTTCATGTTATTTTATTTAATGTCATAATTATAAAAGGAAAAAAATTTACCACAAATATTATTTAAGTATCAAATGTTTTACAACTTGGGTAAGAGTTTTATTTTATTTTATTTTATTGCATTCATAAATGTGACATCCCCATAAGGGTGTTACATCCTCAGTCCTCATCATTTTTAGAAAAAAAAAAAAGACAATTGCCCATGCAATTATCATTTTATGCAATGCATTATGATTTTATGATTATGCCTAATGAATACCCTAAAATATGTTTATGCAATGTTTCTAAAAGATTTTGTTTTGAAAAACACATGTTATGAGAATACCTTTCTTCCAAGAAAACCTTTGTTCTAGGAAGTCCTTTTATTCGTTATATATCCTCTAGTAGGAAGGGGTACGAAACCCTTTTGTTCCTTATCCTCTTTACACTACCTGGTATAGGTGGTTATCTTGCCCCATAATAGTGAGGTTACCGATTACTACTCATAATACTATACTGGGTATTTCCTCTCTAAGTAGTAGGGCATCAACCACTTAACACTACTTAGTATGAGTGGGCTAACTCACCTCACATCCCTTAATACCTAGAACCCTAGCACTAAGAGCCCCTTTTGCTCAAGCCATAAGGTCATTCATACTTGGAAATAGCAAATAACAAGTTTGAAAACCAAACATGCAAAGTTGTTTATAAAACCATTCATTCCTTTAACCTCTTTCCATACTAACCTTCACAAGGCCTAAACTTAGACAAGTGAAAGTGGAAACTAGCAAACATGTGAATTCAGTTCTACTTGCTACACATGTTTCTGGTACCTTTTCTAACTTTACCTTGATTATCAAGAGAATAAAACCTCATACTTGCACCCTTAGTTCTAGTCAACTTAACAAAGCAACTTATTCATGAAGATAAACAAATCATGTCAATCAAATTTAGAACAGTGCGTCTCACACACCCCATCATCACATCTCATGTAGTATCTTATGAAACTCTATGTTGCTCATGATTTTAGACATTTTCCTAAGGCATTCACAACTAGGGAAATGCTTAAGGATTCTCACATGTCTTGATATTTTTTGGTTTAGTAGCCTAGAAAGACTGATTTTCAAGAATGTACTAAATGTACATCATAACTATAGAAATTCTGAAATTTCATAAGAAAATAGTCTCATCTCATATATTTCAAATGAAATAAACCTCACCTCATTTGGCTAAGTGTGGTAAAAGTTATACAACAAAATGTAGAACCTGAAATAGGGCACTAACTGTTTTACCCGAATCTGATCTAACTTTAAGTTGAATTTGGGAACGAAAGAAGAGTGCAAAAATTCTAAATTTTTTACCTCTTATAGCCTTACAGGCTAGTTCAAAATAACACTGGTCTTATGTAATTACGACCTCGGAGTAGGAAGTTATACAATCTGGTTTACTAAGTGCCAAATTGCTTGTTTTTGTAGAATCTGTCAGATTCAAACAAAAATTGGTGCTTCTTGGGTTGGCCTAAAAATATAAATTTTTACTACAACGAAGCCTTGTATCTTAGATTTCAAATGAAGTAATAAGTAAGTCATTTCGATGTCTATAGCTCAAGATATGCAATTAACACCATAGGGTGCCAGAGTGAGATTTCTACAGAACTTGTTTCTAACCGAGTTTGCTACATAATTTAGTTTCTATTGAGTTAGGAGTTGTATCTTTCTTAAAACAAGGCTGGATATCCAATTAGCATTAAAACCTAATTGGTTAACACTTGGGAAAAGGTTGCATTTTGTAACTCATAATTGATTACCATCATGGGTTAATCGATTATGACCAATTTTTATAACTACTAGTCATTCCAATAACCTGTTATTATTACAATGTAACTTATTACCACAATACAAGGTTCTCTGGAATATCAAATAACCTGTTATCAAGCAATGATAACTAATTATTTTTTGGTTTCAAACTAGAAAATGAAACGTGTGACAGCCAACTTCCATGGCTTCATGTTTTTCTTTAATAACTTGTTATTTTCTGCTGTCAAACCAGAAAAAAAATTGAACGTATGATAACCAACCTTTACGGATCTCATACTCATCATTTACTTATCATTAAAATCTATCAAAACTTAATCACAAAAGGGTTCTCAACAGTCTCAAAATCAACAACCACCAAAAGGGTGCTCAACAACTTCAAACTCAACAACCACACATAAATCACTTACACCATTTTTAAACTTCAAAATTTGCAAAAGAATCCATTTTAAAACATGAACAGCTCATGGTAATGACCTAAAAGAAGTAAAAGATTGAGACAATAAGAAAATCCATACAAGTCCCCTTACCTCATTTGTGAAGTTGAGCTTCAAGTTTGGTCTTGCCTTTCTCTTCTTCATTTTCCCTTTGCTTCTTTCTTTCTTTTCCCTTGTTGTCTTCCTTCATTTGCCTTTCTCTCTTCTCTCATTTCTGTTTCTTTCTTTTCTTCTGAAGACTAATGTGAGAGAAGAGAGAAAAGTAAGATAATATCTCACTTAAAAGATAAGGACTAGGGGTAGTTTGGTCCATTTGTTAAAATTTTGTATCTGTTAAAAATACTTTAATTTTACTAAATCAAGTTTACTAACCTCGAAAAGCATTAAAATAAATCCTAAGATTCATATTAATCTTTATTTCACCATTTTCTTAATTTTCTATATTTACGACTCGTCAATCCAGTATTTAAACATTCACTTAGTGTCCTTAAAAATACCGAACTGACTTTGTTTATCCTCAAAATTTAACTACATACTCTTCTACACATTTGTGACTTAGAAATAAATTTTTCATATTTATTTCTCTTAACCATGAAATTTATGCTATTTTCTTGAGTTAAAATAGTCATTTTGCACATCCTGTGTTACGACAAAGTGCCTAAATCAACTCAAATCGTTACAAAATTTAGTGGACATGTTAAACAAGTATTAAGCTACCTCTATGACCTTATACAAGTCTAACATGATAAAAAGAGGTTATTACACTATGAGCTTGCATGCTCTGAGAATCTAGAACTAGTCCTCATTCAAAGAATGCTTGGACATATCTACTCTTCATTAGTTAAATGATTGTGCATATCATAAAAGGTTACAAATACATAGGAATAGTAAGTGTGTGAAATTATGCAGTGTTATAACTTGTATCTAGTACCCATGTAATCACATCCCAAGTGATATCACATGCTACACCATGTTACTCAAGGGACTAGACACCTACCTATGGCAATCACCAACCATTAAATGCACAAAGGCTTAATCTTTTACACATATGCTAGGTGGTTATTTCTTTCATGAAATATCCCTAATAGTGTCTTTACACACACCAAAAAGCATGTATAAAATATCCTAACAGATAAAGAACTCCATTTTCTCAAAAAGAGACACATGGATCAATCTATTCTAAGCGCCCACTTTCCCAACACTTAGGAGCCTAATGACAACAAACCTCTCATGTTTCATCTATCATTGGGCGGTTAGGCGCACAGAGTCTGATCTCTTAATCACTCAACTCCAGAACTCTCTGGACTAGCACGCTTAGGCACTCACTTCCTGAGTGCTTAGGTGCCTAACATATTTTCTTCTTTGGCCTTGGGCGCTTAGGCACTCCACTCTTGGGTACTTAGGCACTCCACTCTTGGGAGTTTAAGCGCCCTACATGATTTTCCTCTCTGGACTTGGGTGTGTTAACTTTTGGGCGGTTAAGCGATCAACTTTTGGGCGCTTAATCGCCCATCGTCAGAGTCTCCATACTCTGTTCCATTGAGTTTCTTACTCCACTTAGACCCTCAAACACAAATACTAAATGGTTTTCAACTACAAACATGGTCTCTAAATAACTTATAACTCTCATGCACTTTCTTAACTCATTAGAGCATGAGTTCATGAACATAAACTAAACCTCCAACACCTATTTCTGAACTTCAATCTCAAGGGTTCATATGGACATCTCTAAGTTCACAACTCACAACCATACATAGAATAAGTCATAAACATCCATTTCAACCATTGAAGACAAGATTCAACACATAAAAACTATTGAATCCCTCTCAAACCCATTTCCACTAAACTAACTATGCACGAAGCATTAATAAATAGATAGGGAAAGAGATAAGCAAAAGCAAATACCCCTACCTCAAGTGGTGTAACTGATGCTCAAGCTTTTTTCTTGGCTTTCCTTGGTTCCTCCTCATCTTCCTTCTTCATTTCCTTCTTCTCTTTTCTTCTTCCTTTCTCTTTCCTTTTCTCTTCTCTTCTTGCTGCTCTAGATCCTGAGATGAGAGAAATAAGGGAAAAAAAGTCAAAGATAAAGATGAAAGGATGAGGGACAGTGCAAAGATAAGGATGGTTTCAAATATTTAGCTAGAAACTTTATATCTCTTAAGAATACATTGATCTTACCAATCCAATTTTCATAACTTCCATGGGTGTTATGAAAAATCCTAGGATTCATCCAATCCTATTCTTATCATTTCATAATCTTTCATACATCACTTAAGTTATATTACTTTTTCTCAAGTTAAACTAAACATAAGGAAATAAGCTAACAAGCTTACAGGTATCTACCTTAAACTATTCTCATTACTAGAAAATTCTTCATTCTTTACTTGATATCTCAACAAATTCTCATAATTTTTCAAGATATATTCCTATTTAATCTAGTCTTTAAATACTTACTCAGTGTTACTAAAAATACTAAACTAACTTAGTTAATTTTCCAAAATTAACCACATCGCTTTCTATTTGTTTGAAACCTAGAAATAAATTCTCCTTATTTATTTCCCTCATCTAAGCAGTTTATGGTACTCTCTGGACTATTAACAGCTATTTTTTCACATCCAGTGTTATAGCAAAATAACTCAACTAACTTAAAAAGATTACTAAAGTTAACAAGTAACTTATACAAGAATTACTAAACTCCTATAACCCTGATTAAAACTAACTAGTTGGAGAGGATATTACATAATTAACCATTTATCCTACTTAATTAATCATACTTTATGTCACACCACTTAGTATACAAAAAATCCTTAGGGATATGTAAGAATTCCCTATCTATTTTCTTAAGGCTACATTTGATAGACAGTATAAGGAGGACCTCATAATATTAGGTCCTATCATGTGTTTGGTACTATTAGGTCTTATCATGTGTTTGGTACCTTAACCTGATAATATAGTCAAATTAGGTTAAACCTTTTTATCCTATTATGACCGATAACGTTATCCTCTCCTCCTCTCTCTAATTATACCTGATAGGAAATGTAATTTAAATTCATCCCTCAACCATTGTCTCTTTCCACAACCTTTGGATCTTATCTTTTATTCCAAAAGCTATGCCCATGTCTCCCCTCTTCCTCTTCTATGCTGCCATTTCCAAAACTGGACCACCGCTACACCACTGAGCCATTACTGTCGACAGACCATTTCCATCTCCGAAACACCTTCGTTAGACCACCATTAGACTTTTGCCAAACCACCACTACCATAGCCATTCTTTTCAACCCCCAGCCACCACCAGAGCATTGTAGAACAAGGGTAGAAGATGGAGCTTCTAGTTGTGTTGATGATGATTATTGGGATTGTAGTGGGCTTGATTTCTAGGTTTCAGTTGGGATTGCAAAAGGCACAATTTTTGGATGGTTGAGACAGTTGTAAAGGGCTCCAACCTCATGTTAATATCCATAACCAAAACCTCAAACCTATATCATCTTCTTCTACCTCAAATGACATTATTGGCACCATAAAGAACTTACTACGAAAGCAAGTGAAAGAGAAAACTCATCGCTCTCATCCTTAGAGTTCGTATGTGCTTCCCACCAATTGGGACTATTATGAGGAAAAATTTGAGTTTGGGTTTATAGGAGTCTCAACTCTTGACACTAATGTTGTTATGCCCAAGAGTAATGGTGCAGATTTTTGCCATCTCCTTTCTAAGGCTCATTCTCAACTAATTACAACATTGGCTTTTGATGATGTTCCTCTTGTTAGGTATTTTTTGGCTTCATAACTCAATGAACCAATAGTGACAATGATATTGATAAACATTTGTTGTTCTATTATCTATCATGTCCTTCAGTTTACACAAATTCGGTTTAGACTTCTTGATGTTAGGGTTGCCGATGATTTTTGGGCTTTTCTTTGAAGGGTGAAAGTTTTAACCTTCGATTAATGGGAGTGGAAGAAGATGACAAAACAAGGAGGGTGAGGAAGAAGATGAACTAATACCATGGTGTTTTATTAACAAAAAGGTTAATTTTGTCATCTTAAATATTTATTTATACAATCATGTCATATATACTATATTGGTTAAACACATGATAGTGTAAAGGATTATTAGGCCTTTAATACTATCAGGGCTTACGATACTCCCTTATCTTATCATGTTTTATACTATCAGGTACACTAAATGCAACTTAAACGTACTATACCGATATGAAGGATGTATGCCTTTCAAATCGCTTAAGAAAAAACTTAATCATGATTGACGCAAAAATTAATTTGAGTATACCATATTCTTTTAAAAAAAATTGTTTCTATTTAATATGCATTGATGTAAAAAAAATTAAAAAATACATGACAGTTAGTCTTAACAAGTTGCAAACAGATTGTTGAATGATAATGTTAGATTAAACTCTTATTTAATTCTTGTTGTAACATTATAGAATCATCATAACTAGATTAGTACTCGTGCAATGGACGATATTATAAAAATAATAAAATATTTAAATTAATTAATTATTTATTAATATAAGAAACATATATACTATTTTTTAAGTGATATAAGTAACATAGTCTAACACTATACTAAAAATATTTATATATTAAAAGATATTATGTAACATCCTCTGCTCTAGTTTGCTTATATAGACAATATAAAAATAATTAGATTATTACCAGACTTGCTTGTTTATTTATATGTATGTCTATGTTAGTTTGTACGTAACTACAATTACGCAAAGTGTAAAATTAAGCTTAAAATGACTTGAATAATAATGGAAATTAGTAAATTAATATAAATAAAAATATGGAAAATTTATAATTTAGTTATAAATAAATAAAATGAATTATAGTAATTTTATTAACTCGAATAATTAAATTTAATAATTTTAGTGTTTTTTCTTAATTTAAAAGTAGTGTAGAAATTAGAATAAATAAGATGAAATTACTAAAATAATATTATATATTGAGAAAAATATTTACATGATAATGACAATTTTATAATTTCCATATGGTTTAAGAAAATGAATGGGAGCAAATTAGAATAATTATATATTCCTAGAAATATATTTAGAATAAAGGAATTAGGATCATCATTACCATGGGCCAATGAAAATTCATGTACAAAAGTGACCCACTTAGCTTAAACCTCATTGGTTTAATATCCAATTTTGACTTTAAGTGGTTTAGAGCTTGACAAGACTTAAATCAATATAATTGCATGCATGAAAGTTACTTGTACCCCCAAGTTAACAACATAATGGTAAGAATTAGGACCTAATCAATATCAATTGGCCTAAACTAAGATCCTAACCTAATCCTATGCATTTCTAAAACTTGTTAGGAAGCTAACTCCTAAGTCTAAAGATCAAAATCTTCCTAGGAGCATTAGAGCTCATCCTAACCCCCTATAACCACCCAAATTTAGGAGTTAAGTTGCTTCCCACCTATATTCCTCCTCTTCCTCGTGACATCACCACACACACACACACCTATCTTTCTCTCTTCTCTTTCGGTTGAAGACGCAACATGGTAACCATGGGAGCCAAACTTGGAGTTCGGTGCACATCTTCTCTAGCTCATGAAGGAAAACTTTCTCCTCACTTCCTCCTCCACTGGTTGGATTCTTCAACCAAGCAAGTTCATCCGTTTCTTCCTCCACCAACCTGCGAGCTTTGAAGCTAAGTAGGGATTCTTGATTTTCTTTTATTCTTCCTTTCATTCTCCAATGCCAAGATGTGAGCCTGCATGTTAATTTTGCTTGGAAACTTGATTATATTTTGCTGGATTGTTCTCGGGTTCATAAGGGAAAAATGGGGGTTTTTTTGCACCATGCTTCTAGTTGTTGTTGGTTGGCTTTTACTGCGACCTATGCTTGCTTGTATTGACAAAAATTTTGATGGTATTTGTTGATGGAGCTATCTCGGGTTCATGGATAAATTTAGGGGATTGTTGCACTATATGATTTATTGTTGTTGTTCTTGATTATCTCTTGAAATATATGGTCTTAATGTGATGAAATTTTGAGCTTTGGTTGATATATGTTATTCTGAATGAGTTTTAGAGGATCGCCTAAAGAGGATTGGTGAAGGTGGTTTCCTTCGTAGTATGGTGGCAACGACGGTGATGCGATGGGGTGGGTACCTACAAAAGGTACTTCGACGCTCAAGTTAGACTATGCACATGGTGGGTTGTGTTTTTGGGATTCATATTCATACCTTTATTACCTTGCCTAGTATTTATAGGAGCATCGTAATAGAAAAGAATCAAGTTTTGAATCTTCATTAATGGAAAACAAATGCTATTAATGAGGATTCCTATAAAATAGGAAGGAATTTAGATAATTATATCTTTTAGTTATAATCCTTATTTACGAGAGATTTAGGGAGAGATTTACTCCTCATTGATAGGTACAATTATAGCCCTAAGTGTATGTGCACCATTTTCCGGGATCTATCCTAGACGAGCCGAGTTGTTGCTGACTAAGCTAACTTGGAACCCAGTCTAAAATAGTTGCCCCCAACTTGGTGCTCATATATGACAACTGAGTGTCAAGGTATTCAAGATTGTTAGGAGCAATGACACATATAGAATAAAGGGATCCGAGTCATAAAATAGATATTGAATCTCGCAATATAGCACCTAAAATGCCGAGGTCCGCGATACAAAATGAATGCTCATGACAGGGAGCCCCCCTGTATTAATAAGATTCACCGGGATCCATCGTGGTCCATTCGACTTTAACAACATTCCACCATTGTTCGTGGTTCATATTGTGTTACCCCCTTGTCGATTTTGACTGCGGGATCTAAACAGTAAATTCTCATCTTGAATACCGTGATCCATACACTGGGTTTTAGCTTACCCGTGTGACACTGATCTGAAATCCGATAGTATTGCCCTCATATTGTGCATATGTCTTTTGATATATGATTTTTGTCCTTTTGTGTACTGCGACAGCTTTGTATTAACATGTGGCGATTACAAGATGGTAGCTGCCATTTGATTTTCGTACTGCCATGATAACCTTGATTTGAATTTAATGGCAAAAAGATGTCTTCACCCCTGTAAGTGGTGGTAGTTGGGGAGTTACCCCATGCCTATAAATACGAAGTGTGGGTGGTTTTTTTTACCACTTTTGGCTTTAGTTTCCATTTCTTCTCTGATTCTCTGATGAACCAAGGTGATTTCTGATGAGCTCTATTGATGGTTTTTGTCACCCTCAACTCCTCTCAGCCGTTCTCTTCATTCTAAACACTAGGTATTGCCCCCAGTGCACCTTTTTTCCTTCCTTTTCATCTTGTTTTGGTTATTGCTATGGTGAGATTGAGAGAGACGAACAATAACAATAAGAAGGAGAGATCTTTAGAAATTCTGAGTGTGTTGCCGTCTCCATCGCTCCATCTATGGTAGAAAAGGTCCTTTCAAAGTGAAAACTTTGTTAGGAGGCAGAGGCCTTTATCTGGGATCACTATCCTAGAGATGATGTGGAGTGCGGACAAGGCCAGGAAAACAACAAGGTTAAGGTCGTCTTGTCCGCTCTCTATACTTATGAGAAAATTGGAATGTTGTGACGAAACTTCTTCTAATTCTGACATAAGTATGACCTCTATAGGTAATTATAGGACCTTAGAGATGGTACGATGAAGGGCAGCTACATCTGAACCCAGAGAGTACGTTTTACCCCGAGATATCAGCCTGTATCAATGGGTTGATAGGGAGGTATTGGGGAGACCTTCAAACATTGATGTTAAGGAGGACACCATAGACAATCAAGAGTATTTATAATTGACGGTGGATGGCCTCTCGAGACCATAAATTCGTGATCCGAGCTCTGACCATTCAAGAAAGGATATGCTCAATGGGAGACCATTTCATTTACTTATACGAGGTGATGCTCACCTGCATCGATGTCTGACTTCCGTTCACCTACTTTCAAATAGGAGTATTAAACAATATGTAGGTAGCCCCAACACAGTTCCATCCTAATGCATGGGGTTTCATACGAACGTAAGAGCTAATGTGTAGAGTCTTCAAGTAGTCGTATTTCATTAAGGTCTTTTTTTTCCTTTTCACTCGGTTCACTCCCTTTGGGAGTAGCTTTCAGAAAGGGTGGGTAACACTGCATGCTCAGGCAAGGCATAGAGTCTTTAAGTCATACTAAGAGTGCTTTAAAATCTTCAAGAAGGACTTCTACTTGGAAAGCGCTCTAGGAATAATGCTTTTTCTTGTTAACTCGGAGGGCATACCATGGCTATATTTATACTGGACTTAAGCAGCTTGGGAGTGAAGTCAAGAAAAAATTGAGACTCAAATATTCGCTCTTACTGAGGACGAAGCAAACGTCCTCACATTTCTTGTTGTTTGGGTAGATAAGAAGGGGGCCATCTATTGTAAAGATGTGTTAGATGAGCCTGAGGATTCTTTGAAGGCACTTCTGGGTATGCCGGATAAACATTCATTGCATGTTTATTCAGTCTTTTATTGTGTAAGAATTTTTCTAAGTGTTGTAACAACTTTTTCTTTTCTCTTGCAGAAAGCATGGCACCTCTCGGAAGAGTCGAAGATCTTGCCAGCCACTTGGTGGCGAGGAAGTTTGAAGCCTCAGGTTCTGCACAATAGGCTATGGTTTCTGCTCCTCAACCCCAACCAGCTATTTAGGGAGCAAATCCTGAATCTCTAGTCCAACCCTTAGGCTGCGCAAACAAAAAGGTGATGGCTAGAAGGGAAAAAAAGGGAAGAGGTTGATGTCCAAAGAAGCCTACATCGATCTCACTGTTGGCCGTTGATAGGGTCAAAACATGTTGCCCATTTGCTAACCACAAGTGCACGGATCGCTCAAGTAATACAGATACAGAGTAAAGTTCATTCCCACGAGGATAATTGTTTATAAAGTTAAGTACCATCCAATAGCTTAATCAATTCTATTCAAGGATATAAAAATAAGAAATCAATAAACTAAACTAAATCTAATCTATAAAAGCAATAAAGATAAACGATTAGGTTTCAGGGAATCCTTTTTCACCCCCTACATCTACCAATAACTTACAATCCTCTTCATAAATATGAATGCATTGATTAGGTTAGCTTGAGAATCTGATTTAGCCAAAAGCCTATGTCTAGGTCAATCAACCATAGTTTTATTTGCCTAACTCCTTAGTTAGAACCAAAATCCACTCATGAACAATCTATTCTCAATCACACACTATACATGACCAATAAGTATATTTCTATCCCATTAACGAATTAACTTATCCAAGCCAATTGAACTCATCGAACATGTATCAACCATACCATATCCATATTAACAAATCCCTATGTCTAGTTAATTTGTAAGATTAGGATCATGCAATTGATGGCCAACTAACAGCAAGCATTAAGCATAGATTATAATTGAACAATAACCAAACATCCACACAAACTCAGAGAAGAACACATCATTAATATATATAGAAAAGGATCCAAAATATCCCTAAATATAGCTCAGCTATACAATGAATATGAAAATACAAGTAAACTCATATCTAAGGAAGATAAGGAAAAGAAGAGAGAAAGAGAAAAAGAGAAAGAAAGCTCATTGATTTGTCTCGGAAGCTTGAATCCTCCTTCATCCCTGTTCCTAGCCTCCAATCTACCATCAATAGAGATCTAGCCAAAGCTTTCTAACTTAAAACTAACTAAAACTAAGAAAACCTAAAATGGAAATAGCTCAAACGGCCAAGACTCAGAGAAAAACATGAAAAATCTAATTTATAGGCTCATCTTACTGCATCACATCGCGGCCCCCACATACGCGCGTCGCGGCGCCCATAGGGTTGGTTATATTACGTCGCGATGCACCCATCTTTTGGGCCGCGACACTAAACTCTCAGGTTCAAGTATGGAGGCTGAGATGCCTCTTTGCGCCACGGCGTGCACATCCTTGCGTTGCGGCGTTGACTGCTGAAAGGCTAATTTGGCTTCCTCTTGGACTTTTGGCTCAAATGCTCCATATTTGACCTTGTTTGGAGCCCTTCCTAACATAGAAAAAGCACCAAATCAGTAACATATACAAATCTACTTAATCAATAACAATTAAAGCTTAATTTGCTTAATAACATATCGAAAAACATCAGAATCAGAATATGACAAATATAAGCACAAAACCTTCCAAATATGCATTATAAACAAGGACTAAGCATTCATTCTAGCACAGAGATAGGGCACAAATAACTATATTTTATGGAGTTATCACACCCCCAAACCTACATTTTGCTAGTCCTCGAGCAAAACAAAATAAGACTAAGTAAATCACTTCACAATTCAAATCAAACATTCATTCAGCAAATATCATTTCAATCTTCTTTTTCATTTCAAACTAACTACTAGTGATAATGATTGAAACATTCCTTAAAAAGTGCAAATGCCCTGTAAACAGTTCCATACATATACAATCCTGAACATGCTAGCAATCCAAATAACTCTTCATGCAATTCACATTTTCACAAATATGCAAGATAAACTTCTCCTAATCAAGTCATACACATCTAGATAAGTTTATAAGCATACATGTATATGATTCACAGAATCCACAAAATTATAAATTAACTCTCTCTCCACTAATGTAAATCACGCAAGAGTGAGGATTAAAAGGGACTTTATTAGCTTATAATGTTAGGCCAATGGTATGGGCGAAAGAAATGAAAGGAAAGGAAACAATACAAACATTGAGACACATAATATATTATTTCAAGATATGAGCCACTAACTTGATATTAACAGGGTATTACAAAGTGAGATCATAAAACTTGTCAGAACCATTTTTGATGCTTTTCGACTTTACTTTTCTTTTGGTTTGCTTTTCTTTTTCATTTTTTTCTTTTGATTTTCTTTATTTTGCAAAGCATTGCTTTTTCTTTTCTTTGCATTTGGTTCATTCAGGTTCATTTTGAATTGAATATTCATTAATACCCCTAATTATCAGACTCATCTCAAGAAATAGCATACTATGTACTCAACAAACAATGATGGTAGGAAGAAAATGTAATGTTTTCACATGCATTAGAATGGTTAATAGGTTAATGAACACAATGGTTATGAAAAACAAATAAGGCTAAACAGTATAAGGCTTCAAAATGGGACCTAGGGATATCATTATATCAGGGTAAGCTTTTTAAGGCTCAATCGGTCCAAAAATGCCCTAATCATTTCCTCAATCATGCATAACCTAGCATTTCGCCTCAAGAGAGTTCAAAAACAATTTCTAGGATAATCAAAACTCTACATGTACATCCATAAACATTCTCAAGATATGCACTCTTATCATTTTCAAAGTTACACTTGCATCTAAGTGAGATGTAAATCATGTATCAAAAGCTACTAAATTGTTTCACATGCTTCAAGATCACATAAGGTTTCACTGAAAAGGGGCAAATAACAACCTTTCACATCATGAACAACCAAAACAACACTAGCATTCTTACAACATGTCATGCATTCAAATAGATTCAACTTTTTTAATTCAAGCATGCATAACATCATTTGCAAACAGTGAAAATTGAAAATCTTGTCAACAGTGCATCAATGATAGTCAAAATAAGATATAATCATAAAAATATGATGACTAAAACCACTGCATACTCAAAATACCAATACATGTTAACATTAAGCATAAAGATAATAAAACATGTAAAGATACTCCCCCAAACCAAAATGAAATGTATCTTTAATGAATATGGTCTATAGGGTACCTGAGACTCTCAAAATAGCAACCTCACTATTACTGAGCATTACTAAATGCAGAAAAATAGAGAAAATAACAAAAAAAGCAAAAACAGGGGTTCTGCGCCGCGGCATGGACTTATGTACACCGTGGCGTGACAAAAAGCTGCAGAATTCAATAGAAAACGAGCACTTGCGCCGTAGCGTTCAACACCCTGCGCCACGGCATAACAACCTTAGCTGCTAAATTTAGCAACAAACACAGTTTTGCTGCTGGAATTGGCTCATATGGATCTCTAGCTGCAACAAAACTTGTTCAAAAAGTTAAATTACAAAATGTACAACACAAACATAATAAAATACAAAATCAACATATTAACCTATTTAATACCTAAAACAAACTTAAAACTTAAAAACAAACAAAAACTAACATAATAACACATATCTATACTAAAATACTAACAAAAACATATTTACAAAAACATATTAACACAACTAACAAAACACAACATACAAATATGCTAACATATTTAACATAAACATATTAACATACTACCTATTTATGCATAACGTAAAGACAATAAATAAATATAAACATGGGGTTCCCTCCCACAAAGGGCCTGAGTTATAGTCCCAGCAGGACTTTGTCACCAAAATTGAATTGTTGTGGATGAGTAGTCTTCAAGAACTTGATCCAAGGGTTATCCTTTCAGGAGTCGCAAATTCCCTCAAGGGCCTCGTATGATTGAAATCATTCGGCTCTTTATTGAAACTAAAATAAGACATAAAAGAAACATAAATTATATACAACTTTAATTAGAACTAACCAAACTCATTATCAATATTAGCAATATAGAAAACTTTATCCCCGGCAATGGCGCCAAAAACTTAATAGGGTTAAAACATGTTGCCTATTTGCTAACCGAAAGTACACGGATCGCTCAAGTAATATAGATAAAGAGTAAAAGTTCGTTCCCATGAGGATAATTGTTTATAAAGCTAAGTACCAACCAATAGCTTAATCAATTCTATTCAAGGACATAAAAATAAGAAATGAATAAACTAAACTAAATCTAATCTACAAAAGCAATAAAGATAAATGGTTAGGTTTCAGGGAATCCTTCTTCACCCCCTACATCTACTAACAACATGCAATCATCTTCATAAATACGAAAGCATTGATTATGTTAGCTTGAGAATCTGATTTAGCCAAAAGCTTATGTCTAGGTCAATCAACCATAGTTTCATTTACCTAACTCTTTAGTTAGAACCAAAATCTACTCATGAATGATCTATTCTCAATCACACACTATACATGGCCAATAAGTATATTTCTATCCCATTAACGAATTAACTCATCCAAGCCAATTGAACTCATCGAACATATATCAACCATACCATATCCATATTAACAAATCCCTATGTCTAGTTCATTTGCAATATTAGGATCAAGCAATTGATGGCCAACAAACAGTAAGCATTAAGCATAGATTATGATTGAACAATAACCAAACATCCATACAAACTCAGAGAAGAACACATCATTAATATATATAGAAAAGGATCCAAAATATCCCTAAATACAGCTCAGCTATACAATGAACATGAAAATACAAGTAAACTCATATCCAAGGAAGATAAGGAAGAGAAGAGAGAAAAGGAAAAAGAGAAAGGAAGCTCATTGATTTGTCTTTGAAGCTTGAATCCTCATTCATCCTTGTTCCTAGCCTCCAATCCACCATCAATGGAGATCTAGCCAAAGCTTTCTAACCTAAAACTAACTAAAACTAAGAAAACCTAAAATGGAAATGGCTCAAATGGCCAAGACTCAGAGAAAAACGTGAAAAATCTAATTTATAGGCTTAGCTTACTGCATCACATTGCGGCCCCCACATATGCGCGCTGTGGCGCCTATAAGGTCGGTTACATTATGTCGCAGCGCACCCATCTTCTGGGCCGCGGTGCTAAACTCTCGGGTTCAAGTATGGAATAACTGAGATGCCTCTTTGCGCCGCGGCGTGCACATCCTTGTGCTACGACGTTGATTGCTGAAAGGCTAATTTGGCTTCCTCTTGGACTTTTGGCTCAAATGCTCCATATTTGACCTTGTTTGGAGCCCTTCCTAACATAGAGAAAATACCAAATCAGTAACATATACAAATCTACTTAATCAATAACAATTAAAGCTCAATTTGCTCAATAACATATCAGAAAGTATCAGAATCAAAATATGACAAATATAAGCACAAAACCTTCCAAATATGCATTATAAACAAGGACTAAGCATTCATTCTAGCACAGAGATAGGGCACAAATAACTACATTTTATGGAGTTATCAGCCGTGAGATAGAGATCCCTAAAGGTGCCTTTTTCCAATTTGCTATCAATTCTGTCCTGAGCCCGGTAATTAAGCCATGTCAGGTCATCGATAATGTCTTGCTCACCTCGGTTGACTATGTTGTCTTGATGGAGCATGACTTGCTTGAAATGATCCAGGATGTTGAGGTCCGGGCTCTCCACAACGCCTTCACCTTCTATTTTCTAGAAGTGGCGTTTGAGTCAGTTCACTAAGCCCGGGAAAATGGAAAAGGAACTGAACTCCCTCCAAGATGATAAGGCCAAATTAGAGCTGGAGGTTGCCCAAAAGGATAGGCTACTAAAACAAGTCATTGAGGAGCTCGGTCTCTGGAAGATTGAAATAACCAAACTTCAAAAGAAGGTGGCGAATGGCAAGGCCCAAGAGACGATTTTGAAGAATCAACTTAGTTCTTCTAAAACTGCCCAAACCGTTCCCCAAGTTGAGAATGTGCTCCTCAAGCAATCTAAAGCCAAACTAAAGGTCGAGGTAGTCGAGCTTGAACCTAAACATTTTTCCAATGCCCTAAATTAACTCTGTCTTCTGAACCCAAACCTTGTCACTGTAGGTATCGAATCACGGAAGGTGGTCCGGGATGGCGTTATTGTTGATGTCGTTACCGAAGCTACCCCTGTGACTTAAGTCTCTGTGGTAGATGCCAATGTCAATAAATAAGAGGGCGAGGAAGATGGAGAGTCCAACCAAGAGGAGGAGGTGGTCGAGATGGATGAGCCCAACTCGGATGCCTGATTATTTTTTTATTTAATCATTTTGCTTCTGCCCCTTGTGTGGGGTTTTTTTATCTTTGTAAGGACAAGTCCCATCATTTTTGGGTTTTTTTAAGACAAGTCCTAGATCCCAAGCATCGCTAAAATTTTCATAACTTAGTATTTTCTTGCATCAGTTATTTGTTGTATTACTTTTATTATATTCCTTTTCGCTTTTGTTTGCTATGGATCTAATGCTCAAACTTGATAATTCTTAAACAAAAGACTTAGTAAATATTTGATAACTTCACCCTTTTTCTATGATCTGTATTCTGGTTTCAATCCTCGTAATAGGACCTAGATGAAATTATATATGCGTGCTTGTTTTGGAAATGATAATCACTGAACTAGGGAGGTGTATCACTTAGATATGATTACGCACCCCGAGGTATGGATATCGGAGTACAATGTTTTAGTATAATTCTTTGGGCACTTAGAAGAATTTGTCGAAAGTTCATTGATACTTTATTTCAAATGAAGTCTTTGTACACTTAGTCAATTTCTTAAGCATTTGTCGAATCATTTTCTATGTGGCAAATAAATAATGGACCTTTGAGGGGGTATCCCTATAATCGATCCAATAATTCTTATTGTCGTACCTTGAGGTTCGGCTAAATACTTTTAACCACTTAAAATTCGTTTTGAATTTATGGATCAAGGTTAGCCTCGCTGGGGCTTGGGTAGAGACCCATGAGCTCATTAAGAGACTACGGAGGGCAGTCACATAGGCTGCCTACTTGGACCTTTAGTGTAATCGGAATAGCTAATCCTTGTCAAAACATGTATTCCTCGGACCTCACCAAGGTACTTTGACCTTGTGGGTTGCAAACGTCATAAGTAAGTAGAATAAATATGTACTGAAAATTTATTATTTGTTTTATTCAAGTCAGAACACATCATTTACATGAAGAAAATAAAAATACATGTAAATATAAAAATATCAACTGTAATATTTCCTAAGATTATTCGCATTCCAAAAATTCTTGATGCTTTTGCTAGTCAGAGTCTCCAAGGTGTAGGCTCCTGAGTTTTTCTTAGATGTAATCTGATATACGTCTTCCCAATTTGGAGCGTACTTTCTATCTTTCGTGTTTCTGCCTTCAGTGTCCGCTATGCAAAACGACATCACCAGGTGTAAACCTCTAAGGTATCACTTTGGCATTGTACTAAGTTGTAATCCTTTGCTTGACAATGGCTTTGTGAATATGGGCAATGCGACGATGCTCTTACAACAAGTCTAAGTTTTAGTGAATGAGGTCTGGGTTAGCTTCTTCAGAGAAATTTTGCCTCCTCTAGCTAGGTTCTCTTATCTCAACTTGGATCATGGCTTCATAATCATAGGTTAGCTTGAAGGGAGTCTCCCTAATTGAGGAGTGGGGCGTGGTCTTGTATGCCCATAAGATGTGGTCAAGTTGCTCCACCTAATTCCCTTTTGCTTCATCGAGTCTTTTCTTAGTCCCACGAAGTATAAACCAGTTTTCAACTTTATCTTGGCCATTAGTCTTCGAATGTTCCACTGAGGTGAAATGCTACTTAATCTTGAGCCCGACAAGAAGATCTTTGAACTTCTAGTTTATGAACTGGGTTCTGTTATTTGTGACAATGAACTCCAAGACATCAAATCTACTGATTATGTTCTTGTAAGTAAACTTTTGTATGCGAGCCAAGATGATCATAGACAATGGTTCCGCCTCTATCCACTTAGCGAGTAATCAACAGCTATTACTAAGTATTTAACCTATCCAAGACCCTGGGGAATAGACCTAGGATGTCCATCCCCCACTGATAAAAGGGCTAGGGGATGGACATTGTAGGCAATTCTTCTAGTGGATCCGAATAGACATCTGAGAACTGTTGACACTTGTCATATTTCTAGACATGCTCCATACTATCAACTTCCATGCTAGGCTAATAGTACCTAACTCGCAACGCCTTTTCGGCTAAAGATTTTCCCCCGAGATGATGTCCATAGCTTCTTTCATGGATTTCGACCAAAATGTATTCAGCTTCTCTTGGCCCAAGACACTTGAGGAAGGGGCAGGAGAACCCATGGTGGTATAACTTATTGTCATATATAGTGTACTATGTCATTATCCGTACTAGTTTTTGGGCTTCTTTCATGTCTTTAGGCAAAGTCCCATCTCAAAGATAGGCGATGATGGGCGTGATCCATGTTTCATTTTCTTCCAACAAAAGGACCTCTGGGTTTGAAATACTGGGTACGAGTAATTTTTCCTAGATCATAAACCTATTACTACTAGGGTTCTTAGTGTTAGCAAGTTTCGATAAGATGTTGGCTCTCGAGTTTTATTCCTTGGGAATATGGTCTATCTTAGAGCTATTGAAATTCTCTAGGAGCTTTTTCACCATAGCTAAGTATTTCTGTAAGAGAGGTTCCTTAACTTGGTAATCACCTCAGATTTGGGACATCGCCAACTGTGAATCACTACAAAGAACTATATTTATGGCCCTTATTTCCTAGGCCATTGTGATGCCTATAATACAAGCCTTATATTCATCCTAGTTGTTTAAAGTCAGGAACTCGAATATTAGAGAGTATTCCAAAGGGAGCCCAGCCCCAAATTCTAGGAAAATCTTAGCACCGCTCCCTTTAGGGTTTGAGGAACCATCTACATAAAAGGTCCAAGAATTTCCTTTGGGATGGCCGAGATCTGGTGTAAGCTCCGCCAAGAAATCAGATAACACTTGAGCCTTTATGACTTGTCTTGGCTTGTTGGTGGGATATGATTCAAGGTCAAGACCAAGCATATCAGGTGACGTCCGGGTGAAGAGATCCTTATTCTTCTCAAATAATTCAATTAGATAGGATCTCTGAATTCAGTTGTCCTCCAATCTTGGTAACTTGATCAAGCTTAGTACCAAGTTGGAGGGGTTCCAATTCTCCTTTAGGTTGGGGATAGTTATCTCAGATCTCCTCGTGGACATCTAATTCAGTCAAGAGGACTTGATAGAGTCATAGTGACTTAAAGAGATTTGTTGCATTGGTTGGGCTTTCGTGGTCTTTTGGCAATCTTCAGGCTCTTGTTATAATACCAGTGAGTTGTTGTTTGGTCTCCTTTAACTGTGACTGCAACGCCCTTTTTCTTAGGAGGAGGAGAGGGCATCACACCAAATGGATGAAATTCTAAAGAAAATTATTTAGACCTGGTTATTATATTATTTATAGGTATTATCCTGTTCATCAATGAAATATCCTAACATAACTGATCTCTTTCATATATATATACCTTTTTTTTTTTTGTAAGCGAAAAACATAAAGATCAACTTATACATTCATGCAAATAGATACATATTATATATACATATATATATATATATATATGTGTGTTTAGATACAGACTATAAGTCATTAATTATATTAATAATTCATAAAAAGAAGCAGAAGCTTTACATGCCCAAAAAAGATGTACAATCGGCCATCAAGGCTACAAAAAAAATATCAAGCCCTAACAACTACTGAGAAGGAACCTCAACTGGATCCTCCTCAGGCTCCTCCATGGGTTCCTCCTCAGAAGAGGAAATCCTCATAAGAGCAACTGACTCACGAGCAGGAGCTCGTGCAGAAGACAGGAAAGAGTCCTCGTGTGGAGTATACTCCCGATCACCCCACACCCCCCGGATTGGCATGTAAAACTCCAGCGATACAGCCACCACCATAGAGAAAACAGGAGGATCATAACGACCCCATGCCAAAGATACTATCACGTCTCCTACGTAGACACAGTGCTTATGTTGGGAATTACGGTTACATCACGCAGTGAAAAAACAGGGATTCCCACTGAGGATCCATGCGAAAAGCCATAATCTGAGTTTTTTTTAAAATTATTTACCTCTTGAAGCGTGATCAAAAGAAAGAACGTGAATCACCAACACCGTAATAGAAACGATGTCTTTGTGGTATCCACACGAACAGACTCATCAACGTCCAATGACGGCAAAGAGGAGCCTCACGTCTCTCACACAGTGCTAGCTGCGAAGAGAAGAGAAGAAACATGTCGCTCTCTCACTTACTTTTCTGTAGGTACGGCTAGGGTTCTAAAAATTGTATATCTTAGCAGCCCCTTAGCAGTACTATTTATAATAGTGACTACCTTAAGTGAGTGTGAGCAGCAGCAAGGTAAGTTGTGTAACTCTAGACACATCTGTTATGAGTCTGGCCCATATTTGAATCCGAGTCCAACTTGGATTCATTACTCCAATTTTAGTCTGCTCTATGTGTGTGACTGCAGGTTCTTATTATGTTGGCAATAATATTAAAATCTCATTTTAATATTACAAGTAATGAGCGGTATCTAGCGACACATCGCTGCTACCCAAATAATAAGAATGTCAGTGATTTGACATAACCTTTCTGTGACCAATGTTTCCGTATCGTTTAGTCTCTTTGTCAAGATATCTAGATTGAACACAAGGCATGAAATACGTCACCCTTGTATAGTCCAATCTTTCATTTCCTGATACTTGAGTAGACTTTGTAACAACAAATGAGATCAATATCTCATATTGACTCATTTGAGTATGGCTATGCATTTCGCAGTCTCACTTAATCAGGGAGCCCAAAGATATCGCTCCTGTTATGTAGGAGTGACAAATCCCATCTAGGTCACTCACATCCCTCTGCATGATTCGCGGTATATCCAATAACCAACTTTATAATCACCTTATTACAGATGATATTTGATGGCATTAAAACACACAACTCCTCATGTAGGAATCGTAGTGATTTCAGGTCAAAGGACCACAAACACCATTGTACTATGAGAATCGCTTATGACACTCACGTAACGATCCATGTAGCATTCTCATGGTGGGTCCGTCTAGTACATCATTACTCTAATATGTACCCATGTGAAGACTTGATATCTCATATCCATGACCCGTGAGATGTGGTCATCAGTCTATACACATACTAGTCTCAATGTATTATTGTTGTCTAATTAACAATAATACTTGACTAGGAACATTTAAGAATAATGTTGTAACCAAAAGGATCTCATGATCAAGTCATTCACTTGATGTCCTATGGCATCAAACTTACTATTCTAAGGACTTTATTATGTTTATAAAAAAAGAACACAATAAATAAAATACCTCATATATAAAATAGCATAATAGAATGTATATAAATACAAAAAATGTATTGGCCTTTAGGGCATACACCAATAATCTCCCACTCGCACTAGAGCTAATCAGGCATATATCTAATGCCTAAAGACCTAGTGTGACCCTCATGCTTCTGCTGTGCAAGAGGCTTCATCAGTGGATCAGTAATGTTATCATCTGTTGATACTCTGCATATCTTCACAACTCCTCTATCGATGATCTTTCGAATAAGATGGAAGTGCCTAAGTATATGTTTGGATCGCTTGTGAGATCTAGACTCCTTAGCTTGTGCAATGGCTCCATTATTATCACAATAGAGGTCCACTAGGTCCACAATGCTAGGAATAGCGCTAAGTTCAGTAATGAACTTCCTAATCCAAACGGACTCCTTTGCTGCATTGGAGGCAGCAATATACTCAGCCTCTGTGGTAGAATTAGCGACTGTCTCCTGCTTTGAACTCTTCTAGCTCACAGCCCCACTATTTAGGCAAAAAACATAACCCGATTGCGATCTGGAGTCATCTTTATCGATTTGGAAGCTAGCATCAGTGTAACCTTTTATAACTAGCTCTTCCTCACCTCCATATACCAGGAACGAATCCTTAGTCCTTCTTAAGTACTTAAGGATGATCTTGATAGCAGCCCAGTGACTCTCACCAGGATCAGACTGGTACCTACTCATCATGCTCAAAGCATACGAGATGTTCGGTCGAGTACATAACATGGCATACATGATAGATCCAATTATAGATGCATACGAAATCTTGCTCAAGCGATCCCTCTCATCCTGGGTAGAAGGGGATTGAGCCTTAGATAGGCTTACACCATGCGATATAGGCAAGAGTCCTTTCTTGGATTTATACATGTTAAACCATCTTAACACTTTGTCTGTGTATGTAATATGACTTAGGCCAAGTAGTCTCAGTGATCTATCTCTATAGATCCTGATACCTAACACATAGGTGGCTTCGCCCAAGTCCTTCATAGAGAAGCAATTCCCTAACTAAGTCTTTATTGACTGTAGGGTAGGGATGTCATTTCCGATAAGTAGTATGTCATCTACATACAATACCAGAAAGACAATAGTGCTCTCACTAACCTTCTTGTAGACACAAGATTCTACTTCATTCTTAATGAAACTAAACTATTTTATTGTATCATCAAAATGAAGATTCTAGCTTCTGGAAGCTTGCTTCAATCCATAAATAGATCATTGCAACTTGCACACCTTTCCAGCATCCTCTGGAGTGGCAAAACCCTCAGGTTGTGTCATGTACACATCCTCCAGAAGATTTTCATTAAGGAAGTAGTTTTGACATCCATTTGCCAGATTTCATAATCATGGCATGCTGCAACAGCAAGCAAGATCCAAACGGATTTAGGCATCGCAACTGGGAAAAAAGTTTCATCATAGTCTACACTATGAATTTGTTTGAAACCTTTAGCCACCAATCGCGCCTTAAAGGTATGCACATTACCAACCATGTCGGTTTTCTTCTTGAAAACCTACTTGCACCCAATGGGTTTTACCCCTTCAAGTGGGTCAACCAAGGTCCATACCTAGTTGGCATACATGGAATCCATTTCAGATCTCATGGCCTAAAGCCATTTCTCATATTCTGGGCCAATAATGGCTTCCTGGTGGGTCATAGGCTCATCTTGATCCGTGAGTAATACATCACCTTGTTGGGTCATGAGAAATCCATATCTCTCTGGTTGATGGCGTATCCTGCTAGACCTACGCAGGTCTTGTGCTACTAGAGCAGGTTGCTATTTGACAACATTTTGTGGAGGCTACTCTATTTCCACCATTGGTTCTTTGCTGCTTTATGAAACTTGAACTTCTTCAAGTTCTACTTTCCTCCCACTGATTCCTTTGGAGATAAACTCCTTTTTCTAGAAATACAGCAGTCCGTGCGACAAACACTTTGCCCTTGGTAGGATTATAGAAAAAGTATCCCTTGGTTTCCTTTGGATACCCCACAAAGAAGCATTTATCTGATTTAGGTCCAAGCTTATCAGAAACTTGACGTTTCACATTAGCTTCGCAGCCCCAAATCTTCAAGAAAGACATACTGGGCCGTCTCCCAGTCCATATCTCATATGGTGTCTTTTGAACCATCTTAGATAGAACACGGTTAAGTGTGAAAGTTACTGTTAACAGAGCATGTCCCCAAAAGGAGCTTGGAAGGTTTGCATGACTCATCATGGATCGGACCATGTCCAACAAGGTCCGATTCCTCCTTTCAGAGACACCATTCCATTGTGGTGTTCCTAGTGGAGTGAGTTGAGATATTATCCCACACTCTTTCAGATGATCATCAAACTATTGGCTTAAGTATTCTCCTCCTCGATCTGATCGAAGGATTTTAATACTCTTGCCAAGTTAGTTTTGTACTTCATTCTTGAACTCTTTGAACTTTTCAAAGGATTCTGATTTATGCTTCATAAGATATACAAATCCATATCTACTGAAATCATCAGTAAATGTAATGAAGTATTGAAAACTGCCTCTAGCGAGTGTGTTTAGTGGCCCACATACATCACTATGTATAAGGCCTAAAAAATCACTAGCCCTTTCACCTTGTCCGGTGAATGGGGCCTTTGTCATCTTCCCCAATAAACAAGATTCACATATCTCATATGATTTGAAATCAAACGAGTCCAAGAATCTATCTTTATGGAGTTTGGAGATGCGTTTCTCATTTATGTGGCCCAAACGACAATGCCAGAGAAAAGTTGGGTTCAGATCGTTTGATTTAAACCTCTTTATATTTATGTTATAGACGAGCGTTTCGAGATCAAGTACATAAAGTCCATTACTTAATTTTGCAATACCATAAAAAATATCATTCATATAAATGGAACAACACTTGTCCTTTATAATAATAGAAAAACCTTTCTTGTCTAAACAAGAAATAGAAATGATATTCCTGCTAATAGCAGGCACAAAATAGCAGTTCTCTAACTCTATTACAAGCCCAGTGGGCAAAGATAATAAATAAGTCCCTACAGCTAATGCAACAATCTTTGCTCCATTTCCCACTCGTAGGTCGACTTCGCCCTTCGTCAATGGTCTACTGCTCTTTAGAACCTGCACATTTACACAAATGTGAGATCCACATCTAGTATCTAATACCCATGATGCAGAAGTAGATAAATTGACTTCAATAACAAAAATACCTGAAGTGAAAGTCTCACTTCCCTTCTTCTTTTTGAGCTCCTCCAGGAACTTGGCACAGTTCCTCTTCCAATGTCTAGTCTGACCACAATGGAAGCATGTACCTTCCTTAGCCACTCCACCCACTAGTTTCAAGCCAGAAGTGCTGGGTTTGGACTTATCCTTACCCTTGCCCTTCCAATTGTCCTTGGGCTCTTTTTGCTGTTTCTTACCCTTATTCTTTTGGACCATCATTATGGCATTCCCTTTGCCTTTGTTAATGTTCTGCTTAACAGTTCTCAACATGCCTAGTAGCTCTGGTAGTGATTTGTCAATCTCATTCCTATTGAAGTTCATGACAAATTGACTAAAACTTTCCAGCAACGATTGCAGGACTAAGTCAGTGGCCAACTCTTGGCCCAAAGGAAAACCAAGTCTCTCTAGGTTTTCAAAGTACCCAATCATCTTAAGTACATGAGCACCAATAGGGCTTCCTTCTACCAGCTTGCACTGAAACAGTGCTTTAGAGACCTCGTATCTCTCATGTCTGGCCTGCTCTTGATAGAGCTTCTTAAGGTGTACGATCATATCATAGGCATCCATGTTCTCATGTTACTTTTGGAGCTCAGAGTTCATGGTGGCTAGCATAAGACATCCGATGTCCAAGGCATCATCTTGATGCTTCTTATAAGCAGCTTTTTCAATTCTAAGGGCATTAGCAGTAGATGGCTCAGGAATAGGCTGTTCTAGTACATACAACTTTTTCTCTTGCTTAAGGACAATCCTCAAATTCCTGTACCATTCTAGAAAATTTGTTCCAGATAACTTGTCCTTCTCAAGGACGGATCGCAATGATAAAGTACTCGATGTGTTTGTTGCCATGGTAATCTATTAACAGAAATGTGTAAAATATAAGTATCATGTCATAAACATATTTAATGAGGTCTTTTAATTAAATATGCCTCCCACTATTTTATTCAAATTAATGACCCTCAGCATTGACTCAAAAAATCCCATCGTAAGATTTTCTAGCGGGTCAAGATCCATATTTCACCTAGTTTTGAGTCAGCTTTGGCTGATCACCCAAAATTCAGTTATTTAGGTAGGAAACACTTTCCAATTACATCATATGTAACTCTTGGATAGTTGGGTGAATAACACTTATTTAAATTCATCTAATAGACCAAAGCCCAACTTCATGCCTCTAAGCCTTCAATCCTATTGAAAAGGCCTAGTTAAGTCAGGCCCAATGGTTGATAGTTGGATATTACCTTTATCCCATCATGTCTTACTAATATAGATAAAGACATCCTGCTTTGGCAGACCTGCACATGATCGATACTAGTCTTGACGAGTGCCACACATTGGAAGGCATCACATAATGACTTAATATTTACTTTGAGGGAATTTTTATTATTATTATTATTAGATCTCACCATTTATTAAACTGTTTATCATACCATAAACATTATCCATGCATCTCATACATAAAAAGCATATAATAAAAGTGACATGGTTATGGCCCCTAAGAGAGTAGCATAAAGAAAGCCAGCTTCACCAAGCATCTCCCACCAACATCCTCACTTGATGCTGTCTTCTTGTCTCCTCATCATAATTACATTATATAGAAACCTCTTTTACATTCCAGGGGAGTTAGGTGAGAAGAGAATGTACAATCAGAATGTAGAGAGAAAGGCATGACACGCACATCGTATTTATTAAAACCAAAATAGCATAAAAAGAGGTCTAAGGTCATAACCATGCACCATGCATCACAAAGAACATATAAACTCATAACAATAATACATAATTATTTTCATGAGTCATAAAATTGGATAGAAAATATTGCGCTTTCGAATAACACACTACGCAGAGGTAACACGGGGGACTCTTGCGCTTCCCTTGAACCCTTGTGCCACGCGGAACCCTAAGCCCGAACAATATGAACACTTCATGTGCCACGGGGAACCCTTGCGCCATCGTTTAACACTTGAACCTCTGGTGCCTCCTTGACGGCTTGACATCAACACTTGATGCTGCTGCCGCAAAACAAGAATAGAGTTTCCAAAACCCTTGCGCCGCGCCTCTTGTGCTGAAACAAGGATTCCATAACCCCTGCTGCCGCAAACCAAGAACAAGGTTTCCCAAAACCTTGCACCGTGCATTGAGAATAAGGATTCCATAACGTTGTACGTATCACATACATACCAGAAAGCTTCGCAAAAACATACATCTTAAAACAAAATGGTTTTCACAAAATATATGAACATCTTCATGGGTTTTTGAAAACAACATCACAGTTTTGTATACAACATAAGAAACAGAATATGTTTTCGCAAAGGGTTTCATACTGTATTCAGAAATAACATATTAAAGATCATATCTTTTGTCAAAAATAAGAACAAAAAACATATTATCTCATGTAAACGAAAACAAAAAATCGAATCATGGTTTTGCAAGACGCTCTGATACCACTGTTGGGAATTGCGGTTACATCACGCAGTGAAAAAACAGGGATTCCCACCAAGGATCCATGCAAAAAGCCATAATTCGAGTTTTTTTTTTAATTATTTACCTCTTGAAGCGTGATCAAAAGGAAGGACGTGAATCACTAACACCATAATAGAAACGACGTCTCTGCGGTATCCAAACGAACAGACTCACGAACGTCCAACATTCGCAAAGAGGAGCCTCACGTATCTCACACAGTGCTAGCTGTGAAGAGAAGAGAAGAAACTTGTCGCTCTCTCACTCACTTTTCTGTAAGTGAGGATAGGGTTCTAAAAATTATATATCTTAGCAGCCCCTTAGCAGTACTATTTATAATAGTGACTACCTTAAGTGAGTGTGAGCAGCAGCAAGGTAAGCTGTGCAACCCTAGACTCATCTGTTATGAGTCTGGCCCATATTTGAATCCGAGTCCAACTTGGATCCATTGCTCCAATTTTAGTCTGCTCTATGTATGTGTGACCCTGCAGGTTCTTATTACGTTGGCAGTAATATTAAAATCCCATTTTAATATTACAAGCAGTGAGCGGTATCTAGCAACACATCGTTGCTACCCAAATAATAAGAATGTCAGTGATTTGACATAACCTTCCCGTGACCAATGTTTTCGTATCGTTTAGTCCCTTTGTCAAGATATCTAGATTGAACACAAGGTATGTAATGTGTTACCCTTGTATATTCCAATCTTTCGTTTCCTGATACTCGAGTAGACTTTGTAACAACAAATGAGATTAATATCTCATATTGACTCATTTGAGCATGGCCATGCATTTCGTAGTCTCATTCAATCAGGGGGCTCGAAGATATCGCTCCTATTATGTAGGAGTGACAAATCCCATCTAGGTCACGCACATCCCTCTGTATGATTCGCGGTATGTCCAATAACCAACTTTATAATCACGTTGTTACAGATGATGTTTGATGGCATTAAAACACACAACTCCTCATGTAGGAATCATAGTGATTTCAGGTCAAAGGACCACAAACACCATTGTCACTATGAGAATCACTTATGACACTCACGTAATGATCCATGTAGCGTTCTCATGGTGGATCAGTCCAGTACATCATTACTCTAATATGTACCCATGTGAAGACTTGATATCTCATATCCATAACTCGTGAGATGTGGTCATCAGTCTATGCACATACTAGTCTCAATGTATTATTGTTGTCCTAATTAACAATAATACTTGACTAGGGACATTTAAGAATAGTGTTGTAACCAAAAGGATCTCACGATCAAGTCATCCACTTGATGTCCTATGGCATCAAACTTGCTATTCTAAGGACTTTATTATGTTTATCAAAAAGAACACAATAAAGGAAATGCCTCATATATAAAATAGCATAATAGAATGTATATAAATATAGAAAATGTATTGGCCTCTAGGGCATACACCATCAGCTTAGTGTTCACATAAACGTGCCAGCAATCCACGCCTCCATGGAACCTCAGCCTGGCATACCCTAGGAAGCCCCGTCAGGATGCCATGGTCAAGAAGATTACTAGTTCGTTCCAAAATCAGGAAACTCAGGCCCTTCCTCGCCCTGGTCTTTTAAGAAACATAGATAAAATATAGAATAGCAGAATACAGAAAAGAGGTGAGATATTCAACTTCATTACCAATTATGACAGTAAGAAATAGAAATGGCGCAGGACGCCTTACAACATAGCATACATAATAAACAACATCAATGTATAGATAGTAAACAATTTAATAGAACAGATGGTCATAATTATCATTAAAATAAACATTCTCATAATCACATTTACTTATGCCAAATGAATATGTTAACACAGTATGCATGTGCACAAGATACCAAATTCCTACTTCATGGAGCTAGACACAACTTCAGAGAGAATGATTAGGATACATGTCTGTAATTTGACTGTTGCGGCCAATCAAGTGCTATAATTTATCATTTTATCAACGTGCACATCAAGGCATTGTACAAGACATTCTACACTAGATCGCGATATAGGACAGTGTCTCGGTCCGGATCATCGGTGCGTTTGCATCGGTCTACCTCACGGACAGAAGATCTACCAACTGCCCATTATGAGGTACTTGCACCCCGACGCCCCCAAGGTCAACAAGTGACCTACACTTGTCTACTCGCACCTGCACATAGGTGTGATTCATCTCCTAGGCATACAGCCTTTCAAACAGAGTCCAATGGACTTTCTCAATGCATGTTTCATTCATGCTCATCATGTTGGACTATCTCAATGCATGTGGATTCGATGCTTATATATATATATATATACAGATTCACAATAATAGCATAACTTACCCAAAATCACATGCCACATTAAGCCCAATCATTTATCATCAATCCTTGGTCCCATTCACGGACCCATGACAAATTACATTCTAAATCCCAAAGATGCAAACATACTTTTTAAAGTTGATATGATAGTCACACCTTAATTTCATTATATTTTTCATTCAACCTTTATCATTTTCAATTAGATAAGTCATTCCCTATGTTTTAGATCAAGCTCACTTAAATTGATTATTTTAAGTTCCTCACAACCTTACTCATGCTCATGTTCTTTCTTTATCAAAAAGCCACTCTAAGCTATAGGTTAAGGGCTTGTCCTTGATTCTTTCCATATTATGAAGTCCTCATTAAGTGTCTAATCGTTCCATTAACTAAGTTTTAACTTGGTATAAAAGTCTCATATCGATTGTCCAAGGAGACCGTGAACCTCCAAAGGACTAGAAAACCCACAATTTTTCATCACCCATGTTACACGGCCATGTCAAATTACACAGCCTAGCATACACGGCCATGTCAGATTACATGGCCTGGGCCGTGTACTCCTCTAGAAAAACATAAAAGACCCAATCTGACACTCACTTACACGGCCTATGTTCCAAACACGGACTTCCTTACACGGTCGTGTACCCTTACATGGCCTAGGCCGTGTAACCCACTGGAAGTGTAGAAAAACCCCAAACATATTCAAGCATCCAAGCATTTCAAATCCACCAAATTACATAACAACATATATTAGAATCATACCACATAATCAACCACAACACTACTAAAAATCATAACCAAATGAGTAACCCCCATATGGGTTCCTCACCATCACCACAAAAAAGGTGTTCCCCATCACTAAGATAAGTTGAACAGAATGATCTCCCTCTTACCTTAATAGATAACAAAGAAAGCAACCTTCTTGATGTTTTTTTGCAAGATTTCGTCCACCCCCACCAAGAAACCCTAAGATGGTCAACTCAAGAAATCAACAACCAAAACTTGAAAAGAGAAGTCCTTGATCACAATGGTGACCAAGGGTCACGAAAATGGGAAGAAAGTTAAGAACTTTACCTCCAAGTTTCAAGCTTTAGAGCTTGATAGAAAGTGATGAAGATGGAGGAATCAAGGGGTGTTCACCAAAGAAAAGAGCTTGAGGAAGATGAGGGGAGTCAATAGCCTAGGTTAGCTTAAGCAAGAAAACTCGAATGGTCACCAATGGGAGTGTGACCGTGTGGATGAACAGGAGAGAAGAAGAAGAGAGAAGAGAATAGAGAATAATGGGCGTGAGGGAGAGAAGCTAGAAGGGAGAGAAAAATGAAAAAGTTTGAAATGAAAAGGTGATGGGAAAATAGGAAAAGATGATGACTTTGGTCATCTTTTCCCTCCCAATCGTGGAGCCAAAATGAGAGGAAATAGAGTGTGAAGCTTCCTTGAGAAGCTTGGTAGGAAGCTTCCTTGAAATTTTCTTGAGAAGCTTTGCATACTTTTTGATAAAGTGAAGGGTGATGCTGTCATTAAAGTGCTCTTCTAGAAAAAATGACTAACACTTTACTAGAGTTATTATTCAATGGACAAAAATTATAGTTAACAGAAATAATATTTTATTATCCCACAGATAATAAAATGCACTGCGATTTTATTTATCAGATAAAATCTCAAAAAATGAAAATTTCGTAAACTGTGTCCCGCCTCGAGTTTAGTAAGATCCCCCGTCGATGTTTCTACAATCTAAAGTTTTCCGGCCTCGGAGAAAATATTCTATTTTCCAAGCCCTGCTCAGTGCGCACGTAAATTAAAAAAAATATTAAAATAATCAAACAATTCAAATAAATCTAGAAAAGTTCTCAAAAATCATAAATATTATAAAATAAACATATATCACGAAATAAGTAAATTTTCGAGGTGTTACAGTGATAACATTGTTATGTTAGTCAAGGAATTTCATTGCTAGATAGGGGTGGAGATCACACCCCAAAAGGCATTGAGGGAGGGTCAATCCAAGATCATGTTATAGGTAGAAGGGTCTATAACAAGGAACTTGACCTTGAGTGTCTTGAGTAGAGGGTCCTTGCCCAAGGTTAAGTGGGTCTCAACGTTTCCCACTGGGGTGATCTTGTCTCCTATAAAGCCAATCAACTCACTGGTGTACTATCAAATCATTCTTTGAGAGTCCCATGTTTTCAAATAGATCTAAGAACATGATGTCAGCCAAGATCCCTCGATCGAAAAATATACACCAGACCTCGGCATTGGTGATTATACCAAAAATCACTATCAGATCATCGTGAATTAAAATGATGTTTCTGTAATCCTCATTAGAAAAAGAGATTGGTGGTGTTTTCCAAGATCCATTTTCCACCTTTGAAAACAAATAAGAAGCCACGCTTAACACAGTCCTGAGAGCTTTCTTCCTTGCATTGTTGAATTCGCCGCCACCCGCGAAGCCTCCTGAAATCGTGCTAATTGTCTGGGCTACTTCTATATGATGATGATCATTATCCTGAGTAGGAGGATCTCGGGGTTGTGCCCTATCTTGATTTTGGGCATTATCTGGGATGGACCCTCTCTAGGAATTTCATTTCTTACTAGTGACCAACATCTCTAATATGGGGATGGGCTTCTCTAGGGGCTGTAACTCCTCTTTCTGTAATTCTTGTTTTCCCTCTAATTCTCATTCCGGGATTGGCATATATATCATCCCAAGTGTAACGCCTCAATTTGGGAGGGAACGTCACAACATTAATTACAATGCAGAAAACAAAAGTATAAATTAAGACCCGGTTCATTATATTACAATTAAACTTGTTTGATTATAGTTGCATAAATAAAATGGTGACTATTTTTTTTGTCATAATTAATAAAATATAGTGACAAGACATAATTGCAATAAAGAGTAAGGCAGAAGTAAAGCATACATTCGATCAACATGCATATACAAATATATATATATATATATATAATTATATCAAATTTGTTTAGTTACAAAGACCCGATATACAAAAAGCAAAACTATGTCTGCCCAAAAGATCATACATGTACAGCCCACCAAAATAATAAGTCATTAGGACCCAAAATGAACATTGATAGCCATCAGTAGCTATCCATAATATCAGTCCCTATGAAGAAAGAGAAGGAACCGTGTCAGGGTCCTCCTCAGGGTCTTCCTCGTCGGAGGAAACCCTCATTGGAGCCACTGAATTACGGGCTGGGGCTCGAGCAGTGCAGAGGAATGAATCCTCTTGTGGGGTGTAATAACGATCACCCCACATGTCCCTAATGGGCATGTCAAATTCTAAATGCAAACGAACGTTACAGGTGAAAATAGGCAGATCATAACGCCCCCAAGCTAATGAGACTGACACGTCTCCTAAGTAGACACAATGATCCGAACTAAAGTTAACATGCCAACAGTATAGGCCTCCGAGAAATGTCAGGCGCACGTATCCTAAAAATCCCCGTGGATGGGCCGTCATGATCAAAAGCAAGTACTAGTCGCAGTCAGGCCAGAAATCGAGGAACCCGTGAACTTCCCTTTCTTCACCACCATCTTCAGAGAATCATATATATATATATAATAGGACCAACGGCATAGGCTCAACAGTAGTAAAAATATGCATTTGAAAATAGAAAGAAGAGATATATCAGAAATCAGGATCAAAATACTTTATTGATAATTTCAAAATACTTACAGAGTACGTGATACAAAATTACAAGTCTTGAACAAAAGCTGAATTCCAAAGGTTTCCAGAGGAAACAGAATACAAGAGTTTTTGATACAAAGTGTTTACAGAAATTTTTCAAACTAAATTTTTTCGATGCCTTTCTCTAAAGGAGCTTCAGCTTATATAGAGAAAAGACTTCGAATATGCACACATCAGGAACCTTCATGGGAAGCTTCGTGCTGCGCTAGATGACAAGTGAGGAGCCTTCACGGGAAGCTTCATCCTTAGCTAGGTGACAAATGAGGAACCTTCACGGGAAGCTTTATGCTGAGTTAGATGACAAGTAAGGAATCTTCTCAGGAAGCTGCATGCTTGGAAAGACAACAAACTAGGAAACTTCATAATTAGACAAATGAACTAAATGACAAATAAGGAGCCTTCGTAGGAATCTTGACGAATAGCTAGACGACGAATAATGAACCTTCATAGGAATTTTCCTGCTCAGCTAAGTAACAAATAAGTAACCTTCATGGGGACTTTCTTAGGAATCTTAAGAAATTTCCTGCTTGGCTAAACAACAAATCAGGAAGCTTCATAATATGACAAATAAGGAACCTTTATGAAAAATTTCATAAATTACTGTGTGGGCCTTTACAAGTTGGAAAGGTCAACACCATAACAATCATCTTCATTACTATTACCAAGAAGGTCATTGTTTTCACTTCCTTCACTGGGAGGAGACGAACCAGAGGTGGACATGGTTGTCTTAATTATGCTTAGCAATTCTTGTTCTGAGGACGAAGAGGCCGCTCTTGAAGAAGCTTGTTCTTAAGTTCTTCAAATTGTGATGGCTTCTTATGATTCTTCTTAACCAAAGAAGGATTAGCAAGGAACCATTGATTAACCGCTTCAATACTTACTAATTTCATGTTGAACTGAGGCCACCATTTAACACTAAATTCTCTGGCGACCCATTCTGGATGAGGAATCTGATACTTCTGATAGAAATTATAATCCCAAACATTAATCCAAGCAATTCCAAAAGCAGCATAAAAATGTAAAAGTCTGGAACCCTGAGGAAAATCAGTTTTTTGAGTAAACAAATTATAAGAATCCTTAGCAAGTTGAGGAAGAATATCAACACAAGGACCAGTGGTACACATCCAATCGGCAAACCATGAGGGAAAGTTTTTTATCCCTTTTTGGAACCAAAAGAACCAAGAGTGAGAATATGGCCTGAGGAGCATAAATCTGTACCAAGCTTGCTGATAATCCCAGTAAGTATAAGTTTGAGGATCAAATTTAATTGAAAATGATTTTGGAGTGTGAGGAGCTTGATTCCAATCTTTTGGACCTAAAACCTTAAGGATCTTTACTTTAGAAAAATCAATATAATCGGGGTTGGTATCACTATAATAATGATCTAAAGAGATTGATTCAGTATCAATGAGGATGAGTTCATAAAAAGTTCTGTTCTTTTTAAGTGACTCTTGAGGAACAAAATGAAAATATGGGGGAAGCATGTTCTGAATGATTTCTCGAGGGGTCGAGTGAGAAGAAAAGAATCCTGGTTCAAGGGTGATTATAGGTTCAAAAATATTTTTCTTAACGTATTTGCATTCTTCTGTGGTAGGAGAATTGGTGAGTAGCGGTGAAGATTGTTTTGGTCTCTGAGGAGTTCTAGAAGGAGTACCAGTAATGGTTTGTGAGTAAGATAGAGGTGTAAACCTATTGGGTGAGGGAGATGAAGGTCGTCTGGACTGAATAGGATTAGGAACATGAACTAGGGTGGAAGACCCTTTTAAGGAGGTAGATGACCTTGTACTTATCTCAAGAAATCTTATCTGCATAGAAATCTGCATGTACTTATCTAGAGTAATTTTCTTAGCCTTTGATTTTGATGAGGAGCTAGCGGCCATTGTAGCCCCGCAAAACTCTCTCCGGTTAGGAAATCAGGAAGATAATTATCTTTTCCTTTAATATGTTGAATATCAAAATCAAAACAAGATAACAATGCTTGCCATCTGGCAAAAATCTATTTTGAAACCAAGTTCTTAACATCCTTTTGAATAATTGAAGGAGCAGCTTTACAATTAGTTTTTAACAAAAACCTTTTATTAAATAAATCATCTTGAAATTTTGTGATACTTAGCATTATAGATAAAACTTCTTTCTTAACAGTACTATAATTTTGTTGAGCCGGTTGCCAAACTCCAGAGTGATATCTGACGACTTGTTCTTTGGATGACTCAGGTAGTAACTGCTTTAACACTCCCCCATACCCCAAATCAGAGGCATCTGTTTCTACTATGAGAGAGGCTTGAGGATCCGGAAGTCCTAAACAAGGAATATTTTTTACTAAATTCTTAACTTGTTGAACAGCATTAGTCATTTGATTATCCCAAGGAGGCGGGTCTTTTCTTAGCCTTTTAAATAAAGGAGCACAAATTATTCGTATATTAGGAATAAAGTCTGCCACATAGTTAACACATCCTAAAAATCTTTGAAGAGTATTCTTATCTTTGAGTTCGTTAGAGAACTTATCTGCAAATTCTATGGATCTTTCTATGGGAACAATAGTACCTTGATTAATTTCGAATCCTAGAAATCTAGTCTTAGTTTGGAATAGTTTCATTTTCTTAGCAGAGATTACTAAACCATTTTCTTTAATAAGATTAAAGAAAGTTTCTAAATGATTAAAGTGTTGATCAATAGAGTTACTGAATACTAATACATCATCTAGATATACTATGGTGAACTTTGAGTAAGGATTCAAAATATTATTCATTATATTTTGAAATTCTGAAGGGGCATTTTTTAATCCTTGAGGCATTACATTCCATTCATAATGTCCAAAGGGTACTACAAAAGCAGTTTTGTACCTATCTTCTTCAGCTACTTCTATTTGATAGTATCCAGATTTCATATCAAATTTTGAGAATATATTAGTCTGATGAACTCTACTTACTAAATATTTTTTATTAGGAATTGGATACCTTATCCATCTTAAAACCTTGTTTAGAGGTTTATAATTAATTACTAATCTGGGGGCACCTCTTTCTATTTCTGAAGCGTTCATAACATAAAATCCTGCACAACTCCAAGGGGACTTACTTGGTCTAATTAAATCCTTATCTAAATATTCTTGAATTTCTTTCTTACAATATTCTAAGTATTGTTGATTCATTTGAATAGGTCTTGCTTTAGTAGGAATATTAATTTCTTCAAATCCTTCTTCATATGGTAAAGTAATAGCATGTACCTTTTTCGTTCTTTAAAAGCATTAGGGAACTCACTACATACTTCTTGTTCAAATTTACATTGAACATTTTTTATCTTATCTTGAATTTGGGGTTTATTTATTTGTTCTTGAATTCTTTTATATTGAACTTCTCTCGCTTAACATGTTTATGTGCTTTGTTTTCCTTTCTATTAAGTTAATCTTAGAAATTAATGAATCTTGAACCATGTTTAATTCTTTAATTAAGGGCGGTTTTATAAACTCAAAACAAATTTCTTTTCCTAATACATTAGTAACTAATCCTTTTTCGTTCTTGAGAAGGGGTATAGTAAAGATAAAAAGGAGTACCTAGAATTATTTGCACAGTAAATATTTTTTACTAATAAAAATGAGGTTTTATAACAAATTTTATTTTTACAAATCTTAGCATTATTTAGTTTATACTTAATTTGCATTTTATTTCCGTAAGCACTACTTAACGATTCTCGTGGTCTTATCGTAATACTTAGTTGGGATTAATCCTTCTTGAACACAATTCATATCAGCTCCTGAGTCTATTAAGGCTATAAAATTAAATCGTTCATCCTTTATTACTAACTCTATCGGACAATGCCATTTATGAACAATTACTAGACTTAATAAATGAATATAAGGATCTTTTTCTGGGTCTTGACTGGTACTTGTATCTTGATTTTGTACTATTATTTGTGCTTGTAAATTTAGCATTTTGAATTCTAAATCAGTATCTTTTTCTTTAAGTAATTTAACTTCATTCTTTAAATTTTTTATTTCTTGCTGTAAATCTTTTAAGGTAACTTCATTTCTTTGAGGTTTCTTAAATCTTTCTAATACTTCTTTCATATCTATCTTTTGCACTTCTTCTTTTTTCTTTTCCTCGTATTCTAGAAATTCTTTTATTTGTTTGAATGAACTCTTGCTTAACAGATGATTCTTCCATGTTTTCTATTATGCTTAATAATGATGATGCTTGATCTCTAGTAATTACGTTAATAGTTTTTAAGCACGATGAACAATCACATAGTTCGGTCCTAAGCTCTGTACATTCTTTCTCACTATCGCTTTCTAATTCAGATGAAGATGAGTCTTTTAATTGATTAACCATTTCTTCTTCAGTAATCGTATTCTTCTTCTAAGATTCAGATTCATTAATTAATATATTTATTAAAGATTTCTTTAATTCTTCATCAATTTTTAGATTATTATTTTTTTGTTTTACTTTACGCTCTTTCTTACAATGTCCTACTCGACCACATTTATAACATACTATTTCGTTTTTAGACTTAGATGATCTATACTTATTTTTCTTTGATGTTCTAGGTTTTGATGAACTTGCTTCTTCTCTATATTGCTTTTTATAGTAGCGCCTAGATTTTCTTGATTTATGGGGAACATATTTTTGAACTTTCTTTTGTTTGCTTGGAGCTTTGACTCCTTCTATTCCCCACTGGGAACAAAATGATCCTAATTCTTTTCTAGTGGTTTTTGCTTCATTCTTAAGCTTATGTTGAAGTTTAAGATCTAAACACACTTGCAATCCAGTTTCTATAATATAATTAGACAATTGACCAAACGTAAGTTGATCATAAGGAATTGTACCATCATTTTGATTCTGAATCATTACTTTAACTTTTTCTGCAAACAATTTAGGAAGACCAGCTATAAATCTTTCTTTCCAGTAATTAGCTGATGCATCACTTCTTAAATATAGCTTAGACAAAAACATATCCCTATACCATCTATAATCAGACATGGAGGGACAATATAGATTAACAATTTGGTCTCGCAATTCTTTCTTGAAATTTTAAGGGTTCACCTATAAAATGCTTTGTTATTGTGTACAAAAGAGTTGTTACAGCATCTTCAAATACTTGTCCATTAGAATCAATTTTTGTTGAATTCATTATAAAATCTTTTTCTCCTTGGCTTAGCACATTATCCCACCATCCTTTAAGTCTGTAAATCCCATAACAATTAAGGAGGTCAAGTTCTATCGGTATTATTTTTTCCTTTAAAGGTCATTATGCCATAGTCATTTGTTGAACAGTGTCTAAAATTTGTTGTTCACCTAATCCGTCTATATTCCATTCATTAATTGATTCACCAGAAAAGGCTACAGAATCTTGAAAAGGTCTTTCTTCATACTGAACATCAGGATATGTGGGTCTTGGGTAATAATTTCTAGTTTTTGAGATAGGCATATCTTTCCTTAACTTATTAACTTGAAGATTTAAAAGTTCATTTTTCAATTCTTCAATTTTTTGTAAAGTATGTATCTTGGGTGTAGAACTCGTTCCTATGGTTAACTGTTCTAATTTTTTCTTAATTTCTTCAATAGAGTTGTCAGATTTTGAACCAAAGTGTATATTTTTTAAATCTGATTCTGGGACATTAATTACCTTATAAATGGGTCTATTAGGATCTAAATTTTTATTAACATTTTGAGCTGATGTATATTCTTTAGGTTTTTCACTTATTTGATTATCTATCATTTCTAATGTTTTAGACATAGTATGGAGCATTTGATTAAAGTAATTAAGTTGTTGATGAACTTTATTAAAATCGCCCTTATCTATAGGTAAATTATGAGCTCTTGAAGCTATTGCCTTAAAAGGGGTGGCTTCAACTTCTAATCCTTCTTTTGTGGTTACCTTAATGGTTTCTAAGGGAGGAAATTCTGAAATTATTATCTTGTCTTTCTCTGTTTTCCATGAAGTTGATATTTTATTATTTACTAATATTTCTGGTATTCTTATAAAAGGATTTTGAATATTATTTTCTTTGCAATACTTTTCAAACCAGTCAAAGAAATATAAATTAATTTGTTGTTCCCTCAAATATGAGTAAAATTCTTCTCTAAACTTAGTAGTTTGTTTTTTACTAAAATTCTTAAAATACCAATCTCTTTTATCTTTATTATAAAGAGCTTCAAAATCATTACTTATCCATTTTTTATCTATTTCAAAGGGTTCTTCTTTAATTAATACATTAATGACTTGGGATCTGGTAGGTGAATATTCTGGTGATTCTGATCTATGAGTTTGTTGGTAAATTGGTTGAGGAACATTAGGTTCAAAGTTTACACCAGCTTAGGTTTATATTAACAAATTAGATCCATCTACTGAATGTCTTGAGGAAGTAGGAGCAATTGAAGGGATGTTAATTATCGTATTTGTAGGAGTGTTTAGTCTAGAGTGAGAATTAGACCTAAGCATTCCTATCCTTATATTAGAACCATCTTGAACTATTGTTCTTATTCTAGTATTTCTTATCGGTTGAGGGGTATTACATCCGGAAACACCCAATCTTCAGAATCCTAGACAAGATTTCTTCATGAGATAATCTTTTAGGAATTAGTATTGATGATTTCTTAAGATTTGCTTCCATAATTACAGCTTTCATGCTTTGGGGATTGTCTTAGTGCTTTAAAGTTTTGATCTTCATAAGAGACTTTATAGTGAACTCTATACATAACAGACATATGCTTAGTTCCTTCTTGAAAAACATTATCTAATATCTTAACATTTAATTCTAAAGCTTGCTTAGTCATATAATCATTTAATGGCATGGTATAATTAGGATAACAAGTTTAAAGAAAACAGGACCATCATGCAAATTAGATTCTAAAATAGCAAGAATTTGATCATGAAGTTTTCTTAACCTTTTATCTCTTAACAAAATTAACACAGGATTATCAATTCCTAACCTATGTTGCCCTTTGGCGGCTACTTGAATTAACCCAATATGAATAAACTGATAATTATCCTTAACATGTTGATCAATAATATTATCTTTTAGTAAACTTATCGATTCACAAGGTTTTTCTAGAATATGAGTAGCTTCGAACATATGGATCGATCCTTAGGCTTGAATAAGGAAGTACTAGTTTTATAAATTTCTTTAGGAGGAACATAAGGAATTGCCCAATTTTGAAGGTTGTTTTCAATATTAGCAATTTCTAATTCATTTGCTTGAACCTGATCTTGATCTACTTCTAATCTAGATGATGCAGATTTAAACCGTGAGGAACCTATGCTAGAAGCCTTCCCGCTACGGAAGGAGAGCTCGCTTAAGTTTCTGAATATCCTAGACATAATGAAGGAATTCTCTTACCGGGACCACCACTTGCATGTACGGACCACCTAACCTTGCCTTTTCCTAAGACTAACACAGTGGCCAACGTACCGACCAGGGTCGACCAACGTTAAGTCCTTCTCCCTTCCTTAGGCTTGGATACTCGAACCTCTTACAAGGCTCGATACCGAACGCATTGACGGGACCAACGGCATAGGCTCAACAGTAGTAAAAATATGCATTTAAAAATAGAAAGAAGAGACATATCAGAAATCAGGATCAAAATACTTTATTGATAATTTCAAAATACTTACAGAGTACGTGATACAAAATTACAAGTCTTGAACAAAAGTGAATTCCAAAGGTTTACAGAGAGGAAACAGAATACAAGAGTTTTTGATACAAAGTGTTTACGTAAATTTTTCAAACTAAATTTTTTCGATGCCTTTCTCTCAAGAAGCTTCACTTATATAGAGAAAAGACTTCGAATATGCACACATCGTGGAACCTTCATGGGAAGCTTCGTCTTTGCGCTAGATGACAAGTGAGGAGCCTTCACGGGAAGCTTCATCCTTAGCTAGGTGACAAATGAGGAACCTTCACGGGAAGCTTCATGCTGAGTTAGATGACAAGTAAGGAATCTTCTCAGGAAGCTGCATGCTTGGCAAGACAACAAACTAGGAAACTTCATAATTAGACAAATGAACTAAACGACAAATAAGGAGCCTTCGTAGGAATCTTGACGAATAGCTAGACGACGAATAATGAACCTTCATAGGATATTTCCTGCTCAGCTAAGTAACAAATAAGTAACCTTCGTGGGGACTTTCTTAGGAATCTTAGGAAATTTCCTGCTTGGCTAAACAACAAATCAGGAAGCTTCATAATATGACAAATAAGGAACCTTTATGAAAAATTTCATAAATTACTGTGTGGGCCTTTACAAGTTGGAAAGGTCAACACCATAACAATCATCTTCATTACTATTACCAAGAAGGTCATTGTTTTCACTTCCTTCACTGGGAGGAGACGAACCAGAGGTGGACATGGTTGTCTTAATTATGCTTAGCAATTCTTGTTCTGAGGACGAAGAGGCCAGTTCTTGAAGAAGCTTGTTCTTAAGTTCTTCAAATTGTGATGGCTTCTTATGATTCTTCTTAACCAAAGAAGGATTAGCAAGGAACCATTGATTAACCGCTTCAATACTTACTAATTTCATGTTGAACTGAGGCCACCATTTAACACTAAATTCTCTGGCGACCCATTCTGGATAAGGAATCTGATACTTCTGATAGAAATTATAATCCCAAACATTAATCCAAGCAATTCCAAAAGCAGCAGAAAAATGAAAAAGTCTGGAACCCTGAGGAAAATCAGTTTTTTGAGTAAACAAATTATAAGAATCCTTAGCAAGTTGAGGAAGAATATCAACACAAGGACCAGTGGTACACATCCAATCGGCAAACCATGAGGGAAAGTTTTTTATCCCTTTTTGGAACCAAAAGAACCAAGAGTGAGAATATGGCATGAGGAGCATAAATCATGTACCAAGCTTGCGATAATCCCAAAGTATAAGTTTGAGGATCAAATTTAATTGAAAATGATTTTGGAGTGTGAGGAGCTTGATTCCAATCTTTTGGACCTAAAACCTTAAGGATCTTTACTTTAGAAAAATCAATATAATCGGGGTTGGTATCACTATAATAATGATCTAAAGAGATTGATTCAAGTATCAATGAGGATGAGTTCATAAAAGTTCTGTTTCTTTTTAAGTGACTCTTGAGGAACAAAATGAAAATCTGGGAAGCATGTTCTGAATGATTTCTCGAGGGGTCGAGTGAGAAGAAAAGAATCCTGGTTCAAGGGTGATTATAGGTTCAAAAATATTTTTCTTAACGTATTTGCATTCTTCTGTGGTAGGAGAATTGGTGAGTAGCGGTGAAGATTGTTTTGGTCTCTGAGGAGTTCTAGAAGGAGTACCAGTAATGGTTTGTGAGTAAGATAGAGGTGTAAACCTATTGGGTGAGGGAGATGAAGGTCGTACAGACTGAATAGGATTAGGAACATGAACTAGGGTGGAAGACCCTTTTAAGGAGGTAGATGACCTTGTACTTATCTCAGGTTCTTATCTGCGAAATCGCATGTACTTATCCGAGTAATTTTCTTAGCCTTTGATTTTGATGAGGAGCTAGCGGCCATTGTAGCCCTAAGCAAAAACTCTCTCGGTTAGGAAATCAGGAAGATAATTATCTTTTCCTTTAATATGTTGAATATCAAAATCAAAACAAGATAACAATGCTTGCCATCTGGCAAAAATCTATTTTGAAACCAAGTTCTTAACATCCTTTTGAATAATTGAAGGAGCAACTTTACAATCACTTTTTAACAAAAACCTTTTATTAAATAAATCATCCCGAAATTTTGTGATACTTAGCACTATAGATAAAACTTCTTTCTTAACAAGACTATAATTTTGTTGAGCCGGTTGCCAAACTCCGTGATATATCTCACGACTTGTTCTTTGGATGACTCGTAGTAATCGCTTTAACACTCCCCATACCCCAAATCGAGGCATCTGTTTCTACTATGAGAGAGGCTTGAGGATCCTAAGTCCTAAACAAGGAATATTTTTACTAAATTCTTAACTTGTTGAACAGCATTAGTCATTTGATTATCCCAAGGAGGCGGGTCTTTTCTTAGCCTTTTAAATAAAGGAGCACAAATTATTCGTATATTAGGAATAAAGTCGCCACATAGTTAACACATCCTAAAAATCTTTGAAGAGTATTCTTATCTTTGAGTTCGTTAGAGAACTTATCTGCAAATTCTATGGATCTTTCTATGGGAACAATAGTACCTTGATTAATTTCGAATCCTAGAAATCTAGTCTTAGTTTGGAATAGTTTCATTTTCTTAGCGAGATTACTAAACCATTTTCTTTAATAAGATTAAAGAAAGTTTCTAAATGATTAAAGTGTTGATCAATAGAGTTACTGAATACTAATACATCATCTAGATATACTATGGTGAACTTTGAGTAAGGATTCAAAATATTATTCATTATATTTTGAAATTCTGAAGGGCATTTTTAATCCTTGAGGCATTACATTCCATTCATAATGTCCAAAGGGTACTACAAAAGCAGGTTTGTACCTATCTTCTTCACTACTTCTATTTGATAGTATCCAGATTTCATATCAAATTTCGAGAATATATTAGCTCGATGAACTCTACTTACTAAATCTTTTTTATTAGGAATTGGATACCTTATCCATCTTAAAACCTTGTTTAGAGGTTTATAATTAATTACTAATCTGGGGCACCTCTTTCTATTTCCTCGAGCGTTCATAACATAAAAATCTGCACAACTCCAAGAGGACTTACTTGGTCTAATTAAATCCTTATCTAAATATTCTTGAATTTCTTTCTTACAATATTCTAAGTATTGTTGATTCATTTGAATAGGTCTTGCTTTAGTAGGAATATTAATTTCTTCAAATCCTTCTTCATATGGTAAAGTAATGCATGTGTACCTTTTTCGTTCTTTAAAAGCATTAGGGAACTCACTACATACTTCTTGTTCAAATTTATGTTGAACATTTTTTATCTTATCTTGAATTTGGGGTTTATTTATTTGTTCTTGAATTCTTTTATATTGAACTTCTCTGCTTAACATGTTTATGTGCTTTGTTTTCCTTTCTATTAAGTTAATCTTAGAAATTAATGAATCTTGAACCATGTTTAATTCTTTAATTAAGGGTGGTTTTATAAACTCAAAACAAATTTCTTTTCCTAATACATTAGTAACTAATCCTTTTTCGTTTACTGAGAAGGGGTATAGTAAAGATAAAAAGGGAGTACCTAGAATTATTTGCTCAGAAATATTTTTTACTAATAAAAATGAGGTTTTACAACAAATTTTATTTTTACAAATCTTAGCATTATTTAGTTTATACTTAATTTGCATTTTATTTCCAGAAGCACTACTTAACGATTCTGTGGTCTTATCGTAATACTTAGTTGGGATTAATCCTTCTTGAACACAATTCATATCAGCTCCTGAGTCTATTAAGGCTATAAAATTAAATCGTTCATCCTTTATTACTAACTCTATCGGACAATGCCATTTATGAACAATTACTAGACTTAATAAATGAATATAAGGATCTTTTTCTAGGTCTTGACTGGTACTTGTATCTTGATTTTGTACTATTATTTGTGCTTGTAAATTTAGCATTTTGAATTCTAAATCAGTATCTTTTTCTTTAAGTAATTTAACTTCATTCTTTAAATTTTTTATTTCTTGTTGTAAATCTTTTAGGGTAACTTCATTTCTTTGAGGTTTCTTAAATCTTTCTAATACTTCTTTCATATCTATCTTTTGCACTTCTTCTTTTTTTTTTCCTCGTATTCTAGAAATTCTTTTATTTGTTTGAATGAACTCTTGCTTAACGAGATGATTCTTCCATGTTTTCTATTATGCTTAATAATGATGATGCTTGATCTCTAGTAATTACGTTAATAGTTTTTAAGCACGATGAACAATCACATAGTTCGGTCCTAAGCCTGTACATTCTTTCTCACTATCGCTTTCTAATTCGGATGAAGATGAGTCTTTTAATTGATTAACCATTTCTTCTTCAGAATCAGTATTCTTCTTCAAGATTCAGATTCATTAATTAATATATTTATTAAAGATTTCTTTAATTCTTCATCAATTTTTAGATTATTATTTTTTTGTTTTACTTTACTGCCTTTTCTTATAATGTCCTACTCGACCACATTTATAACATACTATTTCGTTTTTAGACTTAGATGATCTATACTTATTTTTCTTTGATGTTCTAGGTTTTGATGAACTTGCTTCTTCTCTATATTGCTTTTTATAGTAGCGCCTAGATTTTCTTGATTTATGGGAACATATTTTTGAACTTTTTTTGTTTGCTTGGAGCTTTGACTCCTTCTATTCCCCACCGGGAACAAAATGATCCTAATTCTTTTCTAGTGGTTTTTGCTTCATTCTTAAGCTTATGTTGAAGTTTAAGATCTAAACACACTTGCAATCCAGTTTCTATAATATAATTAGACAATTGACCAAACGTAAGTTGATCATAAGGAATTGTACCATCATTTTGATTCTGAATCATTACTTTAACTTTTTCTGCAAACAATTTAGGAAGACCAGCTATAAATCTTTCTTTCCAGTAATCAGCTGATGCATCACTTCTTAAATATAGCTTAGACAAAAACATATCCCTATACCATCTATAATCAGACATGGAGGGACAATATAGATTAACAATTTGGTCTGCAATTCTTTGCTGAAATTTTAAGGGTTCTCCTATAAAATGCTTTGTTATTGTGTACAAAAGAGTTGTTACAGCATCTTCAAATACTTGTCCATTAGAATCAATTTTTGTTGAATTCATTATAAAATCTTTTTCTCCTTGGCTTAGCACATTATCCCACCATCCTTTAAGCTGGCCTGTAAATCCCATAACAATTAAGGAGGCTGAAGTTCTATCAGTATTATTTTTTCCTTTAAAGGCTGTTGCGGCCATAGTCATTTGTTGAACAGTGTCTAAAATTTGTTGTTCACCTAATCCGTCTATATTCCATTCATTGATTGATTCACCAGAAAAGGCTACAGAATCTTGAAAAGGTCTTTCTTCATACTGAACATCAGGATATGTGGGTCTTGGGTAATAATTTCTAGTTTTTGAGACAGGCATATCTTTCCTTAACTTATTAACTTGAAGATTTAAAAGTTCATTTTCCAATTCTTCAATTTTTTGTAAAGTATGTATCTTGGGTGTAGAACTCGTTCCTATGGTTAACTGTTCTAATTTTTTCTTAATTTCTTCAATAGAGTTGTCAAATTTTGAACCAAAGTGTATATTTTTTAAATCTGATTCTGGGACATTAATTACCTTATAAATGGGTCTATTAGGATCTAAATTTTTATTAACATTTTGTGCTGATGTATATTCTTTAGGTTTTTCACTTATTTGATTATCTATCCTTTCTAATGTTTTAGACATAGTATGGAGCATTTGATTAGAGTAATTAAGTTGTTGATGAACTTTATTAAAATCGCCCTTATCTATAGGTAAATTATGAGCTCTTGAAGCTATTGCCTTAAAAGGGGTGGCTTCAACTTCTAATCCTTCTTTTGTGGTTACCTTAATGGTTTCTAAGGGAGGAAATTCTGAAATTATTATCTTATCTTTCTCTGTTTTCCAAGAAGTTGATATTTTATTATTTACTAATATTTCTGGTATTCTTATAAAAGGATTTTGAATATTATTTTCTTTGCAATACTTTTCAAACCAGTCAAAGAAATATAAATTAATTTGTTGTTCCCTCAAATATGAGTAAAATTCTTCTCTAAACTTAGTAGTTTGTTTTTTACTAAAATTCTTAAAATACCAATCTCTTTTATCTTTATTATAAGGAGCTTCAAAATCATTACTTATCCATTTTTTATCTATTTCAAAGGGTTCTTCTTTAGTTAATACATTAATGACTTGGGATCTGGTGGGTGAATATTCTGGTGATTCTGATCTATGAGTTTGTTGGTAAATTGGTTAAGGAACATTAGGTTCAAAGTTTACACCAGTTAGGTTTATATTAACAGTGATCCATCTACTTGAATGTCTTGAGGAAGTAGGAGCATTGAAGGGATGTTAATTATTGTATTTGTAGGAGTGTTTAGTCTAGAGTGAGAATTAGACCTAAGCATTCCTATCCTTATATTAGAACCATCTTGAACTATTGTTCTTATTCTAGTATTTCTTATCGGTTGAGGGGTATTACATCCGGAAACACCCAATCTTCAGAATCCTAGACAAGATTTCTTCATGAGATAATCTTTTAGGAATTAGTATTGATGATTTCTTAAGATTTGCTTCCATAATTACAGTCATGCTTTGGGATTGTCTTAGTGCTTTAAAGTTTTGATCTTCATAAGAGACTTTATAGTGAACTCTATACATAACAGACATATGCTTAGTTCCTTCTTGAAAAACATTATCTAATATCTTAACATTTAATTCTAAAGCTTGCTTAGTCATATAATCATTTAATGGCATGGTATAATTAGGATAACAGCTTAAAGAAAACAGGACCATCATGCAAATTAGATTCTAAAATAGCACCAGAATTTGATCATGAAGTTTTCTTAACCTTTTATCTCTTAACAAAATTAACACATGATTATCAACTCCTAACCTATGTTGCCCTTTGGCGCTACTTGAATTAACCCAATATGAATAAACGATAATTATCCTTAACATGTTGATCAATAATATTATCTTTTAGTAAACTTATCGATTCACAAGGTTTTTCTAGAATATGAGTAGCTTCGAACATATGGATCTGATCCTTAGGCTTGAATAAGGAAGTACTAGTTTTAGAAATTTCTTTAGGAGGAACATAAGGAATTGCCCAATTTTGAAGGTTGTTTTCAATATTAGCAATTTCTAATTCATTTGCTTGAACCTGATCTTGATCTACTTCTAATCTAGAGGATGCAGATTTAAACTGTGAGGAACCTATGCTAGAAGCCTTCCCACTACGGAAGGAGAGCTCGCTTAAGTTTCTGAATATCCTAGACATAATGAAGGAATTCTCTTACCGGGACCACCACTTGCATGTACGGGACCACCTAACCTTGCCTTTTCCGGCACTAACACAGGCTGGCCAACGCTAAGTCCTTCTCCCTTCCTTAGGCTTCGGATACTCAGAACCTCTTACGAGGCTCTGATACCAGTAACGACAGGACCAACGGCATAGGCTCAACAGTAGTAAAAATATGCATTTGAAAATAGAAAGAAGAGATATATCAGAAATCAGGAAGAGTTCATTATTAGAAAACATGGAAGAATCATCTGTTAAGCAAGAGTTCATTCAGCAAATAAAAGAATTTCTAGAATACGAGGATAAGAAAAAAGAAGAAGTGCAAAAGATAGATATGAAAGAAGTATTAGAAAGATTTAAGAAACCTCAAAGAAATGAAGTTACCCTAAAAGATTTACAGCAAGAAATAAAAAATTTAAAGAATGAAGTTAAATTACTTAAAGAAAAAGATACTGATTTAGAATTCAAAATGCTAAATTTACAAGCACAAATAATAGTACAAAATCAATGGCATTGTCCGATAGAGTTAGTAATAAAGAATGAACGATTTAATTTTATAGCCTTAATAGACTCAGGAGCTGATATGAATTGTGTTCAAGAAGGATTAATCCCAACTAAGTATTACGATAAGACCACAGAATCGTTAAGTAGTGCTTCTGGAAATAAAATGCAAATTAAGTATAAACTAAATAATGCTAAGATTTGTAAAAATAAAATTTGTTATAAAACCTCATTTTTATTAGTAAAAAATATTTCTGAGCAAATAATTCTAGGTACTCCCTTTTTATCTTTATTATACCCATTCTCAGTAAACGAAAAAGGATTAGTTACGGTTAATCAATTAAAAGACTCATCTTCATCTGAATTAGATCCTAATAGACCCATTTATAAGGTAATTAATGTCCCAGAATCAGATTTAAAAAATATACACTTTGGTTCAAAATCTGACAACTCTATTGAAGAAATTAAGGAAAAATTAGAACAGTTAACCATAAGAACGAGTTCTACACCCAAGATACATACTTTACAAAAAATTGAAGAATTGGAAAATGAACTTTTAAATCTTCAAGTTAATAAGTTAAGGAAAGATATGCCTGTCTCAAAAACTAGAAATTATTACCCAAGACCCACATATCCTGATGTTCAGCATGAAGAAAGACCTTTTCAAGATTCTGTAGCCTTTTCTGGTGAATCAATTAATGAATGGAATATAGACGGATTAGGTGAACAACAAATTTTAGACACTGTTCAACAAATGACTATGGCCGCAACAGCCTTTAAAGGAAAAAATAATACTGATAGAACTTCAACCTCCTTAATTGTTATGGGATTTACAGGCCAGCTTAAAGGATGGTGGGATAATGTGCTAAGCCAAGGAGAGTTACTACCTGAGTCATCCAAAGAACAAGTCGTCAGATATCACTTTGGAGTTTGGCAACCGGCTCAACAGAATTATAGTACTGTTAAGAAAGAAGTTTTATCTATAGTGCTAAGTATCACAAAATTTCGTGGATGATTTATTTAATAAAAGGTTTTTGTTAAAAAGCGATTGTAAAGTCGCTCCTTCAATTATTCAAAAGGATGTTAAGAACTTGGTTTCAAAATGCATTTTTTGCCGGATGGCAAGCATTGTTATCTTGTTTTGATTTTGATATTCAACATATTAAAGGAAAAGATAATTATCTTCCCGATTTCCTAACCAGAGAGTTTTTGCGGGGGCTACAATGGTCTGCTAGCTCCTCATCAAAATCAAAGGCTAAGAAAATTACTCTGGATAAGTACATGCAGATTTCTCTGAGATAAGAACACTTGAGATAAGTACAAGGTCATCTACCTCCTTAAAAGGGTCTTCCACCCTAGTTCATGTTCCTAATCCTATTCAGTCTGTACGACCTTCATCTCCCTCACCCAATAGGTTTACACCTCTATCTTACTCATAAACCATTACTGGTACTCCTTCTAGAACTCCTCAGAGACCAAAACAATCTTCACCGCTACTCACCAATTCTCCTACTGTAACGACCCGGGACTGCCTGCAGGATTGATGAGTGTCTCCACAAACCAACACGAGTCTTTTCAGCGTGCTTTGTCCTCACTCACACGCATCCTAAGAAACTTCCCAGGAGGTCACCCATCCCATAATTGCTCTAGGTCAAGCACGCTTAACCATGGAGTTCTTATGTTCTAGGCTCCCGAAAAGAAGTTGCAACTTGTTGATATGGTTACACCAAATCAATTCCTTTAAGCCATCCTCAACTATGCAGTCCCATACCTTGCAGCTCTCGAATCCTCTCATTCCTAGTATGTATTCGGTTCATTCATGCTTACCCTATGCCTAGAAGCCTGCCAGGAGCCGCTCCTTGTCCGTGCTTCATTGCACCGGCGATCACTCCCCGCCCTCGTCGGCCCCTGGGATGTCACACCTACCACAGAAGAATGCAAATACGTTAAGAAAAATATTTTTGAACCTATATATATATATATACAGAGATAGTAAAGATATAGAAAAGAGGTGAGACATCCTACTTTCATTACCAATTATGGCAGTAAGAAACAAAATGGCGTAGGACGCCCACATAGCATTATAAGAGTAATAAGCAGTAATCAAGAGGCAAATATCAAATAACTTAACAATTCTAGACAGTTATACATTAGTAAGGTAATAGTTCTAATTATCATAAGAATTAAATGCCAAATAATATATGGACTCACTATGCACATGCATACGATATCAAAATCCTACTCCATGGAGCTAGACACAAACATTCAGAGAGAAAGATTAAGAGACATGTCAGTAACTCGACTGCCGCAGCCAAAGTACTATAAATCATCAATTTATCCACGTGCACATACAGATATTCATCACTAAATTGCGATATAGGACAGTGTCTCGGTCCGGATTGTCGGTGAGTTTGCATCGGTCTGCCCCACGGACAGAAAAGCTACTAATTGTCCATTGCTAAGTACCCGCACCCTGACGCTCCCATGGTCAACATCATGACCAACACTAGTCTACTCGTACCCGCACTAAGGTGTGTTCAATCTCCTAAGCAACATGGCCTTAACAACAGTCCATCGGACTTTCATAATGCACGATGACTCAATGCATATAACATGTATATTCAACAGTAATATACTTTTCAAGTCATGTCGCAATTCAGCTAATATAAGCATCAATACATTATTGGTCTCACTCATGGACCCACAATAAATATTATTAAGTCCTTAAATAATACATTACACTTTTAGGGTGCATTATGGAATTATTTAATGTTCTTACTCACACTCATGATCTTACTTTAATTAAAAATTATTCTAAGACTTTGGATAAAATTTCATTCTTGGTTCTTTCGATTTTATGAAACCCTAATTGATTCCTAATTAATCAATTAATTAAGTTTCACTTCAATTTAATTTTTCTTATGAAATTCTTCTCTAGAGGAATTCTCTTGATTGTTAAATTCCTTACTTTAAGTTTATTCAAAACTCACTTAGAGAATTATCCTAAGTTTTCCAAGTCTCACACACTCTCATTCTTATCCTAGGACTAGAGAATCACTTTAGATTATCAAATTAGTTTCTATCCATTACATTATTAGTCAATTAATCGCTTGATCATTTAAAGTCCAAGGTTGCATGATGTTACATAAATTGATCCTAAATTGGCCTTAGAGGCTGTGGCCTCCCAAGGTGAAATCCGAAGTTTTTCTTAACTCCATTACCTTTTAATCACTTGATTAGGTGTATTGCCAACTTGATATAAATTTTTAATCATGATCCCTCCAATTGGAGGTCATGGCTGTGAGCTTCCATGAGGAAAGCAAGGGACTTTTATTTCCATTTCATGATTCCAAATCATCCAAGATCATCAATATACATATAAGGTTATCGAAATAAATTAAATAATGCAAAATCAACACATAACCACAAAATCATACAACAAAGAGAGTAACCCTAACAAGAGTTCCTCAAAAACAACACAAAATTAAGTCTCTCACTACCAAGAGAGGTTGAAGAGGATCATCTCTCTCTTACCTAGGGGAGAAAACAAGCCAAGAACTCCCTTGAAGCTCCTAGTGAAATTCGATTTTCACTCCTCCAAAAACCCTAGAAATTACAACTTCATCAAATCAACACCAATGCTTGAATAAGAGAAGATAAATGGTCATATAGATGACCTTAAAAATGAAAATGGAGAAGAGAAGGTGAGGAACCAAGAATCTTACCCTAAAGCTTCAAACTTGAAGCTTGAAGAATATGATGAAGATGGAAGCTTTTCAAGAAATCTTCAACTAGAAAGGTGTTTAGAATATAATGGAGATTAAGAAAATATGGTTATTTGAAAATTTTGTGATGGTGGAGGGCATGGATGAGGGTAGTCGTGAGGTGTGTGGTTAGAGAGAAGGAGGAGAACATGAGAGAAGAGAAAGGGTAGAGAGAGAAGTTGATAGTAGAAATAAAGATGATGACTTTTGATTTTTGAAATTAGAATGGTTAACTTAATTAAGTGAAGCACAAATTTTTGGGCTCCAAAGAGGCATGCAACCATGTGGGAGGGGGAAGAGAAAGAGGGAGTGTGTAGCTTCTTTGAGAAGCTTGGTAGCTTTTTCAAAAAGAAGGATTTGATTAGACATAAAGTGGATTACATTTGGATAAGATAATTCGGTGATAAAGTAATTTAAATAATAAGGTGATTAGGATTTTTCTACAAGTTATTACCCAATAGATAATTTTTACAGTGAACAAAGTCAGTATTAATTATCCAACGAATAATAAAGCGTATCGCAAAATTTTACTTAACAGTACGTATAGAGATTTTATTTATCAGATAAAACCTCAAAAAATGTAAACCTTGTAAACTGTGCCCAGCCTCGGGTTTAGTAAGATCCGCCGTCGACGCTTTCACAGTTTAAGGTTTACCAACCTCTGGGTAAACATTTCATTTTCCCAACTCTGCTCAGTGCCCACGCAAAACAAGGAATATACTAAAATATTCGATGTTTCTAGAAAAATCCACAAAAATTTTCAAAAATTACAAATATTAGAAAATAACTATTCATCATGAAACAAATAATTTCTGGGGTGTTTCACTGGCTCTGCTCAGTGTGCACGCAAAATGAAAAATTTATTAAAATATTCAACGTTTCTGGAAAATTTCAGAAAAATTCCCAAAAATCATAAATATTATAAAATAATTATTTATGATGAAACAAATAATTTTCGGGGTGTTACAATTCTCTCCTTCTAAAACGAAATTTCATCCTCGAAATTTTCATACCTTAGAACAGTTGTGGATATTGCTCCTTCATCTTGTCTTTCAATCCCCATGTTGCATCTCTGGTCTTTTCGTTCCAAATCACTTTCACCAATGAGATTTCCTTTCCTCTGAGTTGTTTCACTCTCCTATCTTCAATCTTTACAGGAGGTGTCTCATAGGTTAAGTTCTCTTTTAATTGTACTGTGTCCGGTGCTAAGACATGGTTCGGGTCAGGAATATATTTCCGTAGTTGTGACATATGAAAGACATTATGAATGTTTAAGAGAAAAGGTGGTAAGGCTATCTGGTAAGCTACTGGACCTATCCGACGAAGAATTTGGTAAGGTCTAAGGAATTTGGGAGTGAGTTTTCTAGATTTCAGAACTCGACCGACCCCAGTCATTGGCGTGACTTACAAAAATACATGTTCACCTTTCTCAAACCCAAGAGGCTTTCTCCTCTTGTCCACATAGCTCTTCTGCTAACTTTGAGTCGTCCTCATCTTCTCCTAAATCATCTTTACTTTCTCTGTCGTCTGCTGTATGATATCAGGTCCAACAGTAAGGCGCTCTTCGTCTTGGTACCAACACAAAGGCGTTCGGCACCGTCGTCCATACAAATCTTCATAGGGTGTTATCCCTATGCTTGAATGAAAACTGTTGTTATAGGTGAACTCTACCAATGGTAAAACTTCATCCTAACTTCCGGTCTTTTCTATAGCGCAAGCCCTGAGCAAATCCTCTAATGATTGGATCGTCCTTTTCGATTGCCCATCAGTTTGTGGATGGTAAGCAGAACTCAATCGTAGCTTTGTTCTCAATGCTTCTTTCAAACTTTGCCAAAACTTGGAAGTAAACCTTGGAACCCTATCAGAAACAATACTGGTAGGTACACCATGTAGCCTAACAATCTCACTGATGTACAGCTGGGTCAGCTTCTCCATGTTGTATCTTATGTTGATCAATAGAAAGTGTGTTGACTTTGTGAGTCGATCAACGATTACCCATATGGAGTCACAACCTTTTTTGGTCTTTGGCATTCCAACCACAAAATCCATTGTAATGTTATCCCACTTCCATTCGGGAATAGATAGAGGTTACAACAGTCCTGACAGTCTTTGATGTTCAACCTTCGTATTCTGGCAAACCAGACAAGAAGACACATATCTGGTAATATCGTTCTTCATCCCATGCCACCAAAATAATTTCTTTAGGTCTTGGTATATTTTAGTTATCCCCGGGTGCATATTTAACTTGCTCGTGTGAGCATGTTCAAGAATATACTCTCTAAGCTCTTGATCCCTAGGTATATAAACCCTATCTCGGAACCTCAGAATTCTGTCTGTTCTTTCCTTGAATGTTGTCGTGTTGCCCTACCTCATTAGCTCTCTTCCCTCTTGTAAGAACTTATCAATTTTCTACATTTCTCGAATGTCTTCCATTAATTCGCTTGAGATAGTAATCATGTTCATGTGAATTTTTCCCAGTTCTAATTCCACGAAAGACCATACATCCTTGAACCGCTCTATCAAATCTTTTTCCTTAATCATCATGGCTGATATACTAAGCATCTTCCTACTTAATGCATCTGTACGACGTTTGCCTTTCTAGGGTGATACAGAAGTCAGAAATCATAATCCTTCAGGAATTCCAACCACCTACACTATCTCATATTCAACTCCTTTTGATCATATAAGTACTTTAAGCTCTTGTGGTTACTAAAAATGTTGAACGTCGCCCCATACAGGAAGTGCCTCCATATCTTCAAGGCAAAAACTATAGCTGCTAACTCCAAGTCATGTGTTGGATAGTTCTTCTCATGCACTCGCAACTGCCTCAAAGCATAAGTCACTACTTTTTGATTTTGCATAAGCACAGCTCCCAATCCTTGATATGAAGCATCGCCGTACACTTCAAATGATTCATTCCGATCGCGTAAGACTAACACTGGTGAAGTAGTTAGCCATCTCTTCAATTCTTGGAAACCTTCTTCGCAAGCATCAGTCCATTCAAAGGCTTGGTTCTTTCTTGTGAGTTGAGTGAGAGGTCCTGCTATTTTAAAGAATCCTTCAATGAACCTCCGATAGTATCCAGCCAAACCCACAAAGCTTCGAATTTATGTCACTGTCTTCAGTTGTTCCCATTGTAGAACTGCTTCCACCTTTGACGGATCCACTACAATCCCTTCTTTAGAGATTATATGGCCCAAAAACTTGACTTCGTCCAGCCAAAATTCACACTTCGATAATTTGGCATACAGCTTCTTCTCCTTCAGAATCTGGAGAACTATACTGAGGTGCTCAGCATAATCCTCCTGATTTTGAGAGTATATCAGGATGTCATCAACGAAGACAACAATGAATCTGTCCAAGTAAGGATGAAAGATTCTGTTCATGTAGTCCATGAATATGGGAGGTGCATTAGTTACACCAAATGGCATCACAAGGTACTCATAATGACCATATCGGGAATGAAAAGTCGTCTTGGGTATATCCTTCACCTTGACTCGAATATGATGGTAGCCCGATCACAGATCGATCTTAGAGAACACTGCTGCTCTTTTCAATTGATCCATTAAATAGTCTATCCTTGGAATTGGATACTTATTCTTGATCGTGACCTTATTCAGTTGGTGATAGTCCACACACAATCGCGAGGTACCATACTTCTTCCAGACTAGCAACATTGGTGCTCCCCAGGGTGACACACTGGGTCTAACGAACTGCTTTTCCAAAAGCTCTTCCAACTGCCTCTTAAGCTCTGCTAACTCCGATGGTGACATTCTGTAAGGCATTATAGACACGGGACTAGATCCCGGTACAAGATCAATAGCGAACTCTATTTCCCACTTCGATGGTAAACTAGGTACATCATCAGCAAAGACTTCAGGAAACTCGTTGACCACGGGAATTACATTCACATCAGCCTCGCTCTCGACTTTCAAGGAAGACAATAGCATGTATCCCTGAGCTCCTTCTTTCAAGAAAGCTCGAACTTGGTTGGCCGTCAAAAATCTAGAATCCTCATCTATGGGAAAAACTATGGTTTTACTAGAGCAATCCATCCCTAAAATTACATCTAACTGAGAAAGGGGTAAACATATCAAATCAATAGAAAAGATTCAACCCTCAACAATCAATGGACAATTCAAATAGACTTTGCAAGTAACAACAAGTTTATCAATGGGAGTAGAAATAGTCAAGTCAAAAGGTAAGGAAGACACAGGTAAACCAAGTTGTCGCACACAGTCATAAGAAACGAAAGAGTGAGTTACCCCACAGTCATACAGTATAGTTAAAAGATTACCTCCTATGATACCTTCTCTCTGTATCAGATCTTCGGATTTGGAGGCTTCTTCTCCGCTCATTATGTACACTCTGCCTTTTGCTAGCAGCTTTGTAGCCCGTGTAGCGTTGACTGAAGGCTCAGCCTTAGCTTGGTTGCAATCTTTGGAGACATGTCCAGGCTTCCCACATCAAAAATAGATGATCCCCTTGATGGTGCAGTCTCTAGTAGCATGATTTTTCCCGCACTTTAAGCATTTTGAAGAAAATGCCACATTCTACCCGGTTCGATTCCCACCAGAACCTCTACTAGTACCTCCACTAGATGTCTGCTGTTGATTTCCCGGTGGTCAGGAATAAGGCTTCTTTTGGAAACGATTTGCATTGTTGCCGCCTCCTCTTTGGAACCTGGTAGGTCCAAAGTTTTGGTTTCTTAAATCTCGAGCTTGATCTAGAGCTTCCACCTGGCAACACGCATCTAACAGCTCCGAAAATTAGTTAATCTTCAAGATGATAACTGTTCTCTTCACTTCATGCCTTAGTCATTCCTCAAATTTTTGACATTTCCACACGTCGTCTGGCTGGTGCTGGAAATATGTCAAAAACTTGGATAAGCTTTCAAACTTTGCAGCGTATTCATTGACAGACAAGTTTCCATGCCTCAAGCTGAGGAACTCTATCTCTTTTGCATGTCTGGAGCTTGCGGGGAAATATTTTTCCAAGAATTTATTCTTGAATACCTCGCAATTGATTGCGCGACCTTCAGCTTTTAACACTTTTTGTGCCTTATTCCACTAGTCTTCAGCATCCCCAATCAGCAAAAAAGTGGTATAAGTCATTTTCTTGTTGTTGGTACAGTTCATACCTCTGAAGATTTTCTCCAGTTCCTTGAACCATAAACTAGCTTTCTTCGGATCAAATTCTCCTTTGAATTGAGGAGGGTTGTGGCGATGGAACTCTATCAAATTTTGCACATTAGCTATAGCTTTGAGTTGTTGAGCAGCCCTCTCTTGTTGTTGGGCAACTCTCTCCGTTTGTTGGGCAATAACTTCTGCCATCCTTTGCATCGCTACTGCCATATCTCTGCCTCGCGCCATCTCATTATTTCAATTAATACTAACTGAAACACATAATGAAGGATTAGGCGTATCCCTTCGGAATACCAATCACAGAGAATCACACAGTACAAACAAGTCAGACCTAACCACAAAGGCCCAAAGAAAACATAAACCAGGGCTCTGATACCAACTTAATGTAACGCCCCTTTTTAGGAGAGAATGTCACATCATTAATTACAATGCGAAAAACAAAAGTATAAATTAACACCCAGTTCATTATATTATAATTAAACTTGTTTGATTATAGGTGCATAAATAAAATGGTGACTATTTTTTTGTTATAATTAATAAAATATAGTGACAAGACATAATTGTTATAAAGAGTAAGACAGAAGTAAAGCATACATTCGATCAACATGCATATACATATATATATATATATAATTATATCAAATTTGTTTATATATATACAAAAAGCAAAACTATGCCTCGCCCAAAAGATGATACATATACAATAATAAGTCATCGTGCCCAAATGAATATTGATAGTCATAGTCCATAGTATCGGTCCCTATGAAGAAAGAGAAGGAACCATGTTAGGGTCCTCCTCGCCTCATTGGAGCAAAACTATTGGAGCCACCGAATACCCTCGAGCAAGATCCTCCCGTACATAACGATCACCCCAGCCCATGGGCATATAAAATTCTAAATGCAAATGAACGTTGTCATAACGCCCCAAGCTAATGACACTGACACGTCTCCTAAGTAGACACAACGATCCGAATTAAAGTTATTATGAATATCCGATGTCGGCTGCGCACGTATCCCAAAAATTCCTGTGGATGGGCCATCATGATCAAAAGTAAGTATTAGTCGCAGTCAGGCTAGAAACCGGGGAACTTATGAACTTCCCATTCTTCACCACTGTCTTCAGAGAATTATATATATATGTTAGAATTTTGCGATACAACACGCAAATGAAAAATAGGGATTCCTTCCATGCGAAAAAGCCATAATCCGAGTTTTTAAATGATTTACCTCTTGAAGCGTGAATCACTAACATTGAAACGATGTCTCTGCGGTATCCACACGAACAGTCGAACATCCAATGTCCGCAAAGAGGAGCCTCACGTCTCTCACACAGTGCTAGCTGCGAAGAGACGAGAAGAAACCTGTCGCTCACTCACTCACTTTTCTGTAGGTGTGGCTAGGGTTTAGAATTATGTACCTTAGCAGCCCCCTTAGTAGTACTATTTATAATAGTGACTACCTTAAGTGAGTGTGAGCAGTAGCAAGGTAAGTTGTGCAACCCTAGACCCATCTGTTATGAGTCTGGCCCATATTTGAATCCGAGTCCAACTTAGATCCATTGCTCCAATTTTAGTCTGCTCTATGTGTGCACTGCAGGTTCTTATTACGTTGGCAGTAATATTAAAATCCCATTTTCATATTACAAGCAGTGAGCGGTATCTAGCAATACATCACTGCTACCCAAGTAATAAGAATGTCAGTGATTTGACATAACCTTTTCGTGACCAATGTTTCCGTGTCGTTTAGTCCCTTTGTCAAGATATCTAGATTGAACACAAGGCATGGAATGCGTCACCCTTGTATAGTCCAATCATTCGTTTCCTGATACTCGAGTAGACTTTGTAATAACAAATGAGATCAATATCTCATATTGACTCATTTGAGCATGGCCATGCATTTCGCAGCCTCACTCAATCGGGGGCCCGAAGATATCGCTCTCCGTTATGTAGGAGTCAAATCTCATCTAGGTCACTCACATCCCTCTCTGATTTGCGGATGTCCAATAACCAACTTTATAATCACCTTGTTATAGATGACGTTTGATGGCATTAAAACACACAACTTCTCATGTAGGAATCGTAGTGATTTCAGGTCAAAAGACCACAAACACCATTATCACTATGAGAATCACTTATGACACTCACGTAACGATCCATGTAGCGTTCTCATGGTGGGTCATCCAATCATCATTACTCTAATATGTACCCATGTAAAGACTTGATATCCATATCCATGACCCGTGAGACTGGTCATCGGTCTCTTATACTAGTCTCAATGTATTATTGTTGTCCTAATTAACAATAATACTTGACTAGGGACATTTAAGAATAGTGTTGTAACCAAAAGGATCTCACAATCAAGTCATCCACTTGATATCCTATGGCATCAAACTTACTATTCTAAGGACTTTATTATGTTTATCAAAAAGAACACAATAAATGAAATGTCTCATATATAAAATAGCATAATAGAATATATGTAAATACAGAAAATGTATTAGCCTCTAGGGCATACACCAATAATATATATATATATACAGAGATAGTAGAGATATGGAAAAGAGGTGAGACATCCTACTTTCATTACCAATTATGGCAGTAAGAAACAAAATAGCGTAGGACATCCACATAGCATTATAATAGATATAAGCAGTAATCAAGAGGCAAATATCAAATAACTTAACAATTCTAGACAGTTATACATCAGTAAGGTAACAATTCTAATTATCATAAGAATTAAATGTCAGATAATATATGGACTCACTATGCACATGCATACGATATCAAAATCCTACTTCATGGAGCTAGATATAAACATTCGGAGAGAAAGATCAGGAGACATGTCTGTAACTCGGCTGTCGCGGTCAAAGTGCTATAAATCATCAATTTATCCACGTGCACATCATGGCATTGTATAGACATTCATCACTAGATTGCGATATAGGACAGTGTTTCGGTCCGGATTGTCGGTGTGTTTGCATCGGTTTGCCTCACGGACAGAAGAGCTACCAATTATCCATTGTGAGGTACCCACACCCCGACGCCCCCAAGGTCAACATCGTGACCTACACTAGTCTACTTGCACCCGCACTAGGGTATGTTCAATCTCTTAGGTAACATGCCCTTAACAACAGTCCATCGGACTTTCACAATGCACGATGATTCAATGCATATAACATATATATTCAACAGTAATATACTTTCCATGTCAGGTCACAATTCGGCTAAGGTAAGCATCAATACATTCTTGGTCTCACTCATGGACCCACAATAAATATTATTAAGTCCTTAAATAATACATTACACTTTTAGGGTGCATTATGGAATTATCTAACGTTCTTACTCACATTCATGGTCTTACTTTAATTGAAAATTATTCTAAGTTTTTGGACAAAATTTCATTCTTTGTTCTTTTCATTTTATGAAACCCTAATTGATTCCTAATTAATCAATTAATTAAGTTTCACTTCAATTTAATTTTTCTTATGAAATTCTTTTCTAGAGGAATTCTCTTGATTGTTAAATTTCTTACTTTAAGTTTATTCAAAACTCACTTAGAGAATTATCTTAAGTTTTCCAAGTCTCACACACTCTCATTCTTGTCTTAGGACTAGAGAATCACTTTAGATTATCAAATTGGTTTCTATCCATTACATTATTAGTCATTTAATCACTTGATCATTTAAAGTCTAAGGTTGCATGATGTTACATAAATTGACCCTAAATTGGCCCTAGAGGTCGTTGCCTCCCAAGGTGAAACCCTAAGCTTTTCTTAACTCCATTACCTTTTAATCACTTGATTAGGTGTATTGCCAACTTGATATAAATTTTTAATCATGATCCCTCCAATTGGGGGTCATGGCCGTGAGCCTCTGATAGCTACATAGAATGCAGTTATTTGTGCCCTATCCTTGTGCTAGAATGAATGCTAAGTCCTTGTTTAAAATGCATATTTGGAAGGTTTTGTGTTTATATTTGATATATTCTGAATCTAAGCTTTTCTGATGTGATATTATGCAAAACTGAGCTTTAATGATCATGGATTGAGTAGATTTATATATGTTATTGATTTGGTATTTTCTCTATGATAGGAGGGGCTCCAAACAAGGTTAAATATGGAGCAGTTAAGTTTAAAGAGGAAGAGGAAGCCAAATTGGCATTCCAGCAAGCAACGCCGCGGCGTAAGGCATAGCACGCCGCGGCGCTGAGAGCATTTCAGCCTGGTCATACTTGGACCCGGGGTAAGAGCACCGCGACCTAGTGAAGTGGCGCCACGACGTAGTTAGACCGACCCATTGGGCGCCGCGGCGTGAGTATGTGCGCGCCGCAGCACTAAGGCGGCTGCTGAGCTTATAAATAAAATTTTACACATTTTTCTCTCATTCTCTCCCAGTTTTCTCTATTCTGGCCGTTTGGCCATTTCAAGTTTTTAGGTTTTGATGGTTTTTTAGTTAGTTTTAGTTAGTTTTAGGCTAGATAGCTTGGCTAGATCTTCATTGCTGGTGGATTGGAGTCAAGGATCAAAGGATTGAAGGAGGATTCAAGTTTCAGAGACAAATCAATGAGCTTCTTTCTCTCTTTTCCCTTTCTCTCTTCTCTTCCTTATCTTTTGTATAGCTAAGCTTTGTTTAGGATACTTTGAATCCTTTTATTTATATTAATGATGTGTTTTTCTCTGAATTTGTGTGGATGTTTGATTATGGTTTAATCATTATCTGTGTTTAATACTTGTTCTTGGTTGGCCTCAATTGCATGATCCTAATATTGACAAATGAACTAGACATAGGGATTTGTTGATATGGATATGGTATGATTGATACATGTTCGGCGAGTTCAATTGGCTTGGATGAGTTGATTCCTTAATAGGATAGAAATATACCTATTGACCATGTATAGTGTGTGATTGAGAATAGATCGTTCATGAGTGGAAGTTGTACTAGCTCTCAAGGAAACTTAGTGAGTTAGGCAATTGAAACCAGGGTTGATTGACCTAGACATAGGCTTTTGACTAATGAAGATTCTCAAGCTAACCTAATCAATGCATTTGTGTTTATGAGGGGAATTGCATGTTGTTGATAGATGTAGGGGGTGAAGGAGGATTTCCTGAAACCTAACCGCTTTTATGTTTATTGCTTTTGTAGATTAGATTAGTTTAGTTTATTATTTTCCTATTTTTATGTCCTTGTCTAAAATTGATTAAGCTATTGGTTGGTATTTAGCTTTATAATCGAATATCCTCGTGGGAACGAACTTTTACTCTGTATATGTATTACTTGTGCGACCCGTGCACTTGCGGATAGCAAATGGACAAACACGTTTTGACCCTAACAGCCTCCATGAGGAAAGCAAGGGACTTTTATTTCCATTTCATGATTCCAAACCATCCAAGATCATCAATATACATATAAGGTTATCGAAATAGATTAAACAATGCAAAATCAACACATAACCACAAAATTATACAACAAAGAGAGTAACCCTAACAAGAGCTCCTCACAAACAACACAAAATTAAGTTTCTCATTACCAAGAGAGGTTGAAGAGGATCATCTCCCTCTTACCTAGGGGAGAAAACAAGCCAAGAACTCCATTGAAGCTCCTAGTGAAATTCGATTTTCACTCCTCCAAAAACCCTAGAAATTACAACTTCATCAAATCAACACCAATGCTTGAATAAGAGATGATAAATGGTCAAAATGATGACCTTAAAAATGAAAATGGAGAAGAGAAGGTGAGGAACCAAAATCTTACCCCAAAGCTTCAAACTTGAAGCTTGAAGAAGATGATGAAGATGAAAGCTTTTCAAGAAATCTTCAACTAGAAAGGTGCTTAGAATGTAGTGGAGATTAAGAAAATGCGGTTGTTTGAAAATTTTGTGATGGTGGAGGGCATGGAAGAGGGTAGCCGTGAGGTGTGTGGTTAGAGAGAAGGAGGAGAACTTGAGAGAAGAGAAAGGGTAGAGAGAAAAGTTGATAGTAGAAATAAAGATGATGACTTTTGATTTTTGAAATTAGAATGGTTAACTTAATTAAGTGAAGCACAAATTTTTGGGCTCCAAAGAGGCATGAACCCATGTGGGAGGGGGAAGAGAGAGAGGGAGTGTTTAGCTTCTTTGAGAAGCTTGGTAGTTTTTTCAAAAAGAAGGATTTGATTAGACAAAAAGTAGATTTCATTTGGATAGGATAATTAGGTGATAAAGTAATTCAAATAATAAGGAGATTAGGATTTTCATATAAGTTATTACCCAATGGATAATTGTTACACTGAACAAATCCAGTATTAATTATCCAATGGATAATAAAGCGTATCGTAAAATTTTACTTAATAATACGTACAGAGATTTTATTTATCAGATAAAATCTCGAAAAATGTAAACCTTGTAAACTGTGCCCAACCTTAAGTTTAGTAAGATCTCTCTTCGATGCTTCCACAGTTCAAGGTTTACCAGCTTCAAGGTAAACATTTCGTTTTCTCGGCTCTGCTCAGATCGCACACAAAATAAGGAATATACTAAAATATTCGACGTTTCTAGAAAAATCCATAAAAATTCTCAAAAATCCCAAATATTAGAAAATGACTATTCATCACAAACCAAACAATTTTCAGGGTGTTTCACTAACTCTGCTCAGTGTGCATATAAAATAAAAAATATATTAAAATATTCAACATTTCTGGAAAATTTTAAAAAAATTCTCAAAAATCATAAATGTTATAAAATAATTATTTATGATGAAACAAATAAATTTTGGGGTGTTACAACTCTCCCCTTCTAAAAAGAAATTTCATCCTCGAAATTTTCATACCTTAGAACAATTGTGCGTGTTGCTCCTTCATCTTGTCTTCCAATTCTCATGTTGCATCTCTGGTCTTTTCGTTCCAGATCACTTTCACCATGAGATTTTCTTTCCTCTGAGTTGTTTCACTCTCCTATCTTCAATCTTTACAGGAGGTGCCTTATAGGTTAAATTCTCTTTCAATTGTACTATGTCTTGTGCTAAGACATGGTTCGGGTCAGCAATATATTTTCGTAGTTGTGACGCATGAAAGACATTGTGAAGGTTTGAGAGAAAAGGTGGTAAGGCTATCTGGTAAGCTACTGGACCTATCCGGCAAAGAATTTGGTAAGGTCCAAGGAATTTGGGAGTGAATTTTCTATATTTCAGAACTCAGCCGACCCTAGTCAATGGCGTGACTTTCAAAAATACATGCTCGCCTTCCTCAAACTCAAGAGGCTTTCTCCTCTTGTCCGCATAACTCTTCTACCGACTTTAAGTCATCCTCATCTTCTCCTGAATCATCTTTACTTTCTCAGTCATCTACTGTATGATATCAGGTCCAACAGTAAGGCGCTCTCCATTTTGACACCAACACAAAGGCGTTTGGCATCGTCGTCCATACAGAGCTTCATAGGGTGTCATCCCTATGCTTGAATGAAAATTATTGTTGTAGGTGAACTCTACCAATGGTAAAATTTCATCCCAACTTCCAATCTGTTCTATAGTGCAAGCCCTGAGCAAATCCTCCAACGATTGGATTGCCTTTCCAATTGCCCATCCATTTGTGGATGGTAAGCAAAACTCAATCGTAGCTTTGTTCCCAATGCTTCTTGCAAACTATGCCAAAACTTGGAAGTAAACCTTGGATCCCTATCAGAAACAATACTGGTAAGTACACCATGTAGTCTAACAATCTCACCGATGTACAACTGGGTCAGCTTCTCCATGTTCTATCTTATATTGATCGGTAGAAAGTGAGCTGACTTCGTGAGTCGATCAACGATTACCCATATGGAGTCATAACCTTTTCTGGTCTTTGGCAATCCAACCACAAAATCCATCATAATGTTATCTCACTTCCATTTGGGAATAAATAGAGGTTACAACAGTCCTGACGGTCTTTGATGTTCAACCTTTGCTTTCTGGCAAACCAGACAAGAAGACACACATCTGGTAATATCGCTCTTCATCATATGCCACCAAAATAATTTCTTCAGGTCTTGGTACATTTTAGTTATCCCCGGGTGCATATTTAACTTGCTCGTGTGAGCATATTCGAGAATATACTTTCTAAGCTCTTGATCCCTGGGTATACAAACCCTACCTCGGAACCTCAAAATTCCATCTGTTCCTTCCTCGAATGTTGTCATGTTGCCGTACCTCATCAACTATCTTTCCTCTTATAAGAACTTATCAATTTACTGCATTTCCCAGATGTCTTCCATTAATTCGCTTGAGATAATAACCATGTTCATGCTAATTTTTTCCAGTTCTAATTCCATGAAAGACTATACATCCCTGAACTGCTCTATCAGATCTTTTTCCTTAAGCATCATGGTTGATATACTAAGCTTCTTCCTACTCAATGCGTCTGCCACGACGTTTGCCTTTCTAGGGTGATACAGAAGTCGGAAATCATAATTCTTCAGGAATTCTAACCACCTGCGCTGTCTCATATTCAACTCCTTTTAATCATATAAGTACTTTAAGCTCTTGTGGTCACTGAAAATGTTGAACATCGCCCCATACAGGAAGTGCCTCTATATCTTCAAGACAAAAACTATAGCTGCTAACTCCAAGTCATGTGTTGGATAGTTCTTCTCATGTACTCGCAACTACCTCGAAGCATAAGCCACTACTTTTCGATTTTGCATAAGCACAACTCCCAATCCTTGATATGAAGCATCGCAGTACACTTCGAATGGTTCATTCTGATCGGGTAGGACTAACACTGGTGAAGTAGTTAGCCATTTTTTTAATTCTTGGAAACCTTCTTTGCAAGCATCAGTCCATTCAAAGGCTTGGTTCTTTCTTGTGAGTTGAGTGAGAGGTCTTGTTATTTTAGAGAATCCTTCAATGAACCTCTGATAGTATCCAGCCAAACCCATAAAGCTTTGAATTTATATGACTATCTTCGGTTGTTCCCATTGTAGAACTGCTTCCACCTTTGATGGATCCACTATAATCCCTTCCTTCGAGATTACATAGCCCAAAAACTTGACTTTGTCCCGCCAAAATTCATACTTCGACAATTTGGCATACAGCTTCTTCTCCTTCAAAATCTGGAGAACTATACTGAGGTGCTCAACATGATCCTCCTGATTTTAAGAGTAAATCAGGATGTCGTCAATGAAGACAACAACGAATCTGTCCAAGTAAGGATGAAAGATTCTATTCATGTAGTCCATGAATATGGCAAGTGCATTCATTACACCAAACGGCATTACAAGGTAGTCGAAATGACCATATCGAGTATGAAAAGCCATCTTAGGTATATCCTCCACCTTGACTCGAATCTAATGGTAGCTCGATCGCAGATCGATCTTAGAGAACACTGCTACTCCTTTCAGTTGATCCATTAAATCGTCTATCCTCGGAAGTGGATCTTATTCTTGATCGTGACCTTATTCAGTTGGTGATAGTCCACACACAATTGCAAGGTACTATCCTTCTTCTGAACTAGCAACACTAGTGCTCCTCAAGGTGACACACTAGGTCTAACGAACTGCTTTTCCAAAAGCTCTTCCAACTGCTTCTTAAGCCTACTAACTCTAATGGTGACATTCTATAAGGCGCTATAGACACGGGACCAGATCCGGTACAAGATCAATAGCAAACTCTATTTCCCACTTCGATGGTAAACTAGGTACATCATCGGGAAAGACTTCGAGAAACTCGTTGACCACAGGAATTGCATTCACATCAACCTTGCTCTCGACCTTCAAGGAAGACAATAGCATGTATCCCTGAGCTCCTTCTTTCAAGAAAGCTCGAACTTGGTTGGTCATCAAAAATCTAGAATCCTCATCTATGGGAAAAACTATGGTTTTACTAGAGCAATCCATCCCTAAAATTACATCTAACTGAGAAACGGGTAAATATATCAAATCAACAGAAAAGATTCGACCCTCAACAATCAATGGACAATTCAAATAGACTTTGGTCGTAACAACAGGTTTATCAGTGGGAGTAGAAATAGTCAAGTCAAAAGGTAAGGAAGACACAGGTAAACTAAGTCGTCGCACACAGTTATAAGAAATGAAAGAGTGGGTTGCTCTAGAGTCATACAGTACAGTTAAAAGATTACTTTCTATGACACCTTCTCCCTGTATCAGATCTTTGGATTTGGAGGCTTCTTCTCCGCTCATGGTGTACACTCTACCTCTTGCTTGCGGCTTTGTAGCCTGTGTAGCGTTGATTGAAGGCTCAGCCTTAGCTTGGTTACAATCTCTGGAGACATGTTCAAGCTTCCCACATCGGAAACAGATGATCCCCTTGATGGTGCAGTCTCTAGTTGCATGATCCTTCCTGCACTTTAAGCATTTTAAAGAAAATGCCACATTCTACTCGGTTCGATTCCCACCAAAACCTCCACTAGTACCTCCACCAGATGTCTGCTGTTGATTTTTTGATGGTCGGGAATAAGGTTTCTTTTGGAAACGATTTGCGTTGTTGCCGCCTCCTCTTTGGAACCTGGTAGGTCCAAAGTTTTGATTTCTTGAGTCTCGAGCTTGATCTAGAGCTTCCACCTGGCAACACGTATCTAACAGCTCCGAAAATTGGTTGCTCTTCAAGGTGATAACTGCTCTCTTCACTTTATGCCTCAGTCTTTCCTCAAATTTTTGACATTTCCACACATCGTCTGGCTGGTGCTGGAAATATGTCAAAAACTTGGATAAGCTTTCAAACTTTGCGGTGTATTCATTGACAAACAAGTTTTCTTACCTCAAGCTGAGGAACTCCATCTCTTTTGCATGTCTGGCGCTTGCGGGGAAATATTTTTCCAAGAATTTATTCTTGAATACTTTCTAATTGATTGCACTACCTTCAGCTTCTAACACTCACTGTGCCTTGTTCCACTAGTCTTCAGCATCCCCAATCTGCATAAAAGTGGCATAAGTCATTTTCTTGTTGTTGGTACAGTTCATACCTCTGAAGATTTTCTCCAGCTCCTTGATCCACAAACTAGCCTTCTCCGGATCAAATTATCCTTTGAATTGAGGAGGGTTGTGGTGACGGACCTCTGCCAAATTTTGCGCATCAGCTGTAGCTTCGACTTGTTGAGTAGCCCTCTCCTGTTATTGGGTAGCTCTCTCCGTTTGTTGGGTAATAACTTCTGCCATCCTTTACATCACTTCAATCACTACTGCCATATCTCCGCCTCATGCCATCTCATTCTTTCAAGTAATACTAACTGAAACACACAATAAAGGATTAGGCGTATCCCTTCGGAATACCAATCACAGAGAATCACACAGCACAAACAAGTCAGATCTAACCACAAAGGCTCAAAGAAAACATAAACTGGAGCTCTGATACCAACTTAATGTAACACCCCTTTTTGGGAGGGAACGTCACATCATTAATTACAATGCGAAAAATGAAGTATAAATTAAGAACCAGTTCATTATATTACAATTAAACGTGTTTGATTATAGTTGCATAAATAAAATGGTGACTATTTTTTGTTATAATTAATAAAATATAGTGACTAGACATAATTACAATAAAGAGTAAGATAGAAATAAAGCATACATTTGATCAACATGCATATATATATATATATATATATATTATATATATATATATATATATATATATATATATAGTTATAGCGCCCGATATACAAAAAGCAAAACTATGCCTACCCAGAAGATCATACATGTATAGCCCACCAAAATAATAAGTCAACAAGCCCCAAAATGAACATTGATAGCCATCAGTAGCTATCCACAGTATTAGCCCCTATGAAGAAAAAGAAGAACCGTGTCAGGGTCCTCCTTAGTCTTCCTCGTCAGAGGAAACCCTCATTGGAGCCACCGAATTACGAGCCAAGCCTCGAGCAGTGAAAAGGAATGAATCCTCCTGTGGGGTGTAATAACGATCACCCTACATGTCCCTAATGGGCATGTAAAATTATAAATGCAAACGAACGCTGTAGGTGAAAATAGGCAGATCATAACACCCTCAAGCTAATGACACTGACACGTCTCCCAAGTAGACACAACGATCTGAACTAAAGTTAACATGCCAACAGTTTGGGCCTCTGAGAAATGTCAGGTGCACATATCCTAAAAATCTCTGTGGACTGGCCGTCATGATCAAAAGCAAGTATTAGTCGCAGTCAGGCCAGAAATCGGGGAACTCGTGAACTTCCCCTTCTTCACCACCGTCTTCAGAGAATCATATATATATATACAGAGATAGTAGAGATACAGAAAAGAGGTGAGACGTCCTATTTTCATTACCAATTATGGCAGTTAGAAACAAAATGGCATAAGACGCCCACATAGCATTATAAGAGATATAAGCAGTAATCAAGAGGCAAATATCAAATAACTTAACAATTCCAGACAGTTATACATTAGTAAGGTAACAGTTCCAATTATCATAAAAATTAAATGCCACATAATATATGGACTCACTATGCACATGCATACGATATCAAAATCCTACACCATGGAGCTAGACACAAACATTCAGAGAGAAAGATCAAGAGATATGTCTGTAACTCGGCTGATGCAGCCAAAGTGCTATAAATCATCAATTTATCCATGTGCACATCACGACATTGTATAGACAATCATCACTAGATCGCGATATAGGATAGTGTCTCGGTCTGGATCATCGATGTGTTTGCATTGGTCTGCCCCACGGACAGAAGAGCTACCAATTGTCCATTGCGAGGTATCCGCACCTCGAAGCCCCCAAGGTCAACATCATAACCTACACTAGTCTACTCGCACCCGCACTAAGGTGTGTTCAATCTCTTAAGCAACATGGCCTTAACAACAGTCCATCGGACTTTCACAATACACGATGACTCAATGCATATAATATGTATATTCAATAGTAATATACTTTCCATGTCATGTCACAATTCGGATAAGATAAGCATCAATACATTCTTGGTCTCACTCATGGACCCACAATAAATATTATTAAGTCCTTAACTAATACATTACACTTTTAGGGTGCATTATGGAATTATTTAACGTTCTTACTCACACTCATGGTCTTACTTTAATTGAAAATTATTCTAAATTTTTGGATAAAATTTCATTCTTGGTTCTTTCCATTTTATGAAACCCTAATTGATTCCTAATTAATCAATTAATTAAGTTTCACTTCAATTTAATTTTTCTTATGAAATTCTTCTCTAGAGGAATTCTCTTGATTGCTAAATTCCTTACTTTAAGTTTTTAAAACTCACTTAGAGAATTATCCTAAGTTTTCCAAGTCTCACACACTCTCATTCTTGTCTTAGGACTAGAGAATCACTTTAGATTATCAAATTGGTTTCTATTCATTACATTATTAGTCATTTAATCACTTGATCATTTAAAGTCCAAGGTTACATGATGTTACATAAATTGATCCTAAATTGGCCCTAGAGGTCGTGGCCTCCCAAGGTGAAACCCTAAGTTTTTCTTAACTCCATTACCTTTTAATCACTTGATTAAGTGTATTGCCAACTTGATATAAATTTTTAATCATGATCCCTCCAATTAGGGGTCATGGTCGTGAGCCTCCATGAGGAAGGCAAGGGACTTTTATTTCCAATTCATGATTCCAAACCATCCAAGATTATCAACATACATATAAGGCTATCCAAATAGATTAAACAATGCAAAATCAACACATGACCACAAAATCATACAAAAAAGAGAGTAACCCTAACAAGGGTTCCTCACAAACAATACAAAATCAAGTCTCTCACTACCAAGAGAGGTTGAAGAGGATCATTTCCCTCTTACCTAGGGGAGAAAACAAGCCAAAAACTCCCTTGAAACTCCTATTGAAATTCGATTTTCACTCCTCCAAAAATCCTAGAAATTACAACTTCATCAAATCAACACCAATGCTTGAAAAAAAGAAGATAAATGGTCATAATGATGACCTTATAAACGAAAATGGAGAAGAGAATGTGAGGAACTAAGAATCTTACCCTAAAGCTTCAAACTTGAAGCTTGAAGAAGATGATGAAGATGGAAGCTTTTTGATGCACACTTTTTAGTTGTTGCATTTACAAACCCAAGTGCAGGTTGTCTCAAGTAATAAATTTCTCGGTGAGTCCGAGGTCGATCCACAGGGAATTGATGAAGATTAATTATGGTGAAATAAATATTTTGTTGCTACAGTAAAAATTATTTATTTGGGTAAAATGATCCACTCTTGGTAAATAAAGTAAAAGCAAGATTAATTCCTTTTATAACTCAATTAGAATCCTCACAACATGGAGGTTCCAATCGGAAAATACAACGTTAAAAGTCCATTAAAATGATATACGTAATTATACTATGATTCCTTTAATCATTTATTAACACAACTACCACCACTTGTAAATGGGTTAAAGCATTCACTGTGCCAATATTTTGTCTACAATAAATCAAGAACTCCTATTTACAAGGATGGAGTATTCCCGTCTGTCACTCGGGATTTTAAATTATCAGAATCAAAATATAATACGTATAAAGAATACTAGAAAGATAAATCATTAAAGCACAACAGATGAATAAATCTAACCTTATTTTATTATCAAGAGCTTCACACTTTGACCCAAGTAGACTGGAACTTATTTACACATAAACTAGAAAAGAGAAAAAGAGAAAAAGAGAGAGAAAAGAAATTGGAGGGAGACTGAGGAGAGAAGCAGGGCACTGCCCAAAAGCCTCTCTCCGTTCCTCCTCCGAATTCCTCGTTGGAATGAATTGTCAATCAATTGGCAATTCCAATTGCCTTTTATAGGCAATGACATAACCGGAATTATTTAAACGAAAACGTCATGCATTACGTTATTCTCCATTTTCTTTTTCTTTTTTTTTCTTTTTTTTAATATAATAATTGAGTAAATACATAACCGTGTGTCCAGTCATCTTTTCATTTTTGAGAGAAGTGGTCTTCATGAAAGTTGTAGGCCTGAATATTTGCTTTAAAGTGGCTTTGGTTTCAGTCCAAAATCATGCCTAGAACTCAAGATATGATCCAATTACTGCATAGTATTTTAGGCCCGGTTTCAGCTCCTCTATTTTGACTTCAAAGCTCAATATCACCTCCAAGGAGACCGATTCTGGAAAAGTGTTCAACATGAAAGTTGTAGGAAATTGTCTTAGCTTTCCTACAAGACCAAAATCAAATCAATCAAATATTTGTAACTCAAGTTATAGCCAGTTTACTAAACATTGCCAAAGAGATAATTACAGTTAATTTATGCAATAATTTATTTAATTGTCTAATTTGGCTCAAAATCATAAAATGTGTCAAAACCAACTTAATTAAGCCTAATTGAACCTTAAAAAGCCTAGTGAAAGGATTACAAAATGTATAAAATACAGTGTTATCACTTTTCAAGAAATCTTCAACTAGAAAGGTGTTTAGAATGTAGTGGAGATTAAGAAAATATGGTTGTTTGAAAATTTCGTGATGGTGGAGGGCATGGAAGAGGGTAGCCGTGAGGTGTGTGATTAGAGAGAAGGAGAACTTGAGAGAAGAGAAAGGGTAGAGAGAGAAGTTGATAGTAGAAATAAAGATGATGACTTTTGGTTTTTGAAATTAGAATGGTTGACTTAATTAAGTGAAGCACAAATTTTTGGGCTCTGAAGAGGCATGCAACCATGTGGGAGGGGGAGGAGAGAGAGTGTGTGTTTAGCTTCTTTGAGAAGCTTGGTAGCTTTTAAAAAAAAAAGGATTTGATTAGACATAAAGTGAATTACATTTGGATAGGATAATTAGGTGATAAAGTAATTAAAATAATAAGGTGATTAAGATTTTACTACAAGTTATTACCCAATGGATAATTGTTACAGTGAACAAAGCCAGTATTAATTATTCAACAGATAATAAAGCGTATCATACAATTTTACTTAACAGTACGTACAGAGATTTTATTTATCAGACAAAATTTTAAAAAATGTAAATCTCGTAAACTGTGCCCAGACTCGAATTTAGTATGATCCCCCGTTGACGCTTCCACAGTTCAAGGTTTACCAGCCTCAGGGTAAACATTTCATTTTCTCAGCTCCGCTCAACGTATATGCAAAACGAAAAATATACTAAAATATTTGACGTTTCTAGAAAAATCCACAAAAATTCTCAAAAATCACAAATATTAGAAAATGACTATTCATTATGAAACAAATAATTTTTGGGGTGTTTCACTGACTCTGCTCAGTATGCATGCAAAATAAAAAATATATTAAAATATTCGACGTTTCCAAAAAATTCTAAAAAAAATTTCAAAAATCATAAATATTATAAAATAATTATTTATGATGAAACAAATCATTTTTGGGGTGTTACACCAAGCGCCTGTCCTGAATTAAGGATTCAATGGCGTCCTAAAGGTGGATGTTGTCTTCAATAGCGTGTCCGTAGCCTTCGTGGAACACACAATACTTCGACTTGTCTTTCTGTGCATGTTTTCTTAATGGAGGTGGCTTTTGGATGTCCCTGAAATTTGTGTTCATTACCTCTTGGTATATTTGGGCTTGAGGTGTGTTGAGGGGGATATAGTCTTGGTACTTCCCTTTCAGAGGTAGTTTAGAGTTTTGAGGTTGTGAGGAAACTTGGGTCTTTGATTTTGCTTCCTCACCTTTATTTATATGCTTCCTTATGTAGATAACGTATTTCACATTGATGTATTTATCAACTCTAGCTTGAAACTCGTCCATTATCTAGGGTTCTTTCTTAGCAAGTGACGTGAAAAATGGACCAGAATGGAGAATTTCCCTCATGTAGTGTATGGAAAGCCTCTCATCCTAATCACATATATTCAAGCACTATTTGTTGAACTGGACCATATAATCCCGAAGTGACTCCTCTTTTCCTTGCTTGATTTGGGAAAGACATGAAATGGATTTCAGCTACACCTTACTAGTGGTAAAATGTAGTAAAAATCTTAAGGACAAGTCATCCTAGTTATCAACGGACTTCAAAGTTAGGGTGGTGAACCATCTCAAGGCAGCTTTCTTCAAGGAGAGAAGGAAAACATGGCACATGAGTGAGTCATTACTTCTGGAAAACATCAAAGCTGAAACATAAGCATCCAAGTGCTTTTGGGGCTCTGAGGTCTTGTCATAAGCTTCGATATTAGTTGGATATTTGAAGCGTTTAGGGATCTCATAAGCCATCAACTTGTCAGAGAAAGGTTGGTTTTGGTTAACTGATCTCCGTTGCTCGAGTTGCTATTCCCTGCGATTTTCTCTCACTAGGTTACCAGCCCTTTGTCCAAGTTCCACTGTCTTTGAATGTTTTGGGTCTCAATCCCTGTCTTGTGTTGGTTCTTTTTTGTTGTTGCGGGTCTTGTATGGAACTCGATTTTTTCCTTCCCTTTCTGCGTGAGCGATTCTTTCCAACTCATGGATGCATTCATCTTGCAGTCTGACTAAGGAGATCAGTTCTCCCCGTGATAGTTCAGCGAGGTGTGATTCATCCTGCTGAGGGCGAACACCCTCATTGTTTTCCCTCGCGCCTAATCATTGTAACACTGATATTTGTGGTTTGGATTCATTTGAAAGGGCTCTGCATGATCCGAGTCGCTACGTGGTCGGAACACTCTACGACAGAGGATAAGAGTTCTCATTGAAGAGTGAAGCTTTTACTCTATCTCACCTGGGTTTTGGTTGAGTAGCGACCAGATTTTAGGTAGTGGCCGAGCTAGAATGGTGACTGGTGGATGGTTGACTTTGCACAGCAGAGATATGATTTTGTCTAGTAGTTACCATGATGGTGATGGTGGGATACGAAGTTTATCATTTCCCATAGACGGTGCCAAATACGAAGTTTATCATTTCCCATAGACGGTGCCAATGTTCTAAATAGGTTTTAGAGGATCACCTAAAGAGGGTTGGTGAAGGTGCTTTCCTTCATAGCATGATGGCAATGATGGTGGTGCAATGGGTGGGTACCTGCAAAAGGCACTCTGACACTTAAGTTAGATCGTGCACAAAGTGGGTAGTGTTTTTGGGATTCAAATCCATGCCTTTGCTACTTTGTCTAGTATTTATAGGAGCATCGTAATAAGAATCACTTTTGAAATCTACATTAATGGATAATAAATGCTATTAATGAGGATCCCTATAAAACAGGAAGCAATTAAGTTAATTATCTCTTTTAACTACAATCCCTACTTATGAGGGATTTTGGGAGATTTACTCCTCGTTGATAGGTGCAATTATAGCTCTGAGTGTGCATACACCATTCGTCGGGATCCGTCCTGGACGAGGTAGGTTGTTGTTGACTCAGCTAACCCAAAATCCAATCTAGAACATATGTAAATTGGGTTCATAGGATATAGGGTCTAGTAGAATTTGTCTTACCTATATGCTTCTCAATTGATCAAGTTTTGATGTTAATTGGGTTAGTTTAAAATTTTGAATAACAAGGTGGTTGTTTTGTCGTTGATCGAGAGGTGTGATGGAAGAATTGATATCAAGTTTTGATATTTAATTGGTAATTGAGGGTAATTTGATGAGTTTAGATTAAATTTGAACATGGTTAACACAACTGAATGGGAAAGGATTTGTTAGGTTGGCCATGCCATGAGGTTGTGGCTTATCCTTGGGTCACCAAGTCTAATTAGCTAATTGAATTCCTTAATTGAAGGTTAATTAAGAGTTACTAGGTTAATTGTGTTTACTCTTAACCACTCTTAACCATTTAAATCCAAATACAATAGTTATTGGTAAATTGAGAAAATTATAATATGGTGAATACTAAATTTTATTATAGCGTATGATGTAGAATTTCATTGAGAATTAGTATTGGCCCTAGTGGCTTGAATTGTGAAGTTTATATTTATTATGGTGTTTGGACGTGGGCTAAGGTGCCCCTTTATAAATGATTATGTTGATTTAAATTACTTGTTAATGAACAATTCAACAAAAATTCAATAGTCACAGAATGCCTCATAGTATGAATAAGCATTTTGAAATCATTGTCATTGGCAATTGATATGTCAAAAATAAATCATGATTTTGTTTGATATGGTTGAGAGCCATGCCTACAATTTTGAAATGATTTTGTGATATATACATTGCTCTCATTATGCATGGCAATGAGATTTGTAAAGTTATTATGAATTGAAGATGTACTAAATTTAGCATGCTCCTTTGAGTTGTTAAAAGTGAGCCAGAAATTGAATTGTAATAGAAAAGTGCATCCTTAAGTGCTCAGTAATTAAAAGATGTGGAAATGATCTTCATACCTAGGAGGTGATTCTTATATGCTATTCCCTTATTGTTGAACAAATTATAGGCGAGGCCATTTTTCCAGGGGTAGGGTTGTGTGACAAAGTGACTTCACATATAGGATGAGCTTATGTTTAATAATCATACTAGAACCCACGTGTAGTGTGAGGACGTAACATTCCCTTCTTACTTATTTAGATTAGGAATTAGCTTATGCAAGATGGATAAATTAAATGAGCACTGAAAAATAATTTCTTTTGCATTTGCATATCATGTGATGGTCATATCAATGTTCTATTATTACTAATATTACTCTGATAATGTCTGTGAAAACCTTGACATGCCTAGATGTTTCTGTCTATGTTTTGTATGTATTCTGATTACTTTCTGATATCTCTGTGGAGACTCTGTTTGGTTCTGTGTGCTTCTATCTTGCACTGTTAGTATTTTGTTTTATTCTATGAAGTTACTATAAAGCTTGTCTATTAATATTACTATTAAAATGAATCTCTACCTCAGGGATAATAATTGGTTTGGCTTCTTCCACTTTTCTAAGAAATTTCTGAAGGTTTTGTGAAAACCCAAAAGCAGCTGGAACTATTATAATAACACTGTGTATGTTAGATTTACTGGGAATTCTTAGAATTCTCACCTCACTATTTATTTCCATGATATTCCAATACTTGACACCTCTGCCACTTGAAGATGCCTCTACTAATCATTTATTAGGAGCCTATTGAGAGTTGATGGGTGTATGACCCTGAGACTGGTGCCTATACAGTTTACATGAATGTGAGACTATATATGCATTATTCTCCTGTGTTTATCATCCTCTTTCCTCACCTCTGACTCCGCCATCATCTAACAGACCACTGCTATCTTATCTTATTTTTTTGTGATAGACATAGTGTAGGATGTGGTTCTTTATAGTTATATTTGTATACCACATTTGTGCTTGGTTGTATATCAGAAGTAGATATGCTTATCAGTATATTTATAGAGATGACTCTAACTCTGACTGTAATGTAGTATGATGTAAATGGACTGTTTAGCTTACTGACGATCTTAACTTTACGTTACTTACTTTATTTTGTATGCTCGTATGAGCCCAAGGCTCAATGATCAGTGATGTAGTGTAGGTACTAACGTCAGCACATTTGACATTATGCTATGAATAATGATGAATTAATTTCTATATGCTTACAATAGTATTTTGACCTAAAAATGAAATTGGCATAGTGTGGAATTAAGTGCTAGAATTCTTCTAGCGATGACTCACTTATATCAAATGAACCTAATATTAGAAGGTAATAAAAAACTTGGATAGAAATCTTGAAGGCAAATGGCCTTACTTATCTAAGTGAGCTAAAAATTCACTCAATAGACTTGGGAAACAAATAAAGATGAAATAATATTTAGCAAAGTAAGAGTCCAACCTAGAAATGGGATAAAGGAATTGCATAGTGACATGTGGCGAGTCTAAGTATTTCAGTATAAGTCTAGACATAGTGGGGTAGTTATTCTTAAGACGTTACATATTATAATAAAATATTGAAGATATATAAATGGTATAATTACATCAGATGGATTCATGGGCATATAAAAAATGATCTCAAGCGTGTTTCTTTTTAAAATAGCTATTTTAGTTCATGTACATATCAACTTAATTGCTAAATCAATAAAGAATAGTCAACACAAAAATAATTTAATTGAAAGCATATCAAAATATTGAAATATGTTCATATATGAAACAGAGAATAAAGTAATACATGAAAGCTTACTTGAAATATCTCTTCATTAGGAAATATTCCGTTAAAAAGATGAAGAAAAATAAAAAATAAAAATATGAAAATGGTGTCTTATCGTAATCTTTTATATTATTAGTGGGTGCATTAAATGAACTCATTATAATGAATTATTATAATTGTTTTCTACTTTTATTATATCATAATATAGTTGATGCATAAGAATGTATCATTTTACGAATATTAAAACTTTTTAATGTCCGTTAATTTTTTTGGTAACAAATTTCTTATGATTAAGCCTGCCAAAAACAGAAAAACAATTTTACCTTTCTAAAGTTGCCTAATTAATAGGATTTGGAAATATAAATTTTAAAGAGACCTAATAACATGGGGACTAAAATTGAATCCTTAAAAAAAAGGTGTACAAATTTATATTTTTTTATGATCAATATCTTGATAATCAATGAAGTCATGTGCATCTTGTTGAATTTCATGGTTGCAGAGAATAGAGGGAGAAGAGGAAGATGAGGGAGATGAGAGAAATTGAGAAATTTGTATATTGATAGAATGAATTGAAAAATAACAAACTTATTTATATAGCTAACTAATCTAAATAAACTAAAATCATTAAAACTAATTCAAACTATTTTAACCTGGTTACATTACACTTCCAAACTTGGGATGAAACAATACAAATGCATATCAAAGCTCTAAATGCTTAACCACCATACAAGGCATTTAACCACCATACAAGGCAAAAAAATCATAAAAGCCAACAAAGGGCAAAAGCTTAATCATTAAGCGAAGCCACAACTCAAGGCTTAACATTAACATAAGCAAAACGACCATCAATGCTTAACCACCCATGATCACATCAACACTTAACCATCATGGTGTTTACAACAAAAAACAAATATCAATTTAACTATCCATGATGATTCATATCATGTTAACCATCATGGATGAGATTTAAAAAAAAACAAATATATATCAAAGAAAAATCACCAAACAGTAAGCATAAAAAACATTGGAAAAATATCTTGATCAAATCAAAGAACCACGTGAAACCAAAATCGACACATTTCATCCCGATTTTGAATGAGCAATTTAACTGTTCAATTGGAGCGGCATCATCTTAGATACAAGCTCAATGAGAAAATCCACTAAAAACAGATCGAGTTGCCTACTAAAAATTGATGAGTAACCAAAGTACCAAACAGGTCTCAATGTGAAGAAAATTCAACTATCTTCTCAGTAAACTTAACCAAAAGTGCAGAATCAGAATCTATACATCAAGAAATCTCTGAGCAAACACATCAAATTCGCAGTGATACTTAGTTGAAACGAGTTGCCAACCTTGCCAAGTGGATGCACGAAAAATCACCCCTTCTTTTGGCATCATCAGTTCCACCTTCACTTGCTACAGCCTTGTCCACAAGATCTGGCAAGTGCTCTGACAAAATAGTGAGCCAATATTCTAATTCACTGTGATCTACGAGATCAATTGTATTGGGCTCATACGTTTTTGGATCTGCTAGTAATGGAAACACCTCCAAAGTCGGTACTAGATGGAGAACACCAACATTGAGAGCACTTGCATCAAGTCGCAGAGTACCTCCTTTTGACAAAGGAACTTCAAAACCCCTAAGTCCGATAGTTCCAAAGAGGTGGAGTCATTGGCACGAGTGCATAATCTCAGCAAGAACTTCTCCATCCACGAAATAATAGAAAGTTCTCTCGAAAACTCGTTAGATCCGAGGCACCGGTGCTTTAGATCCATGGAAAAACCAAAGATCGGCGTGTAGATCTCCGATCCATACGGTTTGGCCACCATAAGCCATACCGAGATAAAGCAAGAACAAGACTCAGAGTCGTAGAAGAAGAGAAAGAACGTTGAAGGCGGTGAAGAGAATCAATATTCCTAAATATTGGAAGATCCATGGAATCGTTATCTTCGAAAGGCATGGAAGATCGATCAGAATCTTGCTTTTTCTTGAATCTTCATAAGAAAAAAAAAATATTCGTCGGTTGAGGGAGATATGTCGGAACACACCAAAACAGAGCGAGAAAAAATCAGAGAAGAAAATAAACTAAGAAGGGAAAAAGGAAAGAAAATGCAGCAGAAGAATATTCAAGGTGGGTGGAAAGGCTCTGATACCATGTTGAATTTCATGGTTGCAAGGGAGAAGAGGGAGAAGAGGAAGATGAGGGAGATGAGAGAAATTGAGAAATTTGTATATTGATAGAATGAAGAAGTTGAAAAATACAATAGGTAAACTTGGCTTATATAGCCAACTAATCCAAATAAACTAACTAATCATTAAAACTAATTCTAACAAACTCTAACTATTTTAACACATCTTAAGCCATATGAATAAAAATAACATTATTTGAAAAGAAATTACAAACTCCTCCTGGTTGGATTGGCATGCAAGGGCTTCATTGCTCGCATAAAAAGTTTTTTACATTGCTTAATTATCACATCACCGGTGTTTCTTTTTATTTCTAAAGATGATCATATCATGTCTTATTTAAAAAAATAAACAGAAAAAAATAAGCATATAAAGTTATAACAGAAAATCACACAAAAAGAATATGCATAATCATTACCTAAAGAATGCAACAGTCGAGTTGCCTATTTGTGCCATGGCTTAAAATTGCTAGAAACCCCTATATAAATAGTTGAAACGTGATTGTGGATGGAATAAAACAAAAGTGTAAATGAAAGTAAAAGGAAATAATTTAAGAATTTGAAAAACAATTTAAGCTTGTGAGAAATATATATTAAATTAATATCATAGAGAATCAACAGGTTATATTAAATGATGTTGTTTTAGACCAGATCTCAGGTTATCAGTACAAAAGCAGTTCGGTCCACTAGAATAATACTCAAATATTACTATACGCTATCTTGATAATTATATCAGCCTATTTATTAGGCATAAATCTCTCAAGTATCATAGATAGATATGAAAGTTAATTACATCCACATAAATAGGAAAATTTGTTAAAAGATATCACAATCCCTAACAGATTCTAATCCTAAATAATTGCATTGCACAAATCCTAAAACACTCATATAAATGTACTTCCAGGTCTCAAAGGTATGCATCTCCTCTAATATACAGACTGCTTACTATGTGCATAGTCTAACTTGAGCGTCAGAGTGCCTTTTGTAGGGACCCAGCCCCTAGCACCATATCAGGAGCAACTGTGCCACGGAGGAGTCCACCACATACGTGCCTAATTCAGGTACTCTCTGAATCTAGTTTAGAACATTGGCGTCGTCTGTGAGAACGATAAACTTCGATTCTCATCACTACCATCATGGTCACTATCCAGGCAACATTGCCAGATTCCTATGGCTGACATAATAGCTCACGGCTTGGTCCATTCAGCAAGAAGCGCAGTGGTACAAACGAACTCTTTGACGATGCCGACAACATGTCCATCGAGACCTCCGTCACCTTCGATGTCATGGAACTTGAAACCATACGCTAATTATTCTACAAAGAATCAGGCCTTGATTGGAACTTTTTCATCTACACAGCCTTCACTTCAACTCCACCATCTTGGCCCCCCTGCACTAAGGCCACCTATTGCACTGCCCTGCGACATGTCCACCATCTATTTTGTTGGAGCTATACAGCAGCGACGGATATATGGTGGTTTCCAGTGCCTTACACGGTGGGGTACGAGAAGGGAGTTACAGTGGTGGTGGATAACACCTTTGCTCCCATGGTTGTTTCATTAGCTCATCTTAGAGCAGACGAGATGCTTCACAATATGCCCAAGTTCATTAGGCCAACAGTTGGGGTCTGGCAAGGTGGGCGCATCACTCACCACTATAATGCCATAACCTCCAGCGAGCACCCAAGCAAATCACGCTTTTGACCCTCATCCAAACTGTCATCAAGGAGCAGCGTCGCACGAGCCCTTTTCGCAACCACAACCCACTTCAAAGTCGGCTCTGTGGTGGAAGTCAGCTTTGACGATGACAGCCCCCGCGACTCTTGGTCTTCTGGCACCGTCATCCGCCGTCTCAGCCAGAGAACCAGAAGTACAATATGAAGGAGTACACTGTCACCCATTAAAATGAGAATCATGCTAAATGAAGAGCCACCTCACCAAATCCATAGACGTCTTGAGATCAGACGTCTTCAAGGGCAACGTGAAGGACACGCCCTGAGTAGGCTTCAGATAGCTTGAGATCGGGCTCCCAGAAGTCGAAATGCCCTGTCACACGAAGTTGGATCCCTCTTGACCCATCTGCGGCACACCACCAACTCCCCTCTACAAACCCACTAACTGCCTTCTCTAGGTGCTCCGCTCTGTATAGCAACCATCATCCATCGTAAGTGGCACGATTTGTCTCTTTTAACTAAAATAGATCTACGAAGGAAATAGTGGTTTCTGGCAAGAAGAGGAGGAAAGAGAGTGTTGGTGTACTTTCGTTCGATGAGATCCGTGAAGCTCGCCACCTTCTCTAGATGCTCCACGCCCTACGCCAGCCATGCCTGCCATCTCCTTAGTTTTGTTACAACTGTGCAGTAGTGGTGAATACTTGGTGACTTCTAGTGCCCTAAACGACGAGTCGCCTCACCAAATCTACTCGACCAAGTGTAACGACCCGAGACTGCCTACAGGATTAATGAGTGTCTCCACAAACTAACACGGGTCTTTTCAGCATGCTTTGTCCTCACTCACACGCATCCTAGGAAACTTCCCAAGAGGTCACCCATCTCATAATTACTCCAGGTCAAGCACGCTTAACCATGGAGTTCTTATGTTCTAGGCTCCCGAATCTACTCGACCGAGTGTAACGACCCGGGACTGCCTGCAGGATTGACGAGTGTCTCCACAAACCAATATGGGTTTTTTCAGCGTGCTTTGTCCTCACTCACACGCATCCTAGGAAACTTCCCAAGATGTCACCCATCTCATAATTGCTCCAAGTCAAGCACGCTTAACCATGGAGTTCTTATGTTCTAGGCTCCCGAAAAGAAGTTGCAACTTCTTGATATGGCTACGCCAAATCAATTCCTTTAAGTCATCCTCAACGATGTAGTCCCATACCTGCACAGTCTCTGAATCTCTCTTATTCCGGTGCTTATTCAGTTCATTCATGCGACCCTTCGCCTAGAAGCCTGCCAGAAGCCGCTCCTTGTCCGTGCTTTATTGCACCGGCGAACACTCCCCGCCCTCGTCGGCCCCGGGACACACATGCCCACCAACTTCCACTTGGTTCGTCCCCGAACCACGCCATACTGGGAGAGGTCCCGTCTCTAATACCATCTGTAACGACCCGGGACTGCCTGCAGGATTGACAAGTGTCTCCACAAACCAACACGGGCCTTTTCAGCTTGCTTTGTCTTCACTCACACACATCCTAGGAAACTTCCCAAGAGGTCACCCATCTCACAATTGCTCCAGATCAATCACGCTTAACCATGGAGTTCTTATGTTCTAGGCTCCCGAAAAGAAGTTGCAACTTATTGATATGGTTACGGCAAATCAATTCATTTAAGTCATCCTCAACTATGCAGTCCCATACCTGCACAGTCTCTGAATCCCTCTCATTCCAGTGCGTATTCAGTTCATTCATGCGACCCTTCGCCTAGAAGCCTGCCAGAAGCCGCTCCTTGTTCGTGCTTCATTGCACTGGTGATCACTCCCCGCCCTCGTCGGCCCCGAGACACACATGCTTATTTTTAGGAGTTTAAGCTTAGTAGTTATATTTTGGAGTGTCTATTGTACATTTTATCTTTTGGTATGTAAAGGTATCATATAAATTATTTATAAACAAGGTTTTAGTATTATGTATAATATGGTATGGTTTTCAGTTACAATTTAAACTTATGGTTTTTTTTAATTTGACTGTTTTATTTTATTCTGCAAACAAAATTTTAAAATTGACATTTCTACAAGATTAATTCTTTTATAACTTGGGTAAGTTTTATTAGGATTGGTCTTAAATGTGATACCCTATGGTGGGTGTTACACCGAGTGAACTTATTGTAGGAGGAATTCAAAACAACAATCACTTCTTTGTTCCTTGGTGCACATTTTGGGAACTTCACCCTCATTACAGCCCTCGAGGAGCAGCACCCATGCTAACGAGATGGAACCACAGTTAGCCGCCAAACGATACCTAGTTAGCCATCACTCACCACCATCTGACCACGGGCCCACTCTGCTACCCGCATGGACACCCGGTCACGCATCGCTGCCATGGTAGATGACAACCATTAGTATGCAAACTAGGCCACAGACAAGCAGCACCAATGTATGCATGCACATCCAGCTCGATCTCAGATGTCATCATCGAGCCTTGAAACCAGTGACCTAGGTGAATACCACGAGTTCATGACGAGGTGGGGTTCGATGGTTTCGGCAACACGTGGAGCCATTAACCCAGATAGTATGACAGTGGGTCACTACAAAAAACCAGACCCGACTCACGCTCACTCGTGCTGCCATGCCCATGAAGCTTGAATCATCCACCTCAACTAGCTAAGACTAAGACAGATGCAACAGAACCCATTGCCGAGTCTCCATGAACAAAACCAAGCCAAAACCCTAAACCAAGCTGCCCCTAACCATTGGTAATGCGCATCGCTAGTCATGCCTACATGGACACACCGCTTCCCGAGACAACAAACATAAGCTAGTGTTGGTGTTTCATAAACTAGAGCTTTGCTCTGTTACCATGTCATTGCTAATGCCATCCCTACAAACAACAGTCCCTTTTGCTATTAATAGTGACTAGGAGTTCTGGATCACTATGAAGCTTGGCGCTACAGTGTATGACTTGGAGTTCTAGTGTATGTCTTAGAGCTTTGTTCTGTTTGCTGACCTTGCTTCCAAGCCTCTCTATTTCTACAGCAAGCCCACCTACGAGTGTGAGTAGGTCCCTAAACAGAACAACTTCACCATGGTGGCAAGTTGTTACTTTATGCTTGTGTTGTTGACAATGTCATAGTGGGACTCACACACCAGGAGGCAAGTATGAATGCCTTGGATGAAGTATTCCAGGATTCACGTACCATGTTCGTGATTGCCCCACTTGGAACCTTCCTAGGTTACTGGTTCACCATTTTCATCATTAAAAAGTTAGGACACTACAAGATCCAACTCTTTGATTTCTTTACAACGTCATTTTTCATGTTCATCATGGCACCACCTTCATGCTGCTTGCAGAGCTGTTCCTGATGCGGCCGAGGTCCACATATCATGCACTCAATGCAAATGAATGCTTCACAATAGTGTCAAAGAACATGACTTTGCAAAGGTTCTATGCCCAAGATGTTGTGGTCCACGCCGTAAAAAAGCATCGGTGTATAGGACACCAATGGCCAATTATCTTTGAAGCTGTTTTCTTGAAAAATAACAACATGACATGCCTCGAATGGAGTGAGATGGTACTTTTCAAATCTGGCGGTCAAGGATTCCATCCTAGTTAAAAAGTGCCAAGTACCTCGGCCATCACTTTGAGTTCACGTGTACTTCAGTCTATCACAACCCACAAGGTTACCACACTTTGGCGAGGTCCGAGGAATACAAAGTTCGAAGAGGATCGGTTATTCTGATATTTATACAAGATGGCCAAACAGGGGAATCCACTTGACCACTCTCTGGGGGCGAGTAGTGCATTCAAGGTTCTTAGCCCGTGCTCATGTGAGCTATACCTTAGACTGCCAAACAAGGGAATCCACTTGACCACTATCTGGGGGCAAGTAGTGATTCGAGGGTCTTAACCCATGCCCATGTGAGTCGCACCTTAGACGACCAAACAAGGAATCCACTTGACCACCCTCTGGGGGCAAGTAGCGCATTCAAGGGTCTTAACCCGTGCCCATGTGAGCCACACCTTAGATGGTCAAATAGGGAGCCACCAATAGGATCACTGAGTGCCTTATGTTTTAAGTTAAGAGGGTAACCCACCAAATCATTCTCATCGGGTTGGTCACAAGTCGCAAAGCCCTGGCACTTGGCTAAACCATCACATGGTTATTGGGAGCATGGATAGTGAAATCTATGCATAAGTCATTATGGTACCCACCGAGAGTTGTCTTACGTAAAACAGGTTGTGTAGTAGAAAAATCTTAAGTCTTGAAAAAATTCACGCACTAAACTGTAAACATAAAAGACCCCAACAAGGACCACTTAAACCAAAGTCACGAGAGATCCTAAATACTAAAGCGAATGATAATGGACCCCGGACAAGGTTTCTATACCAAAGTCCCGAGGGATCTTATTACCAAAGTGAATGGTAATGGACCCTGGACAAGGTTTCAATACCAAAGTCACGAGGGATCCTAAATGCCAAAATGAATGGTAATGGACCCCAGACAGCGTTTCTATACTAAAGTCATGAGGGATCCTAAATATCAAAGCGAATGCTAATAAACCTCGGATAAGGTTTTTATACCAAAGTCACAAGGGATCCTAAATATCAAAGCGAATGGTAATGGATCCTAGACAAAGTTTTACTTTATACCTAAGTCATGTGGGATCCAAAATGTCAAAACAATTGGTGATGGACCCTAGACCATGGTTTCCCCTTGATTAGAAATATTTCCAAGTCCATAAAATGGTTGTGAAAAGTAACACAATGGGCATTAGACCCAGTAAGGACCATGGAAAAAGAAGTAAACAACGGCAACAATTCTAGTTCATTCTGCGGAACCCGGCAACTTATGGCCAATAGACGTATGGACCCTGTCCGGACTACGACGCAAACGCCTTCAGATTAGAGCTCATAACCGAATGGAGTAGCACGGATTATGGTTTCAAGTAAAGCGTGAATTTTGTTACTCAGGGGCATTAAGACTTGCTACTTCGCTATACTGGCTAAACTCCAAGCTGGGGCCAACCATTCTAGATTATGATTTGGATCCTGCCCCATGGGCCAACCCGGCACACATCTGGCCTGAGTCTATCGTTGACACCCCGACAGAAATTCACTTGTGGTGTATAGTTGAGACCCCCTGAGCAACACATGGGGACAACGTATGATATACCTCAGACAGTAAAATGACAACATAAGCAGATCGGTCCAACTCGGATCCCAGCCTTACACGTCAGCCCTAGAGGCATACTATGATATATCACAAACCTCGGCCCTTTCGAAAACATTGTGAGATCTGACGCTAACTTTGACTTGGACCCCTTTGTTCACTGCATGCCGTGTGCTCCTACTATACATAGGTACATTGACACTTAGTTGTCTCATCTAAGCGCCAAGTTGGGGCAACTATTCTGGACCAAATTTTCGGTTATCAATACAGGAGCAACTCGACCCACCAGAATAATACTCAGATATTACTATGCGCTATCTTGATGATTATATCAGCCTATTTATTAGGCATAAATCTCTCAAGTATCATTAATGGATATGAAAGCTAATTACATCCCACATAAATAGAAAAATTAGTTAAAAGGGATCACCATCCATAATGGATTCAAATCCTCAATAACTGCGTTGTACAAACCCTAAAACGCTCTTATAAATGCACTGTCGTGTCTCAAAGATATGCATCTTCTCTAATATACAGACTGCCTACTATGTGTACAATCCAACTTGAGCGTCAGAGTGCCTTATACAGGAACTCATCCCCTCGCACCACCGCAGGAGCAGTTGTGCCACGAAGGAGTCTACCACGTACATGCCTAATTCAGGTACCATCTGAATCTAGTTCAGAATAAATGTTGTTGAGAATTAATTGATAGAAAATATTTATCGGATCTATTAATCCCAATAATTTATGACATATCAATATCATATAAAAGATTTTAGGGTTACCTTGAAATAACATCGATGAAGAAGACATTGTCGAACAATCCTGAAAAGTAAAACACGATGAGAGAGAAATATTATTCCTATCCCACAATAGTCGCTCGCACGTCAGTATCAATGGAGCAACTGTACGCACTAGAGTGGTTAGGAATAGGGGCCTCTCCCTGTATATATAAAACAAGTATATTAGGTTAAACCTACCCACTATGATAAACCCATATACAGGACCCATAAACAAAACCCATATATATGAGCAGTGCTATAACAATAATAGGCCCATTAACAATACTGATCACAATTTGGGCTAAACAAAATGCTCTAATAATTTTGACATCCAATTAATCTGGGTTCTATATAATATGATTTATGTTTGTCCATAAATAAAAATTCTAACATTCTCCCACTTGGACAACATAAGTCACATTATATCACTTTAATAAGAAAACAATTCTCCAGATTAATCAAACAATATGTGGCCACAACATGATGTCAAAATCGAGCTAGCACTTTCAATAAATGGTCCAAAATGAGACTATAAGTATCCCAACAATGCAGAAAATTATACTCGAAGGAGCACTGATATCATACATGCAACATACTCATATCTCGGTGACCCATCAAAATGTGGTAAATGGGTAATGGGAAAGCACATCCAAAATTTGCATGCCAATATGTGATCAAAGTGCATTTCCCAACAAAATGGCCGCAGGCATCCAACCAAGATGCTTTCAGAGATTTAACATCTCAGCACAACAATAAAATGAGACTGAGTCCAAAATGTCTTCACAATATGTTATATCATAAATAAACAAAACTGCGCAGATGAATAACAATAACAATATTATATGACAACGATAATAATAATATTTGTCTCGAGACATAATAAAATGAGGTCATAACAAAATTACAAAATTAAACTCCCACTAACCCAAAACATCAAAAGACCTCACTATGCCCATACGGGTCACATGATCAATAAAAACTTTAACAGCTAAACATTTAGTTAGTGGGTCTGTAACCATAAGTTCTGTAGGGATATGCTCAACACGAATCTGAAACTCCTGAATCTTCTCTCTAACAAACATGAATTTTGTATCAAAATGCTTTGAACGCTTTGAGCTTTTATTAATTTGAGAGAAGCAGACTACGACAGAATAATCACAATAAATAGTAAGAGGCTTGGAAATACTCTTCACAATAAGAAATTCAGTAATCAAATTTTTCAACTATATCGCTTGACGCGTAGCCTCATAATAAGCTATATATTCTGCCTCTATAGTAGAAGTAGCTGTAAGTGTCTGTTTAACATTCTTTCAAGAAACAGCTCCTCTTGCTAACATAAAGATATACTCTGATGTAGACTTGTAGTTATCTAGACAACCACCATAATCAAAATTAGTATAGCCTATCACCTCAAGGCGGTCAAACCTCTTATAGGTGAGCATACAGTCTTTGGTACCCTGTAGATACCTCATAACTCATTTTGCAGCCTGCCATTGAGCCACAGCAGGTTTGCTCAAGTATCTTCTAAGTACACTAACAACAAAAGCAATATCAGGATGTGTACAAACTTGAGCATACATAAGACTGCCAACAGCAGAAGCATATGAGACATTCTCCATTTCAGCAACATCTTTATCACTTTGAGGACACTGGGTATTAGAGAGTCTTTCACCCTTTTGAATAGGTGCAGTACAAGGATTACAAGATTTTATATTAAATCTATTCAGAATCCTTTCAATATAAGCTTTCCGAGATAAGCCAAGAATACCACGAGATCTATCACGGTGAATCTCAACACCTAATACAAAAGAGGCATCACCAAGATCTTTCATATCAAAATGTGCTGTCAACATCTACTTTGTCTCATTCAGAAAAACATAATCATTACTCGCTAACAATACATTATCAACATATAAAACAAGAATGATGAATCTGCTCCCACTAAACTTCAAATAAATGCATTAGTCAATAGTATTCTCTTTAAAACCAAGAGAACAAACAATATAATCAAATTTCAAATATCATTGCTTAGAAGCCTGCTTCAATCCATAAATGGATCGTCTCAATTTACACACCATATGATCTTTATCATTTTCAACAAAACCATCAGGTTGATCTATATACACATCCTCATACAAATCACCATTTAGGAAGGCGGTCTTAATATCCATTTGATGAAGCTCCAAATCAAAATGAGCAACCAATGCCATCATAGCACGAAAAGAGTCTTTAGTGGAGACTGGTGAGAAAGTCTCCTTATAATCAATGCCTTCCATCTGGTTATATCCCTTAGCAACAAATCTGGCCTTATACCTCTCAATTTCACCTTTAGCATTACGTTTAGTCTTAAAGACCCATTTACAACCAATAATTTTATAACCAGTAGGTAATTCTACCAATTTCCAAACATTATTCTTTCTCATAGAAGCCAATTCATCCTCCATAGCCACTAGCCATTATGCACTATCAGGACTAACCATGGCCTCTTGAAAAGAAATAGGATCAGAATCCTCAACTGAATTAAACTCATGCTCCTGTAAATACACAACATAGTCCTTGAATCTAGTAGACTCAGTGGATATAGGAACCCGCTCAGATCTTCTTAGTGGAGTCACAACAACATCTGGAATCTGTACATTATTTTTGACTTGTTGAAGGATATCAACATTATCAACAGGATCAATAACATTATCATTATAGATAAGAGGAGATGACATTATCCCTGGAAAGGAATCAATAGGAATAGGAACAATAACATGCTCTTCACAAAAATCAACAATACAAGGCTCTTGAGTTCCACCATGTCCTAAGTCCCCTTCAAAATAGATAGCCCGATCGAATTCAATAACTCTAGTAGTATGAGAAGGACAATAGAACCTAGAACCTCTTGAGCCAATACAATAGCCAATAAAGAAACCACTGATGGTTTTGGGATCAAGCTTTTTTAAATGTGGGTTATAAGGTCTCACCTCTGCCCTACATCCCCAAACATGGAAATGCCTCAAGGTAGGCCGTTTCCCTATCATAAGCTCATATGGAGTCTTCAACACAGATTTACTTAGCACATGATTCAATAATTAAGCAGCAGTCTTCAAGGCATCTCCCCACAAGAATTCTGGAAGGGTAGAATGACTAAGCATACATCTCACCATATCCATAAGAGTACAATTTCGTCTCTCTGCAACTTCATTTTATTGTGGAATGCTTGGCATGGTGTACTGTGCCTCAATACCACAGTCCTATAAGAACCTAGCAAAAGGTTCAGGATTTCTACCAGTTTCATCATACTTGCCATAGTATTCACCACCTCTATCAGACCTCACACATTTGATCTGCTTACTAAATTTCAATTCAACAGCGACTTTGAATGCTTTAAAAGCATCTAAAGAATCAGATTTCTCACATAGCAAATCAATCCACCTGTATCTAGAGAAGTCATCAATAAACGTGATAAAGTACCTAAAACCACCCATAGCAATAGGAGTAATGGGCCTACAAATATCTGTATGAACCAACTGTTGTATTCCTTCGCTCCTGGTAACCCCACTCTTCCTGGCTCCAGCTATGAGTTTCCCTCTTATACAATCAACACAGGTATCAAAATCAGAGAAGTCCAGAACATGAAGAATATTCTCCTTGATCAACCTCTCCATTCTCTCCCTAGATATGTGTCCTAAACGTTTATGCCATAACATAGAAGATTTTTCAACAACTCGACCATGCTTGTTCTCAACAACATTATTGACATCTGAATCCCGTTGATCAATAGAGAAAGAATCAACATTTAACATGTATAAACCATTAGACAGGACTCCAGAACCAACAAGAACAGAATCATAATATAAAAAAACTTTTGCATTACTAAAATGGAAAGAGTAGCCACAACTATCCAAAACAGAAACTGAAATCAAATTCCTCCTCATAGAAGGTACATAAACTGTATCTTTCAAAAGTAAATCATGTCCAGTACACAACTTTAATGAAACCACTCCTATATGTTCTACTTTGACTTTGGCTTCATTTCCTACTGTGATCATCAACTCCCATTTACTTGGTTTCCTCCTGCTTCTGAATTCCTGCAATGAATTTGTAACATGAATAGTTGCACCACTATCTAGCCACCAGGTATTTAAAGGAACATCAACTAGATTCGATTCAAAACATACTAGAGCCAAGGGGTTACCTTTCCTTTTCTCAAGCCAACTCTTAAACTTCAAACAATCAGACTGCTTATGTCCATATATATCACAGAACTTACAATTTTCATTAAAACGATATCTGGGCTTAACACCAGAAGGCTCACTAAGACCATAAGATGGCTTAGTAGAATATCCAGGCTTATCATTCCATTTTTTCTTAAACTGAGGCTTACTGTTCTTCCCTTTAGCAAATTTCTTCTTCTTTTCACCATTCTTGTGAGAAGCAAACTACACATTGTGAGCCTTGCCCTTCTTCATGGTATGCTCCTCTTGAGTAAGAACAGATATAAGTTCATCAACAGTCCACTCCTCCTTTTAAGCATTGTAAGTGGTTCTCAAGACATCAAAACTAGCCGGAAGAGACTCAAACACCTGTCAGACCAAGAAATCCTCTCCCAACTCCACTTTCATGGACCTCAACTTGTTGTACCAGTTCACAAGCTTCAAAACATGTTCACGAACACCACTCACACCATCATATGTAGTATTTGTCAACAAAGAGAGGTAATAAGCCTTTTTAGTTTTATCGAACTTATTGAATTTCTCACTAACAAACTTGAGAAACTCTTTAGCATTATTTGTTTCAAGAATGCACTCTTTAATAGTTTTTTCCATGCTATACTTCATGGTCATCAAATAAACTTTATTGGATTAAACCCATCTTTCATGCTTCTTCTTTTCTGTAGCAGAAGATGCATTTGTGGGTCTTTGAGGTTCATCCTCAATGAGAGCAACATCAATATTAGAGACAGCTAGGAACAATTTCACAGAATCCACCCAGTCCTCAAAATCAGTCTCATTCAATTTCGTTATAGCACTCATTTGCATCGATGAAGCTGAAAGAACGATACATTAAAGGGAAATTTTGTTAAGCATATCAACATGTACAATATTTGAGCAAAATCATAATTAAGTTTTCCCATGCAATTGCAATCCCGCCTAAGGGTCCCGTATTACAATACATGAGTAGACTCCCACAGACATCAAAATCATATCCCTAAAGCTAGTACTGAAAGGATACTGAGAACTCTAAGGTCAGAACCTCAATGCCTTTAACAAATCATTAGGAATCACATTAATAAAGGCAAACCGATAGGGTAAGCGTATTACCAATATAATCCCCAAAGCCACAACATAATAATATTTTATCAACAAAATAACACTTTACAATAATTGGTCCCGCGAAGATGAACTCAAAATTATGGAAAGTGCCCAAAATAACATCACTCAACAAATCACTAGAAATTACATTAATAAAGGCAAACCGATAGGGTAAGCGCATTATTAATATAATTCCCAATGCAACATTATTAACAAAATATTAACAAAATTAACACCTCAACATAATTGGTCCCGCGAAGGCGAGCTCACAATCATGAAAAATGCCTCAAAACATTACTACAATACTTTAAACAGCAACTCTTATAATCAAATCACATAAATAACAACAAAATAAATAGTTTTCAAAATATTATATATTAATTTATGAAAAAATAACACCAAAAAAAATTATTTTAGTGTCCAAACAACATCGACTATGAGAGTGCACAATATATAACATGTCCAGTAACACCACAATAATACACAAAATTTTTAGAGCAAAAGAGGAGAGTACCATATATTTTTAATAATTTTAATCTCTAGAAATTTTGAAATAAATAATAAATAATGAATAGGCATGAAAAATAAATAAATAAAATTCTTTGTAAGTTTACAACATTATAATTCAATATACATATTTTTAGACTTAACATAATATGAACAAAATCATCAACAATAAAAATTTAATTACACACAACTTTAAAATTTTCTTCTTTTTTTTAATTCTTGAACGACGTGTATAGAGGAAAAATAAACAAAGAAATAAGAGAGAAGCGCCATTCAAGACGCGTGCACAGTGCTTGAAAGAGAAAAGAATTAGACAAAAAAAAAAATAATGAGGAGTAGTTTACATGGTCATACTGCTGCATGAGAAAACGAATTGAAAAACATGAAGAACGTGACGATGTCATCCAATTTTTCAAAGAAAACTTTAAATTTGACGATCCAATAATTGAATATTTCATATTTCTTTAATTTAAAACTCATTTCTTTTATGAAAAAAAAATTGATAGTCATAATTAGGATTAAAACATTGGCTCTGATATTAATTGATAGAAAATTCGATGGTTCGTTTGGGCCGAGTATTTGGAGATGGTGGTTGTTGCTCGGGTTCAGCCCAAACCCATGTTGTGGAGTACATTGACAAGACTTGAGTCTTGGTTGGTAACCCCGTGAATACTCAGAATCGCTTCCGCTTGAGGGGGAGCATATTAATGGTGGGATTCACATTTGAGGGAGAGAATGTTAGAAAGTCAAGTGTGAGTGTTGAAGTCCCACATTGGTAAAAAATGAGTTAAGTGAAGTCTATATAAGTGGGAAAACCCATAGACTCATTGCCTTAAGGTTTTTTGTCAAGATATGGCGTCAGACTCACTATTGTGATTTCTTACTTAACCCATTGATGGAGATCTCCCCTGCTGTTAAGCTCCTCCTATGCTCTAACATTAAATTGAAAATTGCACAAGTAAATCAAATTAGGAAAAATTAATGATAAAGATCATTAAAGAGTAATATTTAATTTAAAGGGATAAAAAAATTATTAAAAATGATTTTTCCAATTTTAACTCAAGTGAATGACCATATAATTTTATCTAATGATCTAAATTACTCTTAATGAATTATCTTAATTTTTTCACACTTCCTTCTCTTCTATGCTTTCCTCAATCTTCTCAAACAACACTCTCACCAATGCCATTGCTAGACTATGCACTCTCAACATCACCATAGCTAGACCAGAGGTCCTCACCAACACTATCACTTTCTTCATTGCTATTGTGGGTAAGTTTCGTGTTTGCTATACAGTCGTTGAATTGAACAATTACATTACTCATCATAAGCTCAGTGCTTAAATACCATTATTAAATAATAAGTCAGCACCACAGCCAAGTAACGAGAAATCATAAATTCACCTTGAATTTGATCCCAAGCTAAATTGTAAAGTTGTGAAGTTAATTAGATTAATGCGGTCTAAAATGTAGTTTACCATAGAAAAAGCATCGAAATCAATGAATCAATTAGCATTTACCAGATTAATAATTCTCAGCGACAACTGATAGCCAAATTATTGAAATTACCACTATTAAATACTAAATTCAAGAGCTATTACACAATACAATATCAAGATGATTAGAACAGCGAAATGAACACTAAAAGACCTTAATTAAAATTTTTAAAGAATAGAAATGCACAAATTACCGGTCCTCTAGCCGGCGAATCCATAAAGAGTAAGACAAAGTGAAGCAAAAATAATAATAAAGAGAAGAGAAAAGGGAAGAATGAGGGAGACAAAGTAAAGTAAAAAAGAAGAATGAAGAGGAGAGAAATAACGTAATTCTTCACAAAGATAGAGAATTAGAAATTTTTTTTATTAAAAGTATTATTATTTATTTGATGAGATTACATGATTTTTATCTTTAATTAAAATTAAAATGATTCTTCTTAATAATTTTAAAATTTTTGTCGCTTAACTTAAATATGATTCCTTAATCATTTTTAATATTAGTTTTCCTATCAAAATAACTAATCATATCATATTAATATATCATATTAATAATCAAGTTGAGAATCGAATTAGTGTAGTCAACAATTTATAAACGAAATTACTAATTACTTGAATTTTTCATTAATTAAGGAAAAATAAAAATAAAAATAGTGTTTGTAAGAAGAAGCTTATGGAATAAGCTGTTTTCGAAGGAAAAAAAATAAATACTAAAGTGACACGTAACATAGGACTTGCAACATAAATTAGGGGTGCACAACCCGACCCACTAACCCGTCAACCCGACTGACCTGACCCGACCGATCACGTATATTCCGGTTGATTTGGGTAATCGGGTCGGCTCGGATAAAATTTTGTGGACCCGTTGAATATTGGTTCGGGTAACGAGTTTGGTAAACTAACCCGACGACTCGACTCGACGACCGGACGACCCAATAAAACGACGTCATTTTGTTTATATTTAAGTTTTTTTATCATTTTTTCTTACAACTCGATTCGATGACCCGATCAACCCGACCAACTCGATTATATAACCCGAACCAACCCGATAATCGGGTTGGTTCGGTTGGGGTCACTCAAATTTTTTTTTCTCGATCCGATCCAAACTCACATGATTGGTTTAAATTTTTTTTTCTTAAATCTAACCCGACCCGACCCGTGTTCATAAACCTGAGGTTATTTTATATAATAATATTAAATATTAAACTGTTCCCATTGTTTGCTCACGATGTGATCCTTTGCCGAGATAGATTTTGTTAAGACTTATAGACATTGTACGGCAGAGAAATGGGTCCTTGCTATTGGACCTAGTAGCAGGAATCCAACCGGTATTGACTGTTGCTCACTTCCTCGTAAGGTTCATTGCGTCTATTCTAGTTTCGTTAAATACTAGTAATAGTAGTCAAAAGTCAATAGCCACAGATTGTGGATGTATGTAGAGAGAAAAGTTACAGAGAAAAAGCTTCACCTCCACAATTTTCTCTTTTTGTCCCCAAGAGACTTCCTTTCAAGTTTCTCTTCCCAAATTTCAAATTGTCAAAATCCATTTATCTCTATGTTACTTTTGGTCCACAAAACTAGCCCCCACCTTCTCAATTTCTAAGGTTTCTGCTCCGGGATATGTAGTTTGTTACATCCTTGTCTCAGATTTCTTTTGGTTGGAGGTACTGTTTCCTGGTTTGTAGTTGCTTTTAGCTTTTGTTTCTAAATTTAACAACTGTATGTGATTTTCAGCGTCTTTTATTTTTTTCTCTTTTTCTGTGACCATTTACCAGTGATTATTAATTGCGAGGGTAGGTGTTTGTCTGAGGGTCAATTGGTTGAGTTCTTTTTTTCTTGTGAATTTTGTTTATGGGTTTTTGTGTTTGGAGGTTGTGGTTGGTGGATTACGTATTTGATTACCAACTCTCTTACTTTCTCAGAGTTTCTTTCTGGTAGTTAGGACTTCTTGTTGTTAGTTTGTGGTACTTGATAATGGGAAGGGGCATGAGAAGTTAAGAGGAGAAGAATAGAAAGAGTTCTCTCAAATTATTCAGCCATATCTTCATCTTCTTTGATAATTTTCAGATACAAGCATCAAACTTTACATCACTTACAGCCCTTTGACTCTTATTCTTTTGAGGACGAAGAAGTAAATTCTCTATTTTTCCAAGAACCTTTTACTTTTTTTGTGTAAAAGGCTTAACATCAGTTCTTTGTTTGAACCCATCAATTCTTTCTTAATGTGTACAACGATTTTGGATTGGAGATGAAGTAGTGCTGTTCAGTTGTGGAGTGTGCATTCTGGTCTGGATTTCTTCTAGCTCGTTCATCTTTGCCAGTATGGAGGAATATAAATCTGTCATCACTGCCTGTGAAGAAGACGAACACGTGGTTGCTGCTGCTCAGCACATTATAAAGGCGCTAGCAGCGAGTAAGACGGTCTCTGATGACTTTAGAAAAACTCTCTTGGATCTTGAGATCCACTTGTCTGCAATGTCCATAGTCAATGAAAGAAATGGAACGAGCATCAAACAATTAGAGAGGCGGCTCAAATGTGCTGAAGACAAGGTAATGAATTGGGAGGCAAATCATTCCATGATATGGGACTCTTGCCCCAGGGAGTCTTCTGAGTATTTAGAAGTCGCTGGTGAAATCCAAACACTGACTCAAAGTTTGCAAAACTTGTCTGTTAATGAAAATTGGAAGCAGAAAGAACTTCTTCAACGAGCTAATGGAATTCTGCAGATTGCTATGTCAAGGCTTGAGGAAGAGCTAGTGTACATTCTTGTTCAGCACAAGCTATACTTTGAGCCTGAATACATGTCTTTCTGTTATGTCAGCTCTTGATCACCACAGAACTCAAAGAAGTGCAGCAGCGGAATAATGCAGAACCAAGAATGCAGAATGCCAATGAAACAGGACAATTGAATAAAGAGTAAATCGAGAAAGTAAGAAAGAAAAGTATAGACTGTTATCGCTCTCCTACTTCACACCGAGGCCGAATTTTATTCACCACCAATCACAACAAGAATTCTAGGTAAGTCTTTGTACACACTACCTCACTTGCTCTCTGAGTTTCATGAATTGAAATCACTTGCGTAATTTTATATCTATTCTAGTTACAACAACTTTAGTTATAAAAACGATTACAAAAGTTTATAACAACTAACTGAAAAATAGATCACTCGACCAACTTTCTAGCTTGTTACAGATTGTGGACACTAATTCTAATTGATGAGCCACTCGGTGCTCAACAATTCTCCATCTTGGATCTTCAAATACATGATCGAGTACAGAGAAAACAATCACAGCTTCAAAATTCCCAAGTTCAAACAATGATTGAACTTGGTATTTGGTGAGCATATCTTTTATCTTCGGTGGCCACCTTCTTTACTTCCATTATTCCTTGAGCAATGACATCTTCCTGTAGTGCGGCCTCACATCAATGTGTTTTGTCCTCTCTTGGAACACTTGGTTTTTAGAGAGACAAATTTTTGACTATCAAATAGTAGAAGAGTTTTTCCTTCCAAATCCATTTTCCTTGATGGCTTCATGTAAGTATATACTTTTGTAGACAAAGCCAAACGCAAGTTTACTTTCCAACTAATTACATTTCCATATAATGTGAAAATGTATCCCCCTCTTGTCCATGTCCTTCCACATCAATTTCTAAGGTTTCTGCTAGATTAAGCCATATGGTAGAGTCCAGTCCCTCATATATCCGAAAATTCATTTAACCACGGACAGTGTTCTTTCCATTGCTCATAAATGCTCTGCTAGATATTCTTTTGGTTGGCATACATTAGACTTCTGTGGCATTTGAATAAGGAACCTTCTTCATGAACATATAATCTTCATCGGTTTTGCTTCAGTTAACTTGAAGTGTCTAGCTTGTCTTGGCATCTAATATTGAACTTTTCAAGTAACTTCTTCACATGCTAGATTGACACGAAACAGAAATTCCTTTCAGCGTTATTCCATTCCTAGAATTCTTTTTGCAAGCCAGATCTTTCATTTCAAATTCGAGTTTAGAAGCTCCTTAATTATCGAACTATCATCTACATATAGGAGAAGGTAGATGAATGATCCCGAGTTTGTTTTATTGAAGTAAACACACCACATATGCAACACGTTATAGCCATTTGAGACCACATAGGAATCAAATCTTTTATACCATTGTCTAGGTGATTGCTGTCCATAAAGTGACTTTTTCAACAAGCAATATATGTTCTTTGCCCTTTTACTTCAAATCCCTCGGGTTGATTCATGTAAATTTTTTCTTCTAGAGTTCATCCATTTGTTCAAGTTCAAGATTATACACCGCATTGACCCGAATACTAGTGTGCTTAACCACGGTATTTCATTAAAGTCCACTCCCTCCTTTTGTGTGAATCCTCTTGCCACAAGCCTAGCTTTGTATCTACATTTTTCAATTCTGACGACAAATGCTCGGCTTTATTTTGAAAATCCACTTGTGGTTGCTTTGGAGGCCTTTCTACCAATTCCCACGTTTGATTCTTCACCAACCAATTTCTTACTTTCTTTGATTTCCATTCATCTTTCATTCCCGGAAATTGCTTCCTTGTAGCTTATAGGATCTTTTGTTGTTAGTTTGAGCATATGCAATGAGATCATACCAGAATCTTAGTGGAGCTTTGATCTGTCTTCTTTCTCTGTCTCTCACCAAATTGTATGAACTTTCTGCATTCTCGGTAGTATCATTAGTCAAAGTTGATGAATTTCATTAACTTTGTCAAAGAGTTGTTTATCGGCCAGATTGCTCCACCTCCAAATTCCCTCATTGGTAGATCTTTGTGAGGTGTCATTTAGTCTCCTCATTTCCAATTCTGATTCTTCCTTGAAAACCACATCTTTGATATTGATTTGCAACCGACAGACTGTAAGCCATACTTGAAGCCTTTCATCAATATCTAAGAAGATTCATTTCATCACAAGTTTTCCTTCACATGAATGAAGGCCCTCTTAGGTTTTCATAGCTTGGTGCTTTTCCCATCCATTTCTTTGTTTTGAAGCCAATTCTTTGTTCAAAGGGGTTCTGTTTATCAAATAACAAGCGTATTGGAGCTTCTCCCCGAAACCTTTTCTCCAATCCTGCATGAGACAAAGATACACCTTATCTTTCAAGTATGGTCCTATTCATTCTTTCTGCAAGACCATTCTTTTAGTCATTCTAACGGTTTGTGTTGCAATGCCATTGTCCTTGCGAGTTCGCTCACCTTCTAACTCCAGACCATTATCTATTCTCGACTTTAACTTTGATTCCCATTTTCAACAATTTCCATTGCTTAAAACACTTGAATGCCCACGATTCTTGTGCTTTAACAAGTACACCCACACCTTTCTTGACCAATCATCAATGACTAGCTCCTCCCAACGATTTGCTTGGTCCGAATGAACATAATCACTGAGTTGTAAGTAATTGCTCTTCAGTTTCTTGCGGAGTCTATTATGCCAAAGCTTGGTATTTACTGAAGCTGAAACCGTAGCAAGTATCAAGGAAAGTGTTACTTGTAGCTTGTATAGGCCATTCGTTTCCCTTCATGATCTTTGCATACTTTTAGAATCATGGAGCTTTAAAGGATAGCCTTCTTGATCAATCCCAAGAGATGGTTTCTCTTATCACATGCCTGACATCGATAGACTTTAGATCCCCCAATTTTAGCTTCACGTGCCGGTGACTTTGTTTCCCATCAAGATCTTCCTCCATCAAATTCTTTATAGGCCATTCTTGATTCATGTGAAAGGAACACCAGAGTCAAGAATCCATTCCTGGTTGCGGTTTTGATGACACTTTGCTAGTACATCTCGCACTCTCATAACCATCTGCTAAACAAACAAGATCATTTTGATCTTGCCTTTCCATTGTTTTCATTCATCTTCTTCTTCCTTTCGAAATGCCCTTCTTTGTGTGACAATAACGACATGCTTTCTTTGATTTGGATTTGGACTTTGATCTCTGATGCTATTATTGCCATCTCTTTTCTCGGCTTAGAGCTGTCTCCATTCTCACTTCATTTTCGGTAATCTTTCTCTTCAATTCCCGAGAACTCAAAGTCTTAACTTCTTCCAAAGTGAGTTTCTCAATCATAGTGTCAACTAGATGTTCGTAAGATGGAAGAGAACACGAGCCTCATCATCTATTTTAACTTCAATTCTTTAGATCAAGAATGATTTTATTGAAAGAATATATGTGTTCTTTAATAGAAGTACATCTTCAGATGCAATCTTTTCTTCAAGTATAGAATTGGTCGGATTTGGTCATGTAGAGGCTTTCTAGTTTTAACCAAACCCTGTTTCTTTGTACTTTCATCGACACCTCTCTCAAGGGACTTCATCACCCGGGGAGAGAATTATAGTGCTATGCGCCTTGTTGACCAGTCTTTCTTATCCTTTTCTGACAAGGTTGTTGAAGCTTGGAGGCGCCTCGCAATGCTTCTTCCAATCCTTGATGAAATCCAATGCTTTCATCTTGATCCTCAAGAAATCATTTTCTCCTATGAATTTCTCTATGTCGAACTTCGCAATCCCATGACCGAAACTTACCACTTGTTATGCTCTTGTCACCACAGAATCAAAAAGTGCGGAAGCAGAAAAGAATGCGAATGCCAATGAAACAACAATTGAATAAAGCTCGAAAGTGAAAGAAAAGTATAGACTGTTATCGTGGTTCGAGCCAAAAACTTGCTCCTACATCCACACTGCTTTTATTCACCACCAATCACATCAAGAATTCTAGGTAAGTCTTTGTACACAGGAAGAATTAAAATTTGCTCTTACATCAAGCTTGCGACTAAGCTTATATCTATTCTAGTTACAACAACTTTAGTTATAAAAACAAGTTTTAACTACATTTCCTTTATAACTAACTAACTGAAAAATAGATCACTTTGAACTTTCTAGCCTGAACACTAATTCTAATTGATGATCCACTCGGTGCTCAACACTTTACATTCTGATAGAGTGGATATGGTGTATGATGAATCATTTGGTTTAGTTGAGGATGAACAAATCAAGGAGGCATCACTGAGTAGGGGTGGTAGCCAATCCGAGGCCTGCACTGTAGATTTGGTGCATCCGGTCACGCTTCTTGATCTCAAGAGCATTGCAAATGTCATGTTTGCTTCAAAATACCATCAAGAATTCTGTCAGGCCTTCATTACTTCGAGGAGAGATGCTTTGGATAAGTACTTTGTGATTCTTGAAATGGAAAAATTAAGCATTGAGAATGTGTTAAAAATGGAGTGGCATTGCTTGAACAATGAGATAAAGAAATGGATTCGGGCTATGAAGATCATTGTTCAGGTATATCTTGTCAGTGAGAAACGATTATGCAAGCAGATTCTGGGAGACTTTGGATCTGTTTATCAATTTTGCTTTTCTGAAATATCTCGGAGTTTTATATTGCACCTTTTGAATTTTGGCGAGGCCATAGCAATCGGAACCCATACACCAGAAAAATTGTTTTGCTTACTTGACATGTATGAGCTTTTGGAGCATCTTGCTGTGGATGTAGATATTTTGTTCTTTGAAGAAGTTGGTTCTTTTGTTAGGGGTGAGTTTCACAAGCTTCTAAGGAGCTTTGGTGATACTGTAAGGTCTACATTTCTGGCATTTAGAAATGCTATTGCAACTAATCCATCAAAAACCCGTTTTCCTGGAGGGGGTATTCACCATCTTACCAAGTATGTCATGAATTACATCAAAGCACTTGCTGAATATGGTGATACCCTTAATCTTCTTGTAGATGGAAATCCAATTGATCTGGCAGGCAATAAGCATGACACCTCAGCTCTCTCACTTGATCCACTGGCTTGTCACTTTCGGTCAATCACAGCCACTCTAGAATCCAACTTGAGCAGCAAATCCAAATTATACGGAGATGTGGCTTTGCAACATATTTTCATGATGAATAACATTCATTACATGGTGCAAAAGGTTAAGAGCTCTGAATTAAGCCATTTCTTTGGAGATAACTGGCTTCGCCAGCATGTTGTGAAGTTTCAGCAAGATGCTAGAAGCTATGAGAGGGTCACTTGGGGTTCAATCCTTTCTATGCTTAGGGAGGATAGTGGGTCAAATTGTGTTTCAGAGGCAACTCTAAAGAAAAGGTGCAAAGAGTTCAGTACTGCCTTTGGTGAAATATACAGGACCCAGACAGGGTGGTGTATCCCAGACCCTGAACTTCGTGAAGATCTACAAATTTCAATTTCTCTGAAAGCAGTTCATGCTTACCGCACATACACTGGGAGGAACTCATGCAACATTGCTGAGAGGTGGATCAAGTACACTGTGGATGATCTAGAAAGTTATATTTTGGATCTTTTTGAAGGTTCACCATAGTCCTTGCACTATCATCATCAGCACAGAAACTGAAGGGTTTGAGTTTTTGAGTTTCACTTTTATAGATATTTTCAATCTTCCTCTCCCAAGTGCAATCTGTGTATATTCCTTCTCATTAGCATTAGGAGGCCGTTATACTTGTTCTCCATTGGCATCAAATAAAAGAGTCTGGCCTTACCTGTTGGTCAAGTTGGATGAAAATGGTGAATTTAATTTGTTAATGCCCTTCAGTTTTGGTCTGTCTTCGTTATTCACAAGATAGGAGTTCTCGTCTGGAAGGTTTATAAATATACGATCAAACACATTTCAATAGATTATAGCTAATATCTGATTTATGAGTCAACTTAATAACAAATGGCAACAGAAATAACCAGACTTAAACATGAAAATGAAGAAAATTAGGAACTTACCAATATCAGATGAGAGGGAGAGGGAGAGGGAGAGAGTTGGAGATTGAAAGATGGGTAGAAGTTTGTCAAAACAAGATACACGCATCAAACATCTAAATACTAGATTCATTTTTTCATTTTTTCATTTCATCCCCTGGAAACAGTTTTCCGAATCAAGCCCATTGTATCTAATGTGACCAAAAAATTAGAACTGACTCGAGTGTATTTTCAAGCAAACTCATTCATTATTAATATCACATCGTGTTCTGCCCACTATCCCGGATCATTAAACTCATTCATTCATTATCAAACTTGCAAAAATCAGTAACTTTGATGGAAGATATACATACTCTTCAAGGAGTTTTGTAACATTTTCTTTTAGGTTTAATTTACCTAACCAATTTTGAAATATTGGATGTAGTGGACAATAACAAATTTTTTGCAGGATATAATGAAGAACTTGGTTTGTCTTACACTAACACAACCAAGCCAATGATAGCAATGATGTTTTACAATGATAGTTTTCTACTATGCTTCTTGCGCATAGAAGAAAAGCATAGATGATTTGAAAGAATGAATGAATTCAATCAAACATTTGAGACTTGATGGAGAATGCCTTTATATAGACATTGAGAGATTCCTTGAGAAGAGACATAACTCTTTCTAGAGAAGGATCACAACTTGCTATTAAGAAAATACATAATTTTTCATGTATAACAACTTTTCATAAAGAGACATAACTCTTCATGTATAATAACTTTCCATAACTAGTTATCATGAATAAAAATATGCACATATAGATACATTTCTCCATGAACAAATATATCATTTCATAATTATACTTGGTTGTATCTTAATTTGTTATTTTGGAAATCCTCTTACACCATCTAACGGATAGCAACCATATCACAATAATATTTCTCATTTGATAAAGATATTTAGAGATACAATCTCCTTATAACTACCTATCCTAATTATATAAAAATAGTATGTTTTCATATACTACTTTTCCTGCAAATAAACACATTTTATAAATAAAGATTGAAAAAACTAAGATATACATCTAATATGATACGCTTTCCCTGTTCTAGTGCAAATCTTAACTTAAATATCAAAATACCTTATAGGTACATTATAGAGGAAACCACCACCAATAACTATCATCATTGTTTTAGAGGCAAAAACAAATAACCCCTCTTATCTGGGTTCTAAACACTGAGTAATGTTATTTTTGATAAGTTTTATGCAACCATGATTTCTCCATGAAGATAGATAATGAGTAATTAATGTTATATGTACCTTACTAGAAGCACATCAATTTTACACCTCTTCTCATAATTATTATTTTATCACTAATTGCTACTATTTACACCGCTCATTACTTTATCTATTTGATCAATAATAAATAGGCAAGTGTAAAAGAAAATGTGTATTTAATGATGCACAACTATCATTTATCTTTTTTACAATGATTCCTCTAAAAGAACTCCTTCCCTTTTCCACTATGGTTGACCAGCTGGTAGTTACGAACAAGTCATGTAAAAATGATGTTTCGTCCTTATAGATTCAGGTCATCTTTTCAATGTTTAATTCGCTGTCACAACACCAAAGTCCTTGCACTATCATCATCAACATAGAAACTGAAGGGTTTGAGTTTTTTAGTTTCACTTTTATAGATATTTTCAGTCTTCCTCTCCCAAGTGCAATCTGTATATATTCCTTCTCATTAGCAAATGACACCACGGTCATAGCTTAGCATTAAGAGGCCGTTATACTTGTTCTCCATTGGTATCAAATAAAAGAGTATGGCCTTACCTGTTGGTCAAGTTGGATGAAAATGGTGAATTTATTTTGTTAACGCCCTTCAGTTTTGGTCTGTCTTCGTTATTTAAAGAGAGGAGTTCTCGTCTGGAAGGTTTATAAATATACGATCAAACACATCTCAATAGATTATAGCCAATATCTGATTTATGAGTCAACTTAATAACAAATGGCAACAAAAGTAACTAGTCTTAAACATGAAAATGAAGGAAATTAGGAACTTACCAATATCAGATGAGAGGGAGAGGGAGAGGGAGAGAGTTGGAGATTGAAAGATAGGTAGAAGTGTGTTAAAACAAGATACACGCATCAAACATCTAAAGACTAGATCTATTTTTTCATTTTTTCATTTCATCCCCTGGAAATAGTTTTCCGAATCAAGCCCATTGTATCTAATGTGACCAAAAAATTAGAACTGACTCGAGTGTATTTTCAAGCAAACTCATTCATTATTAATATCACATCGTGTTCTGCCCACTATCCCAGATCATTAAACTCATTCACTCATTATCAAACTTGCAAAAATTAGTAACTTTGATGGAAGATATGCATACTCTTCTAGGAGTTTTGTAACACTTTCTTTTAGGCTTAATTTGCCTCACCAATTTCGAAATATTGGATGCCAAGGACAACAACAAATTTTTTGTAGGATACAATGAAAAACACTTAGTTTGTCTTACACTAACACAACCAAGCCAATGATAGCAATGATGTTTTACAATGATAGTTCTCTAGTATACTTCTTGCGTATAGAAGAAAAGTAGAGATGATTTGAAAGAATGAATGAATTCAATCAAGCATTTGAGACTTGATGGAGAATGTCTTTATATAGACATTGAGAGATTCCTTGAGAAGAGACATAACTCTTTCTAGAGAAGGATCACAACTCTCTCTTAAGAAAAGACATAATTTTTCATGTATAACAACTTTTCATGAAGAGACATAACTCTTCATGTATAATAACTTTCCATAACTAGTTATCATGAATAGCAATATGCCCATATAGATACATTTCTCCATGAACAAATATATCATTTCATAATTTTACTTGGTTGTATCTTAATTTGTTATTTTGGAAATTCTCTCACACCACCTAACGGATAGCAACCATATCCCAACAACATTTCTCATTTGATAAAGATATTTAGAGATACGATCTCCTTATAATTACCTATCCTAATTATATAAAAATAATATCTTTTCATATACTACTTTTCCTGCAAATCAACACATTTTATAAATAAAGATTGAAATACTAAGATATGCATCTAATATGATACACTTTCCTTTTTCTAGTGCAAATCTTAACTTAAATATCAAAATACCTTATAGGTACATTATAGGGGAAACCACCATCAATAACTATCATCATTGTTTTAGAGGCAAAAACAAATAACCCCTCTTATCTAGGTTCTGAACACTGAGTATTGTTATTTTTGATAAGTTTTATGCAATCATGTTTTTTCCATGAAGATTGATAACGAGTAATTAATGTTATATGTACCTTAGTAGAAGCACATCAAATTTACACCTCTTTTCATAATTATTATTTTATCATTAATTGCTACTATTTACACCGCTCATTACTTTATATATTTGATCAATAATAAATAGGCTAGTGTAAAAGAAAATGTGTATTTAATGATGCACAACTATCATTTATCTTTTTTACAACGATTCCTCTAAAAGGACTCCTTCCCTTTTCCACTGTGGTTGACCAATTGGTAGCTGTGAACAAGTCATGTAAAAGTGATGTTTTGTCCTTATAGATTGAGGTCACCTTTTCAATGTTTAATTTGCTGTCACGACACCAAAGTCCTTGCACTATCATCATCAGCACAGAAGCTGAAGGGTTTGAGTTTTTGAGTTTCACTTTTATAGATATTTTCAGTCTTCCTCTCCCAAGTGCAATCTGTATATATTCCTTCTCATTAGCAAATGACACCATGGTTATAGCTTAGCATTAGGAGGCCATTATACTTGTTCTCCATTGGTATCAAATAAAAGAGTATGGCCTTACCTGTTGGTCAAGTTGGATGAAAATGGTGAATTTATTTTGTTAATGCCCTTCAGTTTTGGTCTGTCTTCGTTATTTACAAGAGAGGAGTTCTCGTCTGGAAGGTTTATAAATATACAATCAAACACATCTCAATAGATTATACCCAATATCCGATTTATGAGTCAGCTTAATAACAAATGGCAACAAAAATAACTAGTCTTAAACATGAAAATAAAGGAAATTAGGAAGTTACCAAAATCAGATGAGAGGGAGAGGGAGAGGGAGAGAGTTGGAGATTGAAAGACAGGTAGAAGTGTGTCAAAACAAGATACACGCATCAAACATCTAAATACTAGATCCATTTTTTCATTTTTTCATTTCATCCCCTGGAAACAATTTTCCGAATCAAGCCCAACGTATCTAATGTGACCAAAAAATTAGAACTGACTCGAGTGTATTTTCAAGCAAACTCATTCATTATTAATATCACATCATGTTCTACCCACTATCCCAGATCATTAAACTCATTCATTCATTATCAAACTTGCAAAAATCAGTAACTTTGATGGAAGATATGCATAACTCTTCAAGGAGTTTTGTAACACTTTCTTTTAGGCTTAATTTGCCTCACCAATTTCGAAATATTGGATGCAAAGGGCAACACCAAATTTTCTGTAAGATACAATAAAGAACACTTGGTTTGTCTTACACTAACCCAACCAAGCCAATGATAGCAATAATGTTTTACAATGATAGTTTTCTACTATGCTTCTTGCGCATTGAAGAAAAACAGAGATGATTTGAAAGAATGAATGAATTCAATCAAGCATCTAAGACTTGATGGAGAATGTCTTTATAAAGACATTAAAAGATTCTTTGAGAAGAGACATAACTCTTTTTAGAGAAGGATCACAACTCTCTCTTAAAACAAGACATAATTTTTCATGTATAACAACTTTTCAGAAAGAGGCACAACTTTTCATGTACAATAACTTTTCATAAAAATTAAAACACTAAGACATACATCTAATCTGATACGTTGTCTTTTTTCTAATGCAAATCTTAACTTGAATATCAAAATACGTTATAGTTACATTACATAGAGGAAACCACCACGAATAACTATCATAATTATTTTAGAGGCAAAAACAAATAACCCCTTTATCCGGGTTCTGAACACTGAGTAATGTTATTTTTGATAAGTTTTATGCAACCATATTTTCTCGATGAAGATAGATACAAGTAATTAATGTTATTTGTACCTTACTAGAAGCACATCAATTTTACACCTCCTCTCATAATTATTATTTTATCATTAATTGCTGCTATTTACACCGCTCATTACTTTATATATTTGGATCAATAATAAATAGGCAAGTATAAAAGAAAATGTGTATTTAATGATGCACAACTATCATTTATCTTTTTTACAATGATTCCTTTGCAAGAACTCCTTCCCTTTCCCACTATGGTTGACTAGCTGGTAGCTGCGAACAAGTCATGTAAAAGTGATGTTTTGTCCTTATAGATTGAGATAATCTTTTCAATGTTTAATTCGCTGTCATGACACTAACTAGTTGGTCCTACTTTTCTTCGAGAGACATGATCATATGACAACTGGCCCATGGAAGACCATATACTTTTGGAAGCATACTGAAAGTGAAAAGGAGGACTTGGACTCTAACTTCATTTCTTGGCATAGCTAAAAAACACCAAGAAAAATTCCTTGTCTTCATCCATTATTCAATGCGTGCAATAATGTCATAAAAGTATAGGCCCGTTTGTCCAAACTGGCCCATTCATTTTGTAACATCTGCTCTTAGGCATGTTTATGTAATCACCTAACTAGGAATTTTATAAATAAATTTCAAAATTTCTAGGCTTAGAGTAAAGTTAGGATTTTCTAAGGTCCTTATAAGCATAAGACATAGAGGAATTAGTGGTGAAGTAAATTGTGGTAATAATTTAAAATTAGTAGTAACTCACACATGCTAGGCATGAAACATGTGTATAAACGCAAGAATAAAATAATTTTTAATCTTAAGGGTAAGCTAGAAAATTTACCATGAAAAATTAACAAGGATTCTAATTGGCTCTATGTTTTATTAGTTAATTAAGGCTTAGAAAAATTTAATAATCCTTTAACATGTATTGGCATGGTGATACATGAGTGTAAATTAGACACTTAACCAGTAGAAGAAGAAATAAAAGAAAAATTTCCTAACTAAGTCCTTAGAAGCCACGACCTTACCCTCTCAATTAACACACATATAGCACATTTTGTAACAATTTGAATGAATAAAATATTAATAAAACTTGAAAATATCAATCCATGGCCTATAGATGGAAAGCTAGTAACTTAAGTTGCTCCTCCTCACTTCTCTGTATATAGGTTCGATCACCCTTGCCCCAAGCACACTTGCAACACCGTAGTAACAAAGCTTGAGAAATAGAGAGTGAGCGTGAGAGATATTAAGATTAGCAATGCATATGAGGAAGAGGAGAAGAACAAGAGAGAAAAGAAAAGTGGCTAGGATTCTCTATTGCAAAAGTAAATTAGTTAACATTACGAGAATACAAAAAAGGGTGAAAATATATATACAACAAATAAAAGACTAAACTACCCTTAAGATAAATAAAATAAGTAAAACATAAATGCACCATATTATCTAACATCCCCCCTCAAACTCACGATGCATCAACAGGAAGCATCGAGAGTTTGTTAATCAAGAAACGAAAGCGTGGAATGGAATGCGACTTTGTAAACAAGTCAGCAATTTGCATAAAGGAAGATACGAAGGGTAAAGTGATGGTCCCATGTTGAAAGTGGTGTCGAGTGAAATGATAGTCAATCTCAATATGCTTGGTGCGTTCATGGAAGATTGAGTTGCGAGTGATTTGTATAGCACTCATATTATCACAATACATAGGAGTGGGTCCAAAGGAAGTGATACTCATAGACTCAAGTAACCAACGCAACCAAACTATTTCGGTAGTAGTGGATGTCATGGCACAGTACTCAGCTTCGGTAGAAGAGCGAGAGACAACAACTTGCTTCTTACTCTTTCAAGAAATGAGAGAATCTCCTAGAAAGATGCAAAACCCTGTGGTAGACTTACGATCGGTGGAGTCACCACCCCAATCAGCATCTGAGTAAGCACATAATTCCAATGAAGATGATGAAGGAAAAAGAAGACTCTGAAATTGAGTACCCCAAAGATAATGAAGAATACGAAGAACAGCTGCCCAATGAACTGTAGTAGGAGAAGCAACAAACTGACCAACAACATGCACTACATAAGCAATATCAGGTCTAGTGATGATAAGATATACCAAACTGCCAACAAGAGTACAATATAAAGTGGGATCTGATAAAGGAACACCATCAGAAGAGGTATACCGAACATTATGCTCAAGAGGAGTATCCTTTGTTCTAGTGTCAGAGAGATAAGCTTGTTCAAGAATGGTGCCAATGTACTTACATTGAGAAAGGAGGTAACCTCTAGGAGAGTAGGCAACTTCAATCCCTAAAAAGTAACGAAGAGTACCTAAGTCTTTCATCTCAAACTGATGGGCCAATTGGAGTTTCAACTCCATAATCCCGTCAACACCAGTAATGATCATGTCATCAACGTATAAGGAGAGCAAGATACGACCATGAGAAGTGCACCTGAGAAACAAAGCAGAATCATGCGGGCTAGAGTGGAAGCCAAGAGATGTAATCACAATGGAGAACTTCTCAAACCAAGCGCGGGGAGCTTGTTTGAGCCCGTAGAGAGCCTTCTTCAATTTATAAACTTCACTTGGATTATGAGAAACACCTGGTGGAGGAACCATATAAACCTCTTCTTGAAGATCACCATTCAAGAAGATATTTTTAACATCCATTTGAGAAATATGCCACTGGCAGATAAATGCGACTGCAATAAGAGTACGAATAGTAGTCATTTTGGCAACAGGAGCAAAAGTTTCTTCATAATCCATACCATATTATTAAGAAAAGCCTTTAGCAACTAAGCGAGCTTTGTATCTCTCAACAAACCCATCAGACTTGGTTTTGATCTTATATACCCAACGAGAACCAATTGTAATTTTTCCTGGCGGAAGAGAGACAAGGTCCCAAGTATCTGTCTTGTGTAAAGCAGAAAGTTCCTCTGCCGTAGCCTGCTACCAAAGGGGATCAAGAGCAGCCTCTTTATAGGAAGATGACTCAGACAAACTGTGAATAGAGGTTCAGAAGGAAGCAAAAGAAGTGGAATAACTAGAATAAACAAAATCTGGTAATTTAGTGGACTTACAATCACGATGAGGATAACGAGGAGGAGGAGGATCCACGATCACAGAAGGTTCTTGGGGAGGCGCGGGGACAAAGGAGGCATTTGGATCTACAGAACTACTAGTGTCAACCCTGCAAAGCTCAACATTAGAATTATTTTGGTTATGGGTCACAGGAAGAGGAGCGGTGTCAGAATCTGTGTGAAAAGGATCAATATGGGTGAGATCAGATTTGGTAAGGACATGCTGACTAGAAGGAATGGAATAAAAGGGAATATGCTCAAGAAACACAACATGACGTGAGATATAAAGTTTTTGATTTACAGGATCATAACAACGATAACCCTTTTAACCATCACCATTGCAACACCCCTCGATTTAATAACCACGGCACAATCGTCATTATGTCATGGTCACTAAATTTTGGCGTGCTAACATTGTCAAATAACAAACTCTTACAAACGAATTAAATCATTTCTCATATGAGAAAAATAGGAGCCACGAATGAATAGTTATATATACAACCAATTAAAATATGAATTATAGAATGTACTCAATTCACAACCTTTAAGTCTGGATAATCACCTTAAAACATACACATACCCAAAATACATTTTTATATAGGTGATGCAAAATAAAATATCAACTACCCACACCCTATCTACAACTAAGGAGTTGGGCACTCCATCGAATCTCGAATGCGTGAGGCAATTCCGGGCTCACCGGTGTAGTGAAAAATACAGAATATGATCTTCAACCGCAGTCCTCTTCATGGTCAAGGTCGATCCCCAAAGCAGTCACATACGCTTGTCGGTCCAGTCGACTCACCAGGTCTTGACACCACCAGTGGACCCAATTCGAACAAACCCAATAGAACTCCCTTCGCGATGACATCACCGGATACAGTGGGTCAAACCAAGAAAATCCATAGGAATCCAACCTCGTTCCCACTTACAGTCTTTAAATAACGATTTACATAGAGCAAGAAAAGTACAAGAAAGAGGTAAGACATCCTACCATCATTACCAATCATAGCATCAAGAAACACAACAGCGTAAAGCGCCCACATAGCATTTATGACAGCAATAATGGTGATAAACATTTTGTAGCAGTTATAATCAACCAAACAGTTCCAGACAGTCATATATATATAGAACAGTAAGACAACAATTCCAATTATAATGACAATGTATGCCAGATAATTCATGGACTCACTATGCACATGTGCCCTCAATAGTCAAAATCCTACTCTATAGAGCTAGACACAAAATAGTTGGAGAGAACGATCAGGAGGTATGTCTGTATTCTTGGCTACACAGGCCCTCAAGTGCTATAATTCTCAAATTATCATTGTGTACATCATGACATTTTACAAGACATTCTACACAGATCACGATATGGGACAGCGTCTCGGTCCGGATCATTAGTGTGTTTGCATCGGTCTGCCCCACGGACAGAGAGCTACCAACTGCCCATCGCGAGGTACCCGCACCCTGACGCCCCCAAGGTCAACAAGTAACCTACACTTGTCTATTCGCACCCGCACAAAGGTGTAAGTTCAACTCCTAGGCTATCGGCCTTATCCAAGTCCAACGGACAATCTCTTTCTTTTTGTTCAATGCATGACACAATCATTCTCTTCATGACCAACTAGGTCCATCATGCTTCAAATGCATGTCATATCATTTAATCAACAAGAATTGATCCCATTCACGGATCCACAACAAGCCAATAGTACATTTTAAGGATAACCACAATTTCCATTCATAGTCATGATAGAAGTCAACCATTAAATTCATTATGTGCCTCAAAAGCTCACCCATACTCACGTTCTTCCCTGTTTATGAATTCCTAATTAATTTCTAGTCATTCAATTATTTATGATTTATGTGCTTTTATTAATCCAAGGGTTTGAGTCCAGGAAGATACACGATCAGAATCACCAACAAAGTCACAGATTTAATTGCTAGGTATTGGGTGATAAACCATACTTGTGAATTCGACGGAGAAAATGTATTTAGTGAAGGATTGAGGCTGCCATTCGACGAAAAATGACATGGCAGGAGGATGAAAGATGGGGGAACATTTTATAACAAGATTGGATAAAAACCAATTTCTGTCGGATGGAGGTTCTATCGAACAGAGATCAAAACTGTCGAATTTTTCCAGAAGGTCAGCAGAAGTCCTATTTCGACGGATGTGGGTGTCGACGTTAGAGAAATCTCCCAAGTGTCGAACCGACGAAAAACACTATGGTCAGAACTCTAATTCGACGGATCTTGACATTCTACTCGACGAATATTAACTTTGGGAAGCTTCTGATAAATGGACAGAAGATCTACTCCATAGGTATGTCTCTCGATGGGTATTGGCATTCTAACTCGACGAATATGTCACTCGACGGATGTGGTCATTCAAATTTGACGGATTTTGCATTGGAGGAGTTTCTCTCCTAAGTGGTCAGAAACTCAAATTCGACGGGTTTGGCCATGAGTTCATACTCGATGGATTTTAACATTTTAATAAGTGATCAAGACATCAAATTCGATGGGTTTGGCCAGGAGTTCATACTCGACGGATTCTAACATTTTGCTAAGTCATCAAGATATCAAATTCGACGGGTTTGGCCAGGAGTTCATACTCGACGGATTTTAACACTTTACTAAGTGATCAAAACATCAAATTCGACAGGTTTGGCCAGGAGTTCATACTGTTTCTAGTTTTCACATGAAATTTCCAAATTTTTGGGCTCAACACCGTGACCATCCGAGAACCAATCGGAAATCATTCCCTTCCATATTACACGTTCCAATACATCCAGATATATATATCAAAACACACAAACAATCAAATAGCATATATACATCACCAACAGCATGTAAACAAAGATGACTCTCAGTACCAATCACAAACAATGTCCCTAAATACTAAAACAGGTTCAGGAGGAGTGTCTTCCTTTTACCTTGGAGAAGCACAAAGAAAGGCTGCTCCTTTTGGTCAGGATTTACGTTTTCAGCTTCCAGGAAAATCCTTAAACATTTAAACTTGCAAAATCAGAACCCAATATTGAAATGAATACCCATGGTCATCAAAATGACAGTGGGTTACGAAAATGAGAAGAGAGGAAGAAAAAGCTAAGAGCTTTACCTTAAAGCTCCAACCTTTAAGCTTCAAAGTAGAAGAAAATGAAGATGAAGAGAATGCAGAACTTTGAAGATGGTTTCCTCAATGATGGTGGTCCTCCAAACACAAGGATGGTGCAAGGAGTGTGACGATTTTTGAAGATAGAAATGGAGGTGTTGGTGGTAATGAGGTTGTTCTTTGTAGAGAGTGAAAAGAGAAAGGGAGAAAGATGAGTGAACAAGTGAGTCAACGTATTGGGAGGAGGGGAAATGTGAGAAAAAAAGTGAAATATGCTCCCACTATAGTCAAACGTGCTGCACAAAAATGGGAGGAGAGAGAGTGAATAGTGGCTGGGAAGGAAGCTTCCTAGAAGTTTCCTTGAAGCTTCCTTGAGAAGCTTCGTGCGCTTCTCGATAAAGTGCATAGTAAGCTTGTCTCCTCAATTAAGTACATTTGACAGATGATTTGATTACACTGTTAGAATTATTTTCTCAGTGAATGATAGTTACAACTGATGAAAATAATATTTTATTATTCATCAGAAAATTTTATGATACAGCGATTTTATCTAGCAGATAAAATGTCAAAAAAAAATATAAACCTCGCAAACTGTGCCCGGCCTCGGGTTTAGTAAGATCCCCTGTCGACACGTTGACAGTTCAAGGTTTACCAGCCTCAGGAAAAATATTTTATTTTCCCGGCTCCGCTTAGCGCACATGCAAAACGAGGAATATATTAAAATATTCAACATTTTTAGAAAATTCCACAAAAATCACCAAAAATCACAAATATTATAAAATGATTGTTTATAATGAAATAAATAAATTTTCGGGATGTTACAACACTCCCCTTCTAAAAAGGATTTTCGTACTCGAAATTCATCGTATCTTAGAACAAACGCGATTGTGTTTCTTTCATTTTGTCTCCTAGTTCTCGCGTTGTATCTTCAGCTGCATCAATCCAAATCACCGGCAATAAGGTTGCTTCCTTCCACTGAGCATCTTATATCAACGAGTAAAACGCGTTTACGTCATAGGCCGATCAACAAAGATTCTACACTCCTTGAGTCTTTAGCCATCCAACAGCCAACTCTTCAAACGATTGTACATCGCTGAGTGGCTCTATCGAACTTATTCTTCTTGCTCATTGTAGTAAACAACTAAGCGTACTTTCTTCTTAAGGTATTCGCTACGACGTTTGCCTCTTCCGGGATTATACTAAAATGGAAATGTTGAAAACTTTTGAAACTTATAATCACCGTCTCTGCCTTGTGTTCAACTCATTCCAATAGGCCAAAATACCTTTGGCTCTTAAGATTACCATAGGCATTGAGAATTTCTCCTCGTAGAAAATGCTTCTAGATCTTCAATGCAACTACAAAGCTAACTCTGAGTTGGTGTAAGGTAATCCTTCTCATGTATTCTCGATGGTCTTAAAGCGTACGTTACCATTCCTTCTATTCTGATCAAGCACATGTTCTAAACTTCCAATGCAAAGCATCACTAGGTATCTCAAAAGTTCATTGGGATTTGGGCAGAATCATCTTTAGCGAAGAAATCGAATGTCTCTTCAATTCTTGAAAATCTTTCCTTATATGCACCAATCCTACAAACTTGACTCCAATGCATGAGTTAGACGAGAAGTATTGTCATTTTGAAGAATTCTGCAGTGAGTCTCCCATTCTATTCAGCTGATCCTTTAAAGTTACGAATTTGCAACATAGTCTTTGACTTGTCCCATTGAAGAACTGCTCCAACTTGCGACTGATCTCCAATAGTTCCTTCTTCCGAAGATCACTTGATTCAAAAGTTAAACTGCCTCAAGAAATTCGTACTTGAACAGCTTCTAGCGTAACTCCTCATTCTTCTTCTGAAATTGAAGAACAACACGACAATTCTGTCTCAATAGGGAAGAAAGGTCTTGTTTGTGTAATCGATGAGTACTACCGAAGCGTTCATTACATGGAACGACATTACGAAATACTCGTCGTGTTCACTACGCGTCAGAGAAAGTTGCCTTGGAAATATACCCTTCTCTCAAATGATCTTAATGATAGTTGAGAACCCAAAATGATCTTAGAGAAAATAACGACGTCCTTCAATTGATTTGCCAAATCATCTTTCCTTGATTCGAACAGATGTCTCATAGGGTAAGTTCTCATTTAACCATGCTACACTTAGCACATTGTTATAGTTCAGATTTGGGAACACATTTACTTAATCGAAGTATACTAGAAACGTTATAAAGGTTAGAAAGAAAAATAGGGAAGTCGCTTGATTTACCACTGGACCTGCCTAACGAAGAGTATGATATGGTCCAATAAAACTTAGGAGTGAGTTTCATTGATTCACATCTAGGAAATTTCTGTCTCAAGAAGCACTAAGTTTCCGTTGAAATCGAATGACGAGACCCGTTTAGTAAACGATCAATTTCTTACTGAGATCGAGCTGATTCATGAAGAAAGTAGATGATTGAATTGGAAAAGGGGTTCCACTTTCTAACCATAATAGGGTAGTTTTAAACAGACTTGTTGTAATGAGAGTAGACTTACAAATGAGAATAGTATCATTCGAGTCGAAAGGAAGTAAATATACAGACAACTCAATTCCAAAAACAAACTCTTAGAACTTCCTTGAAACATTTTCGACAGAATATGGCTGGAAGATAACTAATCCCATCGTTAACATTACATCTAGTTTGCAAAAGAAGTGAACAAATCAGACCAACAGAAGGATTTAGTCTTTAACAGGTCATAGGACAATTTAAACAACTTGGCTACCATCAACAAGTTTTTAGCAGCTAAAACAGAAATAACTTACTCAAAAGATAACGAAGGTATGAACATCCCTACTAGATTCATATATTCATACATCACAAAGAAATGGGTTACCCCCGGAATTATACAGTAAAATCACAGGGTCATCAGTTGTAGTACAAGCTCCCTCGTTCAGGTCTTCAGTCTTGGATGTTTCTACTCACCTAAAGAAATTAACTCTCCTTTCTTTGTGAGATTGCGAAGTACGTGTATTACCAACAAAAGGCTTCGTCCTTTGCGAAGTACAGTTCTTAGCCACATGTCCTAACTCTCTACATTTGAAACAAATTATCCCACCGTTCGTACCATCCTTGGTTAAATGGTCCTTTCCACACTTCAAGCAGATTACCCTTTTGATTGCATGTGGAGGCTTTGTCTCATGTAAAGCACAATCCCTCCACACATGTCCTTACTTTCCGTACTTGAAACAAATTCTTCCTTCGATCTTACAGTCCCTCGTGAAGTGGTCCTTTCCGCACTTCTTACACATTGATAATGGTACCACAGTTGGATTGGACTTACTACCACTCGCACCACCATGATGCGTTTAATGTCGCTGCTGCTCCCTTGGTCGTAGTGTATACGGTTTCTGCTTAAACTGATTGGCCTTTCCACGGTTCCTCCTTTGGAACTTCGGTAATCCAGAGTTACCCCAAAATCGACTTTCTTCTTTCAAATTTCGAACCTCAACTTCCAATTCCTGCTGTTGTGCAGCCTTCTGATTCGGTTGCACTATTACATCAGCCATCCCCTGCATTGTTTCCATAGTTGCATCCACTCCTGTGCTGTTGCGTTCCACATTCCTACGCATGCGTCTTTCGCGAGCCATTATCTTCCTTCGAAACAGACAATCAGGCACAGTGGAGACAAGTAACCATTTCAGACAATAATGTCTCCTTTCGGAAACCAAACACAAGGAGTCACACAACACACAAGGGTGAAAATGCAGACAATTCCTAAACAAGTTCAGTCATACTAGCTAAGCTTCTTTCTAAAAGAATTCCTATTGCCTTAACACGCCTAGGTGAAGTCATAGTTTCCTGTAGACACAGAACATTACACATTGAGTAGGCCAGTACTCAATGTCACGTAACCGTGCAACAGTAGCTACCAACACTCGGCCTATGGCAAGCTATGCCTTCCTTTCCCAACATCTCAATCAAGAGACAAGGAAGTACACAACGTACAAAAACTTCTAACATGTCTAAGCATCGTCAATCCATACCCCGGCACAACAGGAAGAACTGAGCTCTGATACCACCTTAATGCAACACCCCTCGATTTAATAACCACGACACAATCGTCATTATGTTACGGTCACTAAATTTTGGCGTGCTAACATTGTCAAATAACAAACTCTTACAAATGAATTAAATCATTTCTCATATGAGGAAAATAGGAGCCACGAATGAATAGTTACATATACAACCAATTAAAATATGAATTATAGAATGTACTCAATTCACAATCTTTAAGTCTGGATAATCACTTGAAAACATACACATACCCAAAATATATTTTTATATAGGTGATGCAAAATAAAATATCAACTACCCACATCCTATCTACAACTAAGGAGTTGGGCACTCCATCGAATCCCGAATGCGTGAGGCAATTCCAGGCTCACCGGTGTAGTGAAAAATACAGAATATGATCTTCAACTGCAGTCCTTTTCATGGTCAAGGTCAGATCCCTAGCAGGTCATATACGCTTGTCGGTCCAGTCGACTCGCCAGGTCTTGACACCAACAGTGCATCCAGTTCGAACAAACCCAATAGAACTCCCTTCGCGATGACATCACCAGATACAGTGGGTCAAACCAAGAAAATCCATAGGAATCCAACCTCGTTCCCACTTACAGTATTTAACCAAAGATTTACATAGAGCAAGAAAAGTACAAGAAAGAGGTAAGACATCCTACCATCATTACCAGTCATAGCATCAAGAAACAAAATGGCGCAAAGCACCCACATAGCATTTATGACAGCAATAATGGTGATAAACATTTTGTAGCTATTATAATCAACCAAACAGTTCCAAGCAGTCATATATATATAGAACAGTAAGACAACAATTCCAATTATAATGACAATGTATGCCAGATAATTCATGGACTCACTATGCACATGTGCCCTCAATAGTCAAAATCCTACTCCATGGAGCTAGACACAAAATAGTCGGAGAGAATGATCAGGAGGTATGTCTGTATTCTTGGCTGCCCAGGCCCTCAAGTGCTATAATTCTCAAATTATCATTGTGTACATCATGGCATTTTACAAGACATTCTACACAGATCACGATATAGGACAGCGTCTCAGTCCGGATCGTCAATGTGTTTGCATCGGTCTGCCCCACGGACAGAGAGCTACCAACTGCCCATTGCGAGGTACTTGCACCCTGACGCCCCCAAGGTCAACAAGTAACCTACACTTGTCTATTCGCACCCGCACAAAGGTGTAAGTTCAACTCCTAGGCTATCGGCCTTATCCAAGTCCAACGGACAATCTTTTTCTTTTTGTTCAATGCATGACACAATCATACTCTTCATGACCAACTAGGTCCATCATGCTTCAAATGCATGTCATATCATTTAATCAACAAGAATTGATCCCATTCACGGATCCACAACAAGCCGATAGTACATTTTAAGGATAACCACAATTTCCATTCATAGTCATGATAGAAGTCAACTATTAAATTCATTATCTGCCTCAAAAGCTCACCCATACTCACGTTCTTCCCTGTTTATGAATCCCTAATTAATTTCTAGTCATCCAATTATTTATGATTTATGTGCTTTTATTAATCCAAGGGTTTGAGTCCAGGAAGATACACGGTCAGAATCACCAACAAAGTCACAGATTTAATTGCTAGGTATTGGGTGATAAACCATACTTATGAATTCGATGGAGACAATGTATTTAGTGAATGATTGAGGCTGCCATTGGATGAAAAATGACATGGCAGGAGGATGAAAGATGGGGGAACATTTTATAACAAGATTGGATAAAAACTAATTTCTGTCGGATGGAGGTTCTGTCGAATAGAGATCAAAACTGTCAAATTTTTCCAGAAGGTCAGCAGAAGTCTTATTTCGACGGATGTGGGTGTCGACGTTGGAGAAATCTCCCAAGTGTCGAACCGACGAAAAAAACTATGGTCAGAACTCTGATTCGACGGATTTTGACATTCTACTCGACGAATATTAACTTTGGGAAGCTTCTGATAAATGGACAGAAGATCTACTCGATAGGTATATCTCTCGATGGGTATTGGCATTCTAACTCGATGAATATATCACTCGACGGATGTGGTCATTCAAATTCGACGGATTTTGCATTGGAGGAGTTTCTCTCCTAAGTGGTCAGAAACTCAAATTCGATGGGTTCGGCCAGGAGTTCATACTCGATGGATTTTAACATTTTAATAAGTGATCAAGACATCAAATTCGACGGGTTTGGCCAGGAGTTCATACTCGACGGATTCTAACATTTTGCTAAGTGATCAAGATATCAAATTCAACGGGTTTGGCCAGAAGTTCATACTCGACATATTCTAACATTTTACTAAGTGATCAAGATATCAAATTCGATGGGTTTGGCCAGGAGTTCATACTCGACGGATTTTAACACTTTACTAAGTGATTAAAACATCAAATTCGACGAGTTTGGCCAGGAGTTCATACTGTTTCTAGTTTTCACATGAAATTTCCAAATTTCTAGGCTCAACACCGTGACCATCCGAGAACCAATCGGAAATCATTCCCTTCCATATTACACGTTCCAATACATCCAGATATATATATCAAAACACACAAACAATCAAATAGCATATATACATCACCAACAGCATGTAAACAAAGATGACTCTCAGTACCAATCACAAACAACGCCCCTAAATGCTAAAACAGGTTGAGGAGGAGTGTCTTCCTCTTACCTTGGAGAAGCACAAAGAAAGGCTGCTCCTTTTGGTCAGGATTTACGTTTTCAGCTTCCAGGAAAATCCTTAAACATTTAAACTTTCAAAATTAGAACCCAATATTGAAATGAATACCCATGGTCATCAAAATGATAGGGGGTTACGAAAATGAGAAGAGAGGAAGAAAAAGCTAAGAGCTTTACCTTAAAGCTCCAACCTTTAAGCTTAAAAGTAGAAGAGAATGAAGATGAAGAGAATGCAGAACTTTGAAGATGGTTTCCTCAATGATGGTGGTCCTCCAAACACAAGGATGGTGCAAGGAGTGTGACAGTTTTTGAAGATAGAAATGGAGGTGTTGGTGGTAATGAGGTTGCTGCTGTAGAGTGAAAAGAGAAAGGGAGAAAGATGAGTGAACAGTGAGCTGCGTATTGGGAGGAGGGGAAATGTGAGAAAAAAAAGTGAAATATGCTCCCCCTATAGTCAAACGTGCTGCACAAAAATGGGAGGAGAGAGAGTGAATAGTGGCTGGGAAGGAAGCTTCCTAGAAGTTTCCTTGAAGCTTCCTTGAGAAGCTTTGTGCGCTTCTCGATAAAGTGCATAGTAAGCTTGTCTCCTCAATTAAGTACATTTGACAGATGATTTGATTACACTTGTTAGAATTATTTTCTCAGTGAATGAAAGTTACAATGATGAAAATAATATTTTATTATTCATCAGAAAATTTTATGATACAGTTTGATTTTATCTAGTAGATAAAACCTCCAAAAAAAATGTAAACCTCGCAAAACGTGTGCTTACCTCGGGTTTAGTAAGATCCCCCGTTGACACGTTGACAGGTCAAGGTTTACCAGCCTCAGGAAAAATATTTTATTTTCCCGGCTCCGCTTAGTGTATACGCAAAATGAGAAATATATTAAAATATTGAACATTTTTAGAAAATTTCACAAAAATCACTAAAAATCAAAAATATTATAAAATGATTGTTTATAATGAAATAAATAAATTTTCGAGATGTTACAACCATAACCAAGAAAAACACAAATCATTGATCGAGAAGACAACTTATTACGTTCTACATGAGGACGAAGAACAAAACAAGTAGAACCAAAGACTCTCAAGTCTGAATAATCAGGAACACAACCATATAATTTCTCAAAGGGAGACTATAACATCTCAAAAATTTATTTATTTCATTATGAACAATCATTTTATAATATTTGTGATTTTTGGTGATTTTTGTGGAATTTTCCAAAAACGTTGAATATTTTAATATGTTCCTCGTTTTGCGTGTGCGCTAAGCGGAGCTGGGAAAAAAAATATTTTTCCTGAGGCTGGTAAACCTTGAATTGTCAACGTGTCAACGGGGGATCTTACTAAACCTGAGGCCGGGCACAGTTTGCGAGGTTTACATTTTTTTTTGAGGTTTTATCTGCTCGATAAAATGGCTGTATCATAAAATTTTCTGATGAATAATAAAATATTATTTTCATCAGTTGTAACTTTCATTCACTGAGAAAATAATTCTAACAATGTAATCAAATCATCTATCAAATGTACTTAATTGAGGAGACAAGCTTACTATGCACTTTATCGAGAAGCGCACGAAGCTTCTCAAGGAAGCTTCAAGGAAACTTCTAGGAAGCTTCCTTCCCAGCCACTATTCACTCTCTCTCCTCCCATTTTTGTGCAGCACGTTTGACTATAGGGGGAGCATATTTCACTTTTTTTCTTACATTTCCCCTCCTCCCAATACGCAGCTCACTGTTCACTCATCTTTCTCCCTTTCTCTTTTCACTCTACAGCAGCAACCTCATTACCACCAACACCTTCATTTCTATCTTCAAAAACCGTCACACTCCTTGCACCATCCTTGTGTTTGGAGGAGTACCATCATTGAGGAAACCATCTTCAAAGTTCTGCATTCTCTTCATCTTCATTCTCTTCTACTTTGAAGCTTAAAGGTTGGAGCTTTAAGGTAAAGCTCTTAGCTTTTTCTTCCTCTCTTCTCATTTTTGTAACCCACTGTCATTTTGATGACCATGGGTATTCATTTCAATGTTGGGTTCTGATTTTGCAAGTTTAAATGTTTAAGGATTTTCCTGGAAGCTGAAAACGTAAATCCTGACCAAAAGGAGCAGCCTTTCTTTGCGCTTCTCTAAGGTAAGAGGAAGACACTCCTCCTCAACCTGTTTTAGCATTTAAGGACGTTGTTTGTGATTGGTACTGAGAGTCATCTTTGTTTACATGCTGTTGGAGATGTATATATGCTATTTGATTATTTGTGTGTTTTGATATATATATCTGGATGTATTGGAACGTGTAATATGGAAGGGAATGATTTTCGATTGGTTCTCGGATGGTCACGGTGTTGAGCCCAGAAATTTGGAAATTTCATGTGAAAACTAGAAACAGTATGAACTCCTGGCCAAACCCGTCGAATTTGATGTTTTGATCACTTAGTAAAGTGTTAAAATCTGTCGAGTATGAACTCCTGGCCAAACCCGTCGAATTTGATATCTTGATCACTTAGCAAAATGTTAGAATCCGTCGAGTATGAACTCCTGGCCAAACCCGTCGAATTTGATGTCTTGATCACTTATTAAAATGTTAAAATCCGTCGAGTATGAACTCCTGGCCAAACCCATCGAATTTGAGTTTCTGACTACTTAGGAGAGAAACTCCTCCAATGCAAAATCCGTTGAATTTGAATGACCACATCTGTCGAGTGACATATTCATCGAGTTAGAATGCCAATACCCATCAAGAGACATACCTGTCAAGTAGATCTTCTGTCCATTTACCAGAAGCTTCCCAAAGTTAATATTCGTCGAGTAGAATGTCAAGATCCATCGAATCAGAGTTCTGACCATAGTATTTTTCATCGGTTCGACACTTGGGAGATTTCTTCAACGTCGACACCAACATCCGTTGAAATAGGACTTCTGCTGACCTTCTGGAAAAATTTGACAGTTTTGATCTCTGTTCGATAGAACCTCCATCCGACAGAAATTGGTTTTTATCCAATCTTGTTATAAAATGTTCCCCCATCTTTCATCCTCCTGCCATGTCATTTTTCGTCGAATGGCAGCCTCAATCCTTCACTAAATACATTGTCTCCGTCGAATTCACAAGTATGGTTTATCACCCAATACCTAGCAATTAAATCTGTGACTTTGTTGGTGATTCTGACCGTGTATCTTCCTGGACTCAAACCCTTGGATTAATAAAAGCACATAAATCATAAATAATTGGATGACTAGAAATTAATTAGGGATTCATAAACAGGGAAGAACATGAGTATGGGTGAGCTTTTGAGGCACATAATGAATTTAATGGTTGACTTCTATCATGACTATGAATGAAAATTGTGGTTATCCTTAAAATGTACTATTGGCTTGTTGTGGATCCGTGAATGGGATCAATTCTTGTTGATTACATGATATGACATGCATTTGAAGCATGATGGACCTAGTTGGTCATAAAGAGTATGATTGTGTCATGCATTGAACAAAAAGAAAGAGATTGTCCGTTGGACTTGGATAAGGCTGATAGCCTAGGAGTTGAACTTACACCTTTGTGCGGGTGCGAATAGATAAGTGTAGGTTACTTGTTGACCTTGGGGGCGTCAGGGTGTGGGTACCTCGCGATGGGCAGTTGGTAGCTCTCTGTCCGTGGGGCAGACCAATGTAAACACACTGACGATCCGGACCGAGACGCTGTCCTATATCGTGATCTGTGTAGAATGTCTTGTAAAATGCCATGATGTACACAATGATAATTTGAGAATTATAGCACTTGAGGGCCTGGGCAGCCAAGAATATAGACATACCTCCTGATCATTCTCTCCGACCGTTTTGTGTCTAGCTCCATGGAGTAGGATTTTGACTATTGAGGGCACATGTGCATAGTGAGTCCATGAATTATCTGGCATACATTGTCATTATAATTGGAATTGTTGTCTTACTGTTCTATATATATATGACTGCCTAGAACTGTTTGGTTGATTATAACTGCTACAAAATGTTTATTACCATTATTGCTGTCATAAATGCTATGTGGGCGCTTTGCGCCGTTTGGTTTCTTGATGCTATGACTGGTAATGATGGTAGGATGTCTTACCTCTTTCTTGTACTTTTCTTGCTCTATGTAAATCTTTGGTTAAAGACTGTAAGTGGGAACGAGGTTGGATTCCTATGGATTTTCTTGGTTTGACCCACTGTATCCGGTGATGTCATCGCGAAGGGAGTTCTATTGGGTTTGTTCGAACTGGGTCCACTGGTGGTGTCAAGACCTGGCGTGTCGACTGGACCGACAAGCGTGTGGGACCTGCTGGGGATCTGACCTTGACCATGATGAGGACTGCGGTTGAAGATCATATTTTGTATTTTTCACTACACCGGTGAGCCTAGAATTGCCTCACGCATTCGGGATTCGATGGAGTGCCCAACTCCTTAGTTGTAGATAGGGTGTAGGTAGTTGATATTTTATTTTGCATCACCTATATAAAAATGTATTTTGGGTATGTGTATGTTTTAAGGTGATTATCCAGACTTAAAGGTTGTGAATTGAGTACATTCTATAATTCATATTTTAATTAGTTGTATATGTAACTATTCATTTGTGACTCCTATTTTCCTCATATGAGAAATGATTTAATTCATTTGTAAGAGTTTGTTATTTGACAATGTTAGCACGCCGAAATTTAGTGACCATGACATAATGACGATTGTGTCGTGGTTATTAAATCGAGGGGTGTTGCATTAAGGTGGTATCATAGCTCAGTTCATCCTATTGAGCCGGGGTATGGACTGACTATGCTTAGACATGTTAGAAGTTTTTGTACGTTGTGTACTTCCTTGTCTCTTGATTGAGATGTTAGAAAAGGAAGGCATAGCTTGCCATAGGTTGAGTGTTGGTAGCTACTGTTACACGGTTATGTGACATTGAGTACTGGCCCACTCAATGTGTAATGTTCTGTGTCTACAGGAAACTATAACTTCACCTAGGCGTGTTAAGGCAATAGGAATTCTTTTAGAAAGAAGCTTAGCTAGTATGACTGAACTTGTTTAGGAATTGTCTGCATTTTTACCCTTGTGTGTTGTGTGACTCCTTGTGTTTGGTTTCTGAAAGGAGACATTATTGTCTGAAATGGTTACTTGTCTCCACTGTGCCTCATTGTCTGTTTCGAAGGAAGATAATGGCTCGTGAAAGACGCATGCGTAGGAATGTGGAACGCAACAGCACAGGAGTGGATGTGACTATGGAAACAATGCAGGGGATGGCTGACGTAACAGTGCAACCGAATCAGAGGGCTGCACAACAGCAGGAATTGGAAGTTGAGGTTCGAAATTTGAAGGAAGAAAGTCGATTTTGGGGTAACTCTAGATTACCGAAGTTCCAAAGGAGGAACCGTGGAAAGGCCAATCAGTTTAAGCATAAACTGTATACACTACGACCAAGGGAGCAGCAGCGACATCAAACGCATCATGGTGGTGCGAGTGGTAGTAAGTCCAATCCAACTATGGTACCGTTATCAATGTGTAAGAAGTGCAGAAAAGACCACTTCACGAGGGACTGTAAGATCGAAGGAAGAATTTATTTCAAGTACGGAAAGCAAGGACATGTGTGGAGGGATTGTGCTTTACATGAGACAAAGCCTCCACATGCAATCAAAAGGGTAATCTGCTTGAAGTGTGGAAAGGACCATTTAACCAAGGATTGTATGAACAGTGGGATAAATTGTTTCAAATGCAGAGAGTTAGGATATGTGGCTAAGAACTGTACTTCGCAAAGGACGAAGCCTTTTGTTGGTAATACACGCACTTCGCAATCTCACAAAGAAAGGAGAGTTAATTTCTCTAGTGGAGTAGAAACATCCATGACTGAAGACCTGAACGAGGGAGCTTGTACTACAACTGATGACCCTGTGATTTTACTGTATAATTCCGAGGGTAACCCATTTCTTTATGATGTATGAATATATGAATCTAGTAGGGATGTTCATACCTTTGTTATCTTTTGAGTAAGTTATTTCTGTTTTGGCTGCTAAGAACTTGTTGATGGTAGCCAAGTTGTTTAAATTGTCCTATGACCTGTTAAAGACTAAATCCTTCTGTTGGTCTGATTTGTTCACTTCTTTTGCAAACTAGATGTAATGTTAACAATGGGATTAGTTATCTTCCAGCCATATTCTGTCGACAATGTTTCAAGGAAATTCTAAGAGTTTGTTTTTGGATTTGAGTTTTCTATATATTTACTTCCTTTCGACTCGAATGATTCTATTCTCGTTTGTAAGTCTACTCTCATTACAACAAGTCTGTTTAAAACTACCCTATTATTGTTAGAAAGTGGAACCCTTTTTCCAATTCAATAATCTACTTTCTTCATGAATCAGCTCGATCTCAGTAAGAAATTGATCGTTTACTAAACGGGTCTCGTCATTCAATTTCAACGGAAACTTAGTGCTTCTTGAGACAGAAATTTCCTAGATGTGAATCAATGAAACTCACTCCTAAGTTTTATTGGACTATATCATACTTTTCGTTAGGCAGGTCCAGTGGTAAATCAAGCGACTTCCCTATTTTTCTTTCTAACCTTTATAATGTTTCTAGTATACTTCGATTGAGTAAATGTGTTCCCGAATCTGAACTATAACAATATGCTAAGTGTAGCATGGTTAAATGACAACTTACCCTATGAGACATCTGTTCGAATTAAGGAAAGATGATTTGGCAAAACAATTGAAGGACGCCGCTATTTTCTCCAAGATCATTTTGGGTTCTCAACTATCATTAAGATCATTTGAGAAAAGGGTATATTTCAAAGGCAACTTTCTCTGATACATAGTGAACACCACGGGTATTTCGTAATGTCGTTCCATGTAATGAACGCTTCGATAGTACTCATCGATTACACAAACAAGACCTTTCTTCCCTATTGAGACAGAATTGTTGTGTTGTTCTTCAATTTCAGAAGAAGAATGAGGAGTTACGCTAGAAGCTGTTCAAGTACGAATTTCGGTTTGAGGCAGTTTAACTTTTGAATTAAGTGATTTTTGGAAGAAGGAACTATTGGAGATCAGTCGCAAGTTGGAGCAGTTCTTCAATGGGACAGGTCAAAGACTATGTTGCAAATTCGTAACTTTAAAGGATCAGCTGAATAGAACAGGAGACTCACTGCAGAATTCTTCAAAATGACAATACTTCTCGTCTAACTCATGCATTGGAGTCAAGTTTGTAGGATTGGTGCATATAAGGAAAGATTTTCAAGAATTGAAGAGACATTCGATTTCTTCGCTAAAGATGATTCTGCCCGAATCCCAATGAACTTTTGAGATACCTAGTGATGCTTCGCATTGGAAGTTTAGAACATGTGCTTGATCAGAATAGAAGGAATGGTAACGTACGCTTTAAGACCATCGAGAATACATGAGAAGGATTGCCTTACACCAACTCAGAGTTAGCTTTGTAGTTGCATTGAAGATCTAGAAGCATTTTCTACGAGGAGAAATTCTCAATGCCTATGGTAATCTTAAGAGCCAAAGGTATTTTGGCCTATTGGAATGAGTTGAACACGAGGCAGAGACGATGATTATAAGTTTCGAAAGTTTTCAACATTTCCATTTTAGTATAATCCCGGAAGAGGCGAACGTCGTAGCGAATACCTTAAGAAGAAAGTACGCTTAGTTGTTTACTACAGTGAGCAAGAAGAATAAGTTAGATAGAGCCACTCAGCGATGTGCAGTCATTTGGAGAGTTGGCTGTTGGATGGCTAAAGACTCAAGGAGCGTATAATCTTTATTGATCGGCCTATGACGTAAACGCGTTTTACTCATTGATATAAGATGCTCAGCGGAAGGAAGCAACCTTATTGTCGGTGATTTGGATTGATGCAGCTGAAGATACAACACGAGAACTAGGAGACAAAATGAAAGAAACACAGTCGCGTTTGTTCTAAGATACGATGAATTTCGAGGACGAAAATCCTTTTTAGAAGGGGAGTGTTGTAACATCCCAAAAATTTATTTATTTCATTATAAACAATCATTTTATAATATTTGTGATTTTTGGTGATTTTTGTGGAATTTTCTAAAAACGTTGAATATTTTAATATATTCCTAGTTTTGCATGTGCGCTAAGCGGAGCCGAGAAAATAAAATATTTTTCCTGAGGCTGGTAAACCTTGAACTGTCAACGTGTCGACGGGGGATCTTACTAAACCCGAGGCCGGACACAGTTTGCGAGGTTTACATTTTTTTTTGAGGTTTTATCTGCTAGACAAAAATCGCTGTATCATAAAATTTTCTGATGAATAATAAAATATTATTTTCATCAGTTGTAACTTTCATTCACTGAGAAAATAATTCTAACAGTGTAATCAAATCATCTGTCAAATGTACTTAATTGAGGAGACAAGCTTACTATGCACTTTATCAAGAAGCGCATGAAGCTTCTCAAGGAAGCTTCAAGGAAACTTCTAGGAAGCTTCCTTCCCAGCCACTATTCACTCTCTCTCCTCCCATTTTTGTGCAGCACGTTTGACTATAGGGGGAGCATATTTCACTTTTTTTCTCACATTTCCCCTCCTCCCAATACGCAGCTCACTGTTCACTCATCTTTCTCCCTTTCTCTTTTCACTTTACAACAGCAACCTCATTACCACCAACACCTCCATTTCTATCTTCAAAAACCGTCACACTCCTTGCACCATCCTTGTGTTTGGAAGACCACCATCATTGAGGAAACCATCTTCAAAGTTCTGCATTCTCTTCATCTTCATTCTCTTCTACTTTGAAGGTTAAAGGTTAGAGCTTTAAGGTAAAGCTCTTAGCTTTTTCTTCCTCTCTTCTCATTTTCGTAACCCACTGTCATTTTGATGACCATGGGTATTCATTTCAATATTGGGTTCTGATTTTGCAAGTTTAAATGTTTAAGGATTTTCCTGGAAGCTGAAAACGTAAATCCTGACCAAAAGGAGCAGCCTTTCTTTGTGCTTCTCCAAAGTAAGAGGAAGACACTCCTCCTCAACCTGTTTTAGCATTTAGGGATGTTGTTTGTCATTGGTACTGAGAGTCATCTTTGTTTACATACTGTTGGTGATGTATATATGCTTTTTGATTGTTTGTGTGTTTTGATATATATATCTGGATGTATTGGAACGTGTAATATGGAAGGGAATGATTTCCGATTGGTTCCCGAATGGTCACGGTGTTGAGCCCAGAAATTTGGAAATTTCATGTGAAAACTAGAAACAGTATGAACTCCTGGCCAAACCCGTCGAATTTGATGTTTTGATCACTTTGTAAAGTGTTAAAATCCATCGAGTATGAACTCCTGGCCAAACCCGTCGAATTTGATATCTTGATCACTTAGCAAAATGTTAGAATCCGTCGAGTATGAACTCTTGGCCAAACCCGTCGAATTTGATATCTTGATCACTTAGCAAAATGTTAGAATCCGTCGAGTATGAACTCCTGGCCAAACCCGTCGAATTTGATGTCTTGATCACTTATTAAAATGTTAAAATCCGTCGAGTATGAACTCCTGGTCAAACCCGTCGAATTTGAGTTTCTGACCACTTAGGAGAGAAACTCCTCCAATGCAAAATCCGTTGAATTTGAATGACCACATCCGTCGAGTGACATATTCGTCGAGTTAGAATGCCAATACCCATCAAGAGATATACCTGTCGAGTAGATCTTCTGTCCATTTATCAGAAGCTTCCCAAAGTTAATATTCATCGAGTAGAATGTCAAGATCCATCGAATCAGAGTTCTGACCATAGTATTTTTCATCGGTTCGACACTTGGGAGATTTCTCCAACGTCGACACCCACATCCGTCGAAATAGGACTTCTGCTGACCTTTTGGAAAAATTCGACAGTTTTCATCTCTGTTCGATAGAACCTCCATCCGACAGAAATTGGTTTTTATCCAATCTTGTTATAAAATGTTCCCCCATCTTTCATCCTCCTGCCATGTCATTTTTCGTCGAATGGCAGCCTCAATCCTTCACTAAATACATTGTCTCCGTCGAATTCACAAGTATGGTTTATCACCCAATACCTAGCAATTAAATCTGTGACTTTGTTGGTGATTCTGACCGTGTATCTTCCTGGACTCAAACCCTTGGATTAATAAAAGCACATAAATCATAAATAATTGGATGACTAGAAATTAATTAGGGATTCATAAACAGGGAAGAACGTGAGTATGGGTGAGCTTTTGAGGCACATAATGAATTTAATGGTTGACTTTTATCATGACTATGAATGAAAATTGTGGTTATCCTTAAAATGTACTATTAGCTTGTTGTGGATCCGTGAATGGGATAAATTCTTATTGATTAAATGATATGATATGCATTTGAAGCATGATGGACCTAGTTGGTCATGAAGAGTATGATTGTGTCATGCATTGAACTGTTGGGAATTGCGGATCAAAAATCTCACAGCGGAATAATAGGATTCCCACACAGGATCCATGCGAAAAGTCCATAATCCGAGTTTTTAAAATTTACCTCTTGAAGCGTGATAAACACAAGCGAGGTGAATCACCAACACCGTAATAGCGACGATGTTTCTGCGGTATCCACACGAACAGACTTGCAAAAGGAGTCACGCCTCTGTTTCGCGGTGCTAGCTGCGAATAGAAGAGAAGAACCTTTCACTGTCTCTCACTCACTTTCTTAGGTGCGGCTAGGGTTGTGATGTAACATCTATAGCAGCCCCCAACGAACTATTTATAATAGTTGCTTTGCCTTAAGTGAGTGTGAGCGTAGCAAGGTAAGTTGTGCAACCCTAAAACCCATCTGTCATGAGTTAGGCCCACAATTGAATCAGAGTCCAACTTGGATCCTTATTGCTCCAATTTAGTCTGTTCTAAGTGTGCGACCTGCAGGTTCTCATGACATTGGTAGTAATATTAAAATCTCATTTTAATATTACAAACAAGTGAGCATATCTAGCAACACATCATCTGCTACCCAAGTAATGAGAATGTCGGTGATTTGACATAACCTATCCATGATCAATGTTTCCGTGTAGTTTAGTCCCTTTGTCCGGATATCCAGTTGAACACAAGGCATGGAACGTGTCACCCTTGTTTAATTCAATCTTCGGTTTCGATTCCCGAGTAGACATAGTAATAACAAATGAGATCAATATCTCATATTGACTCATTTGAGCATGGCCATGCATTTCATAGTCTCACTCAATCGGGGGCAAGATATCACTCTGTTATGTAGGAGGGACAAATCCCATCTAGGTCACTCACATTCCTCCACATGCATCGCAATATGTCTAATAACTAACTTTATAATCATCTTGTTACGATGACGTTTGATGGCATTTAAAACACACAACTCCTCATGTAGGAATCGTAGTGATTTCAGGTCAAAGAACCACATACACCATTATCACTATGAGAATCGCTTATGACACTCACGTAACGATCCATGTAGCGTTCTCATGGCGGGTCTGTCCAATACATCATTACTCTAATATGTATCCATGTGTAGACTTGATATCTCATATCCATGACCCGTGAGATGTGGTCATCAGTCTACGCACATACTAGTCTCAATGCATTATTGTTGTCCTAATTAACAATAATACTTGACTAGGGACATTTAAGAATAGTATTTTATCCAATAGGATCTCACCATCAAGTCATCCACTTGATGTCCTATGGTATCAAACTTACTATTCTAAGGACTTTATTATGTCTATCAAAAAGAACACAATAAATGAAATGCCTCATATATCAAAAATAGCATAATATAATGTATGTCAATACAAACAAAATGTATTGGCCACTAGGGCATACACCAACATGAACAAAAAGAAGGAGATTATCCGTTGGACTTGGATAAGGCCGATAGCCTAGGAGTTGAACTTACACCTTTGTGCGGGTGCGAATAGACAAATGTAGATTACTTGTTGACCTTGGGGGCATCAGGGTGCGGGTACCTCGCGATGGGCAGTTGGTAGCTCTCATCGTCAGTGGGGCGGGCCGATGCAAACACACTGACGATCCGGACCGAGATGCTGTCCTATATCGTGATCTGTGTAGAATGTCTTGCAAAATGCCATGATGTACACAATGATAATTTGAGAATTATAGCACTTGAGGGCACAGGCGTACCAAGAATACAGACATACCTCCTGATCGTTCTCTCTGACTGTTTTGTGTCTAGCTCCATGGAGTAGGATTTTGACTATTGAGGGCACATGTGCATAGTGAGTCCATGAATTATCTGGCATACATTGTCATTATAATTGGAATTATTGTCTTACTGTTCTATGTATATATGACTGCTTGGAACTGTTTAGTTGATTATAATTGCTACAAAATGTTTATCACCATTATTGCTGTCATAAATGCTATGTGGGCGCTTTGCACCGTTTGGTTTCTTGATGCTTTGACTGGTAATGATGGTAGGATGTCTTACCTCTTTCTTGTACTTTTCTTACTCTATGTAAATCTTTGGTTAAAGACTGTAAGTGGGAACGAGGTTGGATTCCTATGGATTTTCTTGGTGTGACCCATTGTATCCGGTGATGTCATCGCGAAGGGAGTTCTATTGAGTTTGTTCGAACTGGGTCCACTGGTGGTGTCAAGACCTGGCGAGTCGACTAGACCGACAAGCGTATGTGACCTGCTGGGGATCTGACCTTGACCATGAAGAGGACTGCGGTTGAAGATCATATTCTGTATTTTTCACTACACCGGTGAGCCCGGAATTGCCTCACGCATTCGGGATTCGATGGAGTGCCCAACTCCTTAGTTGTAGATAGGGTGTGGGTAGTTGATATTTTATTTTGCATCACCTATATAAAAATGTATTTTTGGTATGTGTATGTTTTAAGGTGATTATCCAGACTTAAAGGTTGTGAATTGAGTACATTCTATAATTCATATTTTAATTGGTTGTATATGTAACTATTCATTCGTGGCTCCTATTTTCCGCATATGAGAAATGATTTAATTCGTTTGTAAGAGTTTGTTATTTGACAATGTTAGCACGTCAAAATTTAGTGACCGTGACATAATGACGATTGTGCCGTGGTTATTAAATCGAGGGGTGTTGCAGAGACAAACCTGAAGTAACAGAAGATGAAATTCTGTTAATGACATGTACTGCAGTGAGGACAGCTTCCCCCAAAACTCACTTGAAACAAAGGCAGACAGAAGAAGAGAATGAGCAGTTTCAACAATGTGGCGATGTTTCCTTTCAGCAACTCCATTTTGTTCAGGAGTGTCAGCACACGAAGTTTGGTGAAAAGTCCCATCAGAAGCAAGTAGTTCAGAGAATTTATTAGAAGTATATTCACCACCTAGATCACATCGAAAGCACTTGATAACAGCATTATGTTGAGTTTTAACAAAAGCACGAAACATATGATAAATGCCAAAAAATTCAGAACAATGTTTCATAAGATAAACCCAACAATAACGAGTGCAATCATCAATGAACGATACATAATATCTAGAACTACCTTTGGTAGCAACTGGTGATGGTCCCCATGCATCAAAATGAACCAAGTCAAAAGGTGCAACAGAAACTGAAATACTTTTAGAAAAAGGCAAAGCAGTAAACTTAGCAAGTCTGCAACCACAACAGTCAGAAATATCATTAGATTGCAACTTTCCTAAAGCCCCTGTAGAAGCTAAGTATTTCAGACGGGAAGAAGAAACATGTCCAAGACGAGAATTCCATAAATAAAAACTAGAAGACGAGGAATTCAAACGAAAAGATGATAGGTCAATACTAGAAGCTGCAACATCTGGAACTCTCAGTTCATCCAGAATATAAAGTCCCCCCTGCCTACGGCCTGTCCCAATCAGCCTCCTGGATTGCAAATCCTGCACAAAACAAGAGGTGGAAGAAAATAAAACTGAGTAACTAGAATCACATAATTGACTAACAGAAACAAGACTCAAAGTGAGATTAGGAATGTAGTAAACATCTAAAATGGACAAATGAGATGTGAAAACAGACCCAGTGCCTACTAATGGCATCAGCAGTCATGACTGACACAAATGAGGCAGGATGTAAAGACACAAATGATTTAAAATCAGATGACATATGATGAAAGGCTCTGGAATCAAGGATCCATATGGGTGAAGATATACCTGATGAGCTAGAAGAGGGCAAACCTATATTAGATTGGGCAGACATGGTATATGGTTGTGTGGCAAGAAACCTCTGGAATTGCTCAACAAGATCAGATACTGTAGGACTAGAAAATGATGTACTCTCAGCTGACGGAGGAACAACTACAGCAACATTTGATGTTAAAGGCTTGAAGTTTCATTGGCTAAACTGACTGGGAGGTCTCCATTGAGATGACTGTTGTGCTTGCTGCGACTTATTCAACAATTTTGGACATTGAGCTTTCCAATGGCCCTTTTGCTTACAAAAACTACATTCATCGTAACCAACCTTTCCATGAGATTTACCTCTATTAGAAGGAACAACAAACACAGATGGGTTGGGGAGGATTCCTTTGTCTACATTCCCTTTTTCTGATTGAGACTTCAGTCGAATCTCTTCAGCTAACAATTCATTAACAACCGAATCAATAGTTGGAAGAGGATTACAATGCAAAATTGATCCACGAAGCACTTCAAAATCATCTCCAAGAGCCATCAAAAACTGAACCAGACACTGTTCTTCTCTACAGTCAATGTACGGCTTAAAAGCTTGTAACTCAGTAGATTCAGTAAGAGCCAACTGGTCCCAAAGATTGCTCATAACAGAGTAAAATTCCTGTATGCTCATGTTGTTTTGTTGAAGAGCTCGAATATCTATCTCCAACTGATATTGCTTTGCAAAAATAGACTGCACATATATCTTTTTCAAATGATCCCAAACCTCATTGGCCGTTTCATATTTTGCTAGTTGAACCCCTATAGACTGCGAAACAGAGTTGTTGATCCAAGTAATAATCTTCGAATTATTTACCTCCTAAGTTTCTAGCTCTGTTGCATATTTCTCATCTTTTTCATCTTTTGGCTTAACAGAGGTTCCAGAAACATAACCTCACATTCTCTTGCCTTTCAAAAAATTCTTCAACACATAACTCCAATATGAATAATTCTACCCATTCAACTGCACACTAATGGATTGAAGAGAATCATCCTTTTCTCCAGCCATTGCAAACAATCACAAAATAGAGAAAAGAAAACCGCAATTTCTGCAAACGGGTCTCTACAAAGCCCTAACAGAGAGAGCTGCAAAAGGAAGAACGAATTGCTAACAAAAAATCACCTAGGTTGCTGTCGAAATGAACGGAATGGCATCTGGGTCGCGCTCCAAAACACTGCAAAATGGATCTGCGAAAGCTGTGGCCAAAATCATCCTTGCTCTGATACCATATTAAGATTAGCAATGCATATGAGGAAGAGGAGAAGAACAAGGGAGAAAAGAAAAGTAGTTAGGGTTCTTTATTGCAAAAGTAAATTAGTTAACATTACGAGAATAGAAAAAAGGGTAAAAATATATATGCAACAAATAAAAGACTAAACTACCCTTAAGATAAATAAAATAAGTAAAACATAAATGCACCATATTATCTAACAAGAGAGAGAGGCCGGAGAGAAAGAGAAGAAAGAGGAAGGTCTAGAAGTTTGAGGAGCTTGAAGGTTAGGAAGAGCATCACCATCACTCTTTCATCCTCTTTTCCTTGTAGACCCACGAGCTACTTAGAGGTAGGGGAAATCCTTGAACTCTTCTTCTCATGCATGACTATGAATCTAGTTCTTGAGAGTTGTGGGTACTGTTTCATTGAAAAATCATGTATAAAATGTTGTCATTTTGGGGTGTTTATGGGATGGAATCCGAGTTGATGTTAATGGTATGAAGTTCTATTATGTGAATATTTGCTTTTTAGCTTTGCATGTGTTTTAAACTCATTTAAGCATGCTGCTTGGAGTTAGATACATGGAAAAGATACCTCTTTGAGTATTAAAAATGATGGTTTGAATTGCTTGGTGAGATTGATGACCGATTGCTCCATCAATTACCAATTTTTGATTTAATTGCTTGTATGCAGTCGTTACTTTCATTTAAGAACAGCGGGATGATTTATGTGATATGAACATAAAAAAGATTAGATTTTTGTTGTGTTGGACGAAGGGGGTACACGGTGCAGGGGAAGAAAGATGTTACATAAATTCTTGTGAGAAATGGAGGTCTCGGTTGGAGAGGAAATTGAATGGTCTCTTTACTTTTTATAGCACTTGCATTAGTCATGAGATTAAATTAATTTTGTGGACAAAAGAAATGCAAGACAAGATGAATTAAAATTTTAAAATCGGATGGTGATGGGTTCGACCAAGAGGGAAAAGGGAGAGGGAGTGACTTTCCAATTTCTTTGTTTAATTGTATTAATTTTCATTTTGAAAATAAAAGAATTTTAATAATCCTAGCTTAAGGAGAACCTTACCTCACTATTGATGGATTCCTAAAAGCTGTAAGATGTAGAGTGAGAAACAAGATGTAACAAATGTAAAGTTACTTTCTGGACTCAACTAATCAGGGGTCACTTAGGAAGCACCAAAACAATAATTTTTTTCCCTCCCCATGATGTCTACGTTGGCTACGAAGAGAGGAAGAGAGCATGAACTCTAGAGTTTTAATTGCAAGACCAATAGGATGATTCTAATTCCTAGTTAACTTAATTGGTTGTCAAAATCTAAATAATGAATTTCTTGTAACACTAATAATAGTAATGCTATAAAAATATAGGTACCCTTATGAAAAAGGACATTCGGCCATAACAACCAATATGAATAAAACAATAGCTAGTTTAACATAATTAGTTATCTAGTTAATAAAAATTGAATTTCTTGTGTTGATAACAAAAATAATAGAAATATTAAAAAGTAAAGATACTCATAGGGAGGGCCATTCGGGCATACTCATTTAATACGAGATTTTATAGGAATAATTAATCTAGAATTATGCCAAGATAAAAGAAACTAAATTGGGGATTTTTCCTATAGTGGCCATTCGACAATGCCCAGAATTAAGGTTTGAATGTAACCTTAAAATTTATTTGAAAAATTGGTGTATATGTCTCTGTCTTTGGGCGAAGATGATGTCGTGATCTATTATTATTTGCCATAAAATGTTTGCTTTGTTCATGTATGTATCATCCGGCCAATGCATGATCACAAGGTATGACCTGATTTTACCTCTTGCATGACTATGGTATACGAAGCATTTTGAGAAATAAATTATGTGATGCATGTAAAGAGAATAAAAAAAATGTAGATCTTAAAAGAGATTATAATCAAAGTGAAAGAGAAAATTTTCAGATGGAATATGAGATTCCCTCTATTTTTAGATGAGGCCTCTAGAGATTTTGTCCATGTGCCCAGAGAAGTGGTTTTTGTTGAGTTTGACTCAAATTTTATTAAAGATTGTTATCATTAGTTTTTTATTTTGTGAAGATATGAAAATTTGTGAAAATATGAAAGATATGAAGAGATATATGAAGATATGTTAAAGATTTGTTTAAATCTTTAAAAAATATGTTAGAGATTTGTGAGATATGTATAAGATTTGTAAGAGATTTGTTTACAATAGAAAACTAGAAATGATGGATTATAAATACTTGTATTTGGGAATTGGTAGGGTTATGAGAGTGAAAATGAGAGTTTGAGAAAGATTGTATTGTAAAGCCTGCAGGCTATATTTGTTTTGATAGTAAATTTGACTTTTCTAATCCGTGGATGTAGGTATATTAGCCAAACCACGTTAAACTTTATACGTGATTTGTGTGATGTTTTTCTCAATTACTAATATTTATTGCATGTTTGTGTAGAAGGGGATGTGATATTCCCCAAACAGATTGACGAGGATGTTGTATTCCCTAATAAGATTGATGTGGATGTGGTATTCTCCAAAAGATTGAAAGGGAGATGCAGTATTTCTCCCAATAGTTTTACCACACAGAGATAGAGAAGTTTGGGGATCCCTTGATTAGAAAGTGAGCTCATGCCCGTGTACATGTGGCCAGAGATGGGGTGAAAACCCTAAATTGGCCAATCCAGAGAAAAGAGAAAGAGGCTCTTCTTAAGAGATAAAAAAGATTAAATTACAATAGAAGTAAACCTACAAGAATCAAATCATGCTTTTTGCCACAATATGCATTTGTCCTTAACCTATTAGTCTTAATCATGGTTATAGAAGTTCAATAATATTTGTATGAGTTGCCTGTGAATTGTAGTGATTTTTTGAGCTAGTTTGAATATAATGCTATAACACCGAATGTGAAAAATAGCTTATAATAGCTCAGAACTTAGAATTAAATTGCTTAGTTCATAAAAATAAACGTGGACATTTTATTTCTAGTTCACAAATACTTAGAATGAGATGTGATAAATTTTTGAGAATCAACTGAATTAGTTTAGTATTTTTAACAACACAAGAAGAGTATTATAGCTTCGTAGCTGTTAACGGTGTATAAGGATATTAAATGATGAGTTTGGTAATTGGAAGAAGTTCTAGAAGTTTTCCTAATACTTATAAAAAGTAGAAAATTCATCAAAGGAAGATCAAAATATCCTTAAAATATATAACATTTCCAGTTACCACAAAAGTCCTCCATCCTTATCTCTCTTTTTCTCTCCACTGCCCTCCCTATCTCTATCTTCATCTTTGACTTTTATTTCTCTCATTCTTTCTTCTCACACGATAGCAGCAGGAAAAGGGAAAGAAAAGGAAGAAAAAGAAGGAAAAAGAGAAAGAATCAACCAATAAGGGAGAAGCAAAGGCAAGAAAAGGAAGAAGAAAAACAAGTGTGAAGCATAAGGGGCAAGGAAGAGGAAAGCACCACCATCATCAAGATAAAGTTGAGGTAGGGTTTGTCATGTTTCTCCACTTCACTTTTTTCTCTTATGTTACGAAGATTTTTGATGTGTGTGAAACAACATCATGTTTTGTTCTTATTTTGCATGCATTCTTGGGCATTTTAGTTTCCTTTTTTGTTTGTTTTCCCCTTAGTTCGGATAACTGCGGTATTTTTAGTGTTGTTATGCAGGATTAATGCTGAATTGGCCTTAGATTAAATGGAATGCTTGCATGATTGAAGTTGGAGCTTAACATATAGCAAAAAGGTGCAAAAAGACCACTCTAGAGGGATCCACGGCCTTCCCGTGGATCAAACCACTGCTATGGATCGAGCAGCAACTTAAAGAAAGAAAAGAGAGATTCCAGAGAGTTCCACGGCCAGGCCGTGGAACCATCCACAGCCGTGGAACTCAAATGATTCATAATTATTTTTTTTGGCAAAATGATCCACAGCTAGGCCGTGGAATGATCCACGACCGTGGATCACAGTGCGCATCAGTTTTTAAGTTTTATTTTTTTATTTCTTTTGGGACCTTTTAGCCAATTAAAATCCTAGGGTATAAATAGATGTTCTGAATACAATTTAGGGGTTCTAATTTTGGTTTGAAGGAGGCACATTAGAGGCTCTTGATCTTGATCTTTCTTCCCTCTTCTCTCTTGGATTATGGGTTTGGATGTTCATGAATATGTTTTCTTTCTTCTCCATGTCTGAGTAGTTCTCTTTGTTTCTAGGATTGGGCAATGCCCTTTGATACATTGATAATGATTAATTAACTTTGTTTTGCCTTTTTATTAATTTTGAATGTTCTTTGATTCAATTCTTATTGCTCTTATTCATGTGAATTTGCTGGCCACTTATTTGCATCTCATAGGCATTTAGGGACGTACTGAGAGGTGAACCTAGGTGTTGGAATCATAAGAATTAAACTTAAGGTCTAAATCACGAGAGTAGTTTTAGCCTTTCGAGGATTCAATGAATTACCACAAAGCGTAATGGGTTCAATTTAAATTCAATTACCAAGAGAGTAGGAATTGGTTTAATTGGGCACGGATCTTGTATCTTGAGAAAGAACATTAACTAATTTAGGGTAATTTACCTTCAATTGAATTTTAGATTTAATAAAAGGGTTGTCAATTAAGATTTGTCTTATATCATTATGGTACCCCAATCTTGGAAGCTTTCTTGAATCTAAATACCTTTCTTGATAAATTGCTATTTTTGTTCTTAATTTTGCACTTTAATAATTATTTACTAAATTGCTTGGTTACTACATTCTTATCAATCAATAATTTTATCCCCTTTGTTGAATTTAATTGAATTAATTAATTAATTGATATTTATAGACACAGTCCCTGTGGATTCGATCTTTTATTACTTGATGACGAAACCGTAAATTATCTTTTGTTCTTGTTTTGCATGCATTCTTGGGCATTTTAGGCATTTTAGTTTTCCTTTTGGTTTGTTTTTGCCTTAGTTCAGATAACAGCGGTGTTTTTGGTGTTCTTGTGCAGGATTAATGCTGAATTGGACTTGAATTGAATGGAATGCTTGCATGATTGAAGTTAGAGCTTAACGAATAGCAAAAAGGTGTAAAAAGACCACTCCAGAGGGATCCACGGCCTTCCCGTGGATCAAACCACAGCCATGGATCAGGCAGTAACTTAAAGAAGGAAAAGATAGATTCCAGAGAGTTCCACGGCCAGGCTGTGGAACCATCCATGGCCGTGGAACTCAAATGACTCAGAATTATTTTTTTTTGGTAGAATGATCCACGGCCAGGCTATGGAATGATCTATGGCCGTGGATCGCAGTGTGCATCAGTTTTTAAGTTTTATTTTTTTATTTCTTTTAAGGCCATTTAGCCAATTGAAACCCTAGGGTATAAATAGATGTTCTGAATACAATTTAAGGGTTCTAATTTTGGTTTGAAGGAGGCACATTGGAGGCTCTTGATCTTGATCTTTCTTCCCTCTTCTCTCTTGGATTACGGGTTTGGATGTTCATGAATATGTTTTCTGATTCTTTCTTCTCCATGTCTGAGTAATTCTCTTTATTTCTAGGATTGGGCAATGCCCTTTGATACATTGATAATAATTAATTGACTTTGTTTCTCCTTTTATTAATCTTGAATGTTCTTTGATTCAATTCTTATTGCTCTTATTCATGTGAATTTGTTGGCCACTTATTTGCATCTTATAGGCATTTAGGGACATACTGAGAGGTGAACCTAGGTGTTGGAACCATAAGAATTGAACTTAAGGTCTAAATCACGAGAGTAGTTTTAGCCTTTCGAGGATTCAATGAATTACCACAAAGCGTAATGGGTTCAATTTAAATTCAATTACCACGAGAGTAGGAATTGGTTTAATTAGGCACGGATCTTGTATCTTGAGAAAGAACATTAACTAATTTAGGGTAATTCACCTTTAATTGAATTTCAGATTTAAT